>JAWHQI010000225.1:0-600000 GCA_033032865.1 Dactylorhiza incarnata | reverse complement strand
TCAAAACTTCAGTGAGGTTTCTTGCAGCAAGGAGGAACTGTGGAGGACGACGACCGACATTGTATGCAGAGTAGCAGGTACAACAAATTTCTCGACTGCTCCAAATACCTTCGACGGAAGAAGGTGTGTTATCTATACTTGTTGTAAATTCTAGGGCTTACAAGTTCTCTAACTTGTGAAAAATATGTTACGTTATGTTGTCATGAGTTATTCTTCTTCTTCCCCTTGTTCTTTTTTCTTGCAATCCTGCAGAACTTCAATCCCTGACGCTCGCCTCAGGGGATCTACTTCTTATAATTAGTGAAATAATTAGAAGGGCATCAATACTATTCTATGGGAGTTCGGTGATGGGTTTAGTATGTTGCCTTGTCCTATTCATTTGTACTCGGTAAACATATCCATGCTCATCTATCCCTTATCTTCAATCCTAGTGCTCCACTCATCACTAGAATTATAAAAACAAGAGAACCCTATAAAAATATTCTCATGAATTCAAATGTGTACATCCTCTTCCACGATCAGTTGTTAAGCTGGAATTGAATTTTAGTATTTAAACACCTCATGACATATCTTGGATTTTATTTTTCTTAGTAGTTGGTTGTACATGTTTCAAGTCCATATGTTTTTTGTGTATTGTTTACAAGTGTTTTTTTTAATTTACTTTAAAACAATTCTTAACTGGAAAATGAAAAATTATTTTAACCGAAAGTCTATTTTGGAGCTTGTGTTTGGTTTTAAATGCTGTTTTTTTCTCATTTTCCTATTACTTTTTGAATCCTGAAGTTCCAAAAATATCTGTACCACCACAATTGGAGCTAATAGCAGAAGATATGCTCCACAGACCTTCTACGGAAGAAGGTGTTTCGGCTCTAGGCCATAACTGATGCTGCGGTTAGACTCCCACACTCGAATTTCATCGAGTGTACCTACGGCCGGCGAATCTACTGAAAGGTGGTCCTAATGAGGTGAGGAAAAATTGATCTGTGGATTCGACCTGAGAGACTTCCTTCACCCAATCTGCTTCGATGATCTACTTCCATTTGTCTACGACAAACCTTCTCATTACTTTCAACCCTGGGATCCCAACAACCATGAGCTATCGAGCTAGGAGCCAAAAAGAAAGAGAATCCGCTCTCGGGTAAGTTGATAATAAAAAAGAAAGAATCTTCTTGATCTCCGTAGGCCTCATTTCCTTTCGCAAGGTGAGCGAGATCTTTCCTATGCCAAATTGTTTATACAAAATCATTTTTCGTTGGATCACAGACAAATATACTTGAGCTCCGACCTTTCCTATGACAAAAGTTTTATACAAAATAATGTTGTTAGCCTACTACTCATGTTCCTACTGCTACAAGGTTATTAGTGTTATTGTGTTTTACTGTTATAGATGCATCTACTATGATTTTAATGTTACTGCAGGCATAAACCTGAACTGCAAGCATCAAATTCTTGAGAAGTTCCTATCTGCTTGTGATTAGGGTTAATCGATCAAAACTGCAGTAGCATCATATTGTTTAGGGGGAACTACAGTAGCATTATGATTAGTTGTTATTCCATAATCCCTACTTTATTCCTGTGATGTTCCTATGTGATTAACTTTTATTCTCCCATATCTATTCTGTTCTTGTTATTGTTCCTAATTGTGATTCATCAATACTATTTACTAGTGACATGCTCTATTCTGCCTTAATTTCCGCCGTGTTAATGATATTTTTGTGGCTACTCATTGCCCGCCAGAGAATCCCTATCCTTCTTTTACATATGTTTTTGACCATTTTATGATAAAATGTTTTAGCTCCAATGTCAAAGTAGAAGCTCTTCTAACCTTAGTTAAATCGTGATTGTTGCAGTTGAGTCATTGATATGCATGGCATTTAAAGCAATCACACATGTTAATAATGTACCATTGGCATTGCATATGCTACATTAGTTGTGTTTGTATGTACACGTTAGTAGGCTCATCATTTATTTTCTTTCATTTGTGCTTGTCAAGTTCCTTATTTTCGAACTTATTCTTACAAAAATTATGATCAACATTCGTGCTTATACAAAAAGTTTTTTTTATGAATAACCTTGTGCAGCTTTCTATTCTTATATGAAATTATAATGTGAGAGCTTTGGTTTTATTATTAAAGAGAAAGGTTCTTGTCTTGTCAAACATTTTTGAACACATAATTAAAATATTGCAATGCCAAAACATAAGTATTTGAAAACAAGTCTTTCTGGATAGCATAGCTGCATTGTTTTCAAATGTGAACCCAGTTCTACACATATTGCACAATACTTTTAAATTGGATAAGTTCCAGTTACAATGTTGTCTTAATTGTTTCTTTGCCTCATATTGCAAGTGTACTAAGCAGATGGTTTTCTTGTTGTTGACTATAACAGAACCGTATCGCTAATGAACGTTATCGACCTTGTGCCGCGAGACATTGTGGAAACACAACGATCGGTGGAGACCCTCGTCCGTCACTGCCCTGAAATTCTGCTGAAATTGATTCTGACCTAAACACCGCCAATTCGTCAGCATTCAACCTCCCCACTAGTGAGCCGTGCATTTGTGGAATCAATCTAGCATGTTGAACAAGATTCAGGAGGATTGAATCAAGATCCATCTGAAACTGATCGAGGATGGCATGAGCCCTCCGATCCGAATCGATCCGCGCGTGCCACTATGGAGCAAGCGTCCGGACCTGAACGCGTATCTGCTGAAACCGTTGTTCGTGATCGATTCTGATTGGCAGTACGAAGTCAACGTGACAGCGGGTGCATGTTTGTCTTGCAACAAAGTTGGCTTTTTTTTCCGCAAGCAATTCAGTGCCCCGCGAATCATCGATTGCATCGACACCACCGCATTTGCTCTATGTGTTCGATACGCGTGCAAGAAGTCGAAAAGCTCAAGCGGCTGTGGTGACTCATTCCATGTCATGGACGAGGCCAAAACCGAGAAGTTGATCCCAACGCCCATCGTCCTTAACTATCCCGTGCAGCTATTCGAACAGAGCGCGCACAACACAGTCTTGTTCAAATGGCATACGACTTTTACATGTCCCATTCCGGCGGTGCTGATGCCTCCAAAGTGATTCATTGTGCCTAAACGACTCGATACATGCATCAAGCCGCGCTATATCGTGGTCACGTGTCGTGGTATTTGGAAATGCGCGTTCGGGATGCCGCACTCGGGCAATCGTCGTCGCCTCAAAATCCGACAGTGTTTCCCAAATTTCTGTCATTTTTTCAGCATTGCAACGGGTACAATGACATTCTCGGTCTAGTGGAATCAACGCTGACAGGCCTGGTAAATGACTGTATTGCTCGCCAACTCCTGTCTTCAACCGAATGAAAGGAGCCATCACCAAGACTCATTTCTCAGCAGACCATCATCACAACGTGCCGGTAGGCATGAAATTGACAGATGAGTTCAACGGTAGGAAATTCGCCCCCGTTGATGGATTGCACTCTGTCATGAACGAGCGCCAACAAATCCTCTCCCATCAATTCACAACCACGACGGGCAATGCGTAACGTCGATTTGTTGGACGGAGTTTGCTGAAACTGCACAATGCTTACGATATTGATACTTCACTGCTCATCATCTACTTGGACAAGTGCTGCGATGATCAGGAATGGCTGGAAGAGTTCGAGAACATTATTGTTCTCCTCGATAATCATCACCTGATCACGAGGTACTGGGACAATTCGAACGACACGAATCGTGCTCAACACTAACAATTCATGGTTGTCGTGGACAAAATCATTGTAGGCACTGGACCAGCTCCAATGCGGGAAGGCTCCATTATTGACGCTGAATTGGATGCATTGTTGGATTGCATTGAAAAGTGAGAAATCGAGAATGATGTGCCCCCATCCAAGCGCATCGTGATGAGCAAACTTCTCGCTTTCCACGAGACACAGAAAAAGCACATTAGGAATTGCTTAACCCCGCCTGAATCCGCGTTGACTACCATCGTGGATCGCTTCTTTCGTTCGAGTCTGCGTCGTGGATCGGGGAAGAATGAAAAGTTGTGGCATCATGGACGAGCCATTTTCCCGGAGACCATATCCTTGGAAGGGGGGAACTTGTAGCTCCATGCCATTGTCGCTCAAATCAACTTTCGAGGCGAACTCCAATTTGATCCTCGCTGGCCGTATTTACCAATCTCTGGCATGCATATCATTCTCACTCAATATCTCACACTGTTTTCGACCGATGATATCACTCCCTCACCTATGTCTTTGTCGACGATGTTCATCTATTGCCTCTCTCGATTGATGATTGTGACGATGATTTTGGATTGACGACAACGTTTGGACAATCCCTTCCTCAACTACCCGAAATTCCTGCAGGGCAACTAGAATCGTTTGGAATGGTCATAGAATCAATAGTTGATAATGCAATTTGGTCGAGTCACACATTCAATGCGATTGTGCATGATGCCCTCGATGTTGCCAATGTTGTTATCGAGTGGGCGCACGATGATTATTGCATCGATGAAGAAGACGATGTTGCACCGCAGGATGATGGTGATCCGAAACATGTCGACGACGTTAATCCGTTGATTGGCGCTAAATATGGCGTCAAAGTCAGCAATGCGCCCCATTCCATTCAGTCCAATCGCAAACGCCGCAAACCAGGACCAACATCGCATGAGCGCAACTCTTCATCGAGTCACCATAAGAAATCTCGGAGCCTCAACGCATTGGGCAATGAACGTTAGTTGGCATTACAAGGTTTTAATATCTGGGAAGCTATCGTGAGCACTTCACTAATGATCAACCCCTTGGAGCGTCGCTTACTCCGAAGGATTGCTCTCAAATTTCTTCAGCGGAAATTGGAACAGGTCCTGAAATAGCACCTGGAGGATATGGTTTCCCAGGCCCGATTCAGATTGCCCATTCAACGAGCAACGCCCAAACGCAGCATCATTGATAGTTTATAGGGTAGTAGTCTAATTCACCTAATGAGGGGGAGGGGTGAATAGGTCTCTTTGATTTTCTTAAGTGCTACTAGCAGTTAATAGACAATAAACAAAAACTCAAGCACACCACAGAAGCACACAGTCCTTTATAGTGGTTTCCCAAGACAGTGTGTCTATGGGTCGTGTACTTTCTCTCGACACCTTTCTAACAATGTGTTAAACAAGACAACCTCCTCCAAACTCAGCTCCAAGAGCTTACAACACAGATCCCACATGATCTCTCAGGTTTGCTCCAAACCCTACCTCAGGCCCAACCAGCCCTACCTCTCAAAGTGCTCCAACTCTTACAAATCAGAAATCCACTAATTTCATACCTCGAGACTATCAAGTAGCCCTACCTCAGACCTCCACAAAGATTCTACACCTCAAGCTGGGAGTACAACTCTACTAGCTCAGGCTAAACAACCTTACACACTCAGGCTCAACAACCTTACAATCTCAGGGTCAATAACACTACAACTCATGCAAAATGCCCTACAAACTCAGAACAAGATTGTTCTTACAGTGGTTATATATTATGCTTACAACAGATGATAGCACAGATGTATCCTTCAGCCTTTTCTCTTTTGTTGTTGATGCACAGTTGGTGCTGCCTTGAAGCAGGGTTGAATGGTAACACTTCAGACCTTGCTTCTATCTGATCTTCCTCTTCAGCAGATGAAGAAAGATCAACTTGCTCTTCTTAAACCAATCTGGAAGAACTATCTTCTCTCCTTATATTTTCCAGATGGTTCAGGAAGCAGGAGGAGAGCACTTGTAGAAGCCGTTAATGAAACAGTGCAATTTTTCTTTCCACTTTTCAGCACACCATCTGAAATGCCCTAACTTGTTCTTTTATTCCTTTTCCACCTTCAACAACTCTAAGGAGGGCCCTAACACAGTATGGAAGAGGATAAAATACTTTATCTTGCTTTATGGCAACTTGCGCCAAGAGTAAATCCCGCCAATGCATTGTTCAGATTTGAATATGTCCCAGCGGTTGGGCTGATACAGTCTTTAGTCTCAGCGGCTGAATCTGTCTTCGTCTCAACGGATCTGCTGAGACAGGTAGTCTTCTCAGCGGGTTCTGTCTAAATGCAGCTCAACTGAGGCAGACCCTTCTCAGTGGCTCATGGCCTCGTCTCAGCGGTTCAACTGAGACAGTGAGCTCGTCTTAGCGGTTTTGACATTAAACCACAAACCTTATTCCAATGCTTGGAATGAACTAACCTTGCATATACATGATGTAGAATAGGGTTTATCAAATATAATATGTACTTAGCATTGAGTGTGATGCCTCTTCAAATCAAGGAAACATTAAGGGCAATATTCCCAACAATCTCCCTCTATTTGAAGAAGGCAAAACATACACCAATGCTAAGATACATAACCACAAAAAGAACTTTATCATGATAATGTATGAAATAACAGTCATGATATCATAACAAATAAATGTTAACAGCAGATAGACATTACAAAAATGTCATGACAGATTATTGATAATATTCATAACATAACAATTACATTGTTTTAACATAACAAAAACATTGTTTTAACATAACAATAACATTGTTTTAACATAACAATATCATTGTTAACTATATATATATGCACCACAAAATATATAAAGCATTAATATAGAACAATATTAAGCTTGACTAATGTTGGCCTATTAACACAAGCTATCAATTCAATATAGATATCAAATTCATTAATGACAATATGTTGATACATTGTTCCGTTTATATTTGCTTTATATGATGAATTAACTACATTAGATCAAATTTTCTTTTTCTTTGCTGAACTTGAGCATTCAACCTCATCATCAACAACCTCCTTTCCTGCATCAACAACAGTTATCTCAGCTAGCTTCCTCTTGTTCTCTTGCCTCTTGAAGTAAAGATATGACTTTGGAATATATCTTGAAGGCATCCTCCTTGGGTTGTGCTTCCTCACAAGATTCTCTTTGAAGACTCTTTCCCTTTTTGAGTTTCTCTCAAGGTGCCTTATCCACTCTTCTGCAGGATATATTTGTTCAATATCCTTGCAGACCTGGCCATGGTGCAGCCATGCATTCAGAATGATGCTTTTGGAGTCATCACTCCAATGCTCATAGTCAGGGTCATTGCCCTGACCTTTTCTTTGCTTAGCCATGAACTCTTCAGCTAGCAATACACCTTCTCTTTTCCTCCTTTTTGCAAGCTGAGTATCTTGTGCTATCTTTTCTTAAGCTTCAAAATCAAAATCTTCTTTTCTGAATTTGTCCAGCAGAGGAAGGTTTAGTGCTATTCTTGTTCCCTGTAGGAATTTGAGTGTCAGCTCAGAGTTGGTTTCAGCATTGGCTACCTCCCCCTTTTTGGCTTCTTCAACCACTTTTGCTTCTAAGCTTTGGGAGGTAGCTGTTGGACATGTGTGTCACATCCCTTTGTTTGAGAATAACAAATCCCAAATTGTATTTGATCTTGTATTTTGTGTGTCCAGATAATCGAAAAGAAAACCAGCTAGAGGAATCAAGTGAGGAGTCTGAACAAGAACATGAAGAAGATTCAGAAAAGAGCATTCAAAACCAACTCCCACAAGAGAACTTGGTTCAGGAAGAACAAGTGGACAATGATCCCATTGCTAATAAGGAAGAAGAACATCTGACAAGCCCAAGCAGGACAGTGGTCAACTTGAAAGATCATCCACAATCTCAAGTAATTGGAGACCCCAATACAGGAGTAAGAACAAGACACTAAGTCTCCAGTGGGATGATGCTCCAATGCATCTTATCACAAGTTGAACCAAAGAAGTTTGAGGAAGCAAATTGTGATCCTCACTGGATTATGGCCATGCAAGAAGAACTAGGCCAATTTGAGAGAAACAAAGTGTGGAACTTAGTTGAAAGACCAAGACACTACCCAGTGATTGGTACAAAGTGGGTATACAGAAACAAACTAGATTCCACTGGAGTAATTGTCAGGAACAAGGCAAGACTTGTAGCACAAGGATATAGACAAGAAGAAGGAATAGACTACAACCAAACCTTTGCTCCAGTAGCTAGATTGGAGGCAATCAGGCTCTTTCTTGCCTATGCAGCTTTCATGAAGATGAAAGTCTATCAGATGGATGTCAAGAGTGCCTTTTTGAATGGTGACCTTCAAGAAGAGGTATATGTGGAGCAACCACCAGGTTTTGTAAATCCCTCCTCTCCTAACTTTGGTTATAGACTTAACAAAGCACTATATGGTCTTAAGCAAGCACCTAGAGCCTGGTATGAAACTCTCTCCAACTTTCTTGTAGAAAATTCTTTTGAAAGAGGAAAAGTAGATAAAAAACTTTTTACTAGAACCCATAAAAATCAACTCCTTCTTGTTCAAATCTATGTAGATGACATCATCTTTAGCTCAACTCATCCCAAACTTTGTAAAAGATTTGCCAATCTAATGCAATCTAAATTTGAAATAAGTAGTATGGGAGAACTCTCTTATTTCCTAGGACTACAAGTAAAACAAAGTAGTGAGGGAATCTTCATCTCACAGTCTAAGTACACTAAAGAGTTAATCAAAAAGTTTGGTATGGAATCAACTTCTACTATGAAAACACCTATGGCAACTAATGCCATTATAGAAAAGGATGTCAAGGGAAAATCAGTAGATCAAAAGACATATAGGGCAATAATAGGATCCCTTCTATATCTAACAGCTAACAAACCTGACATTATGTTTGCCACTTGTATATGTGCTAGATTTCAGGTTGATCCAAAAGACTCCCATCTCACCTCTGTAAAAAGGATTCTTAGATACTTAAAGGGAACCCCTGAACTAGGTTTGTGGTACTCAGCAGAAACCAACTTTGAATTAATAGGTTTCTCAGATGCAGATTATGCTGGATGTAGGGTTGATAGAAAAAGTACATCTGGTACTTGCCAATTCCTAGGTGACAGATTAATATCATGGTTTAGTAAGAAACAAACCTCAGTCTCAACCTCAACAGCTGAAGCTGAATACATAGCTGCTGGGAGTTGTTGTTCACAAATCCTGTGGATGCAAAATCAGCTTCTTGATTACAAATTGGAGGTCAATAACTCTGAGATCTATTGTGATAGCTCCAGTGCTATATCCATAGCATCCAACCCAGTCTTTCATAGTAGAACCAAACATATAGAGATCAGACATCACTTTCTTAGAGACAATGTAGAAAAAGGTAAGATAACCTTAGAATACATTCCTACAGACAGTCAAAGAACAGACATCTTCACAAAACCCTTGGATGAAACTAAGCATAATTACTTCATCAACACCTTAGGAATGCTTGATGGAAGCCTGTAACCACCATTGTTGGGGAAATCTAAAAAATCTAAGAAAGTATTTGAAGATACGTCGAATACATATCGACGCACCGTCGACTTTATATCGACGCAAGTCTATGAACACGTCGACAAAACGCTAGGCTGACAAATCTCCACGGAGCGTCGACTCCATATCGACGCATGCGTCGACATCAAACCATGCGTCGACAACAATTCGCCGTAACGTCGACCTCTTGTCAAAATTAGAATCAAATCCTTACTTCCTCTTTTGACAATTGGATTACCTGATATACCTTGATTTCTATTTCCTTTCTCGACGTTTCACCTTCTTTAAATAATACCTCTTATTTCATAACATATACTCTCCTCAACCGCCAAAACTTCGTCTTCTACCTCTCTCTCTCTCTGCGTCAATGACATCAACTCCTAATCAATTGGCCCTCATCAAAGCGATGAACGATGATCTTGAACAACTAGTAAATGACTTCCAGACTCGGCTGAACCACTTCGCCAACGAGTGTGCTGCCATGATCAACACCTGTGCAGCCAAACTGGCAAACCTCTCTGCTTCTCTTCCTGAGCTTAATGCTCTCATTCAAGAACAGCCTCTGTCACCAGAAGGGTTTAAATCCTTTATGCAGGATATAAACCAGGGGGAGAGTTGCTCCAGAAACCCCCCTTGTCAGGTTCTCTATCTCTCTTAAAAGCTCAGGGTTAATTTCCTCTCCAACTCTAAATATTATCTCTAAAGTATTACACCAACTTCTTTTCTTACAATAGGCTCCAATCTTCTCCAATCACTCTGACTACGCCTTCAACAAACACTTTGGAGAGACCTCATCTTACCATACTGAAGGAGATCATGTTGTGGATTCAACATTCAGAGTAGATGCCCCACATACCCAGGGGGATATTGCTGTGGTAAAGAACACAGAAGTCCAGGGGGAGGAAGAAGCAGCCTCCTCTGATGACTGGAGAGGACAAGTGTGGATTGAAGCAACCCCATGTGAGGAAGAAATTCAGCATCACTCTCCTGGCTTCTCTGCCAGTTATATCAAACTGAAGACACCCCTACTTGAGGATATCCCTTCAGAAGAGATTGAAGGAGACAAACATCCTTCAGCGGAAATTGCCCTACCAGAGGACATTCTGCCTTCCATTGCAGATCAAACTCCTCTTCTTGAAAAAGTTCCTTCTCCACCTAAAGATAAAACTCCATCTCTCTTTTCTCCTCTACCTCTACTTCAACCTTCCTCTCTACCTCCACTGCTACCTCTACCTCCACCAGTAACAAAACTTACTGAGCAGCTTAAAACATATACCCAAATCCTACCTAGGCAAAGTCTAGGAGGACAAATAAAAAGAAAAAGAGAAGCCACCCCCACTGGCAAAAATTCTCCAAAGAAGAAAATAAAGATTATGCAAAAGAAAGGAAGTATAGAAAAGCCTGTGAGAAGATAAAAAGGTTTGAAAAGATGCCTGTTATCACTCCTAACAGCCCTGTAAAGGAGTACCATGACCCTGACATGGAAAAGAGGCATGAAGAAATAAGAGAAAGAGAGCTGCATGAATATGAAGCAGCTAGGAAAGAAGTAGAAGATAAAAGGAATATCTGGATGGAAAAGATCAAGAAGGGGATGACTAAAGAACAGATTCTTGCTGAATCTTCAATCAAACTTCCAAAGAAATTGTTTGATGTTGAAGCCTATCAGAAGAAAAACCCTCAGGCAGGACTCATCCTAGAAAAAGGACAAAAACATAAGAGGGGTGTAGGGTGTGATGAAGATACTTACATTCCCTATAAGAAGCCCAAAAGACCTGCAAGATTAGACAAATGACATGACTCACCCTGGAAAGGGAAAGGAAAGATGACTGAGATCCCTGAGAAACAGCAATCAGAAAAGAGAAAATATAGGCCAAAGGTTGACAACAAAGAACCACCTGAGCCCAAGCCTACTCAAAAGAAACCTCAAAATATTACAATTGAGATGATTGATGAAAAGGCAGCAATCATCATCAGCAAGGGCTATTCTCTAAATGACACTCTCCCTGATGCTGACAAAGTCCTGGAGAAATTGCACACAATCATCAGAAATGTCCAGGAGCATCCAGATAGAGCCAGGGGCTATATTTTTGATGCTATTGAAAATTTATCTAGAAAACTCTATTCTGCCTTTGTCAATTTCATGTATAACAAGAAGTTTCTAGTTTAAATCTTGTGATAGACAATTACTTGTTATATGATTTCTTTTGATTGCTTAGCATACTTCTTCTCTATATAAATGCTTTGTTGTGTTGATTAAAATACTGATACAATTTCTCTCTATGAAGGGTTAAGACAAATAGGGGGAGATTGGTGGGGAAATGATTTATCTTAACCCCTAGAATTGAGTAGAACATAAAGTCTAAGTAAGAAAAATTGGGCTAAGTAAATATGCGTCGAATTGTATTCGACGCAACGTCGAAATATAGTCGACGTTTCTCTCAGAATGAGTCGAAGTAACTCTTAGAAGAACTCGACGTAATCATAGTCGACGTACCTCTGACTTCTAGTCGACGCATTTGATAAGTCGACGCACCTTTGTCGATGCACCTTCCTTATTCTCCTCTCGACGTCCAGCCAGGATGAATTCGACGCTTACGTCGAATAGTAATCGATACACGTCGATATCTATAAGAAATTCAAAAACACGCCAGATCTCTTTCCTTCTTTCTGTAGATCTAATTTTTATGGAATGATATTATTCTTTTATAGCCGTTCTGAATCAGCCTTTCCTTCTATTTGATTCTTGGCTAATTTGATTAAGACTATTATGGATATTATTTGAAAACAGAATGAATTCATTTCCTTCTACAGAAATATTGATTATGGAAACTCTTATCTCTTTCTAATTCTCTGTCTGCTAATTGATTATTCTCTTTTAGCAATATATTTTAAACAGAACTATAAATAAGAAGGAGGTCGACAGAGAATAACAACAAGTGATCCACCATATTCATTTTAAAAAAGAGGAAGAGCTCCCAAGTGAAAAGAGAGACAATTGAGAAATAATGCTGCAGCAAAGATCAAGCTTTCATCTTCTCTTCCTTCTTCTGAAGCCATACTGCTGCAAATTCTGAAAGCTCTCACAAAAGAGAGAAAAGCTTACAATCTCCTTCTCACTATAGAAGAGAGATCATATTCACTATACTTGTGCTTCTAATCTTCTTGCTAGGAAGAAGATTCCTTCTTATATATATTATCTTCTATTCTTCTACTAGTTCTATTTCTTCTTCTCTTTCTTATTTCACTTTTAAACCTTGTAAAAGAGTTTTTAGAATCTCTCTTCAAAAAATTCAGTTCTAGTGGTTCTAAGAGTCTCCTTATCAAAAGACTCAGTCTGGTTCTAAGAGTCTCCTTATCAATATTTCTGTAGAAGGAAATGAATTCATTCTGTTTTCAAATAATATCCATAATAGTCTTAATCAAATTAGCCAAGAATCAAATAGAAGGAAAGGCTGATTCAGAACGGCTATAAAAGAATAATATCATTCCATAAAAATCAGATCTACAGAAAGAAGGAAAGAGATCTGGCGTGTTTTTGAATTTCTTATAGATATCGACGTGCGTCGATTACTATTCGACGTAAGCGTCGAATTCATCCTGGATGGACGTCGAGAGGAGAATAAGGAAGGTGCGTCGACTTTATCAAATGCGTCGACTAGAAGTCAGAGGTACGTCGACTATGATTACGTCGAGTTCTTCTAAGAGTTACTTCGACTCATTCTGAGAGAAACATCGACTATATTTCGACGTTGCGTCGAATACTATTCGACGCATATTTACTTAGCCCAATTTTTCTTACTTAGACTTTATGTTCTACTCAATTTTAGGGGTTAAGATAAATCATTTCCCCAACATATGACTTTCATATATTAAGCCTAATGTTTATCAAATCAAATTTGAATTAAAATTGAACATTAAGTCATATATTTTTCAAAGTGATTTATCTCTCATCTTTGTTGTTCTTTATTCTTTTAAATTCTTTACCCTTAATTGTCTTGAATTAACATGATAAATTGAATATTGACATTATTATCAAGATTATTGAAACTATTTTAAAGATTGGATTTAAATGGTTTATTAAAGGGCTTAAACTAAAAATTAAAATGCGCAACATTTTTTGATTCTTTTCTATTTTTGTTTGCTGCATATGATAGCCCTTATAATGAAGAATATTATCTAGAAAAATTGAGAACATAAATTCATCTAAACGCATGTTTAATCTTTCAAAAATGCGAGTTTACGATCAAAACTTCAAACAACCATATCTTTTGATCCGCTCGTTCGATTTTCGCGTTTAATATATTTTCGGAAAGAGCACAGAAATCTCCATCCACCGGCGAACTAGGCTTGCCCATTTGAGTTCGTTTGGTGCTGTCAATTTGCCCAATTTCAACTCCGTTTTAAAAAGCTATCTTAGTTTGCTTGATTTGGAAATTTCTGTGTTTATGGATTTTTAATCACATGCTATCCTTAGTATAATTATTTCATATATTAATTTAGATATTATGTGTGTGATGTGTGTCACCAATCTTTGCATGTTATTTAGACCTTAGAATCGTCTTGTATCATTAAGTTCAAATCAAAAGTTTAATCATTTCATTCTTGGTCTAAAAAAAAATTAATATGAAACCTTCTATACTACATGCAACATTATCTCCATTAATCCTATGTTATAACATTACATTCAAACTCATCATCCTAGCATCACCTCTTATTTTATGCTTAAATTTATATGCTAGGTATAACATGTACAATGTTATTTAAATTTGATGATAACTATGTGATTTGAAATTATAATAGAATACTAAAATTCCAACAAACACATAGTTTATGGTGTAAGACCCCCATTTTTTTTGCAAAAACTACCGGGTCATAGGCCCAGAACCGCCGTTTTGCGATGACACCCTCGCTCGGGAAGGTCGCCACTACAAAACGCCGATCCTGCCGGCTAATTCGATCACAAAGAAAAGTAAGGTTTAAATGAATAAACAAACTAAGTCCACATCACATATAAAAAAACCATCAAGAGAGATGTCCACATACATAGCTGAAACAAAAGATAAGATAACAAGGGCTCCTGCCCGATACAAAATAGCCTCACTACAAAGATCACTCGCAGAAGCAAATCAACTAAGACAAACACTCACGGATCCTGTCATCTGTGCTCCTGAGCTAGACTGCCCCGCCTCAATTTGCACCGGCCTCTGGTGCTTCCCCGTCACCGCGGTCTCCTAAAATGATAAGGTCCACCGACCGTCAGTCAAAATGACTCAGCCCATTCCCCATCCCTCCCCCCAAGGCTCCTAGGCACCGTATGGGGAGGAGGAAGCGGAGGACAAACAAGGGGTAATACAAAAGCAGATGACAAGGTGAATTCTACACTACACAGGTGTTTATATATATATGAAACATGAAATAGAAGCAGCATGGTAAAGAATATAAATAACAGTAAGCAGTAAGTATAGAGGCAAGTAAGCATTATAAAAGTAACCATTGATTTATAGGAATGCCCATACAAACCTATAGACCAAGGGGTCGTTTAGCAGGGCCTATCGTATAAAAAGTCCCATACCAATTTATACGATAGGTGACAGGGGTTGAATGCTATGTTCATGCTATGAAATGCAAAGTATGCTGTTATGCTTTGACCATACAAGTGCAACTCACTCACTACGACTCTATGCGCATAGACCTTTAGTTCCCCCTTTTTGGAGTTAGCAAGACTCCCAGGATACTCCCGTAGTGGCAAACGGAAGCGGTGGGTTGGGCCTTGCCCACCTCTAGGTTGGTATATGCACTACCTAACCTAGACCTATCGTACGCCTCCGCAAAACCCGCAGAGCGTCTGCGTACTCTTACTGACTGGACCGCCAGACTTTTATGGCTAAGTGTTAATACCACACTTGCCGAGCCCGAGTATCAACGTCGGTGCAACGATCGCCAACACAAAGGACCCACCACCTTATGCACATGCAACACATCTTCCAACAACTCCGAGCTACAAGCTCCCCGGGCTAACCTGCCCGTCACCAATAAACATCTTAGAATCACAAGTTCACCGGACTGAACCGGCTAGACTCTTATAAGAAAACCCTCATAATACCATACCTATATTAAACCTAGGTGCTTTAAGACGCTAACGGGAAAGACGATCTTTCGGCAATCCCAGGACGACCTACCCCAAGGGTGGCACCCCACTACCCTAGGACTCACCAACCCTAATTACTCCAGGGATACTCACATAATTATATGATTACCACTCAACCATCACATCTCCAAATCAATGACCACCAAATTGACCCTTAACCCCAAAGTTGCCAAATTGCTAAACGCAGACCACCCTTAACGTTTTGATGCTCTAGAAGGGAGGTACCTTAAATAATCAATTCTATGACCCAATCGATTTATTGGGGGTCCATGCTACATATTTAAGATCAAATCCAGAGTTTCATAATTTTTCCAACAATATTAATATTTAAAACAATTTTTCCCAAGGGCAACTTCCTAGGGTTTGAACTACAAGTGTACTTTTCTGACTTCCAATGCCTACCCCAATTTTGACATAAATCAAGAGTACTTAATAATCCGTAGATATGAAATTTTAGGAAAATCCAGCAAGATTTACTATTATTAAAAATTCCAAAACCCATTTATTTCCAATAAATTCCAAAGGAGGTACCCTCATATGAACTCCAAACCATATGTCCTACAAAATTTGACCATGTTCCACAGGGGGTACAATTGTAATTTCCTCAGAGGATATATTTGCAATTTATTCCAAATTGAACTAGAGGTACCAAAAATATTAATCCATAAATTATGAGGAAAATAATGTGGGTTCATGATGATATGAAATGTCATCCAGCAAAGTTTCAAGCAATTACAGAAAACTAAGACCCTAAAATTAATCATCACAAAAGTTGCCAACAATATGAATAATTAGAAGTTGAGCCTCCAAAAGTTTTCTAATGGTTCAAATAGAATCTCCAGAGATTTATAACATCAAAAATAAGTTGGTGACAGAAAATGGTTAATCACTAAGTATTATTTCTTCCTAAATCCCAAAAACCTAAATATTTGCAAATCTACCCAAGGATTTATTACCTAGGATTGGCAACTCCAAATCCCTCCAATTTCTCACAGTAGCATTCTCTGGTCACCATGACCATCTCCCCAAAATTGCAAGTCAAACCATTAAGGTTTGACCCCTCTTCCTTCATTAGCCTCTAATTGTCCCCTTTAGGGTTTAACCTAGGGTTAAGGTCCAAACTTCTCCAAATCCACCCAAACTTCTTATGAGGGTATTATAACACTCTTAGAACTCAGAGAAGGCTATTACACTTCTCTCCATGGGCAAACACTCTATGTCCTTCACAAGTCCTAAAGGGCACCCTAAGGTTAACCACTAGGGTTTAAGGGCACACTAAGCCTTAACTCATCCAAAATTGCTCCTTGGGGTGTACCATACATCCCAAGTCAGTGACCAAGGTCACCCCTTCCAATCAGTGGGAGGAAGCCCCTCCACACTCCAAAATTTACTTAAGTTCACTTTTGCCCTAAACATAACCCTTAAGCAAACAAATGCCCAAGGGAAACTCCCTACTTTGCCCAAGTCCAAACTACTCACTACACTGGTCAGGGGTCAGTGAATGACCAGCCATGATCCTACCAACATTTGGTGAGGAGTGGGGTTCTATTGGGTACCTAATTGGGGTGCTAATAACATTTAGCCCCTTTGCAATTTACTAGGGTAAACCTCCTCCAATGGCCTCCAAATTTGGACCAAAGGTTGGCATGGGGTAGGGTGATGTGCACCCCAAATATGAAGCCAATTGGCTTTGTGGAAGAGTGGGGGCACTCACCCAAAGTTTTGCCTAAACCTAGGGAGACTAACGTTGTCTTGGTGAATTACCCCACCAAATCAACTCCAAAAATTATGAGATTTTAACCAGGGACCCTACTTACTCTCTAGGACCACCCATCCAAGTTTGGAAGGGTTTTGAGGTGTTTAGGGCACCTAATTAGGTCCCACAAGGATTATTAAACTTTTCCAAAAATTATGGGGAAAAGTTCTCCAATCAATATGACTTTTGGACATGACCTACATATGTATAAGACTAGCCTACAACCCAAATTGCAAGTCATTTGGAGTTCTAGATTGGTGTGGGCATCAAAAATAAACTCTGGTTAGTCTTATGGACAGACCTCACCAAAATGAGTGCTGTGCCCTAACCAGGGCTCCAAATTGAGTGATCTCAATTTTGGATTAAACTAGACCTCAGGGGCTCCATCGTTGATGTTGGACAAATTTTACCTAGAGGCATCTAAGTATTTTTAACAGAATTAATTAAGTGCTGCATATTTAATCACAGAAATAAGGAATTAGAACTAAGGGGCGCACGAATCTTGGCGCAGATCTAACAGCGCCTGTTCATCATCCCCGATAAACCTGCGGCCAGGATTTATCGTGCCTGGGCCACTTTGCCCGATGATTTCCCGGCCACCTGTGCGCCGCCCCGGCCGACCAACGCCACCACCACCTCCGTTGAGGTGGTGGCCGGCGATGAGCGGTGTTTGCTCGGCCGGAGGTGGCCGAAATCGCGATCTGGAAGAAGAAGCCCAACCCGATCGACGGGAGGCTTGGCTGGCTTGATTCCCGGCCAATTGGCCACGAAACGAGCCGCCGGCGATTGGGATCTAATCCTCAGGAGTCAGGGAAGGGAATCAGACCTGTTGATGGGCTTGCCGTCGCATTGTCCTCGTGTACACCATAGGAGCTCGGGCTGGTTGCGATGCCATGCCGATTCAAGCCTACAGCACACAAATTCTTCTGAAAGATTGGGGGTTTCTCTCCTCTCTGGCCTCTGAAGAAGATGGGGGGGGGGGGGGGGGGGTCGAATGAAGGTGATGGTGGCTTTAACCACCAATTCCATTGGCCTCTTCGAATTCCTCAAAGGCCGACCCCCATACATTCCCCCTGCCTTAATCACCCTTGGAAACTGCTGGAAACTCCTTGTAATCGGCAGAGGAGATGAAAGGGAGTGTTAATGGGGGAGGCCAAGGGGTGAATCTCCTTAATGGCCATGAATGGCCTCTTTCTCTCACCTCAAAAATGGGGAAACCTCCATTTTCTCTCTCCTAATCACCATGGCCGGTTTCTCTACTCTCTCTTGAGTTTAATGCTAGTCTACTTGGGCTGGTTGACCAACCAAATGAGTTAGCCCAAAGGGATTGGGTTAGGTTTGAGAGATTTGACCTAAATTGGGCAATTTTGATTTTTGGCCAAATTGGCCAATTGGGTGACCCTAGGATGGGGCTTTTGGGTCCATTGGGTTCCAAATTAAGTTTAGAAACTATTGGTGGGGTCAATTTGGTCATATAAGTCTTAGTTGACCCAATCTAAGCTGATTTGACCAAAATAGGCTAAATTGGCTTTTGTCAAACTGAGCCCTAGGGTTGACATGGTCATGGGGCTTTTTGGTCCACTGGGTCCCCTATGATATGATAACACTATGGGTAGGGTCAATTTAATACGGTGATGGTCAATTAGGGTACTTTGTGGAGAATTGCCATTTTGACCTAAAAAAGGCATTTTGGTCAATTTGCACCCCTGGGGGTCCCATGATGGGGCTTTTAGGTCTACTAGGTCTCTTATAGTATTCTAGACCTAGATGTGATCAATTTGACAAGGTGAAGGTTAATTGGTTCTAAATAGGCTACTTTGACCAATTTGGGGTTTAGGTTGACTTTGGTCAATTTGGCCTCTTAGGTTGGCCCCAATGGGCCCTTGGTGCCCTAAGGGGACCCCTAAAGGGTTAGGGATACTATGGTGGGGTCAAAAGGTCAAGTTGAGGCCCTAAAGTCCAACCCTAAGCTTGGTAAATGGAAATTGCTATTTGCAGACCAAGGTGGTTTCCTCCTTCTTTCCTAAGCTCTCAAGGTCAAATGGCTCTTCCTATGGTTTTGTCATGACCTAGTCATGACAAAACCAACTTAGGGGTCTAGCAGTTTGGGGGATGTTACAAATCCCAATACATAAAAATAAAAATTTCGTTCTCGAAATTCAGACAAGCCTGTGGGGTTTTTACTAGAAGAAAAAGTAACATCGCAGAAAAAGTAAATTGTACCTGTCGTAAAAAGCTGCGGATATTTTTGCTGCATCAAGTCCAGTGGCTCCCAAGTGTGCTCTTCCTGTCCATGATTCCTCCACAGGACCTTGACCAGTGGAACCTTCTTGCGCCACAAGACTCGTAGCTCTGTGTCGTCTATTCGAACTGGCTCCAGGTGAATCGAACGATCTGTAGCTACTGGCCCCTATGAAGTAGACACCTGCTGCTCAGGCCAAAGTAAAGCCTTCCTAAGTGAGGAGACATAGAATACGTCATGCAGTCCCTCCAAATCCAGCGGTAGCTCCAGTCTATAAGCCAAGGGGCCGATCCGCTCCAGGATCCTATAGGGCCCCATAAACCTCGGACTGAGCTTCTTCCGCCCACGAACCCTCGAGACTCCGTGCATCGGACGTATCTTCAAGAAAACCCGATCTCCCACCTGGAACTCCACCATACGATGACGCGCATCGTAATACTTGGCCTGCCTGCTCTGGGCCTCCAGCATCCTATCTCGAATCAACCTCACCTGGGCCTCCGTGTCCTCCACGAACTCTGAGCCAAGAGCCTTGGGATCCTCATCCTGAATCCAAGACAATGGTGTCCTACACCTCCGTCCATATAATGCCTCGTATGGTGCTCTGCCTATACTAGCCTGGTGACTGTTGCTGTACGAGAACTCGACTAACGGCAACAGTCTCTCACATGCTCCCCGCGGTCTAGAATGCAAAGGCGCAAAAGATCCTCCAGGGTCCGATTGGTGCGCTCCGTTTGCCCGTCTGTCTGGGGGTGAAAAGCTGTACTGAAGGTCAACCGGGTGCCTAGGTAGGCCTGCACCGCTCTCCACTCCCTCGACGTAAAACGTCCATCTTGGTCAGACACGATCGTACTTGGCACACCATGATATCAGACAAACTGCTCCACAAACTTCTGTACCAAAGCCCTAACCGAATCATCCTTCCTGATCGGAATGAACCTGGACACTTTCGTCAATCTATCGACGATCACCCAAATCGATTCATTTCCCGCACGAGATCGGGGAAGACCGTGAATAAAATCCATCGCTATATCGTCGAACTTCCATTCCGGCACCGGAAGTGGTTGCAACAATCCTGCTGGGTTCCGGCACTCCGCCTTCATAAGTTGGCAAGTCTCGCAGTGGGTCACAAAGTAAACGATGTCTCTCTTCATACCTGGCCAGTACATGGTCTTCTTCAAGTCCTCCGTCATCTTGGTAATGCCCGGGTGCACTGAATACCTACTGCAGTTAGCCTCTGTCATAATATCCTCCCGAATCTGATCTCCTGCCGGTATGTACACTCGACCCCTAAAACTCAACAGGTCGTCCTTCAGCGAATAGTCTCTGGCTGAGCCTGCCTCCAAGGCTCTGAATATCGGCTCCAGCTTGGCATCCTGCCTCTGCCCTTCCCTGATGCGGTCTCGAATGTTGTAAGTAGCACCCGTCGCCGCTAAGTACTCCCCGTACAGCTCCGGATCATCCTCAGATACTAGGGAGATGTGCATATCCTCGAACATCTGCACTAACTCCATGGCCATCAACTTAGGCTCCTCTCCTGACATAGTAGCTCTCCTGCTCAACGTGTCTGCTACTACGTTCGCCTTCCCTAGGTGGTAATGCATCGTGTACTGGTAGTCTGATAAGAATTCCACCCATCGCCTCTGCCGGATATTCAGCTCCTTCTGCGTATCTACATACTTCAGATTTTTGTGATCTGAGAATATGTCGCAGTGGATACCATAAAGGTAGTGCAGCCAGATCTTGAGAGCGAATACGACCGCTCCCATCTCCAAGTCATGCACTGGGTAATTCCGCTCGTGATTCTTCAACTGGCGGGAGGCATAAGCTATCACATGCCCGTTCTGCATCAGAACGGCACCCATCCCCTGATATGACGCATCCGTATACACTTGAAATCCTTCCTTCCCCGACGGAAGGGCAAGGATGGGAGCCGAAGTAAGCCGACCCTTTAGCTCCTAGAAAGCTGTCTCACACTGCGGCGTCCAGGTAAAAACAGCATCCTTCCTTGTCAGGGAAGTAAGCGGGAGGGCTAGCTGAGAAAACCCCTGAACGAACTTCCGGTAGTAGCCGGCAAGTCCCAAGAAACTCCTTATGTCGGTGGCCGTCTTCAGCGGCGGCCAATCCCGTACTGCCTGAATCTTTGCTGGATCCACTGGTAAGCCTGCTCCACTGATGATATGACCCAGGAAGGCCACCTCCTTCAACCAGAACTGGCATTTGCTGAACTTCACATACAACTGATGCTCCCGAAGCCTCTCCAAGGTTAGTGCCAAATGTCGTGCATGCTCCTCCTCCGTCCTCGAGTAGATGAGGATGTCGTCGATGAACACAATGACAAAGATGTCGAGGTAAGGCTCAAACACCCGGTTCATCAGGCTCATAAATGCTGATGGTGCATTTGTGAGCCCGAACGGCATCACAGTGAACTTGTACAATCCGTATCAGCTGCTGAAAGCCGTCTTCGGGATGTCCTCCTCCTGGATCCTCAACTGATAATAACCTGACCTCAAATCCAGCTTCGAGAAGCAGTGGGATCCCTCTAGCTGGTCGAAGAGCTCGTCTATCCTTGGTAGAGGGTACGTGTTCCGCACCGTCAGCCTATTTAGTGCTCTGTAGTCGATGCACAATCTGAGCGTCCCATCCTTCTTCTTCACGAATAACACCGGAGCTCCCCAAGGTGAGGAACTCGGACTAACGAACCCAGCTTCCACCAGCTCCTGCAGCTGGCTCCGAAACTCTACCAACTCCTTCGGGGCCATCCGATAAGGAGCTTTGGACACCGACTTTGCCCCTGGCACCAGCTGAATCTGAAAATCCTTCTCGCGGTGCGGTGGCAGCCCAGGAAGCTTCTCCGGAAATACATCAGCGAAATCTCGTACCACCGGGATACTTGACACTGAGTCCTTGACTTCAGTCGCCTCAAAGAGCACCTGATAAACCTCGTCTCCCTGTAGGTGGGCCTTGACGGCCTGAATAGACAATAAGAAGAGACGAGGGGTGGGTTGAGTACCTTCGAATGTCACATCACCGTCTCTATGCTCTAGCACGATCCGCCTTGACGGGCAGTCAATCCTTGCCTGGTTCTCATACAACCAACTCATGCCCAGGATCAGGTCGTAGTCTCTCATCTTCAGCACAGTTGCCGGGGCCTCGAACAGTCTTCCTCCAATTTCCAGACTCATAATGCACGTTGCGTTTGTTAGAACCTCCGATCCGTCCGGAAATCGCACCCTCCTATAATCGCTCTTGAAGTGCTGGACTTGGTCCAGGTCCTCGATAAACTTAGCCGAGACGAACGAGTGCGAGACACCCGTATCGAACAAGGTAAAAGCAGGTTTGCCAAAAACGGATACTAAACGTGAAGGTTTTGATGTTTGATTCAATGCTAAGGTAAGGATAAAACTTAAAAAGGCATTAACATTTAAATGAAAATACATCAAAGTACCTGCGATGACCCTTGCTGGGTCCCGGGGCCTGGCCAAGTCTAGGGCATAAGCCTGCTCCCTGTACTGTCTCCGATCGTCGCCCTGAAATCCACGACCTCGACCACGTCCTCGGCCCCCGAGATGTTGACCCCGTGGTGCTGCCTGAAGTGCTGGTGGAGAATTCCTCTGGGGGCAGTTCCTCTTGATGTGGCCGACCTGGTGGCAGTGAAAGCACTCCGGAGGTGGCCCACCTCCTCCAATCCTTGGCATCTCCCTCATCTGCAGAGGCTGAGGAGCCAGCACTACCGGCTCCCTTTGCACCTGCCTCTCCTCCTGACGGGGTTGGACCTCCGTCCTTCCTTCTCCAGCGTCTCGGCCTCTCGACTGATCCCTTCTGCCACTTCTTCCCTGATCCTCCATTGGTCTCTTTCTCCCACGAACAACTTGCTGGTCTCCCTCCAGCTTCTTGGCCATCTCCAGGATCTTCGTCATGCTGCCGTCGGAGACGAAGAGGAGGTCCTGCCTCATCTCATCACGAAGGCCCTTATAGAACCTCTTTGCATATCCCGCATCATCCAGCTGGTATGATAATGCAAACCGGGATAGGTGGGTAAACTCCTGGTGGTACTCTAACACTGACCTACTCCCCTGCCGCAACTGCAGAAACCTATCCTCCAGATCATCTCTTGCCGACTGCGGCACAAAATGCTCTAGCATCGCCGCCTTGAAATCATCCCATGCAACATCTGCTGCCTCCAGTCCCAGATAAGCTGTAGCCAGGAATCTCTTCCACCACCTCTTGGCATGGGATTCCAAGCATGAAACCACCAGTGGCACCTCCATATCTACCGGACACTGGATTCCCGTCAGCATCTCTTGTATAATATCCACCCACTCCTCAGTTCTTACAGCAGTCTCCGTCCCGATGCATGCTGGTGGGGAGAGACCCCGAAAGATGCTCAGCCAGTTGGCCCCGGGGTTTTGCTGGGAAGCCGGTGCCTGCTGTGCCCTGAACGTCTCCAAAATGGCAGTCAGTGTCTGTCCCAACTCCGTCTGCTGAAACGGGGTAGGAGCCGGTGGTGGGACGATGTTCGGAGTCGGTGGAACTCCATGCTACGGTGTAGGTTCCGCCGCCGGCTACATAAGAAAGATTGCACTCGTAAGGGACTTAGCTAAGGAAAATTCAGTTATAAGTGGACCTTTTCATGTGATTTCCCTTATGGGCACACCATTGCTTCCGCTGCTAGTTTGTCTGCAAACTAAGCTCGCGCGGGGTGGCCCAGGGTTTGTGGACTTCTTTTCTTTGGATCGAGGTTTGCTCTGATACCACTTGTAAGACCCCATTTTTTTTTTTGCAAAAATTACCGGGTCTTAGGCCCAGAACCGCCGTTTTGCGGTGACACCCTCGCTCGGGAAGGTCGCCACTACAAAACGCCGATCCTGCCGGCCAATTCGATCACAAAGAAAAGTAAGGTTTAAATGAATAAACAAACTAAGTCCACATCACATATAAATAAACTATCAAGAGAGATGTCCACATACATAGCTGAAACAAAAGATAAGATAACAAGGGCTCCTGCCGATACAAAATAGCCTCACTACAAAGATCACTCGCGGAAGCAAATCAACTAAGACAAACACTCACGAATCCTGTCATCTGTGCTCCTGAGCTAGACTGCCCCGCCTCCATTTGCACCGGCCTCTGGTGCTGCCCCGTCGTCGCGGTCTCCTAAAATGATAAGGTCCACCGACCGCCAGTCAAAATGACTCAGCCAATTCCCCACCCCTCCCCCCAAGGCTCCTAGGCACCGTATGGGGAGGAGGAAGCGGAGGACAAACAAGGGGTAATACAAAAGCAGATGACAAGGTGAATTCTACACTACACAGGTGTTTATATATATATGAAACATGAAATATAAGCAGCATGGTAAAGAATATAAATAACAGTAAGCAGTAAGTATAGAGGCAAGTAAGCATTATAAAAGTAACCATTGATTAATAGGAATGCCCATACAAACCTATAGACCAAGGGGTCGTTTAGCAGGGCCTATCGTATAAGAAGTCCCATACCAATTTATACGATAGGTGACAGAGGTTGAATGCTATGTTCATGCTATGAAATGCAAAGTATGCTGTTATGCTTTGACCATAGATGTGCAACTCACTCACTACGACTCTATGCGCATAGACCTTTAGTTCCCCCTTTTTGGAGTTAGCAAGACTCCCAGGATACTCCCGTAGTGGCAAAGGGAAGCGGTGGGTTGGGCCTCGCCTACCTCTAGGTTGGTATATGCACTACCTAACCTAGACCTATCGTACACCTCCGCAAAACCTGCGGAGCGTCTGCGTACTCTTACTGACTGGACCGCCAGACTTTTATGGCTAAGTGTTAATACCACACTTGCCGAGCCCGAGTATCAACGTCGGTGCAACGATCGCCAACACAAAGGACCCACCACCTTATGCACATGCAACACATATTCCAACAACTCCGAGCTACAAGCTTCCCGGGCTAACCCGCCCGTCCGCAATAAACATCTCAGAATCACAAGTTCACCGGACTGAACCGGCTAGACTCCTATAAGAAAACCCTCATAATACCATACCTATATTAAACCTAGGTGCTTTAAGACGCTAACGGGAAAGACGATCTTTCGGCAATCCCAGGACGACCTACCCCAAGGGTGGCACCCCACCACCCTAGGACTCACCAACCCTAATTACTCCAGGGATCCTCACATAATTATATGATTACCACTCAACCCTCACATCTCCAAATCAATGACCACCAAATTGACCCTTAACCCCAAAGTTGCCAAATTGCTAAACGCAGACCACCCTTAACCTTTTGATGCTCTTGAAGGGAGGTACCTTAAATAATCAATTCTATGACCCAATGGATTTATTGGGGGTCCATGCTACATATTTAAGATCAAATCCCGAGTTTCATAATTTTTCCAACAGTATTAATATTTAAAACAATTTTTCCCAAGGGCAACTTCCTAGGGTTTGAACTACAAGTGTACTTTTCTGACTTCCAATGCCTACCCCAATTTTTACATAAATTAAGAGTACCTAATAATCAGTCCAAAACCCATTTATTTCCAATAAATTCCAAAGGAGGTACCCTCATATGAATTCCAAACCTTATGAAAATTTATACAGAGGTGATTCATAATAAAATATTCAGTCCTACAAAATTTGACCATGTTCCACAGGGGGTACATTTGTAATTTCCACAGAGGATATATTTGCAATTTATTCCAAATTGAACTAGAGGTACCAAAAATATTAATTCATAAATTATGAGGAAAATACTGTGGGTTCATGATGATATGAAATGTCATCCAGCAAAGTTTCATGCAATTACAGAAAGCTAACACCCTAAAATTAATCATCCCAAAAATTGCCAACAATATGAATAATTAGAATTTGAGCCTCCAAAAGTTTTCTAATGGTTCAAATAGAATCTCCGGAGATTTATAACATCAAAACTAAGTTGGTGACAGAAAATGGTTAATCACTAAGTATTATTTCTTCCTAAATCTCAAAAACCTAAATATTTGCAAATCTACCCAAGGATTTATTACCTAGGATTGGCAACTCCAAATCCCTCCAATTTCTCACAGTAGCATTCTCTGGTCACCATGACCATCTCCCCAAAATTTCAAGTCAAACCATTAAGGTTTGACCCCTCTTCCTTCATTGGCCTCTAATTGCACCCCTTTAGGGTTTAACCTAGGGTTAAGGTCCAAACTTCTCCAAATCCACCCAAACTTCTTGTGAGAGTATTATAACACTCTTAGAACTCAGAGAAGGCTCTTGCACTTCTCTCCATGGGCAAACACTCTATGTCCTTCACAAGTCCTAAAGGGCACCCTAAGGTTAACCACTAGGGTTTAAGGGCACACTAAGCCTTAACTCATCCAAAATTGCTCCTTGGGGTGTCCGATAAATCCCAAGTCAGTGACCAAGGTCACCCCTTCCAATCAGTGGGAGGAAGCCCCTCCACACTCCAAAATTTACTTAAGTTCACTTTTGCCCTAAACATAACCCTTAAGCAAACAAATGCCCAAGGGAAACTCCCTACTTTGCCCAAGTCCAAACTACTCACTACACTGGTCAGGGGTCAGTGAATGACCACCCATGATCCTACCAATATTTGTGAGGAGTGGGGTTCTATTGGGTACCTAATTGGGGTGCTAATAACATTTAGCCCCTTTGCAATTTACTAGGGTAAACCTCCTCCAATGGACACCAAATTTGGACCAAAGGTTGGCATGGGGGAGGGTGATGTGCACCCCAAATATGAAGCCAATTGGCTTTGTGGAAGAGTGGGGGCACTCACCCAAAGTTTTGCCTAAACCTAGGGAGCCTAACGTTGTCTTGGTGAGTTACCCCACCAAATCAACTCCAAAAATTATGAGATTGTAACCAGGGACCCTACTTACTCTCTAGGACCACCCATCCAAGTTTGGAAGGGTTTTGAGGTGTTTAGGGCACCTAATTAGGTCTCACAAGGATTATTGAACTTTTCCAAAAATTATGGGGAAAAGTTCTCCACTCAATCGGACTTTTGGACATGACCTACATATGTATAAGACTAGCCTACACCCCAAATTTCAAGTCATTTGGAGTTCTAGATTGGTGTGGGCATCAAAAATAAACTCTGGTTAGCCTTATGGACAGACCTCACCAAAATGAGTGTGGTGCCCTAACCAGGGCTCTAAATCGAGTGATCTCAATTTTGGATTAAACTAGACCTCAGGGGCTCCATCTTTGATGTTGGACAAATTTTCCCTAGAGGCATCTAAGTATTTTTAACAGAATTAATTAAGTGTTGCATATTTAATCACAGAAATAAGGAATTAGAACTAAGGGGCGCACGAATCTTGGCGCAAATCTAACAACTCCTGTTCATCTTCCCCGATAAACCTGCGGCTATGATTTATCGCTCCTGGGCCACTTTGCCCGATGATTTCCTGGCCACCTGTGCGCCGCCCCGGCCGACCAATGCCACCACCACCTCCGTTGAGGTGGTGGCCGGCGATGAGCGGTGTTTGCTCGGCCGGAGGTGGTCGGAATCGCGATCTGGAAGAAGAAGCCCAACCCGATCGACGGGAGGCTTGGCTGGCTTGATTCCCGTCCAATTGGCCATGAAACGAGCCGCCGGCGATTGAGATCTAATCCTCAGGAGTCAGGGAAGGGAATCAGACCTGTTGATGGGCTTGCCGTCGCGTTGTCTTCGTGTACACCATGGGATCTCGGGGTGGTTGCGATGCCATGCCGATTCAAGCCTACAACACACGAATTCTTCTGAATGATTGGGGGTTTCTCTCCTCTCTGGCCTCTGAAGAAGATGGGGGGGGGGGGGGGGGTCGAATGAAGGTGATGGTGGCTTTAACCACCAATGCCATTAATGGCCTCTTCGAATTCCTCCAAGGCCGGCCCCCATACATTCCCCCTGCCTTAATCACCCTTGGAAATTGCTGGAAACTCCTTGTAATCGGCAGAGGAGATGAAAGGGAGTGTTAATGGGGGAGGCCAAGGGGTGAATCTCCTTAATGGCCATGAATGGCCTCTTTCTCTCACCTCAAAAATGGGGAAACCTCCATTTTCTCTCTCCTAATCACCATGGCCAGTTTCTCTACTCTCTCCTGAGTTTAATGCTAGTCTACTTGGGCTTGTTGACCAACCAAATGAGTTAGCCCAAAGGGATTGGGTTAGGTTTGAGAGATTTGACCTAAATTGGGCAATTTTGATTTTTGGCCAAATTGGCCAATTGGGTGACCCTAGGATGGGGCTTTTGGGTCCATTGGGTTCCAAATTAAGTTTAGAAACTATTGGTGGGGTCAATTTGGTCATATAAGTCTTAGTTGACCCAATCTAAGCTGATTTGACCAAAACATGCTAAATTGGCTTTGGTCAAATTGAGCCCTAGGGTTGACTTGGTCATGGGGCTTTTTGGTCCACAAGGTGCCCTATGATATGATAACACTATGGGTAGGGTCAATTTAATATGGTGATGGTCAATTAGGGTACTTTGTGGAGAATTGCCATTTTGACCTAAAAAGGGCATTTTGGTCAATTTGTACCTCTGGGAGTCCCATGATGGGGCTTTTTGGTCTACTAGGTCTCTTATAGTATTCTAGACCTAGATGTGTGATCAATTTGACAAGGTGAAGGTTAATTGGTTCTAAATAGGCTACTTTGACCAATTTGGGGTTTAGGTTGACTTTGGTCAATTTGGCTTCTTAGGTTGGCCCCAATGGGCCCTTGGTGCCCTAAGGGGACCCCTAAAGGATTAGAGATACTATGGTGGGGTCAAAAGGTCAAGTTGAGGCCCTAAAGTCCAACCCTAAGCTTGGTAAATGGAAATTGCTATTTGCAGACCAAGGTGGTTTCCTCCTTCTTTCCTAAGCTCTCAAGGTCAAATGGCTCTTCCTGTGGTTTTGTCATGACCTAGTCATGACAAAACCAACTTAGGGGTCTAGCAGTTTGAGGGATGTTACATATGGATTAATCATTAGAATATATATGAATATTGTATCATAAATTATATATTATCATGCAAAACCAACGATCAATAGATTCAATTATTGAATGCAAATTTTATTATAAATTTCAAAACATTATATATGTGATCTTTGTCTTTGATATGACTACATGTTCATCATTTTCTAGGCTTAAAAATCAAACATGCTTATTCAAAAGAAAATCACTATATCACTATATCATAAGTCTAGAAGGATTAGAATTTTCATACATCATGATGATCTAACATATATTCTATGCAAAATTATCTATAATCACAAATCATAATTCATGTTCTATCATGAAAAATCTCAAAACAATAATACCACCTAGGAATTATGAATCTTATGATAAAAATATGAATATTGTTTTCTTTACATTAGTTGGTGTATGGATATGCTTTGATATTGATTGTATGTATCTCACATATATATAGATTCTAGAATCAACTTAGGAATAATAAAGATACATCAAACTTAATCATCACTCCATTCTAGATCTATAATTTGAAACTCTACTTTGGAATACATGCAATTTTAATGTTAATCTTATGACATGACATTAAACCCAAAGCTCATCATACTAGCATTGTCACTTATTGAATATTAGTAATTATGCTAGTTATCTCATATCGTCATCTCATAAAAGTATAAAAACTATGCGGCTTTATATAACTCATCACATTAAACTAAACCCATAGTTTATAAATCAACTCATAGTTTAAAAGCATATGTTGTCCAAGGATTATTCACCTATGACTTCATATCTCATACTAGCGGGGGCGTAGGGTTGTATACATTATAGACCTAACCTCTAAGACATGTCTTGTCCTTAACCGGGGAGGTTTCTAGTGGGGCCTTGCGAGGCACTGGTGGAAAGAGTGTTAGGTTGAGTGTTCTTTAGTGTGTGCATATAGGACTAACACCCCAACCTACGACATGTGTGCAGCTCCTCATGCCCATCCGTCACTTAGTACGGGGCTAGGGTGTAGACATTTAGTTGGGGTAGTCTTTAATCTTAGGACATACCTATATTACTCACTGCATGAAAATTTTTATTCACTTATTACTTAAATCATGTATATTTTTGGGTTGTTCAAAAAAAAAAGTGTTCACAAGAATTTGAAAAAGCCAAAGTTTCATGCAAATTGGATCCACCTAGAGATCTCCAAAAATTTTGAAATTTCTGCATGGAACTACTCTAAGGACACTTAATCAAAATCAAAAATTTAAAATTCTCAAAAAATCGTGTACTATTTCCAGCGCCGGCGCTAGCGTGAGTTTCTGATTTTTCTTTGTTTTAAAATTTCTAAAAATCTATAAAAATATATTAGTTCATATGTACTACTTATTTGTTGTGTTTCTGACTTTTGTTATTTTTTTTATTATTTTGAAAAATCAACTACAAAAGTTCAAAATTCAAAAATACAAAAATATATGTTTTTGTGATTTCTCTGTTTTTTATCTCATATAAAAAAGTTTCAAAAAAAAAAAAAACTGTTTGATCTTTATTGTTAATATCAAGCATGAATGAATTCTATTATTTAGACCTATTTACAATGTTAAAATTTATTCCTTCAAATTACTATGAACATTGTTTTGTTTATCATGCTTTGATATATCTATTTAAAGTGCATCAATTGTATTGAAAAATATGTGTAGAACCAAGCTTAACATGCTTCTAAGTATGAGTAAATGCATTATGATTGATAATGATACCTTTCACTCACTTATTTTGGTAATCAACATGTGTGTTTAAATATAAAAATGCTTGCTTGTGTATTGTATTTGTACAATGAATTAAAACTTGCATAAGTTTATTGCCTACACTACATTTGAATTGCACTTATGAAATTTAGAAAAGTGGTTAAGTTTAAAAAATTTTTGGGTTTGCAAAACAAGTGTATTCGGAGAATGTTGTCTCATAAATATGAACAAAAAATTATATATGTAGACAAATATAACTCCACCAAGCACTACTTGAACCTCCTGATAAGTCTTCATAAACATTGTGAGGTTGAGCACCTTGGAAAGAATAGTAAAGTGTCTTGTGCAAACCTTGGTTATTACACCACTTTGTTAAAAATTATGTGCATTAAAAGTGTGTGAAAGTAATTTACTTGTGTTTTATTGTGCACTTTACTTTACATATGTCTTGTATTTTGTTGATTTAAATCAATTTTTAACATTGCCCAAAATACACTTATGTGCACATCATTATCTTTCATAACACTTCTTCTCATGAGTATTGGATTCTAATGCTTTATCTATACTACTCTTTATATAAGAAATGCACTAGATAACCTAGCATGATCTCTCCAATATTTTGGTATCTCTTGAACTTAAAATTAAGTAACATTGCAGTATAATCTCTCTTTGATATATTCATTTCATGCTTGGTATCTTTATGAAAAACTTTGAGATTTCAAAAAGGTTAAAACATTCTTCAATTTTGAACTAAAACTCATATTTTTACTTATGCTTTTCATGCTTACAAAAAGATGTTTCTTATAATCTTCCGCTTGCTTACAACTCTTATCTTTTTATTTGAAATCTCTTATATATACTATGCTTAAACTCTTTATCATTTCATATATTACAAAAGCTCGATCATGATTTATAACTAGCCTAAAAAATGCCTCCTTACTACCCTCACCCTACCTTCTTTTGATAATACCAAAAGGGGGAGATTAATTGAAGAAATCTATATAGGAGAAATATAGAAGATTAAGGGGAGAATAATTCATGTAATCTATCATTTAGGGGGAGTAAAACATAAATTGCATTTATGTAGGGGGAGCATTAAGATAGGGGGAGTATGCATATCATCATGCTTATCATAAACTATAGTTGCACTATCATCTTGCTTATCATATACTATAAAAACTATTGCTGATTTCTTGCTAAGAGGATTTGTTATTATCAAAAGGGGGAGATTGTTGGACATGTGTGTCACATCCCTTTGTTTGAGAATAACAAATCCCAAATTGTATTTGATCTTGTATTTTGTGTGTTTAGAGTATGCAGGAACTATATGTGCAATACTCCACAGGTAGAAAGCAGCTGAATTCAAACATCTGGAAGAATGCACTACCGCCAGTGTTAGAGCTACCGCCAGGCGCTAGCTCAGGTTCCGTTCGACGAATTTGCCTGCGTTTGATGAAAACTCCGTTCGACAAAAATTTCGTTCGACGAACTTGAAGCGCCGTTCGATGAAAATTTCGTTCGACGAAAACTCCGTTCGACGAAAATTCCATTCGACGATCTTGAAGCTCCGTTCGACGAAATTGTTCCGTTTGACGAAAGTTTGTTCTGCCACACCGCCGATGGTTTCGCAACCGCTCCACACAAACGCTACCGCCAGCGCTAGCACTACCGCCTGGCGCTATCTCAAGTTCGTGCCCAGCGCCACGCCGTTGACGGTTTCGCAACCGCTCCACACGAACGCTACTGCATGCGCTAGGAGCTACCACAGGTGCTATCATCAAGTTCTATAAATTGATGGGCTCTTTCTCGTTTTGGCAAATCCATCTCAGAGAGATTGCAAGTGCCACAACTCTATTGTTGTTATGCTGCCGAAGATGGATCTCCCACTAAAAGCTTAAGGAGAATTCTGGAGGAGGACAATGTCACGCTATATCCGAAGGACGATCGCTTCAACCTCGCTTATGCTACAACGATCCTTCATCCTCATCTTCAGAGATCTCATATAGGGATTTTTATTTTTGTTATCTTTATTTTCATTCCATATATTTTTATAACCGTTTAGAGAATTCGTCTTGTGTTGGCGACTAGGTCTGGGTAGGACTTAGGGGGAAATTTGCCTTGTGTTGGCGACTAGTTCTAGGTGATTAGATCTAGGGGGCTCGAGGCCATATCTGGGGAAGGATTGGCTAGAACGGCTTGAGGCCTTATCCGGGGAAGGATAGGCTAAAGCCAACTGGTTTGTGGGGATACAAGTCGGTATAGAAAAGGAAAAGATATTTACATTTGTTCGCCTCCGATTTATAGCGATATTGAAATCAAATTTATGTAAACACTTTTTTCATATAATATAATCATGTCTCTTTTTGTGTTTACTTGATTTCTATCTTTTGGCATAATCTCTACTATATTGGTTACAAAGTTTTCAATTCGTATCACTTTATCTAAATGGTGTATTTCAATCTCTTTCATCATAAAACAATTTAGCACTTGTTTCTAAATCTTAAATATCAAATTACAATTGTTTCCTCCTTTAAGATAAATTGTTATTTTGTTCTAATTTTCTCTAGACAATTTAGTAAAAATTTACAAAGAATTTTATTCCCTTATTCACCCCCCTCTAAGGGCGCCGTAAGATCCAACAGTAGCAACAATAAACCCTGAGAGGGTTTGGAAGGCATTTTCTACATCTGCTTTGAGCTCATCCTCTAACTTTTCTGTCCCTCCAATCATTGTTGTTGTTGTTGTGGTCCATACATATTCTTCAATGTGATTAGAGACCTTCTCTATGACCTAATCAGTCTTACTAACATAGTTTTTGACATATATCATGTCTTGATCAGATAGCTGCAGATGCTTGTCCATTGATCTTAGTATGATATTTTGAGCATTGACAGATTTCTCTGCAAGGTTAAACCATTTGGTCATCTGCTTGTTAAGGTAAGAGGTTTCTTCCTTAAGACCCTGAATTTCAATCATAACTTCAGTCTTCACCGTGGATACAGATTTATCAATGTAATCCTTAATTGAGGTCATATGACCTTCAATAATTGCACTGATGGAACTTAGGAGAAGTTCATTTGAAACAGTAGATGAGGTGGGAGGGACTTCAGGTGCAACTCTGAATGCTTCCAGTGCATGTTCTTCATGCCCCCCTCAGCTTGAGCAGGGATGTGCTCCCCCTCATCTTTATCACTAGGCTTGACAACCTCGTCTTCTTCTGCCTCCTTGCTTTCTTTGTCAGTAGAGCCTACTTGCTCCCCCTCATTTGGAGCATCCTTTTCTTCAAGATCATTGAGTTTCTTCTGCTGCTCCCCCTCAGATGGGGCATTATCCTCTTCAAGATCATCTCCCCAATAATCTGATGGTTCATGAGGGATTAGATTAAATCTTTTCTCAAGATTTGATATAATTAAGTTAATCTTACTTTGAAAGTCAGCAGTAGTGTCCATTTGTCCCTCTTCATGATCTTCTTAATCTGAGGGATCACGTAGCACAGTGTCATCAACAACAAGAGACTTAGGAGCATCACTTTCAATGTGATCTCCTCCTTGTTCATCTGTCTTGGATTCAGCATGATCAGCCTCCTCCCTTTTCTCATGCTCTCCATCAGCAGCAGCATGACATCCAGTGTCATGGTCTCCTCCTTCATCATCTTTGGGTGGACTGCTGGTAGGAACTTGAGTGTCCTAAGGAGGGGCATTTTCTTCTGCCTCTGACCCAGAATCAGAGTAGATCATTCTGGCTTTCCTCAGACCTTTGGCTACTGTCTTCTTCTTTTCCTTCATCTCAGAGGGCTGGCTCATTGGGAGCACCCTTGAGAACCTGTCCAAAGTCTTGATGTCCATTCTTTTCAAGTAATGATGGTTGGACCCTTTGGACTTATCAAACTCTTCTGGTTATGTGTTCAGAAGGTATATGGAAAGAATTCTGCCTAGGTTGGGTCCTGTAGACATTGTTTGATTCTCTAGAAAATGACAGCTGCCCAAGATGTCTTTTTCTTCAAAATCACTCTTTACATCATTTCAAACATGTGCTTTGATATTGTGTCATGTGACCTAGGCTTGCACATCAATGCCTTGCCAACAATATCAGAAAACAGCTTGCCTCTTTGATTGAAGAATTTCCTCTCCAGTGAGCCAGTTTTGGCATCACTGTAATCACATCACTTGAGGGACTTTTCCTTATCTTTCTCAGACACTTCATCTTCCTCATCTTGGATGCATGAGGGCAATTGCAAGGCCTTCTCCATCTTCCTTGGAGATATCTTTATCTTTATTCTTCCAATATTTGATTTTACTGAAGAATTGGAGGATGAAAGCTTGACATTGTTGTAAAATTCCAGAACTTCAGTTCTGAGAATTACAGATGGCTCTGATAGAATATATTCCAACCCTTGAACATCTAGAAGTTGAATCACTTCTTTAATCTCAGCTTGGGCATGCTGGAATCCATGCCTACCAATTTCATATCCTTCTTGAAGATCCTTGGACACTTTTGGCGCCATTTCTTCTTAAGAATGAGTCGCTGAGACGGGATGGAAGAGGGTTCATCTCGTCGGCTAAGGTGAAAAGGATTGTAATTTATTTAATCAATATTTTTCTATTTATATAGGCTTGTCTTAGGTTTAGATTTGCCCTAATGATAGCTGTTGATTAGACTAATCATTTTAATTGATGTTACTTTACTGTATATTTAATTAAGACCTAATTTAATTGAACCAATCCGTCACAACAGAACCGCTGAGACGAAGTTACAACCCACTGGGATATGGTAATGTCAACCGCTGAGACTGTTTTAGCCGTCTCAGCGGTCCAGCTGAAACCTTCTTAGCTGTTTCAGCTGACCTTATAGCCAAACAATGGCTTATCCTAAATTGGATTATCCTTCTCCATTATCATGTCACTAAGTGTTCTAGGGCATAATTGTTTTCTAGTACAACTTAGAAAATAATATAACAAATATGAAATACATAATGAAATGTTGAACCCTATTATAAGTTCAACATTCCTAACTCAATTTTGAAAGAATTAAATTTAGCCTCATCCAATGGTTTATAAAGATATCAGCTACTTGATTGTCAGTGGGAACAAATTCAAGGCAGATATCTTTACATTCAACACGCTCTCTAATAAAATGATACATTATCTCTATATGCTTAGTCCTTCTATGAGAGACAGGATTCTTAGCAATAGAGATAACACTGGATGAGTCACAATACAGTGGGGTGTGACTTACCTTGAGGTTGTAATCCTCTAGCTGATGTTGTAACCACAAGAGTTGTGCACAACAGCTCCATAGAGCTATATATCCAGACTCAGCAGTGGATATAGCCACACTAGTCTGCATTTTGCTGCTCCATGAGATCAACCTCCTACCTAGGAATTGACAAGTCCCACTTGTACTTTTCCTATCTTCCTTGCAACATGCAAAATCTGCATCTGAAAAGCCAATCGGTTTAAAATCATTGTTCTTAGGGTACGAAAGGCCAATATGTTGGCTGCCTTTAAGGTATCTCAAAATCCTCTTTGCAGCTGAGTAGTGCGATTCCTTAGGGAATGCTTGGTACCTAGCACAAACACATGTAGCATATATAATGTCTGGTCTACTAGCAATCAGATACAATAGGGATCCAATAATGCACCTGTACATGGATTCATCAAAGGGTTTTCCCTTCTCATCCTTTTCCAGGGAAATGTTGGACCCCATTGGAGTTTTCATGGTGGAAGCAGATTCCATCCCAAACTTCTTGATAAGCTCCATAGTGTACTTCGTCTGAGAGATGAATATCCCCTCATCAGACTATTTCACTTGGAGGCCTAAAAAGTACTTGAGCTCTCCCATACCTGCTCATCTCAAACTCCCCCTACATAAGGTTGGCAAACCTTTTGCAAAGGTTATCATTAGTAGACCCAAGATTATGTCATCAACATAAATTTGGACAAGGAGACATTTGCCCTTTGTTTCCCTAAGAAACAATGCACTATCTATCTTTCCCCTCAAGAATTTGTTCTTGATGAGAAAGCTAGACGAGGTCTCATACCAAGCCCTAGGGGCATGATTTAGACCATATAATGCTTTCCTAAGTAAATATACATGAGAGGATAGAGTTGGATGAACAAAACCTGAGGGTTGCTCCACATATACCTCTTCCTTTAGATTGCCATTCAAAAAAGCCGACTTGACATTCATCTGGTATACTTTGAACCCCTTGTGGGTAGCATAGGCAAGAAATAGACTTATTGCTTCTAACCTTGCAACTAGGGTAAAGGTTTGATCAAAGTTAATATCTTCTTCTTTCCTGTATCCTTTGGCCACCAGTCTAGCTTTATTCTTGATGATGATTCCATTCTCATCTAGCTTGTTTCCGTAGATCCATTTGGTTCCAATAACGTTGTGTCCTTGAGGTTTTGGCACCAACTTCCATAACTTACACCTTTTGAATTGTAGCAGCTCTTCTTGCATTGCTTGAATCCAAAAGGTGTCTTCATTAGCTTCTTCAAACTTCTTGGGCTCCATCTGTGATAGAAAGCTAAGGAATAGAGCTTCATTGTGAGCCCTGATTTTGGTGATCACCCCTTGGTTTTCATCTCCAATAATTTGGTCTCTTGGATGATCTCTTAGGTGCCTGTTTGTTGCAGGTAACTTGTCAGCAATATGCGCGCAACTCTTCTTCTGGAGCCTCTGCGTCTTCAGCAGCTTGCTGATCTACTTCTTCAGGAACAACATCATCTGTATAAGCTTTTCTAGTGATGGGCATGTCTTGGATAGACATTTCTTGCATTTTCTATTCATCACCTGTCAAAATAGAAGAATTGGACCAACCCTTATATAGTAGGCTGGTCTCATCAAAGACAACATGCATAGAATCTTTTACAACATGAGTCTTCTTGTTGAATACCCTATAGGCTTTGCTATATGAGCTATATCCAACAAGAACCCCTACATTGTATTTTTCAGCAAACTTTGTTAATTGAGATTTTCCATTATTTACAATATAGAATTTGCAACCAAGGATTCTAAAGTATGAAATTATTGGTTGTTTGTCTTTCAGAATCTCATAAGGGGTTATTCCAAGGGCCTTATTGATAGAAGCTCTATTGAGAACATAACAAGCTGTATTGACTGCCTCAGCTTAGAAATATTCTAGAAGTGAGGAGTCACTAAATAATATTCTCCCAGCTTCTATCAAGGTCATATTCCTCCTCTCAGCCACACCATTTTGTTGTGGAGTCCTTGGAGAGGAGAATTCTTGGGTGATACCAAATTCTTGACAAAACCTTGTCATTACCCCAGATTGAAATTCTGTACCATGGTTAGTTCTAGTCTTGACCATAATACATTGTAATTCATTCTGGATTGACTTGGCATGGTTTATGAAGATATTTAAAGTATCAGATTTCTTCTTAAGGAAGAATACCCATGTATATTTTGAGTGATCATCAACAATCACCAAAATATACAACTTCCTACCTAGGCTCTGAATTGGCAAAGGACCAAACAAGTCCATGTGCAATAAATAAAGACATCTTTCAGTGTCTTTGGAGCCAATGCATTTAAAGGTGGCCCTAGTTTGCTTGCTCATTTGGCATGCATGATAGGGACCACTTTTAATACATTTCAAATTTGTACTATTTCTAACAAGGTTTTTAGAAAATAGTATATACATTGTCTTGTCGTTAATGCGAGCAAGTCTCTTGTTCCATTGAACTCAAAGAGACTCACTTTTATTAGCTACAAGACAAACTGGAGAAAGAGAACTATTGCAAATAAAATCTAAGCAATAAACATTCCCACTCCTAGTGCCAGAGTGAATGATCTCTAAGTCAATTGACTTCTTGATCAAGCACTTGTCATTGTGGAATTCAATGACATAGCCTAAGTCACATAGTTGACTTATGCTTATAAAGTTGTGTTGCAAACCTTCAACATAAGCTACCTTGTGATATAGACCATGCCATTGGTGATCATACTATATCCTTTGGTGACTCCTTTTTCAGAACCTCCAAAGATAACTTTAGGTCCATTCTTCACAGCATTGTAATCCTGCAGAAGACTTCTGGTGCCTGTCATGTGCCTTGAGCACCCACTGTCCAAGTACCATATTTTCCCTAGGCTGGTACTTGAACTATCTTGCAAGAAGCAATTCATTTTCCCTTAGGATCCCAATTGATTTTGGGTCCTAGGCCTTTGTTAGCATAACAAGACATCTTCACACTAGCTGCAGCCTTTACAGGAAAGCTTCTCTTTGCATTAGGCACATTGGGATTGTGCCAAAAATCTATGGCAAAGTGTCCCACTTTACCACAACACCAACATTCATGGATGTTGTATCTTCTTTTCTGAACACCCTTTGAGGTGGAAGGAGCATCATTGTGCTTGTGTTCAGTGAAGAAGCTAACTGCATTCTTCTTATTCCTATTAGCAATAACCTGGATAGTTGACAGTATATAGATGGTCTTAGCAGACTTTATCTTCATGACATCAACTTGTCTTAGCTTGGCAGCAAAGCAAGTGTGAATGACATCAGATACTAAGCTGTTAGACTTTCCTATAGGCTTGACAGTAGCCATGTGCTTTGCTGAGAGGGATTTGGAAGAACCAGCTTCCTTATCCTTGAATGAAGGGGCCGAAGTACCAAATACAAATGGTCCAGAATGGGCCATTTGAATTCCTTCATGGGGAGCTTTCAAAGCACTCATCCCCATGCCCTTTCTTCTATTATAGAAATGAGTATTTTCCTTCCTATAGGAACTCCCATTCTTCCAGTGACCTTACATGTTGTCCTGGTCATACCTATTGGAGGGAAGTAATACCTTTTGAAAGGTGGTATGAGGCTTAGCTTTAGCATGTCCCTTTCCTCCATTCTCAGCTCCAATTGCTACTTTATTGAACCCTAGCCCTCTCCTATCAGTTTGGGAGGAGAAGGTGTCAATAATGGGCAATATGTATTTGGGTTTGGAGAATTGAGCTACTAAGCTATTCTCTTTGAGAAGCTTCTCCTCAAGGTACTTGATGACCTTATTATTTTGGCTGGTGGTGCTCAATTGGACTATTGTAATTCCCTTAAGTTGGCTTATCTCTCTACTCATCCGAGCCACCTGGGTAGATGACTCAGTGCAATCTTGCCTAGCCAGCTGAAGGGAAGCAATTTCTTGAGCTTGCCTCTTGGCTTGCTTCTTGCTCCTCAGAGCTTCTAAAAGTGCATCATACTTGTCAATCAATTGATTTACATCCACTTCAGGTTCTGAACCATTTTCATCATTTGATGAGCATGCTTCAGAATCTGGCATTGACTCATAATCAGAAGAAGGGAAAGGAGTAGATACCTTATCAGGATTGTCCTAATTTTCTTAATCATCATTTGTTATGGCCATTAAGCCATGATATTCTCTATCATCTTCATCCTCCTCTATGTCACTGTCTGAGTGTGTCAGAGGGGCCCTGATGCCAACCTTATCAGCAGGAATGTCCTCATCTTCTTCAGTTGCAAACAACCCAATGTAGGCTTCTTCTTCTTCTTCTTCTTCTTCTTCTTCTTCTTCTTCTTCTTCTTCTTCTTCTGAATTTGAGGATGATGACTCAGATTCACTCCAGTTTTTCTCCTTCTTTGTTAGGAAGGATTTTTCACCCTTCCTTCCCTTCTGGTGGTGAGGTTTCTTCTCACCTATTTCCTTTCTTTTGACTGGATAGTCAGCTATGACATGTCCAAGCTTGCTGCAACAATAATATATCACATTATTTGAAATATGTTTAACATGTTTAGGATCATACCTGTCACCCTTGGGGTGCTGTTTGTCTAATCTGATGTGATCCATCTAGGGATGTGAGGAGGAGGAAGGTTTCTTCTTCCACTGATTTCTCCTCATCAGCTTCTTGAAGTGTCTAGAGAAGACAACAAATTCCTCATCAGATGAGGTGCTGCCTGATGTGCTGAGCTCAGAATTTTCTGGGTCAGCAACCCTCCTTGGTGGAGAAGGCATTCTGGTCTTGCTCTTCTTGGAGCTTTCAGCTTTGAGAGCCATATCTCTCTCCCTTGCATGAGGCCTGGTGGATGTGTCCTCTTCCTTCCTTGCTGACAGCTGTATCTCATAGGAGAGCAGCTTTCCAAACAAAATATGGGGAGGGGTCACACCCAACTTTGCCACTTCTCTGATGACACATATCTTTATATCTTAATCTCTTGTAAGAGATCTTAGGAATTTGTCATTCAGCTCATAATGACTGAAGACCCTTTCATAGGTCCTTAGCTCATTTACCACCCTGAAGAATCTCTCAAAGCAATCAGCTATGCTTTCAAGGCAGTGTTGCCTCAAGGCTTCATACTCGTAATTAAGGAGGAATTTACTATCATCCATCACTTCTTCTGTACCTTTCATATACACAGTGAGTGTATCCCACATATCATTGGTTGTCTCACAGTGCACCAAGTTTTGGAAGGTGGAATCATCAATTGCATTTACTATTATATTTTGTGCTCTTTTGTCCATGGTAGCAAGTGCAATTTCATCCTTAGTCATTTCAGCATATGACTTGGGGGCTTGTCTAGTAGGATCAATAGTGGAGGGCTTTGTGAAGACAAAAGAACCCTCCTTGACAGTAATATAAATCCTAGGGTCTGAGGCTTCCATGAATAGCCCTACCCTTTGCTTCCAAATGCAAAAAGTCTCCTTTTTGGATATGTGCAACTTCATAGACACCATTTCCTTCTGACCCCCAGTGGCAGCCATTGAATTCAGATTTGACTACACCTTTGTAGGATCTGGTCAGACTATTAAATCCTTAATGACCAACCTCCCTCTGATACCACTTGATAGTTTACAGGGTAGTAGTCTAATTCACCTAGATGAGGGGGAGGGGGCGGGTGAATAGGTCTCTTTGATTTTCTTAAGTGCTGCTAGTAGTTAATAGATAATAAACCAAAACTCAAGCACACCACAGAAAGCACACAGTCCTTTATATTAGTTCCCCAAGACAGCATGTCTATGGGTAGTCCACCTTCCCTCTACACCTTTCTAATAATGTGTTAGATAAGGTAACCTACTCCAAACTTAGCTCTAAGAGCTTAAAACACAGATCCCACAAGATCTCTCAGGTTTGCTCAAACCCCTACCTCAGGCCCAACCAACCCCACCTCTCAGAGTGCTCCAACTATTACAACTCAGAAATCCACTAATTTCCTACCTCAGGCCTATCAAGAAGCCCTACCTTAGACCTCCATAGAGATCCTACACCTCAAGATGGGAGTATAGCTCTACCAGCTCAGGCTAAACAACCCTACACACTCAGGCTCAACAACCTTACAATCTCAGGTTCAACAACCCTACAACTCAGGAAAAATGCCCTACAAACTCAGAACAACATTATTCTTACAGCGGTTATAAGTTATGCTCAAAACAGATGACATCACAAATGTATTCTTCAGCCTTTTGTCTTCTATTGTTGATGCACAGTTGGTGCTGCCATGAAGCAGGGCTGAATGGTAACATTTCAGACCTTGCCCCTATCTGATCTTCCTCTTCAGCAGATGAGGAAAGATCAACTTGCTCTTCTTGAATCAATCTGGAAGAACTATCTTCTCTCCTTATATCTGCTAGCTGGTTCAGGAAGCAGGAGGAGAGCACTTGTGGAAGTCGTCAATGAAACAGTGCAGTTTTTCTTTCCACTTTTCAGCACACCATCTGAAATGCCCTAACTTGTTCTTTTATACCTTTTCCACCTTCAACGGCTCTAAGGAGGGCCCTGACACAGTATGGAAGCAGATAGAATACTTTATCTTGCTTTATGGCCACTTGCGCCAAAAGCAGATTGACACACATATTCTGCACCGCTAAAAGCGAGAGCAAAATACAGTCCGAACGGCAATGTACCGGTCGTTGTCAAGTAATAATTTTGGGAATATGATCCCCAAATATCGATCTCTCAAGGAATGTATAGTAGGTGAAGTGATCGTGTCATGGAAATATTGCTACATCGATCGAAAGTAAATAATGGGCTTGGTTTTGGTTTTCTATTCTAAGAACAAGAAAAGTAAAATGTGGGTCGAGAGCACCACTTCGCTTGGCGAGATGACTAGTGCAGACCGCGATGCCATGCTTCGGTAAGCGGATGGACGATAGGTAGATGGATGGAGTGATCCCAAGTGCTGATTATGAGGGTCGCAGGCACCTCTTCAGAGTCTCACCTCTAGCTTTTGCTAGAGTGGTTTAACGAGTGCGTGTGTGGGTGGATGTGAGCAGAGGTGATGCGCATTCACAACATTCAAACTCAAGGATGAAAATAATAAGGGAGGCTTTAATTCTTAGACAAATAGTAGCAATACATGTTCATCACAAGCTTTTAATCATACATTTCTCAAATGAAAGAAGGGTAGAGTAAACCGATAGAAGTGAAGTCTCGTCGTGGATCATGGTCGGAATGGCGGGTTGTCAAGCCGTCTTCGTGCTCAGTCCTTGGTTGCTTCTGGGATCTCGAGGCTGTCACCACCTCTGACCTTTGTCCGTCTTCTTCAACTTGTCGCGGTATCTTCTTCTTCTCCAAGTTGAAATGCCCAAATACCTTGAGATGCTTATCATGGATGGCTGAGAAGTCTTACGGAACCTTGGATTTGCTTGGATTCACCTTTGGCGGCTTCCCAATGGAAGGAGATGGAAGGAGGGTGGATGAAGATGAAAAATGGCGTACTGGCGCGGGAGAAAACTGGCGGCAATGGTTCGGCTTGCCCTAAAATCATGGGATCTACATTTAAATACGGAGCAGAATAAACAGAGCGCACGATTAGTGGCGCACGACCAGTGGTCGTGCGCGAAGAAATGCCATTAATTATGCGTGAACACCCTGTAGCAAAATCTAGCATGTCAAAATAGCGCACGGGCAGTGGCGCACGACCAGTGGTCGTGCGAGAAGAAATGCCACTGATCGTGCGAGGACAACCTGTAGCAGAATCCAGAATGCCAAAATAGCACACGATCATTGGAGCATGGCCAGTGGTCGTGCGAGAAGGAATCCAGTGATCGTGCAAACTGCTCGGTTGGAAAATGAGGGAATGCGCACGACCAGTGGTCGTGCGCCTGATCGTGCGCGAACAAAAATGCACGACTAATGGACTATTAGGCTAAAAAGGGCCCAACCCACTCCGAGTGTCCACACAATCCCTGTACCTGCAGGAAAATCACTGAAATAGGCATTCTACATAATCCACAGCACAGGTATATCATCACAGAATAGATCGAATGTAATTGTTGGGTATTGTAACCACAATAACCTTGATTTGAAGAAGTATCCCTTAAACTAAGAAGAATTGATTTGTATTTGATGGTATCTTTAGTTATGTGTTTGCAGGTTCTAAATTGATAAGTGCAAACCAATGTCAAATTACTATGGATCATCAAATGTAGTACTAGACAATGTAACTCTTCATTATGTAAGACCAAGTGTTGATTCATGAGTAATTTCTCTGTTGGAATGCACTTAGAGGTCAGGGACCAAATGAAGAGCTAAGAAGAGTTGCTGCTAAAATTGAAAGAAAGAAAACATTTCTTAAGATTTTTTCGTTCGACGAATTGGGAAAATTTCGTCGAGCTCAGTTCGGCTAACTGGGAAAAATTCGTCGAACGCAAAATTCGTCGATCGCCGATTAATGAAAATTTGTATTTCTTAATACACTGGTTTGCTGTTAGCTGAAGGCATTTCGTCGAGCGCTGTTTGCCTACATTTCGTCGAGCGCTGTTTGCCTACATTTAGTCGAGCGCTGTTTGCTTAAATCTCTGTTATTAATTGATCTCAGGTGTGCTGATAGCTGAACAGATCGTCGACCGCCGTTCGACTAATATATGAAATTTCATCGAACACAGTTCCATTCGAGCGAGATTTGCTGGCGTTGTTTAATTTATTCATTTTAATTCAAATCTGATTGGATTTAAGGAATGTTTTCCTTAATTTCTGCATGCAGCCGTTAGAGATTAATTCTCATTAATTCCTGCTGATAGCCATGGAGAGAGATCTTCCGTAATTCTTGCAGTTGGAGAATTAATCCTCCTTGATTTCTGCTTATAGCCATTGACATAATATTTCATTCCTTTTCTCTAGTTTATAGTCGTTAAAGATGAATGTTTCCAAAGAGAACTTGCGTATAGCCGATTGGAAAAGGTTGGAGATATATATATTCTGTTCAATTTTTTCTGAACAGGATTAATCGTGAATCGTAAATCAAAAAGAAGAATTTTCGGAATTTCTACCATCATCTTCTCTCACTCAAAAATTCAGATCTCTGTGGCCGACAAGTTTGTGTGCTCAATTCTTCATCAAGTCTCTCACAAGATCACTGCTCTTGGATTGCATCATCTCTACTCCCAATCTTGTTGAGTAGATAAGTTCTCAGATCAAGAGTTTCAAGAAAAAAAAAGAGTTTTCTTCTTCCTCACTTTCATTCAGGATTTCTATACTCAAAGAAGAAGAAGAAGATCTATTTTATCAGATCTGAAGAAGAAAAAGAATTTCTTGGAAATTCTTAGAAATTGGATTTGTTAATCCAAGAATTTTGTAATCCCCCTTTTATATTTTTGTAGGAGTTGTTTTGCTCCGAGTTTTTGTAGGAGTTGTTTTGCTCCGAGTTTTTGTAGGGGTTGTTTTGCTCCGAGTTTTTGTAGGAGAGTTTGTTCTCCGAGATTGTAGGAGTTTGACTCCGAGTTGTAGGATTATTGATAATCCGAGATAGTGAAGTAACCTAGTCTAGCCGGCCGTGCTAGATAGGTGAGGTGCAAAGTGGACTACCTAAGAATGGGGAACCACTATAAATCCTTGTGTGTACTGTGCTCTTTGGTTTTCTGTGTTCTTTACTTCTTATATTTTTAATTCCGCAAAAAGCTATAGAAACCACCTATTCACCCCCTTTAGGTGATTTAGGTTGCAACTAGATACTTTCAATTGGTATCAGAGCTAGGTTGTTCGCTAAAAGGCTAACACCTTGAACAAAACCTCTAAATCTAGTTGCAAGAGACAATATGTCTGGAATGGATAAACCGAAGGATTCCGTCAAGTTGCCAGTCTGCACTAAAGAAAATTTTCCGATGTGGAAAGAAAGAGTAAAATTCTTCATGGAAGCTGCAGATCCAAGAATTTTTCAGATTGTGGAAGAAGGCCCTCATGTCCCCATGAAACCTTCTTCAATTAATTCTAATATTCAAATAGCCAAGAAAATGCTGGAATTGACCAAGGATGAGATTGCTCTCGTCTCTTTGGATAAAAAGGCCAAGAACATCATTGCCGGTGCAGTGGATGATTCTATGTTGCAAAATCTGATACATTGCAAATCTGCAAAAGAAATGTGGGATTCCCTAGTGGTTCTCATGGAAGGTACAAAAGAAGTGCGAGATGATCGACGATCTTTGTTGAATCAAGAGTATGAAGCATTTAAGCAAGATCCGAGAGACACCATCTCAGACACTTATGAAAAGTTCTTCAAGATCGTAAACGGTCTTAGAAATTATGATCGGGAATTCACCGTCAGAGAACTGAATGACAAGTTCTTGAGATCCCTGACAAAAGAATGGGATACCAAGGCAATTGCTATCCGGGAATTCGGAAAGTTGGCTACTATGGAGCCACAGATATTATTTGGAAAGCTCTTATCACATGAGCTTAAGCTCAGCATCAGGAAAGCTGAGGAAGAGGGCAACAGGACATCCGGGAAGGAAAGATCCGTGGCTCTGAAGGCTGAAGGATCTAAGAAAAGCAAGGTCATAACACCAGTAAGAACTCCGTCATCAGAAGAGGATAATGAATCTGTAACTAGCTCGTCAAACTCAGAAATATCCGATGGAGAACTCTCTCTTCTCTCAAAGCAATTCAAGAGGATCCAAGGCAGAAGAGAGGCCAATCCTGCACTTCTGATCACAGAAGATCAAGACGTGATGGTGAACATCACAAGAAAGATTACACTAATGACAGGTATAAATCAAAACCGAACAAACAGGTTTCTACTGACATTTATTGTTATTGTTGCAATAAGCCAGGACTCGTAATAGCCGAGTGTCCATACAAAAAGAAGGAAGGATCGAAGAAGGAAGAAAAGAGATCTTTCAAAGGAAAGAAGAAAGAAAAGAGCTTCCTCGCTAAGAAGTCTAAAACTATGAGCGACAGTAACTCAGATCAGTCAAGCTCAGATGAAGAAGCCTATTTTGGGCTAATGGAACAATCAGAAGAGGAAGGAAGTGTCTCCTCATACAAGGGGAAGGTAAACTCTCACACTCCTCTTTCCGCTTCTGATAATGAGACTGCATCCATAGCAAATGAAGGCTATTCATCAGAGGAGGAATCAGATTTAATAACTTAGTACAAAGCCCTTTTGAAGGAATTCGATAGGTGCCGCAAGGTCGTCAGATCCCAGTCAAAAGAGATTACATCTCTTAAGACTTTGGAATCGGAACTGAAGGAGGAAATCGAAAGATTGACTCCCTTCAGAGAAGAAGTTCAAAACTTAAAAGATGAACTAAAAGGCTCCACTGAATTATTAACTCTGAAGGAGAAAATGATAAATGAACTGGAAGATAAGTTAATGGTGGAAAGGAAGCTCGTAGAAAGCTTCTCGAAGCCAAAGACTATTCTTCCACTCATTTACAAATTTTCTGCTCCTGCGAAGGGTAGTGGCCCTGGTCATGAGGCTGAAAGTAGTAAGGCTGCTGAGAAAAGAGCCGTGAAAGGAAAGGGAAAGGCTGATCAAATTCAACCTTCATTCAGGAAGGTAGTTTTTCCTACAAACCCATTTGACTTTGAAGCATCCTATGGTCACTTTGCTAGACCATCACATGTTGAATCTAGCAACAGATATCAAGGATGGACCAGACCCCGGAACTTTGACGTGTCTCCATTCAAAGCTCCTCATGAAGAAGTAATCCTCAAGGATCATGGTCCATTTGTTCATGGATCAGCTGCTAGGAAAGCACCAAAAATCAAATCGACTACACCCATATCTGTTGAGAAGAAGTTGGAGCCATGTGTGTGTTGTAACCATGAGGCCCCTACTTCTGAGAAAGCTACTTACAAGAAAGCTGCTCCTGTTGTACCCCCCGTCCAAAAAGTAAAACATGAGAGAAGAAGAAGGTATAATCGATTCGATTGTTGGTGATGTGACAAGGTTGGTCACTTTGCCATAGATTGCTGGTTTAATCCAAGGAATGTCAAGACTCCACGAGTTAACAATGCAAGAATGACCCCGCATAATGTTAACTTTCCTAGTGGCGGTCATCTAACTAGAAGCCAAGGACCCAAATCCGTTTGGGTTCCTAAGGGCAATTGATTGTTGATTGCAGGTATGTCCAAAGGCCAATTCAAATCATATATGGTACTTGGACAGTGGATGTTCATGGCACATGACCAGAACAAGAAGCTTATTACAAGATTTTACTCCAGTGAAAGATGGTCCAAAGGTTATCTTTGGCGGATCTGATCGGGGAGTTACTAAAGGCTACGATATGATTTCTAACGGTATAGTCTCTTTCAAAAATGAGGCTTATGTTAAAGGATTACAACATAATCTCATTAGCATAAGTCAACTATGTGACAAAGGCTATATGGTAGAATTCTACAAGGACAAGTGTTTGATAAAGCCGTCTGATTCGTCAGAAACTATTTTAACAGACACTCAGAGTAGAAATGTTTTCTGTTTGAATTTTCTATGTTTAGACTCTTCTACACCAGTGTGCTTTTTAGCAAAAGATAGTGCATCTCTTTGTGTCCAATGGCACAAAAGACTAGCACATATTATTTTCAAAACTATTAGTATGCTATTTTCTCACAATTTAGTTCGTGATGCTCCTAATGTTATGTGCATTAAAGAGAGACCTTGTCATGCATGCCAAATGGGTAAGGAGACTCAGGCTACCTTTAAGAGCATCATTGGCAAAGATTTTACCAGATGTTTATATCTGCTCCATATGGACTTGTTTGGTCCCATGCCAGTCAGAAGCTTAGGAGGCAAAGCTTATACTTTGGTTATAGTTGATGACTACTCACGTTTTGCTTGGGTATTCTTTCTGAAACACAAGTCAGACACCTTCGATTCTTTCACAGCATTCGTCAGGCAAATTCAGAATGAACTGGAATGTTCTGTGGTCAAAATCAGAAGTGACCATGGTACAGAATTCAAGTCTGGGGCCATGACCGAATTTTGTGAAAGCCTAGGTATCTTTCATGAGTTTTCCTCTCCTCGTACTCCACAACAAAACGGAGTGGCCGACAGAAAGAATAGAACACTCATAGAGGCCTGCAGGACAATGTTGAGTGATTCTTCATTACCGGAATACTTCTGGGCTGAAGGTATCAACACCGCTTGCCACTTGCAAAACAGAGCACTAATCAACAAGAACCATCATAAGACACCTTATGAACTTCTGAAGGGCAAGAAACCAACCTTGTCTTATTTTAGAATTTTTGGCAGTAAGTGCTTTGTACTTAACAATGGGAAACATTACAAAACTAAATTTAGTGAAAAATGTTTTGAAGGTATTTTTGTAGGCTATAGTAGCCATAGTAAGGCATATAGGATTTTCAACAAGAAAACCCTGGTTGTAGAAGAAACTTGCAATGTTATTTTTGATGAGATGAGTATGCTTTATAGCAGCTCCTCTAGTGTATTTGTTGAAGATGCAGGTTCAAAATTCAAAGAACTCAATTTGGAAGAAGCACCCAAGGAAGACACTTCAAGGTCTACAAAAGTAGAAATTCAAATTCCACATGAGGAAGAATCTCAAGAGGAAGAGCTCCAAGAAGTTGGAGAAGTGCCTCAAGCAGATGTACCAGTTGACAATGTACCTGGAAGAAACTGGGTGATCAGACATCAAAGGGATCATCCTAGTGATCAAATCATTGGAGAACCTAATGATGGGATTAGAACCAGGAGAGGTACTGCTAATCAAGTTTTACACTTGAGTTTTCTTTCTCAGATTGAGCCAAAGAAGTTCGATGAAGCAAAGAATGTTGCCTCTTGGATCATTGCAATGCAAGAGGAACTCAATCAGTTCAAAAGATGCAAAGTATGGAAGCTAGTTGTAACACCCCAAAAATTTAGTAGTTCAGCGAAGTAGGCGGAGTGGTAGTGCTGCGCTTGAAGCAGGCTAAATTTTCCCTGTCTGCTCTTAGCGCACGATCAGTGGCCTCTTCGCGCACGACCAGTGATCGTGCGCCAGCAATCGTGCGCTTATTCGCAAGAAATCAGAGTTCTGTCTCCTCTTATCGCACGACCATTTCTCCTCTTAGCGCACGACCAGTGATCGCGCGCCAGCAATCGTGCGCTTATTCGCAAGAAATCGGAGTTCTATCTCCTCTTATCGCACGACCATTTCTCCTCTTAGCGCACGACCAGTGATCGTGCGCCTGTGATCGTGCGCCCTATTTGTTCTGCTCCGCGATTTTGAGCGGAGAATCCGATCCGACCGATCAAATTTCTTGGAAATTGATCCAACGACTGGTATTGGTTGCTGGGGGGTCTTAGGGCTTTGGAGAGGGATTAAACCCTCATAATTCCATAGCCTTTCTCTCTCCAACCCTAGAGAAAGAAGAAGGAGCCAAGGAAGAAGAAGGAAGATCCCGCCATTGACGGAGCTCCGGAGCTCCATTTCGCGAGCCATTTCCAGATTTGGAGAGTGTAGCCCGGTGCGGTCGTTTCTCTCCGTGTAGAATCTCGGATCCATGGCGAAAAAGAACGCGTCTAGGGTAACGATTCTTCCTCCCGAACTTTGGACTTGTATTTTTCCTTTCATTCCTCTTTCTATGCTTGCATGAGGTGTCTCTTTCACCAAATGGGTGAAGTGTAGGATTCCCTCAAGTTCTTCAGAACTCCGGGTAGATTGTGTCCGTCCCCGGCATTATTGCATGTAGAAAATTCGGTAGTCGTGCGGATTTAGGCATTTTGTGTGAAGCCTATTCGTGGCCGTGAGCCCGAATCGGTGATGCTTGATTTGCGACATTGCATTTAGGTTAGGCCTAGAATGCGTGCCGGAGAATGACTCCGTGAAATCATCTATAATATTGCGGGAATTAAGTGTAGGCGTCTCGTGAAGATCCTAACGAAAGCCCCATGCTTTGAGATTTGGATGAAGGCAAACCTTCACCACAAAATTGATGCGGAGCGTATGTACCTCCCTTGTTGAGTATTCGTGAAGCCTAGATCCTTGTGAAGGGGGTTAGGTGCGTAGCGTATATTTAGTGTAGCACTTGAAAGTGCTAAACCCTTACGGGCCGAGGTGAAGCCGTACCCGCGTCGTGCGATAGATCGCGACGATTAGAGCACGGGCAAAGCTAAACCGAACCCGTTTCCATGCAGACCGGTATGAGGTCCCTACCTCATGAGAGCCGTGTGATCATGGGAGAGGTCGTGGAAGGTGTCTTACCTAGTCCGACAAAAAGCTCTATTCCCCACCTAAGGCGATGGCCCTTACGGTGGAGTGTTTTGTGAAATGGATGTTATGTTAGCCTCATGCGAATGCTTAGGCGGTTGTGGGTAACCTTCGGGTGAACCCAACCAACATCATGTGCATACCTAGGTTCCCTTCTCATGATGCTCAACCTAGAAGATTGATTGTGCTTGAAACCTCACCTTGTGTAGTTGCACTTTCTTTATATTAGTACTTGTGCTAGTATGGCTTGCTTGCAGGGTAGAAGCTCCGCCACCCCGGGAAAGGGGTGGGGTCGTTATAATTTGGTCAGCTGTGCTGACCGTTACTTTGTTTGCCACCGCTTGGTGGAATGTTCTTATGCAGGTGCAGGTGAGCCTAGCGGGAAATAGCGGGCGATGGCCCTTTTGCTGCGTTGGCCCCTGAAGGCCAGCCTTTTTCCTGTTTTTCATGTATTGCCGGCCTGCGTGCCGATGTATGCTTTATGGAGCTTTGTGCTTTGGGTAAATGTAAGGCCTTAAGGCCGTAACTCTTTATTCTGGTTTCATTCCTATGATAGTGGACAGTTCTAAATGAAATGGTTTAATTAATGCTTCCGCTTACGTTTTGTACTCTCGTGTAGTTGTTACTTTCTGGTTATCACCTTTTAACTCCCAGCTAGTGTGGTTTGTATGGCGTGGGGTCCCAGCCGGACCTGCTGTTATACTTTTCTTACTGGCAGGGTGTTACACTAGTGCCCAGACCCAAAAGATAAAACGTCATTGGAACAAAATGGGTCTTCAGAAACAAGCTGGATGAAGAAGGAGTAATCATCAAGAACAAGGCCAGACTTGTTTCTCAAGGCTATCGACAAGAAGAAGGGATTGACTTCGATCAAACGTTTGCTCCCGTGGCAAGACTCGAAGCAATCAGGTTGTTTCTAGCGTATGCCGCTCACAAAGGTTTCAAAGTCTATCAAATGGACGTGAAGTCAGCCTTCCTTAATGGTGATCTAAAGGAAGAAGTATACGTAGTACAACCCCCAGGTTTTGTTGACTCCTCTCTACCTGATCATGTATATTATTTACGTAAAGCTTTATATGGCCTCAAATAAGCTCCCCGAGCTTGGTATGAGACGCTCTCTAGTTTTCTTCTTGATAACAAGTTCACAAGAGGAAAAATAGATGATGAGTCCCATTTATATACACATTTATGGACTCACCTGGGCCGATTATCTAGTCTATGCACTACACTTTAGGCATATTTTCATTCATATTTGTTATTCCTTGCTAGGTGCACTCTTAGGACCGTTTCGGTGTGCATTTGCGCTCCTTGTTATTGGGGGTAAGCACATGGTGCTCCCCTTCCATTTCTCTATGTTTATCTGGTGCTGGAGGTGTATTCCCAGCTATTTTATCTTGTATGCAGGTGGCCGGATTATCTTGTATCCAGTTTTCTCCCAGAATTCATGACTGTGTGAAATGCACGGTCGTGCATTTTCCTTGACGCACGGGCTGTTGCGGTCGTGTGCTCTGATCTGGGCAGAAAATGATCGATCTGAATTTACTCGTGCGTTTTGACGCACGGGCGGAATCGCCCGTGTGTGAGTAAAACGCACGGCCTCCTGTTTCTTCTGTTTTTAGCTATTTCTGAATTTACCGGTGCGTTTTGACGCACGGGCGGATTTGCCCGTGCGTGAGTAAATTGCACGGGCAGCGCAGCTTCGTCTTCACGCCAACTTTTATCTTTAATTAACGCACGGGCAATGCACGGTCATGCGTTCGACCGTGCGTGACCAAAATTCTGCCTGTTTAGTATTTAAAGCAGGAATTGCTGCTGCCATCGAGGAGAGACGGAGAGCTCGATGCCCCTCGCGGGAAAAGCCGGGAATCCCGCCATTTTCACCCCTTCCACCGTAGGAGACAAGAGGAGACCTTCTCCGGCGATCTCCTTCATCATTCCTCCATCCGGGAGCATTTGCAAGCTTTCTTCGCCACTAGCTCAAGCATTCCTCGCCGAGGAGACCATAAAAGCGCTGAAGATCATTGGAGCGGTGACAGCCTCCTTCGAGTTAGCACACCATCTGAGCGCCAAGCCCGGAGAGAGCCCGACAACCTCTCATTCCGGCCGAGAACCTAAGACGCGGGGACATCTTCTTTGTGGTCCTCTCTAACCCTTGATGCTTGTACTTTCTTTGTGATGTTGCATGAACACATGTTAGGTTAATATTATGTACTTTTGCATGTGTTCAAGTGCAATGATGATGTGGTGGCAAGAATAGCCCTTTTGTTGTTGTGATAGCCTAGGTTGTTTGTGCGTGAAGCCATCTAGCGATTGCTAGTGGTGATGTTAGCGAAGAGGTGAATACGACCCTCACAAAACCTCGCATTGTGGCCACTCCACCCGCTTACCGAAGCGCGGCATCGCGGCCGCTGCACTCACCCACACTTTGCGAAGCGGTGCTTTTCGACCCGCATTTCTCTTCATGTTGCAATAGCATAGGAACCCAAATCACAACCCCCCCCCCCCCGTTGTTACATAGTTGTCCTTTTAACTAATTTTCGGTGTGAGCAAATCATACTACCCAACTTGCGGTCCTTTGAGAATGATATTCGGGGAGTCCCTCCCTATTTTATTACTTGAGCGACCGGTGCACTGTCGTCGTATCACATTTCGTGCTTGCTAATTAGCAGTGCTGAAATTGCGCATCAAGTTTTTGGCGCCGTTGCCGGGGACTGCAAGCGTGTATAATTTGTTTTTCTTTGGAAATTCGTTTTAAGGTATTTTTGTTTTATTGTTGTGCGCTAATCCATTGTATTGCAAGCAAGTCTATCATGAATTCTATCCAGCAACATATTTATCGGGGAAGTTTAAATGATCTTAGAGATCAGGCACGAATAAATAATCTTGCATCCGAGATCTCCACTGATATTATTGAGTTTATATCTGAGAATTGCAAATTCAGCGGGGATACAGATGAAGATGCAGTACATCACGTGCAGGGATTCTTAGAAGTCTATTATACGTGTATATTCAATGGAGTTGAAAACGACCAACAAAAGATCCTGGCATTTTCATTCTCTCTGCATGATAAAGCTAAAAGATGGTACCGGGATACCCGAAAGAGCGGGATAACTTCTTGGAAGCAATTTGAAGGGAAGTTCCTGTTTGATTTTCAACATCGCATGCGAGGTATGAATAGGCATAAGGAACTTATTGCCTTCGATCAGAGAAAGGACGAGACATTAGTAGACGCATGGGAGCGTTTTCAATCCTTACACAGGGACTATTACCATGAGGATTTATCAGAAGACTTTTTAATTCAGATTTTCTATTTTGGCGTAATGGACAGGTTCCGTTTGCTTTTTGATGTCGCAGCTGGAGGCGCCCTGTTTAATAAGTCGGGGAAGGACGCCTGGGAAATAGTTGTGAATATAGTGCAGACCAACCAGTATTGGGGCCACTTTACTCATCCTCCGAGCACTAGCGAAGTTAACGCAATAACACTTAATGGAGCAGAGGAACGCCTTCCTCCAGATCAAACAGAGCGGTTAGTTACTCTCGTGGGCGATATGCTGCACAAAATGAAAGAACAGTCCGCAGCAATCCAGCAGCTCGACTCTACTATTAGTACTCTCACAGATGCTGTCTCTGGAATTGTGGTTCAGCCGCCCGAGTCTGTGAACGCCATGAAGTTAAGAAGTGGCAGGAGTGTAAAAAACCTCCCACATCAGAAAACACCTCCATCACCTGCGCTACAGGAACCACTTACGAAACCTACGGACAGGCCTGATGCATATGTGACAGGGGAGCCGACTCCTATCCCTACTGTGCCGGATTCTGCGAGCGTGGCACAACCCTCGAAAAGTATTGTTAGCCCTCCATTTCCTCACAGGTTACAGAATGAGAATTCAGAGAAGCAATTTCGCAGATTCCTGGACATGATGAAGGGAGTACAAGTTAGCATACCGCTGATTGAGGCCATCTCCCAGATACCGGGTTACTCAAAATTCTTGAAAAAGCTGATTTCATCGGCCGAGAACCCTCAACCCGACGCCCTACCCGAGCTGCCTCTTTCAGATTTCTCCTCCTTCGTCGCCGCCTCTCCCGCCACCGGAGATATGATGTCTGCACTCATTCAGATCTCATATTCTCAGTTGCCCTACTCGACAGATCCACTGTCTTACCTGACGGATCCAATGAAAACAACATCCACTCCTCCTCGGCATTCCAACCTAGATTTGTGCTTTGGTAAATCACTAACACCCTTCCAAAAATTGGTATATATGTTAATGAGAATATGCCAAAAAAATCGTTTTGTGGTTATTTAGTCCTTTTTTTATTTTGTGTTTGATATCATAGATTCAGTAGATGAAGATGTTAGGAGAAGTTTGACACTATTTTTCATATATAGATTTGAGTATACATTTCACTACTAGCATGTCATTTCCATCAAAAGATGATTTAATTTCTTGGGCACACAATATTTCTAGAACTCTTGGATTTGTGATCACCATTAAGAGTGTCGTAAGTTAACATCTAGAAGCATACCGAGAGTACTGCTACGGTGACATAGAGGTGGTTGCAAACGTGCTAGTCATAGTGCAAAAAAAATGGACTAACAAGAATATGAGGAAATATTGCTCCAAACGTTGTGGGTGTCCTTTCACATTGAAAGGTGTAAGACATGCAATTGGTACTGAGTTGGTTGTTGATGTGAAATGTGGTGTTCATAATCATGAGTTAGTCCACCTAGAAGCTCATTCTTATGTTAGTCATTTAAATGAGGATGAGCAGAAAATAGTGCATGATATGTATGTTGCAGGCGTGAAGCCGCGAGATTTTGTCAACCCTGAAGCAGAGAGACAAGACTAATGTCACGGTTGTTAGAACTTTTTATAATGAAAGGTGTAAGCTGCAAAATAAGAATTACAAGGTGGGACCGCAATTCAGTATTTGTATAAGTGCATAATAAAATGTGGTTACTGTTGAAACCTGAAAGTTGGGATCAAGCTATTTGAAATGGGTAGGTAGCTTGCCCTTACTGCTATTGAGTGAGAGCGCAAGACCGGTCACTTAGAGTCAAAGAAACTCTTTCACTGTTGTGGACAGAGCTTAAATAGACCCTCGCGAGCTACATCGAGAAGGTCCCTCCACTAACCTGAAAGACCTCAAAGTTCTTCCCCTCCCAAACCAAAATTGAGTTGGGCACCTTGGAATGCAAATCTCTCTCTTTCTCTCCTCGAATACCCTAAATCTGAATCCTCTTCAAAGTTGCCCAAGGGGGTCTATTTATAGCTTTCCTGAAAATGGTATGCGGATAACCAAAATGGTCTGCCAATAGCCGACTTACGCTGCTTGAAAATACCATCCGCGATGCAAATAAAAAATCCAGGTCGCAAGGCGCGGCTCTCTGGTGCAATCGCACCTGACCGAACGGTTCGCTCCACCTTTATCCTAGGGGGCGAACGAGTGGACCATGTTGTCCACTCACCCCCCCCCCCCTCTCGGTTTAGGGGGCGGGCGAGTGGACCAGTGGTCCACTCGCCTCTACCTCTGGGCGAGTGGACCAATGGTCCACTCGTCCCTAGGCTTGGGCGAGTGGACCAACGGCCCACTCCCCCTAGGCTCGGGCGAGTGGGCCAACGGTCCACTCGCCCCTTGCCTTGGGCGAGCTTTGGGCGAGTGGACCAGTTAGTCCACTCGCCGCCTTACCTTAGGGGGGGGGGGTGAGTGAACCGATTCGTCCACTCCCCCCTCCTTGCTTAGGGCTCACGTTTGACAACACCAACTCATCAGCATAAATATAGGTTCGCTCGACAAAAATGGGGTTATACACAATCCCCGCTCTTTGCGAGCTTATCTCAAGCTCGGAAAGAAAGTCCAACCCACCAATTTGGCGAGACCATTTTCTACTGGAACGAGACGATAAACAGAGTCTTGCTCTCATTCCTGCAGCCTTCTTGGTTCGAGGGCAAGTCTACCAACGATGCAGCATATAACCTTACTTATGGTCTATACGGCAGACATGATGCAACTACATTCAGAAAGACCTCCATGCTCTATATCACATACATGAGATCACAAGCACTGCTCCGCGCAACCGAGCTCTCCCATATGGACGCACACCGAGGCCTTAAACTCTCGAGGCGATTCAAGGAGGTCGACACGGCGAGACGGGTTGCTGAGGAAAAAGCCACTGAACCAAAAATATATTTTCCTGCCTCTCGAGCGAGTGAATCAGCCCTGCCGACATCAAGGACCCGGTCAACAGTCACTTCTCGGGCTCTTAACCAAAAATAAACTTTTCTGCCTCTCGAGTGAGTGCATCAGCCCTGCCGGCATTAAAGAGCCCGGTCAACGGTCTCTTCTCGGGCTCTTAATAAAAAATGAACTTCCTGCCTCTCGAGTGAGTGCATCTGCCCTGCCAGCATTAAAAAGCTCGGTCAGTGGTCTCTTCTTGGGGCCTTAACCAAAAATGAAATTCCTTTCTCTCGAGTGAGTGCATCAGCCCTGCCGGCATTAAGGAGCCCGGTCAGTGGTCTCTTCTCGGGGCCTTAACCAAAAAATGAACTTCCTGCCCCTCGAGTGAGTGCATCAGCCCTGCCGGCATCAAGGAGCTCGGTCAGCGATCTCTTCGGGGCTTAACCAAAAATGAACTTCCTGCCTCTCGAGTGAGTGCATCAGCCCTTCCGGCATTAAAGAGCCCGATCAGCTATCTCTTCTCGGGAAATTAATCAAAAATGAACTTCCTGCCTCTCGAGTGAGTGCATCAGCTCTGCCGACATTAAGGAGCCTGGTCAGCGGTCTCTTCTCGGGGCCTTAACCAAAAATGAACTTCCTGCCTCTCGAGTGAGTGCATAAGCCCTACCGACATTTAGGAGTCCGGTCAGTGGTCTCTTCTCGTGGCCTTATAAAAAATATTTCTATTCTACCTAGCGGGAAGCTTCCAGTGCACTGCGCCTTATTCTAGCTGGACAGAAACAAAATTTATCGCGAGAAATAGTTCATTGAGATAAGATGTTTATTGTTTGTTATAGATACAAGAGCTTTAGATCGTCTCCACTCTAAGTATTACCCGCATGTCTGCATTGACGGCTGACATGTATACGATGCTCCAAGCAAAGACGTCCACGTTCTGCTAGATATACTCCCGGACTTTCTCCTAGTCCTCGCCCAGCCTTCAGCTGACTTGCACTTTCTCGGGCCTCCCGCCCTTGCTGATGAATTTTTTCTCCTTTATCTCCCCCGCTACCTCCAACTTGGCCTTATCTTCCATCGCCCTGTCCACCTCCTCTGCTTCCTCTTTCCAAGAGATAGTATTGACCGTCATGATATAGCATTGACGGGCTACCTTGGGGTCTCCACGGACTCAGACTTGTATTACTCTTATGCTGTATTTCAAGCATTGATGGTAGGAGGAGGGCACAAACTTGAATGCGTTAATGAGGGGGCGTCCGAAGATCGCGCTGTAATTGCTTGGTGCATCCACAATGATGAACCAGTGGTTATTCGACGTCCCCCCTAAGGTGACCAGGAGCTCGACTCTCCCTCAACTTCCTACCTTTCTCCTGAAAAACCAAAGAGCGGCCCGTCTGATGCAACCACCCTCCTTTCTTCAACCTTCATTTTATCAAAGGCCTTATTGAAAACTATGTTCACCGAGCTCCCGTTATCTACCAGGATTCGGGAGACCGTGAAATTCTCAACCGCAGCCTCGATCACAAGCGGGTTGCAGTAGGGATCCTCGTGCACCGGCATATCCTTTCGTGAGAATGTGATTCCCCCCCCGGGGGGGGGGGGGGGGGGGTCAGGAAGTTGAAGCAAAACTTCGACGGTAGATGGCATGAAGGCTCCCCTTGCGGGTGGCCGCAATACCTACCCCTCCGTGGATCACCCTGATCCAGCCCAGTGCCCCTGAGTCTACCCAGTCCTCGCACTGGTCTTCCTCCTCTTTTCCCTCTCGTCTTCCTTCTCCTATTCCTTCTCTTCCGTCTCCTAGCAGCAATTGCTCTACCCCCGCAGTGTCCCTTCTCCCTTCCCTAACTTCTAAGAATTTGGGGCAGGTCGTTGTCGCGTGACCTTCCACCTGATGGAAGTCACAAAAGGGCAACACCCTCCTGTCCCTTCTTTCTCCACTACCACCTACGCGGTTCCTTCTTCCTCTCCTTCCTTGGCCAACCGCCATTGCATGCTGAGGTTGAGGCTACGCTGGACTCGTGACCGGTGCCATCCTGGATGGTCGAAGCGCCCTTGCCCTCCCTAAAAGTTTCCACCTCCTTGAAAGTAACCTCCTCCCTGGCCCTGAGGGGGCCCTCCTGCTGGCCTCCAGGCCAGTCGGTTGGTCAGTGGTTGGAATCTCCATCCTGGTTCCTACACCGCGGGAGGTCCTTGGGAACCTTGTCTCCTTGGCTCCTCTCTCTTTTTCGGCTCCGACTGCAGAGCCTCTCCTGAATCCCCTTCACCTTCTGTCCACTTGGCCATCTTGGTCATGAACTCCTGGTTCGTCGCCTCTACCTCGATCTCACGCCCTGCTCGTTCCATCAACTCCTCGTAAGATAGAGGAGGGACCCAGGCCAAGCCCAAGCTAAACAACCCTTGCCGCAACCCGATGGTAAGCGCAAGCTGTAAAGTATGCCCGGGCACCTCGTTGATGAGAAGGACCTCTTCCTATAATCGATCCACATAACTTCCCAGGGAATCCCCTGCCCTTTGCTTGATCTCGAAAAGGGCCTCCGCCCCTTTCCTCCTCTTCTTCGACGTAGAGAACCTTAACAGAAAACTTCGCCTCAAATCTTCGAAGCCATTGATGGACCCCGATGGGAGTTGATGAAACGAGTCCCTCGCCTTTCCTCCCAAGGTGATGATGAGCAACCTGCATTTAAAAGCGTCATTCATTTGCCTGATGGACATAGTGTCCTCAAACCATTGGAGGTGCTGGAGGGTGTCATTTTTCCCGTGTAGCAGGACATGACTGACTCTCTGAATGGGAGTAGATAGGATCAGCTCGCAAAAGGGGCTCCCACTTCCTTCCTGGTGAGTCAGTATCACTCGCCCGGCCTCTTCAACAGGATGTTGAGCACTCGGCGGGCTAGGGAACAACACTCGCGCGTGGAGGGCCCGATCCTCCTCCACCTGCACTTCCTAGCCGAGTCGCCCGACTGGTGCTGTCTCGCCCATAATAGGCGAGGAGAGAACATGTATCGGTGGAGTCGAGCACTCGCCCGCGAGGGGCAGAGTCTCCATGATTGACTTCCTAAACTCATTGAAATTGCTCATTTTTACATACTCGCCGAGAGGGGGAGAGTTCCCTGGCCCTTCACTTCCAGTCATTGGACTCACTCAAATTTTTTTTGAACAAGCTATGTTCTACGCTCACCGCACCAGAATGTTGAAACCTGAAAGTCGGGATCAAGCTATTCGAAACGGGTAGATAGTTTGCCCATACTGCTCTTGAGTGAAAGCGCAAGACCAGCCACTTAGAGTCAAAGAAACTCTCTCACTATTGTGGACTTAGCTAAATTAGACCCCGCGAGCTACAACGAGGAGGTCCCGCCACTAACCCGAAAGACCTCAAAGATCTTCCCCTCTCAAACCAAAACTCAGATGGGAACCTTGGAAGGCAAATCTATCTCTTTCTCTCCTCCAATACCAAGAATCCGAGACCTCTTCAATGTGCCTATGAGGGTCTATTTATAGCTTTCCTGAAAATGGTCTGCGGATAGCCAAACTTGTCTACCAATAGCCGACTTCTGCTGCTTGAAAATACCATCCACGATGCAAATAAAAAATCCAGATCGCAAGGCGCGGCTATCTGGGCACTCGCACCTGACCGAACGGGCCGCTCCACCTCTAGACTAGGGGGTGGACGAGTGGACCATGTGGTCCAGTAAGCCTCGGCTTAGGGGGTAGGCGTGTGGACCAGTGGTCCACTCGCCTCTACCTTTGGGCGCCCTAGGCTGGGGCAAGTGTGCCAACAGTCCACTCGCCCCTAGCCTTGGGCGAGCTTTGGGCGAGTGGACCAGTCAGTCTACTCACCTCCCTTACCTTGGGGGCGGGTGAGTGCACCGATTCGTCCACTCCTCCCTCCTTGCTTATGACTCACGTTTGACAATGTCAACTCGTCCGCATCAAGATAGGTTCGCTCGACAAATATGAGGTTGTACGATTACACTAGCTTCAACAAAGTGAAGATTGGTAGCAATCATTTAGGGAGCTTATTCTTTGCTCATCCAACATCTGTTCTTCTTTGCAAAATGTTTCCAAGTCTATTTCTTCTGGACTATACTTACAAGGCAAATAGATATCGTCTTCCAAAAAATGGTTTAGAGGCTTCAAGAAGAAATGCCAACATGCATATCAAAATATATCATTGACATGGTGGACGTACTAGGAGATGGACACTGTGGTTATCGTGTCATCAGTTCAACAATGAATATGGGGGATGATTGGAAGCAAGTACGAAAAGACCTTTCAAATGAGATACAAAGTAATTTGAGCCAATATACTAACATATATGGAAATGCAGGAATATCCCAATTACTAGCCTCTTTGGATTGCAAAGTCACTCCTGCCCTGCTGAGCAAGTGGATGAGTATGTCGGGCATGGGATTGGTAGAGGCATCTTGTTCCAATATAAAGTTGCTCACTTCTCAAAATTCCAATCATTCACATTTTTACGTTACAATCGGCACCGCAAACATTTCCAAGGACTGTTTTCATTGCATTCATAAATGATAATCACTTTGTACAGCTGCTTATGCATGGTGATTGTCCACTACCACCCATATTTTCAAGTTTGAAGAGATATCGTATGGATATTGCGAGACAATGAGATCTTGAAGTTTAGGTACATGTTGAACATTTATTTTATATTATAACTTTCTATGAACCCTTCATTTTTAACATATTTTAATAATCTTCGGCAGCTACAAAGAAATATTTGACGCAAGTTTTTTGACTATCAACTATCAAATTATGGTAGAAAATCTTTTTGCATGGGTAAAGTTATTCTCTTTTTAATGTTGATCTATTGTTTTAGTACTTTTACAAGTTCAAATCTTTAACGTAATAATTTATTTTTTAATTTCAGGTTCACTTTTGGTGGAACATGAAGATCGTTTAAAAATATAGCACACATATTATTTTGAAATGTTTTAGTTTCATACGAGACCACATTGTAACAAGATGAACATTCATCTAATATTGGATATTTTCTTGCTAAGGAAGGTTTATATTTAAATTGATAAATATTTTTTTTTGGACTACCAATAACAAATTGGTCTACATGTGTAAAAATATGATTTTCCATTAACACTGAGCTGCCATTAGCCAAACATGGGCTGCCCTTTACAATCCCCTTAAATTTGTTTGTTTCTCATTGGGAGTGGGAGCGGTGAAAATGGAGCTGTGAAAATTAAGTAGTTAGAAATAGAAAAATCTATTTGGTAAATCACTATTTATATACTTATTCAAAATTGAATAAAAGATGAACTATTTGGTAAAATAATGGTGAAAAATTTAATATTTATAATTAAATTTCATGATTTTTGATGTGCATCCGTAAATATGACGTTCATCCATGGATTTATAAGAGTCGTGTGGTGCGTTTAGAGAAAGCTCCACTAAGGGTGAAAGTGCACAATGTGCCTCTGAGAATCCTCTAGAGGGGGGGGGGGGGGGGGGTGAAAAGAGATTTAAATTTATTTCAATCTTAACTGTGAAAACAATAAACTTAACTAAGGATTTATGCTCAATAAGAACACAGGAAGAATAAATATGGTGTAGGAAATAAAGTGCAGAATAGAAAGAACTTGGGACATCACAAAAAATTAGCAACCAGAAGACACGCAGAGTTTTTTATAGAGGTTCCCCAAAATATGGGTACTCCCCTCTTCTACCACTGGCAGGGATGCACCACTGTGCCCGAGTCTTTTGGTAAGGAGACTCTTAGAACCACTGATCATTTGACAAGGAGATCATGAACCACCAGATCTTTTAATAAGGAGATCTTGAACCACCAAATCTTTTGATAAGGAGATCTTGAACCACTGAATCCTTTCAAGTGGGATTAACAAAATTCTTTACAGAAGGGAAAGAAGGAGAAGAAAGAAAGTTGTAGGAATTCTGTTCTCGGAATTCTTGAGAAGAATGTATGAAGAATAGTCTATTAGATGTTCCACAAGATCTGCTCTTGATTAACCCCTGCTTTAGATAGTGATGAATTGCAGGTGCTTTGTATGTCCGATCCTTTCTACTTCTGCTGATTGAGATCTGGCTGCTAAGAGATTGTGATGAAGAGCAGCTTTCATATCCTCTGTTCTATTAGATGAAGAACAACATAACTTTCTTTTCTTTTCTCTTTTCTGTGTTAGGGTTCCTGAGAGAGAGGAAGAAGAGGAGGAAGCCCTTGCAAGAAGGAAGACGACTGATTGTGATTAATGCCTTCTTTGTTTCTGTCTTCTCTTCTCCTTTTATTCTCTCTATTCAATTTCAAAAATCTTTCCCTTTCTGGTATGCCCTACAAAGGTAATCTGCCAATGACATTCTCTTTCTTTCCTCCTTAATCCTCGGCCCGTCCACCTACAAGGAATATGGTCCCAAGAAACCTTTTGTCTCCTTCTTTAATGTTCCTTTCTATTTCAGGCAATTATTAAGTCATTTGGGAACGAACTTGAAGGATGTGGGCCATGAAAGAAGGATCAGAGAGACAACTGAAAAGATATACTTTTACAGACTGTATTTGACGTAGCGTCGAATTCATTTCCTCTCTTATCGACGTAACTTTGAGTTCTTGTAGAAACAGCTTCGATTTCATCTCTGCTCTGATTGAACTCTGCTAGTCGACGTTGCGTCGACATCTTATCGACGCGTACGTCGAGTTGATCAACCTAGCTCTGATCTTCATCTTCTGCGTCGAGATGAAGTTGATGTTGCGTTGACTTTAGATGGCTTTGACAGATATCCTCTTCTGCGTCGAGTTGAAGTAGAAGCTGCGTCGACTTCTCTAGTTACTTCGATAAGTCCTTGACCACTACGTTGATATCTATTCGACGTAACGTCAATTTGAATTACTTTGACAGAAGGGTTGAACCACATGGACTTCTAGTCAGAGCAGCGTCGATATGGACTCAATGTTGCGTCGATTTCTATACGACACAAATATTAACTTAGCCCAATCTTGCTTCCCTTGATCTGGTCCTGTCACCCTATGTTGAGTGTGACATCCTAAGACATCTAATGACCAGATTACCCTCACTATACAATGGGTAATTCAAACCTAGTAGATAAAATCACTTTCATATAATATGTTAAGTTAAATCACAGGGATTTCCCAACAATCTCCCCCTATTTATCTTAGCAAATTTTACAGATTTGAGTAAAGTGATTTTATACATTTCTTTGCATAATCAAACATACATGCAAGATAACATAGACATAGAGAGGAAACAACTGTAATTATAGACAACAGATTTCCATATCATGAAATTGTGTAGCATTATTTTTCCCACCAAATGTAATTCCACAAACACCAATAATTCATCTGATACCTGAAGTTCAGGAATCCTTCTCAGGAGTTCTTCTCTTCCTGGAGAAGACTTTTGGAATTGTATACCTCTTGGCCATTCTTAATGGTGCATCATCATCATCTTCAGGAACTTCAGCATTAGTTTTATCCTTAGGAAGCTTGGCCAAGCCGCACCACCGAGCGGTGCGGTCAAGACGTACCCCTCTCCGCGATGGGGTGCGGCTAGAAACTCCTCCCCCCTTCCGCAGGTGGCTCACAGATGACCCAGCCAAAGTCACACCCCTCGTCGGGTGCAACCGGAGCCCAATTCCCCTTTGGGGGTGCCACTTCTCATTTCCCCATTCGCCGCGTGCTTGGAACGCTCCCGTATTCTCTAGGCGCTCAGAACGCCTCCCCGCGCACTCAGAACGCTCAAGTGTTCAATGCGCGCTCAGAATGCCTCCTCGCATGCTAAGAACACTCCTGTGTTCGTTGCGCACTCAGAACACTTCCTCGCACGCTCAGAACGTTTCCATGTTCCTCACACATACGCAGTTAAAATTTCCTAATTTCTCAGATTGCAGAATCTGTTCATTGCCTTCATCACCATCAACGAAGCTGCCCGAACTGCCCGAAGGGTAAGACAGTCATTTACGAAAAATGGCAATCTGTGTGCTCCGAATTGACCAGCTTGATTCGCCCGTCAGGTGGTTACGATGATAAAATTACCGGGCTACCCCCGACCAAAGCTATAAAAGGAGCCCAGAGCCTTCATTTCAAGGGACCTTGCCTTCTACGCCCGAGAGAGCTCCTTTGAAGATTTCCTTAGAATTCTCCTTTGGCGCTTGAAGATCTCCTTCGAATCTTCAAAGATCTCCTTCGAGCCTTCGAAGGTCGCGAAAGGCGACTCAACATTCTCACTTTTATTCCCACTGGCATTCTCAGAAGAAAAAGTACTTAGTTTTCCGAGAGGTGGTCTGTCACCTTCGAAGTTCTCTCTCTCTCTCTCTCACACACACATTATAAAGAGCAGCGGCCTGTCGCGATCGAGTTCTCAATCTTTAATTGTAATCCCTCTAAAGATATTGGAAGTTGGTAGGCACAACTTCGACCGTGTGGTTTTTCACCCATTCCGGGTTTTCCACCTAAAAAGTCCTTATGTCACTTACTAATTCACTCATTGACTGTTTACTTGCTCGGTTCGCTTCCGAGCTAAGGTGGTTCAATTCGACCAGTCTACCAGAGGACCCGAGCGATCCGCAACACTTTGGCGCTGTTTGTGGGAGCTGTGTTCCCAAGTACTATGCAAAAGCATCCTAAAGGCGACACCCACTTTGTCAAAGTACTCAGAACCGGCAGGAATGGATATCCGTCCTGCCCCAATGGCTTGGATGCGTGTAGTTCCTCCCTTCCTGCAGGGCCCGGAGAGAAAGCACTCATCGTGGCACCCGTCCTGCCCCAATGGCTTGGAATAGCATGCAAACCGGCCCCTCTCATGATGGGATAGGGTTCGAATGATGTCACGTCCCAGCAAGGGTGATCCCCCCGATCAAAGTCAATCTTGACATACCCAATCCCCTCATGGCTAAAGCTCCCACACTACAAGGAGTTCCACGGAGTAGAGGGCCCATACGAGCAATTTAATCGCTTCCTGATAACCTCAGCTAGGCCATTATTTAGATCAGCTTCAACTTCTTTGACCCTGCCAAAAACTTGCTTTAAGGAGAAGTCAAAATGCTTTTTTTGAGTGGCTAGCAAGGCTTCAGTGGGCTTAAGAAGAGAGGAGTCAGACTGAGGGGCAGGAGCATTTTGAGGAGTAGGGACTCCAAAACTTTCATCATGGAAAAGAATCTCATCTGACTTAACTCCCCCTGCTGAAGGCAACTCTGAAGCAAAACATTTTCTTGAGCAGGAGGTGCAGATTGCACATCCTCTCCTTCTTCCTCATCAAGCAAAATCTCTGTTGCTTGGGATTGACTCTCTTCCAGAATCTCGCATTTCTTTTCTTCAAGAGGAATTTGATTTTCTTTCTGATTCTCCCCCTCAGACACTACATGAGAGATCTAATCAATAGGAGGAACAACATCAACAACAAGAACTCCACCAGGCATGGATTCTTTCTCTTTGACAACTTCTTCTTCACCAGACTGTTGAGCACTAGGAACTATCTTCTCAACAACACAACTTACATGAACTGCCTTATTTTCAGGGGCATCATCATCATCACCATCATCATCATGATAACCATCATCATCTGAAAAATTCTCTTGCTCCCCCCCAGAAGGATCAACTCTCTTTTCTGGAGAGTGACCAGGGATAAGACTTAATCTCTTTTCTAGATTGAATATGAACTGATCAATCTTACTTTAAAAACTAGAGGGGTCCACCTACTCTTCCTCATGACTTCCCAAATCACTAGGTAGATCCTGAGCTTCATCATTAACTGGCAAAGGGGACTGAGTTGCAGAGATCTCTTTCTGAACAACTGATTCTGGAGCTTGAGAGCTCTCTCCCTGCACGGGTGATACAACTGCCTTAGAAACAACCCTTGATGGAGTGGGTTGATACCTTTGCTCTTCTTCATAATCTTCTTCCTCATCATTAGGCCTCTTCAGACCAGGTCTTACTATCTTCCTTACCCATCTATGAAGAATAAACGAGTCAATCTTTTTCAAGTGATGAATAGAACTTCTAGAGGACATATCAAACTAGCTTCCATCAAGTTAATTGAGATATAGTGAGATGATTCCAAAGTTAGGAACCATCAAACTAGCCTTTATCTTTTCAAACAAAATCAGTCCCCAGTTTATCTTCTTTTTGTAGATTACACCAGCTAAAAATTTGAACATATCATTTGAGAGGTAGTCACGTGAGCCAACTTCGCACAATAAGACTTTTCCTAGAATATCTGAGAGGAGGTTGCCTTCACCATTCATATTCTTCCTTCTGATTGAAGTTGTGCCCCTAAGCAAACCATAAAACAATAAGGCTCTTATATGATCTTGTTCAAACAGACAAACTTCTTCTTCTACTACTGGCATCTTCAGAAGTCTGGATAATCGAGATGGCTTCATCTTTATTACTCTATTTCTGACAGTCGACTTAATCACATTTCCATGGTGACAAAGGTTTGCATTCTTAAAGAATTACAACACCTCTCTGTCTAACACATGGCATGGATGTTCAAGAAAGAATGAGATCCCATCTTCCTCGAGACAGAGCACGACATTCCTGAAATCATCTATAGCACTAGCGAATCCTGTGCTAACCAATTCTCCCCCTACCTGAAGGAACCCTGCGCTTTTGCGAGACATTGCGAGCAACTAGCGATTCAGTGACTGGGAGATGAATCGTCAGAGGGTTTCGAGAAATGGGCGTATGTGACTCATTAAACTCGCAAAAACCTTTATATATTATTAAATTTTTGAAGAGAGTGGAGGCACGTACCTTATTGGAAAGAAAAGACTCTTCAGATCCAATAAATTTAATAGAGAAGGAAATAATAATTCGTCGAAAGCCCTAAGTGAACTCGATGAATCATCGAAATTATTCAAGTAAATTGTCCAGTTCGTCGAAATGTCTCGTGAAATTAAGCCAATTCGTCGAAACCATTCGTGGAATTTTACTTGTCTTCTGAATTTTGTCTTGGACAGATTTCTTGATCCTTTTATGAGCCCTTGTTTAGCATATCTAGTTCCATTTTGAAGAAGTTGAACTTGGTCTCATCAAGCGGCTTCGTGAAAATATTTATAACTTGCTTATCCGTCGGGACATAACTGAGGTTGATGTCCTTGTTCTCCACATGCTCCCGGATGAAGTGATATCATATCTTTATGTGCTTTGTCTGTCTGTGAGAGACTGGATTGTTGACAATTGCAATAGCACTTGATGAGTCACAGAACATTGGAATCTCCTTCAGCTTCAAGTTGTAATCTTCTAGCTGATTCCTGATCCAAAGAAGTTGTGCACAATAACTGCCTGCGGAGACTTACTCCGATTCAGCAGTTGATATTGCAACATAATTTTGCTTCTTACTGCTCCAAGAAATAAGCCTTCTTCCGAGGAATTGGCAAGTCCCGGAAGTGCTTTTTCTATCATCCCTGCTACCTGCAAAATCAACATCTCAAAAGACGGTTAGTTCGAAGTCATTAATTCTTGGGTACCATAAGCCAAGATTCAGTGTGCCTTTAAGGTATCTCAAAATCCTCTTTGCAGCGGCATAATGAGATTCCTTAGAGTTCACCTGAAATCTAGCACATACACATGTTGAAAACATTATATCCGGTATACTGGCAGTAAGGTAGAGCAAAGATCGAATTATGCTTTTGTACTTGGTTTCGTCAAAAGATTTCTGTTTCTTATCCTTGTCCAAAGTCATAGTTGAACCCATTGGAGTCCTCATTGAGGTTGCATTGTCCATTCCGAATTTCATAATTAACTTTTTGGTGAACTTCGTCTGAGAGATGAAAATTCCATCTTCAGATTGTTTCACCTGAAGTCCTAAGAAATACTTCAGCTCACTCATACTACTCATTTCAAATTTCCCTTGCATCAAGTTAGAAAACTTTTTGCAAAGGTGATTGATAGTACATTATTTATTGTTATTTTTATATAATATTTTAGTAGTAATTAATTAGTTTTTATATAATTTTAGTTTAATATATGTCTAATTCACTTTGTTTTGTGTTTTCAGGTAATCTGGGGCTGTTAATAGCAATTTCAAGCTCATAAGAGTAATCAGGAGAATTTCAGCCGAAATCGCAAAGTACACGCCCTTGGTCACGGGCGTGACCAAGGGCGTGACTTTATGTCACGGCCGTGAACCAGCCCCGTGTATTCCAGTTGAAGATGTTAGCCGCCACGTCAGATTAAAATTACACGCCCTCTAACATGGGCGTGACAGAGGGCGTGACCTCAATGTCACGGGCGTGACTTTCCCGAAATGCATTCATTTCAGCCAGCAATCAATTCCCGCCGTTTCTAGCTAACACGCCCTCGGTCACGGGCGTGACCGAGCCCGTGACTCTTCTGCAACCGCCAGATTAACTCCAGATCGCAGCGTTTCCTGCCGTTTCCAGACCCGTTCAAGACACGCCCTTAGTCACGGGCGTGACCGAGGCCGTGACCCTCCATGCAATTGATTTTTGGCGGTTTCTCTTCCTCAACGTTCCCGGGCTTTCAATACGCAGTTACGCAGCTTACACGCCCTTGGTCACGGGCGTGACCAAGGGCGTGACTCACCAATTTTCTGCCTATAAAAGCCAGCTGCTGCCAAAGTGATGGGCATCCAGTCCATGCTTCGATTGGATCATTTCTAGTATAGTTTTCCTGCATTTTTAGTGTAACTTTATTTTATGTCTTGTCCTTTTATTTCTTATTTTAGATTTACTTTCCCAGCAATTGTAATTCTTCTTTCTTAGTTATAAAATGTTCTTTTTCTTTAATCATGAGTAGCTAATTTTGTAGCATTTGATCGGATGAATTCCTAAGCTTTTATATTTCATAATCTTTTATTCATTGTTTGGATTTTGAAAACTAAGATTTACCGTTGATTTGCAATTTTTGGTTTCATATTTCTAGGGTATGATAATCAAGTTTGATCCATATTTTAGTGTATCGAGAGATCCTTAAATACGGTAGATCGCTCATCGGTAGAAAGAATTGTTCGCACTCCTCGAGAGAGGGTGTCGCAAATCTTCCGGATTGGAGTCAAATCCAATAGTGGGGCTCACATCATAAAGCAAGCTTAGGGGTTTCGACTGGCCGAGGGGTCTTAATCGATCAACCTAAGGTTAGGTGGTAGTTCTCTCGAGAGAGGTTCTATCATATTTTGGGAACCTCCACGGTCAAGTTTGTCTAAATTGATTTCTTCCGAATTCTAGATTTATGAAATATTTTACTTAAGAAGGATTCCCGATCAAATGTTTTTCTTCTTTTAATTATTTACAAAACTCTATTTTACTTTCGATAAAATAATATTAATTTGCGTGAGTAGAAGTAATCAACAGACCCGTGGAATACGACACTTGATATTTATTTGTTTTAAATATTCTATGCTATGACCGATAGGTGCTCTTGCCTATAGTTCGTAGAATTTGGAGAATAGTATTTACATCCTAAATTTTACCTATCAAGTTTTTGGCGCCGTTGCCGGGGAAGTATTTTTGTTGATATTTTGAAAGCGTAGATTTTATTACTTTTATCATTCTCTTTCTCCACCCCCATTTCTATTTTTGCTTTATTTTTAAATTTCATTCTATTAAGTGACGGTTGTAAATTTTTCTTTCTTCAAACATGATGTTATCGCAATTGGCCGCAAAAGTTGCCGAGCTTCAAAATAAAGTCATTCTTTTGGAAGCCGCACGAATGCGCCAAATTTTTTGTCCTTTTTGTGGGGGTCATCATTCTTATGAGGAATGCTATTTTTCATTTCAACATTTTTCTAATGACAATCAAATTAATTTTTCTACTGAAAATTATAATTTTTATAATGAAAATAATAATTTTTATGATGAAAATAATTTTTCTTTAAATAATGATTTGAATGAATTTCCTTCTTACTCTAATGTTGATTATTCATGGTGGCAAGGTCACCCAGATAGTTTTCAGTGCGAAAATGGAAATTCCTTCAATTATGATTTGCATTCCTCGCCTTTTCCACAAATTTGTTCTTCTTCTGATCTTGAAATTTTTCCGAATGTTATTTCTCCCACTTTAAATGTTTATTCTCAAGATCAAGAAGAACAATTGTACCAAGAATTTCGCAAAGTCATGGAGACACCGGACGAATTAGAAAATGAAAATTTTTCTTCTTCTCCTTCGCCCGCCCTTTCTTCTCATTCTCATGAAATTATAATTCATGAAGAAATTGTGTCTCATGAATTTTCTCCCCTTTGTATTGATTTTTCTGATAATTCTTTTATTTTTGAAAATAAACAACCGACGCTTAATCATGTATTTTCGCAAGAAACTCCTCCTTGTGAAAAATTTTCTGACTCGCTTAATCTTGATTCTTTTTATACTAATAATTTTCTTGTAGATGATGAGCCGTTGCAACCAAACGTTTTCACCGATCCATTTTGCCGCTCATCTCCAGCAATCCAAATTACCTAAGGTATGTATATGTAATTTGGATTCACAATTTCAAGCTAACGGACAACCAAAGAATCACGACTATAGCGGAGGAGTAGTCGGGCAACGGATTTCAGCATGCTCACCTGAGCATGAATTAAGGGAGTTGCCTGTGTACCTTTCTTTTTATTTTCCTTTTTCCTGACAATAACCGTCTAGCTTAAAGACGGGAAAAAGAAAGCGCTCTTGGGAGGCACCCCTTGCTTATCTTTATTTTTCTTGCACTTTACTTTTTCCGCATTTTATTTTCTTTTCCCTCCTACTTGGCTTATAAACATTGGGGACAATGTTTATTTTTAAGTATGGGGGTGTATTTTCCTATATTCAGTTTTTATTAAAAATCCAAAAAAAAATTAGAAAATCTTTTTCAAATCTCATAAAAAAATTGTTTTTTTTTATTCTTTATTTTCAATTTTGTTATAAAAATTTACAAATTTCAAGAAAATGTTTTCATTTAAAAAACTATTTTAATTTCCAATAAAATAAATTTTGTAATATTAAATTTCTCCAAACTTCATTTATGCAAAATTGATTTTAATTATGAGTTTTCTTTATAGGCTTTGTAAAGAGTTTTCTTTTTATGTAGTTTTAATCTTATATTTCTCTTCAAAATATGTTAGATTTAATTTTTAGATGAATTTGATTTAATGAGTTTTTCATTATCTTGATTTGTTTAGAATATTTCTTAGTTTTACTTTCTCTCTTTAAAATATCATAATTCAATTTTGTAGTAATTGTGTTAAATATCTTTAGATTTTACTTATATTAACTTGAACTCATAGTTTCTTATAGATTGCTCAATTTGTTTTCTATGCTCTTAAAATGTATCTTTGGAATTTTTGTAGCCTTTAAACCCTATCCCTTCCCCTACCTTCTTATTTGACCCTTTATTTGGCATAAAAAAAAAGGTTTGAAAAGATCATATGTCATGGAATGAGAGGATAAAATTCATCATTCCTAAACATATGCACCCAAATTTTTAAAAGATTATATGGTATGGAGATGAGAGGATAAAATTCATCACTCCTAAACATATACATTTGGGATATTAAAGAAGAAGAAATTTAAAAAAGATGGAAATGAGAGGATAAAATTCATCATTTCCTATATTCAAAGTAACTTCTTCAATGCCAATTTTACCCCAATTAGCCAAGTTTATTTGCTTATCCAAGATATTTTTAAGAGAGCATAGTTAATTTTTTGTAGTTTTCTAAAAGTTTCTCATGATTGTAAAGTTTATATAATTTTAATCTTGGATTATTTTACTTAATTCAATGCAATTTTGTTTATGGAGATTTAGTTAGAGAATTTTGAAACTAATATTTATTCTACTCATTTCAATTTATGAATTATAAATTATTTCTAATAAATCTAAATTTTAATTTCTTAACTTAATTTGATATGAGTCTTATAAAATTTGAAATACATAATTGGAAGTAAATCTTTTTGGAATGTCCTATAAATTCTTCTCGTGCTTATAAATTAGTTTTGCTCTGGAATAGCAAAAGATTAAGTATGGGGGTATTTGATAGTACATTATTTATTGTTATTTTTATATAATATTTTAGTAGTAATTAATTAGTTTTTATATAATTTTAGTTTAATATATGTCTAATTCACTTTGTTTTGTGTTTTCAGGTAATCTGGGGCTGTTAATAGCAATTTCAAGCTCATAAGAGTAATCAGGAGAATATTTGGAGAATTTCAGCCGAAATCGCAAAGTACACGCCCTTGGTCACGGGCGTGACCAATGGCGTGACTTTATGTCACGGCCGTGAACCAGCCCCGTGTATTCCAGTTGAAGATGTTAGCCGCCACGTCAGATTAAAATTACACGCCCTCTAACACGGGCGTGACAGAGGGCGTGACCTCAATGTCACGGGCGTGGCTTTCCCGAAATGCATTCATTTCAGCCAGCAATCAATTCCCGCCGTTTCTAGCTTACACGCCCTCGGTCACGGGCGTGACCGAGGCCGTGACTCTTCTGCAACCGCCAGATTAACTCCAGATCGCAGCGTTTCCCGCCGTTTCCAGACCCGTTCAAGACACGCCCTTAGTCACGGGCGTGACCGAGGCCATGACCCGCCATGCAATTGATTTTTGGCGGTTTCTCTTCCTCAACGTTCCCGGGCTTTCAATACGCAGTTACGCAGCTTACACGCCCTTGGTCACGGGCGTGACCAAGGGCGTGACTCACCAATTTTCTGCCTATAAAAGCCAGCTGCTGCCAAAGTGATGGGCATCCAGTCCATGCTTCGATTGGATCATTTCTAGTATAGTTTTCCTGCATTTTTAGTGTAACTTTATTTTATGTCTTGTCCTTTTATTTCCTATTTTAGATTTACTTTCCCAGCAATTGTAATTCTTCTTTCTTAGTTATAAAATGTTCTTTTTCTTTAATCATGAGTAGCTAATTTTGTAGCATTTGATCGGATGAATTCCTAAGCTTTTATATTTCATAACTTTTATTCATTGTTTGGATTTTGAAAACTAAGATTTACCGTTGATTTGCAATTTTTGGTTTCATATTTCTAGGGTATGATAATCAAGTTTGATCCATATTTTAGTGTATCGAGAGATCCTTAAATACGGTAGATCGCTCATCGGTAGAAAGAATTGTTCGCACTCCTCGAGAGAGGGTGTCGCAAATCTTCTGGATTGGAGTCAAATCCAATAGTGGGGCTCACATCATAAGCAAGCTTAGGGGTTTCGACTGGCCGAGGGGTCTTAATCGATCAACCTAAGGTTTGGTGGTAGTTCTCTCGAGAGAGGTTCTATCATATTTTGGGAACCTCCACGGTCAAGTTTGTCTAAATTGATTTCTTCCGAATTCTAGATTTATGAAATATTTTACTTAAGAAGGATTCCCGATCAAATGTTTTTCTTCTTTTAATTATTTACAAAACTCTATTTTACTTTCGATAAAATAATATTAATTTGCGTGAGTAGAAGTAATCAACAGACCCGTGGAATACGACACTTGATATTTATTTGTTTTAAATATCCTATGCTATGACCGATAGGTGCTCTTGCCTATAGTTCGTAGAATTTGGAGAATAGTATTTACATCCTAAATTTTACCTATCAGTGATCATCTGTAGATCCAAAGATAATATCATCAACATAGATTTGCACTAGCAAAATCTTGCCTTTTACTTCCCTAAGAAATAATGACTTATCTATCTTTCCTCTTATGAATTTGTTCTCAAAAAGAAAGCTAAAGAGGGTCTCATACCAAGCTCGTGCTGCTTGTTTTAGTCCATATAAAGCTTTGTGTAAGAAATAAACATAATCAGGGAGGAAGGAATCAACAAAACCTGGGGGTTGTTCTACGTATACTTCTTCCTTTAAATTACCATTAAGAAAGGTTGACTTCACGTCCATTTGATAGACCTTAAATCCCTTGTGAGCAGCGTAAACTAGAAACAACCTGATCGCTTCGAGTCTTGCCACTGGAGCATAAGTTTGATCGAAGTCAATCCCTTCTTCTTGTCGGTAACCTTAGGCAACAAGTCTGGCCTTGTTCTTCATGATCACACCATTTTCATCCATCTTGTTTCTGAAAACCCATTTCGTCCTGATAATGTTCTGATCTTTGGGCCTTGGTACCAGCTTCCAAACTTTGCATCTTTTTAATTGATTGAGCTCCTCTTGCATTGTAATAATCCACGAGGCATCCTCTTTTGCCTCATCAAATTTATTTGGCTCAATCTGCGAAAGAAAACTTAAATGCAAAACTTCATTAGATGTACCTCTTCTTGTTCTTATTCCGACACAGGTATCTCCGATGATTTGAATTACTTGGTGATCTCTCTGATGTCTGATCACCAGATTCCTTGCATCTTCTCTAATACCAGGTTCTTCTACTTCTGGTACATCTTCTATCTCTTGATGTTCTTCTTCATCAGGTGAAGTTGGAATACTCACTGAAACTGTCCTTGAAGCATCTTCTTTTGTGACTTCTTCTAGCTGAGCTCTTTTAGTTTCATACCTGCACCTAGATCTTCAACAAAAACACTAGAAGAGCTGTTGTGAATCATGCTCGTCTCATCAAATACAACATTTATAAATTCATCTACAACTTGGATTTTCTTATTAAAAATCCTATATGTCTTACTATGGCTACTATAGCCTACAAAAATACCTTCAAAATATTTTTCACTAAACTTAGTTTTGTAATACTTTCCGTTGTTAAGTACTAAACATTTACTGCCAAAAATTCTAAAATAAGACAGTTGATTTCTTTCCATTTAGAAGTTCATAAGGTGTCTTATGATGATTCTTGTTGATTAGTGCTCTGTTTTGCATGTGACAAGCAATGTTGATGGCTTCTGCCCAGAAATATTCTAGAAGAGAAGAATCATTTAACATTGTCCTGCATGCCTCTATGAGTGTTCTATTCTTTCTCTCTGCAACTCCATTTTGTTGTGGAGTTCGAGGACATGAAAACTCATGAAAGATACCTAAGCTTTCACAAAACTCTATTATAGCCCCAGACCTGAATTCTGTTCCGTGGTCACTTCTGATTTTGACTACGGAGCAGTTGAGTTCATTCTGGATCTGCCTAACAAAGTGAGTGAAAGAGTCGAAGGTGCTGACTTGTGTTTCAGAAAGAATACCCAAGCAAAACATGAGTAGTCATCAACAATAACCAAAGTATAAGCTTTACCTCCTAAACTCTGAACTGGCATGGGAATAAATAAATCCATATGGAGCAGATATAAACATATGTCAGAATCTTTGATAATAATACTTTTAAAGGTAACCCGAGTTTGCATACCTATTTGGCATGCATGACAAGGTCTCTCTTTAATGCACTTAACATTAGGTGCATCACACACTAAGTTGTGAGAAAATAGCATACTTATAGTTTTGAAATTAATATATGCTAGTCTCTTGTGCCATTGATCACAAAGAGATGCACTGTCTTTTGCTAGAAAATATACTGGTGTAGAAGTGTCTAAACAAAGAAAATTTAAGAAGAAAATATTTCTACTCCGAGTTCCTGTTAAAATAGTTTTTGAATTATCAGACGACTTTATCAGACACTTGTCCTTGTAGAACTCAACCATATGGCCTTTGTCACATAATTGACTTATGCTAATAAGAATATGTTGTAATCCCTTAACATAAGCTATGTTTGTGAAAGAGACTATACCATTGGTAATCATACCATAGCCTTTTATGATTCCCCGATCAGATCCACCAAAGATAACCTTTGGACCATCCTTGACTGGGGTGTAATTTTGCAATAGGCTTCTTATTCTGGTCATGTGCCACGAACATCCACTGTCCAAATACCAGATAGACATGATGTTGGACTTTGGACATACCTGTAATCAATAATCAATTGCCCTTAGGAACCCAAACAGATTAGGATCCTTGGATTCTTGTTAGATGACTGCCACTAGGAATTTTAATATTGCGAGTGGTCAACCTTGCATTATTAACTCGTGGAGTATTGAAGTTCATAAGATTAAACCAACAATCTTTGGTGAAGTGACCAACTTTGCCAAAACACCAACAGTCGAATTTATTGTACCTTCTTTTCTTCTCCTGCTTAACTTTTTGAATAGGGGGTCGAGCAGGAGCTACAGACTTGGAAGTAGAATCTCGTGATTGCAACATACACATGGCTCCTTCTCTAGTGGCTTTGTAGCAACAGTTTTGACTTTTTGTGCATTCTTAGCAGACGGTCCATGTACGAAAGAACCATAGTCCTTGAGGACTATCTCCTCATAAGGAGCTTTGAGAGCAGTCGTTCCGAAGTTTCGGGGACGGCTCCATCCTTAGTTACTTTTATTTGACTCAACGTGAGTTGGTCTCGTAAAGTGACCATAAGAGGTTTCAAAGTCATAGGTGTTTGTCAGAAAAACAACCTTCTTGAAGGACGGTTGACTTTGATCAGCCTTTCCCTTACCCTTAACGACTCTTTTCTTAGCAGCCTTACTTTTCCCGGTCTGATAACCGATACCGCTACCCTTCGCAGGAGTTGTGAAACTATCAATAAGAGCAAGGATGGTCTTTGGTTTGGAGAAGCTTTCTACTAGCTTCCTTTCAACCACTAACTTTCCTTCCAACTCATTTATAGATTTCTCCTTCAGCTTTACCAGTTCAGTAGAGCTTTTCAGTTCGTCTTTCAAGAATTGGACTTCATTTCTGAAAGGAATTAATTGTTCAATTTCTTCCCTTAGATTTAACTCCACGGCCTTGAGAGACTCAATCATCTTTGCCTGAGATTTGACTACCTTTCAATAAGACTCTATATTGAACTAGTAGATCTGAGTCATCCTCGGAGGAATAGCTCTCATCCACATTAGAACATGTCTAAGACTTAGAAAGGGGAGTTCGAGTGTTTACCTTTCCCTCATAAGGGGTGTCGTAGTTTTCCTCGTTGGATTGAGCTATGAGCTCGAAGTAGGCTTCCCTGTCTAAGCTTGAATCATGAGGGTCATTGTCGCTCAGAGTCTTAGACTTCTTAGCTAAGAAGCTCTTTTTCTCCTTCTTCCTATTTTTGAAGGATTTCTTTTCTTCCTTTCTTGGTCCTTCTTTCTTCTTGTATGGGCATTCAACGATCATATGCCCTGGCTTATTGTAGCAATAACAAATAATATCAGTCAAAATATGTTTATTCGGTTTGGATTTATACTTGTCATTGTTGTATCCTTTCTTGTGATGCTCACCATCACGTCTTGATCTTCTATGATCGGATGAGGAGGATTGATTTCTCCTCTTCTTCCTTTTGTTGAGCAATCTCTTGAATTGCTTGGAGAGCAAGGAGAACTCTCCATCGGACATGTATGAGCTCAAGGGGCAAGCCACTGACTCGTCATATTCGTCTGAGGATTGTGTCCTTATTGGTGACACAATTTTACCTTTCCTTGACCCTTCAGCCTTCAGTGTTATAGACTTCTCCCTTCCAGAAGTCTTATTGCCCTCTTCCTCAGCTTTCCTGATGCTAAGCTTCAGTTCATGGGAAATAAGCTTCCCAAACAAAATCCGAGGATCCATCGTAGCCAGCTTACCAAACTCTCTTATGGTGATTGCCTTGGTATCCCATTCTTTCGTCAGGGATCTCAAGAACTTATTGTTTAATTCTCTAACAATGAATTACCGGTCATAATTTCTTAGACAATTGATTATTTTGAAGAACTTCTCATAAGTATCTGATATGCTATTTCTTGGGTCTTGCTTGAAGGCTTCATGTTGGAACAACCCTATTGCTGATTTAGGCTAGGATCACTATCTGTTGACTAGGACTAAGTTGACCCCCATTGTATAGTCTAAAGGGTCAATGTTTTAAGCTGTTAGAACTTAAGGAAAAGAATAAGTTTCTGCGTTCGACAAACTCCATACTGCGTTCGACGAACTCCATCCTGCGTTCGACGAACGACATGCTCCAGTTTGACGAACTTGCCAAGGTTCTGCGTTCGACGAATTCAGCTCTGCGCTCGAAGAATAAGTATCAAGATGTTCAGATCGACGAAAGTTCTTCTCAGCTCGACGAATTCAATATTCCAGCTAGCTTATCAGATTTAATCTCTCAGTTCAACGACCTCCAGCTTGAGATCGACGAACTCCAGTCTGCGTTCGATGAATCAACAACAGATGTTCAGTTCGATGAACTCCAACATTCTGTTCGACGAACTCAGTTCTCAGATTGATGAATTTTCTCCTCAGCTCAAATTTCAGAAGGATCAGTTTTATTTTATTCTCTGAACTCAGATCGACTATCAGCAACGGATCTATTCCAATCAGATAAGTCAAGGATATTATCTTTCCTTTTATTATTCTCTTATTTCAAAAAAGTAGTCATTGACATATATTGGAAAAGGACACTTTCATGGAAAAGGAAAAGAAATACAGTTTATCAGATTGTAGTTCCAAGAATATCTCTTCAGAATATTATATTCCTTAATTAAAAGATTTGATTTCAAATCTGTCAGAGATTTCTCTAAGGAAAAAGAAAAAGAAGAAGTATTACAATATAACAGCAGTACAACAAGACAAGAAAAGGATATACAGAGGAAGAAATAGTCGAAAGAAAGACAGACAGGAAGAAAAAGAAAAAGCTTTCAGTGTTCATCTTCCTCAAGCAGCAGCTCTCTTATTCTCTGAGAACATCAACAAATTATTCTCTCAGTATTCTGCTACAAGTTCTCAAAATCTTCAAGAGCAACAATAATCTGAGAAACCTTTGTCTCACAGATTCATCAACTATAAGGAAGATATTTCATTCAAGAGAAACCTCCATCCTCAACTGTCAACTATTTTCTATCAGACAGGGGAAGCTTTACATCAACACAAATCCACTAGTCTTCTCTAAGATTATTGACAGAGAAAACTTCATAACCCTCTTTATCCCATCTTGTATAGGGTTCTAACTCCCTTCAAAAGTTAAACCATTGGTGGCAGGGCACCTGATCAAAAACCTGTAGTTGGTTTGAGCACCTGATCAAAAGCCTAGTGGTGTTTGGGCACCTGATCAAAAACCCATTGGTGATATGGCACCTGATCAAAAACCTAGTGGATTCCTACCAAGGGTGGTAGAAGAGTAGACGTACCTAGGTTTATTGGGGAACTACTATAGATTCTTGTGTCCTCTGTGATTCTTGTTTATTTTTCTGTACTGTGCTGTGTTGTTTTCTTTATTTGTTTTTATAACTCACTCAGTACATATATATATCACTATTTTAACTCCGCTATAAAAATAAGTGAAAAACTTTTTAATACTCTATTCACCCCCCCTCTAGAGTAAATCTAAGATCTAACCTCCCTTTCCTTTGATATCAGAGATTACTTTCAGCTGATATCAGAGGACTTTCATTTCGTACTCTTGATTTAGTAGAGATCTACGATCTTCTCCGACTTCTTATGTACCTTCCATCAAAACAACAAGAGAATCCCACATCTTTTTGGCAGACTTATAGTGAAAATGATTTTGCAACATAGATTCGTCCACTGCACTTACAATGATGTTCTTTGCCTTCTTGTCCAAGGCGACAATAACAATTTCGTCCTTTGTCAATCCAACATCTTTTTAGGAACTTGCACATTATGATTGATGGTAGATGATGTCATAGGAATATATGGACATTCTTCAACAATCTGAAAAATTCTCGGGTCGGCGGCTTCCATATAGAATCTTACTATTTCCTTCCATATAAGAAAGTTCTCTTTAGTTCACACCGGCAACTTCAAAGAAGAATCCTTGTTTCTGTCCATTCCAGACATGGTGTCTTTAAACAACTAGATATGGGACTTTGTTCAAGGTGTAAACCTCTTAATGAATAACCTAACTCTGATACCAACTGAAAGTATCTAGTTGCTACCTAAATCACCTAGAGGGGGTGAATATGTGAATTCTATGGCTTTACTCGGAATTAAAACTTTAGAAACAAAGCACATAGAAAGCAAGCACACACCACAAACACAGGGATTTATAGCGGTTCCCCGGAATGGGTACGTCCACTTTCCCACCTCACCTATCTAGCACTCACGGCTAGACTAGGCTACTTCACTATTCTCAGATTTAAATAAATCTTTTAACTCGGAGTTGGCAACTCCTACAAACTCGGAGAACAACCTCTCCTACAAAATCTCAGAGAACAACCTCTCCTACAAAATTTCAGAGAACAACCTCTCCTACACTCGATCTTCTAAACTAGGATCTACAAATACTCGAAAGTAAAACTTCCTGCAAAAATATGTAAAGAGGTTTTTACACAACTCTAGATTGAAAATAAATCTCCTAAAATCTCAAAGAGATTTAACTTATTCAGATCTGAAAGGGAGATCTTCTTCTTCCTTGAATGAAATAAAAGCTGGATCTTGAAAGAGGAAGAAGAAATCTTAACTTGAGAAAACTTGATCTGAAAACTTAACGAGACAATAAGATCTGAAATGGTTCTTGAAAGAATCTGAAATCTGTGATCTTGTTGAATCAAAACTTGGAGAAGAATAGTGCAGAAATCTTGTCGACAGCAGGAAGGCTCTTTGCGAAAACGAGAATGGACGACATGCGATTTGTGATTTTTCTAGAAATAAGCACGATTTGGGTTTTTTGAAATAACCCATATATATATCACATATTATCTAACAGCTAAAAACGAAAGATAAGGTAAGATCTCCACGTGTACTGTACATGGTGAAGACCTAAAAGGAAATCCATCTGCGCATTTGAAAAAGAAAGCGTTGTCTTCATTCGTCGAGTGAACTCGTGAGGTCATAGATTAATTACTCGAAGAATTCACTTAATAACTCGACGAAAAGAACTTAGCTTTTGGTTGAGATGGGAAGAAACTATAAGTTAGACCACTCGTGAACTTCTCGAGAGCACTCGACGAATTCATTGAGTGTTCATGAGAAACCAGCAGACTACTCGACGAATTCGTCGAGTGTTCTCGAGTGAACACAACTTTACTCGACAAAAATACTCAATGAATTAATCAATTCCTCACGAGATGTCTCGACTAATTCGTCGAGACTTCTCAAGAGTACTCGACGAAAAAGACTTAGACTATTTTTCTTCCAATTCTGAACACAGCAATTACTTAAACTTGACTTCTCCACAGTGTTTGAATATGATGTACACCCCAATAGAGAGATTTCACCTGAGTTAACACATTGGTCTACACACTGAGGGATTACATTGCATAAGCCTGTGTTTTATGACTCATTGAAACCTGACATTGGTTTGTACTTAACAATTAATATCCTGCAAATACATAACTAAAATGCCACATCAAATATAATATCTATTCATCTTAGTTCAAGGTGGGCTTCTTCAAAGCAAGGCTATTGTGGCTATAATACCCAACACTTGAACTTCAAAAGGTTGAAGGAGAAGAATGCTTGATCTTGAAAGAACTTGATCTGAACTTGAGAATTGACTAGATCTTAAGGAAACTTGGAGTATCTAAAATCAATAATCTAGTTGAGACTTTTCTTTGAGAGGAAAAGAATTTGATTTGTCGGCGACGAGATCTTCTTTTTGCGAGACCGATAAAAATGCCGACAGTGACATGTGCAACTTTCTATTTCAGTTCACGATTAGGGTTGAAAGATATTAACCCTTAACTATATATAGAGATTCCTCTTCTAATGGCTAGAACAAGATTTTTGGACAAAGCTCCACGTGTACTGTGCATGGCAGAAGCCCTAAAGGAAAGCTGTCGACAATTCAAAAAGTGAATAATGTTAAGTCCATTTGTCGAGTGCTCACATGACATCCCTGGATTACTTGCCGAATTACTCTTAACCTCTCGACAAATTATACTTGGCTTATATTTGAAACAGAAAGATACTTCACTTCAGTGATCACGAGACTTCTCGAGATTACTCGATGAATTCGTCGAGTATTCACAAGACCTCACTAGATTACTCAACAAATTTTACCTGGCCATACTGATATTAAACATTTAGAGAATTCTCGAGTAAACTCGACGAATTCATCGAGTGCTCACGTGATATCTCGATGAATGAAATGAGTCTTCACGTGAGTACTCGGCGAATTTTACTTAGAACACTCTTGTCAATCCAGAATCCAGAAAACAACTACTTCTTGATTTATCCTTGCACTTGGAAATGAAGTACACCCCAATATAGAGATTACACATGGATCAACACTATGTCCTACACAATGAAGAATTACATTGCATAGTCTTGTGTTTTATGTCCCATTGTAATCTGACATTGGTTTGTACTTAGTAATTAAAAGTCATGCACCAACATAACTGAAATACAGTATCAAATACAAAATCAATTCATCTTAGTTCCAGGGAGACTTCTTCAAATCATGGTTATTGTGGATACAATACCTAATAATCTCCCACTATTTGAAGAAGTCAGAACCCCATGCACTAAGTTGAACTACACAAAGAATACTAATAAACACAGACGCAAAAATGATAAAGTGAATTTGAAATTAAAATTAGGTCATCAGAACATTAATATCTATATAAATATTCTTAAGGGACTTTCACAATTCACACAACATTTTACTGAGGCATCTTAGCCTTCTGCCTTTTGCTCTTCTCCAATTGCCTGTCAAAGTAAGCATTTGGCTTTGGATAGTACTTGAGAGAAGCATGAGGTGCATCGGGATTGTTGTGGCCATACTTTCTGAAATGAATCTTCATTTTTAACTTGGCAGCTTCATGCTTGTTCAATTCTTCCTGGCTATAATGATTCTGAGGTAGCTCATTTGAAATATTGATTAAATTGAATGTGTCCAGGGTAATTGCTTTTGAAGTAGGACTCCATACTTCAACATCTTCTCTCTTTTCTTCAGCAACTTCTCTTCTTTCTTCAGCAACTTCTCTTCTCTCACAAGGATCTGATCTGTGAGCAGAAGGACCTTCTCCATATTTCCTTTTCTTAGGAAGAGAGACTTCCACCTCTGAATAAAGCTAGAGAGCGTCTCATACCAGGCCCGGGGAGCCTGTTTTAGACCATATAAAGTTTTGCTCAAAAAGTAAATATAGTTAGGGAAAGATGAATCAACAAAACTTGGGGTTTGTTCGACGTATACTTCTCCCTTTAAATTACCATTAAGTAAGGTTGATTTCACATCCATTTGATAGACTTAAACCCTTTGTGAGCAGCATACGCTAGGAACAACCTGATCGCTTTGAGTCTGGCCACTGCAACATAAGTCTGATCAAAGTCGATTCCCTCTTCTTGTCAATAACCTTGAGCTACAAGCCTGGCTTTGTTCTTTATGATAACTCCATTCTCGTCTAGCTTGTTTCTAAAGACCCATTTTGTCCCAATCACATTCTGACCTTTGGGCCTTGGTACTAGCTTCCAAAATTTGCACCTTTTAAATTGATTGAGCTCCTCTTCCATAGCAATGATCCATGAAGCATCTTGGTTTGCCTCTTCAAATTTTTTTGGCTCAATCTGTGAAAGAAAACTTAAGTGCAAAACTTCGTTAGCTGTACCTCTTCTTGTTCTGATTCCTTCACTCGGATTTCCAATTATGAGATCAACGAGGTGATCACTTGAGTGTCTGATCACGATATTCCTTGCAGTCCCACTAGAAGTTTCTGCTACTTCTGGTGTGCATTCTTCAACTTGATGCTCTTCTTCTTCTTCCACCAAGTTTGGAGAGTTGATGTTAATGGAGCTTGGAACGTCTTCTTTGACTGCTTCTTCTAATCTCAACTCTTTTAGCTGAGCACCTGCATCTTCAACAAAGATACTAGATGGGATGTGAAGGAGCAAGCTCATTTCATCAAATATAACATTAATTGATTCTTATACAACCATAGTTTCTTATTGAAAATCCAATATTCATTATTATGGCTACTATATCCTTTGAAAATACCTTCAAAACACTTTTCACTAAACTTTGTTTTGTAATACTTCCCATTATTAAGTACAAAGCATTTGCTTCCAAAGATCCTAAAATAGGACACAGTCGGTTTCCTGCCTTCAGAAGTTTATAAGGTGTCTTACGACGGTCCTTGTGGATTAAGGCTCTATTTTGCATGTGACATGCAATATTGACTGCTTCAGCCTATATGTACTCTGGTAATGATGAGTCATTCAACATTGTTTTGCATGCTTCAATGAGTGTTTTGTTCTTTCTCTCAGCGGCTCCATTTTGCCTTGGGGTGCGAGGAGAGGAAAAATCATGAAAGATACCTTGGCTTGCACAAAACCCTGTCATGACACCAGATTCAAATTTTGTTCCATGGTCACTTCTGATTCTGACCACAAAGCAGTTCAATTCATTCTGTATTTTCCTGACAAAAGTAGTGAAAGAATCAAAGGTCTCTGACTTGTGTTTTAGAAAGAATACTGATGGGGTGCAAAGTTATGCCTGCAAACGACAACGACAAGTGTACTGTGTCAGGAGTTGTATTGGCTTATAAAAACCATGGTCATATCAAAATCCGGGTGAGTTGAATACTTTTACTTCGAGAAATTCTCTATTATTCTATCAATAAAACTTGGGGTTGGTTTGTTTAAAAGAAGAGTATATGGTTAATTGAAGAAGGATAAAAACAATGATTAAGAAAGCTAGCATTCGATCTTTGAATCACCTCCGAGATAAAAATAAGAAGAAGAATAAGAAAACACATTCTCTTAATAAAAATGCTTTGACCGCGGAGGTTCCCAATTTATGAGCGCACCTCTATCGATGAATACGTCCACCTGAGATTAGGTTGATCATCCGAACTCTCATTCTATAATTGAAACCCCTAAAACTCGCTTTAACATGGTGAACCCCTCTATTGGATTTAACTCCAATCCGGGAGATTTATGTCATCCTCTTTCGAGGATTGCATTCAACTCTTTTTATCCTTGAGTGATTGGTTCGCATTACGAGCCTCTCGTCTAACTAAAGTATGAAAATAAGAACAAGAATTATATATCGAAAATATAATCTCGTTACCTTAAATTTAAGGATAAATCTTAAGTATTTTAGAAAAGATAAAAAGCGATTCTAAATTATTTCATGACTTATATCATTCCTTGGATCATCTTGATCGAGTACTAAAAATAATTTAGCTACTCATTGAGATGGATGAATCAACAAAAATAAAAGAGTTCATGATGAAGGAAGAAGAGGATGAGAAAACAAAAAGCTAATTTTATTGATTTTGCAAAAGGAAGTACAAGAAATTGAAATTGCAAACTATTGAATTGAAAAATGCAATTGCAAGAAGAATGGGAAGTACAAGAATACTTAAAATAAGAAAATAATACAGGAAATGAAAACATGAGCTCCCAAAATTCGTCCCCTAAGTTCTGGAGGAGCTGACTTTAAATAGGCTGAAAATTGAGGTTACACGCCCTCGGTCACGCCCGTGACCAAGGGCGTGTAAGGGGCATGATCGAAGCTGGTGCAAGATAGATGTCATATGGATTCATTGCAAACATTACGTGCGTGTCACACCCTAGGTCATGCCCGTGACCTATGACGTATAATCTTAAAAAATGCATCTAGCGGAAAGGCTTCAGCGGGCTGGCGCATCATTCTGGCGGCAAGGAGGTACCATGACCATGGAAGTACATGGGTGTGAATTGAGAGTCACTGGCATGTACTTGGCGAAATGTCCTTCATGGCCATGTATCACGTTCTACTGATCTGGAGGCGTGGCATATGTTTACACGCCCTTGGTCACGCCCGTGACCTAGGGCGTGCACTTAACAAATCTTCTTGGAATGGGCCCAGGATGCCGACAGCGGGTCTGGAACACATCTTAGGCTATCACGCCCTTGGTCACGCCCGTGACCTTGGGCGTGTACTTGCAAATTTTGCTCAAAGTGTCCAGAAAACTTAAAAAACATAAAATAAGCTTAAGTTAGTTCATGGAATTGAAAAAGGAATAGTTTAAATGAGAAAATTGATATAAATTATATAATTTCATATTAAAACTATATTAAAAGATGAGCATATAAACTACTCATCAAATACACATGCTAAACGTGAGTAGCTCGCGTCATCGAAAATAACCAAGGTGTAAGATTTACCTCCAAAACTATGAACATCTATGTGACCGAATAAGTCCATATGAAGCAGATATAAACATCTAGAAGAAACTTTAGTAGTGATGCTTTTAAAGGTGGCCCTTGTATGCTTATCCATCAGGCATGCATGACACGACCTCTCTTTAACGCACTTAATATTGGGAGCATCACACACTAAGTTGTGAGAAAATAACATATTTATCAATATTTGCTAATCTTTTGTGCCATTGATAATAAATAGATGCAATATCTTTTGCCAAAAAACACACTGGTGTAGAAGATTCTAAATATAGAAAATCAAGACAAAGTATATTTCTACTCCAAGTGCCTGTTAAAATAGTTTCTGGCTTATCATACGACTTTATCAGGCACTTGTCCTTATAGAATTCTACCATAAAACCTTTGTCACATAATTGACTTATGCTAATGAGATTATGATGTAATCCTTTGACATAAGCCACGTCTGTGAATGAAACAATACCATTAGTAATCTTACTGTAGCCTTTAGTGGTTCCTCTATCGGACCCGCCAAAAATAACTTTTGGACCATCTTTGACTGAGGTATAATCTTGTAGTAGGCTTCTTGTTCCATTCATATGCCAGGAATATCCACTGTCCAAATACCAGATAGGATTTTTGTTGGCTTTTGGACATACCTGCATTCACAGATTAAATACCCTTAGGAACCCAAACAGATTTAGGTCCTTGGTTCCTTGTTAGACGAACACCACTAGGAAGGTTAACCTTGCGAGGGGTCATTCTTGCATTGTTAACTCGTGGAGTCATATAGTTAATAGAATTGAACCAGCAATCTATGGCAAAATGACCAATCTTGCCACAACACTAACATTCAAACCTGTTGTACCTTCTTTTCTTCTCCTGCTTTACCTTTTGAACGGGAGGTCTAGCAGGAGCTATTGACTTAGAAGTGTAAGCCTCATGAGTAGAACATACACATGGCTCCTTTGTCTCATGTGGCTTTGTAGCAACGAATTTAACCTTTGGTGCCTACTTAGCACTCAGTCCATGAACAAATGTAGCATAATTCTTCAGGACAATTTCTTCATGAGGTTCCATGAGAGCACTCTTTCCAAAATCTCTGGGATGGCTCCATCCTTGGTTATTCTTGTTAGGAGCAACGTACGTTGGTCTAGAATGATGACTGTAGGAAATTTCAAGGTCATATTGATTAGTCGCAAAAACTACCTTCTTGAAAGAAGGTTGACTTTGAGGAGCTTTCCTATTGTCCTTAGCAACATTATATCCAATGCCACCCTTCTTTGAAGTAGGAAATCTGTCAATGATAGGAAGGATAGTCTTTGGCTTCGAGAAGCTTTCTATAAGCTCCCTCTCAGCCATTATCTTTTCTTCCAATTCATGGATAACTTTCTCTTTCAGATTTACTAATTCAGTAGAGCATTCCAGTTCCTCTTTTAAAGATTGAATTTCTTCGCTGAGAGGAGTCAATCTTTCAATATCCTCCCCCAGTTCAGATTCCAATGCCTTGAGAGAAGCAATCTCTTTGGCTTGATATTTGACCGCCTTGCGGCATCTGTCAAATACTTTCAGTAATGCTCGGTGCTGAAACATTAATTATGACTCCTCCTCAAAAGAGTAGTCTTCATGACTAGTGAGGCTGACATCTGATTCAGATAAAGGAGTGTGAGAGTTTACCTTCCCATTATACCGGGAGTCGCAATTCTCATCATCAGAATGTGCCATTAGCCCAAAGTAGGCTTCTTCATCTGAGCTTGACTCACTTGAGTCACTGTCGCTTAGAGTCTTAGGCTTCTTCGCGATGAAGCTCTTTTCTTCTTTCTTTTTACCTATGAAGGATCTCTTCTCTTCTTTCCTCGATCCTTCTTTCTTCTTGTGAGGACAGTCGACGATCATGTTTCCTAGATTATTACAAAAGTAGCAAATGATGTCAGAAGAAATATATTTATTCTGTTTCGATTTATACCTGTCATTGCTGATGGAGCTCTTCTTGTGATGATCACCATCACGACGTGATCTTCTGAAATGAGTCGAGGAAGATCGATTCCTCATTTTCTTCCTCTTGCTAAGCATCCTCTTAAAATGTCTGGAGAGTAGTGAGACGTAACATCCCAACTTTTATTGGGTCCCTAGACCCTAGCAGACCCAATAAAAGTAGGCCCCAAAGGTAGAAAGTAACATGATCAGGGGATACCGTGCTAGGAAACCCCGATCTAACCTCCGTCAATTCCGTTAGACGCGTATGACCAATACGAGTGCAACTGAATTCATTGCACCCCGATCCGAGGATGTTTAGGGAAAACGACCGTTTTGAGTAGCGTAGCGCGCCACAACCACACTATTGTGGAATAGTGTCCAAACGTACTCTGATTTGACTTCCGCAAGTTCCGTTAGACTCGTATGAACAATATGAGCGCAACGGAATTCGTTGCATCTCGATCCGAGGTTGTTTAGAGAAAACGACCATTTTGAGTATCGTAGCGTGCCACAACCACACTATTGTGGAATAGTGGCCAAACGTACTCCGATCTAACTTCTGTCAGTTCCGTTAGACTCGTATGACCAATACGAGCGCAACAGAATTCATTGCACCCCGATCCGAGGTCGTTTAGAGAAAACAACCATTTTGAGTATCGTAGCGCGCCACAACCACACTATTGTGGAATAGTGGCCAAACGTACTCCGATTTGACTTCTGTCAATTCTGTTAGACTCGTATGACCAACACAAGCGCAATGGAATTCGCTGCACCCGATCTGAGGTCGTTTAGAGAAAATGACCATTTTGAGTATCGTAGCGCGCCATAATAACACTATTGTGGAATAGTGGCCAAACGTACTCTGATTTGACCTCCGTCAGTTCCGTTAGACTCGTATGACCAATTATAGCGCAACAGAATTCGTTGTACCTCGATCCGAGGTCGTTTAGAGCAATCGACCACTTTGAGTATCGTAGCGCGCCACAACCACACTATTGTGGAATAGTGGCCAAACGTACTCTGATTGGACTTCCGTCAGTTCCACTAGACTCGTATGACCAATACAAGCGCAACGGAATTCGTTGCACCTCAATCCGAAGTCTTTTAGATAAAACAACCATTTTGAGTATCGTAGTGCGCCACAACCACACTTTTGTGGAATATTGTCCAAACGTACTCTGATTTGACTTTCGCAGTTCCGTTAGACTCGTATGACCAATACGAGCGCAATGGAATTCGTTGCACCTCGATTCAAGTTTGTTTAGAGAAAATGACCATTTTGAGTGTCGTAGCGCGCCGCAACCATATTATTATAAAAAGTGACCAGACGTACTCTGAATCGAGCCCCATCAGTTCCGTCGTGCTCGTATGATCAATATGAGCGCAACGGAACTCATTGCACTCTGATCCAAGGTCATACAGAAAATATGTCTGTTTTAGGTTATGCAGACCGCCCTGGCATAATGTACGAAATACGAAGCACACAAACTCAGAATCCACCCAAGTAAACCCTGATGGATCCCCGGGACCATGGGGGACACCACTGTGAGTTGACCTTGGTCAAACCTCCCCCCCCCCCCCCCCCACACTGGATTTTCTCGAAAAAGTAAAGGGGGGGGGGGGGGGGGGGGGCGAAGAGGGGCTCCTCCCTCAAGGGAGGGGGCTGCCCATGAACAGGCAGCCCCTATTAGGGCAAGGGGAGGGGGGGGGGGGAGAAAATATCTCCCCCACCCATCCCTCCCTTAACCCCACGTGGGGATAAAGGGAGGGAGATGGGAGGCCTCCCTCCTTCCCTATAAAAGAGGCCGGACCCCCCCCCCCCCCCCCCCCCTTACCATCCCACACCTCTCTGCCACCTCCCCCTTCTTTGCCAACCAGCTGCACCGCCGGAGCCACCTCTGCCAAAGCCTCCACCGCCGCCCCTCCATGGCCGCCCGACACTCAACCTACATAGCCCCTTCCCTTCAGGTGGAACCTCCCCCTCCCTCTTCCTACTTCCCCAAGGCCAGCCGGCGACCACCCCCCACCCCATCGTTGGAGCACTGCCAGCACCACCCTGAGCTTGCCCAAGCTCGGGTGGAGATGCTGGCCGTGAAAGCCACACTCCCAACGCCGGTGGTGCTGCTGGGGGAGCAGGTCCCCGCCTGGGGACCTCGGCTCCGACGAGGGGAGGTGTCTGGGCCACTAGAGAACGCCGCTCCGGCGGCACCCGCACGCGCAAACCCTCCCCCACCCTGTTTTCCTGTACGGGGTAGGCGCCCTCCCCCGGTGGAGGCCGGCGGAGCCATAACTCCGGACTACCACCGAAGGTCAGCCCCTCCCCCGATGCTCCAGCTGGGGGTGGGGGAAAGCTCTCCCGGCAGGGGAGGTGAAGCAGCACAAGCTTGCATGGCGCATACAGGCTGCGCCCCCACCCCCTTTCTTTTATTATTTCTGGCGGTGGCCTGCGGCGCCAGGCCACCTGTCGACCACCGGAGAGGTCGTCGGCCCCCGACATACTGGCCAGGGGCAGCACCGGCGCTAGCGGGCCACTGCCCAGTGGCTGCAGTGGTCGCCTCCCGCGGCAACCCTGCACGTTAGCAGGGGTCGTCCGATCTCCACAATGAGGTCGGGCGCCCCGCTTTTCTTATTTCCTGCCCCCGCCTCCATTTACGTGCCCCCCACAGCGGATCCGCTGTAGATCCACTGTGGGGACCCAAGAACTGCCTATGGTGCAGTGCCCCCTGCCTCCCCCATTTCTCTATTCGCACCCCAAAGGGACCCCTCCCCTTTGGTGATTTTTCTGAGGCCAAATCAGGCCTTTATGGCAAAAACCTCCAACATGGGAAATGTTCCCCACACAGAGAGGCACCACCTGTATTTGTTTGAGAATTTTCTGTGGAGTTTTACTATTTTTAAAAGCCTATTCAAGTTTTCTTTACAGGAATTTAAGGCTCAAATAAGTTGGGAAAATTCCCAAAAAATTATAGGCTCACTCTTAGGCTATGCTTCAACTCCTACCAAAGCTTGAAAAATTTATCAATCCTTTTGCTATTTTTGCAACCCTAAATAAGTTTTCTACGAGCATATTAATGCCCGAAATTGGGCGGAATTAATCGAGATGAATTTGCGGGTTCTCGATGCGTTATTTTATCTATGTAATAAAAATGTGCGAATCGATCAAAATTAAATGATAAGCTCATCAGTTTCGGCGAGAGATCGACTAAATTGGGAGTAATGGGCGCGTAATTAGGTCGTAGTAGCGATGCGACATTTCTAAATCAGTAACCACATGAAAAATTAAAGGGTGAACCCAAGGCACACCGAAATAAGGAATCTCATAAAATATAAGAGACTCCTATGAACGGGGAAAGAGCAGAATTCCCTCCTATGAACAGAGAAGAGACCCCTATGAACGGGGAAAGAACAGAATTCCCTCCTACGAACGGAGAAGAGACCCCTATGAATGGGGAAAGAACAGATTCTCCTCCTATGAACGAAGACGACATTGAAGCCTCCTGATATGGAGTGATTGGACTACTAACCTATTTATTTATTTATGTTCTCCAGTCTTGTACTGATCCTGCTTTTACTTTTTGCAATTATTCTTTTAATACTCTAGTCTCATACTGGTCCTGCATTTACTTTCTACATTTATTTATATTCTCCAGTCTCGTACTGGTCCTGCATTTACTTTCTGCAATTATTTATATTCTCCAGTCTCGTACTGGTCCTGCATTTACTTTCTGCAATTATTTACATTCTCCAGTCTCGTACTGGTCCTGCATTTACTTTCTGCAATTATTCTTTCTAGTACTCCAGTCTCACACTGGTCATTTCTTCATTTACTTCTTGTTCTTTCTTTTCAATACTCCAGTCTCGTACTGGTCCCGCTAATTCGTCCTTTGCCTTCGGCCTTCTTACTACTAAGTATTTTTATTACTCAACACTGATGTTTACTTTGCTTCATACTAACTCCGGGTCCAACACTAGATAGCGGTTATTTCTATGCTGCTATAAGGATCTTAGTTGGGGATAACCAAGAGTTGAGTTCGTCCTCTAAAGGGTTAGCCCCAAATAAGATGCCCCACTTCTGATGCGTCTCCCGACCATAAGTTGTGTGGCCGGTGGAGCCAAGGAGCCGCGGTGGACCTGGAGTAGTGGTTCTTACTTAAGATTGTTTGCTAATTGCTTGCTATAAAAGTGGCGGGTCGGTCACTTCTGCAGACTGTTCGTACCGGTGCGGGAGAGATGACGACTCATGGCGATATGGAGATGTGCACTGTGGGTTATCACCACTTCGAACTGGCTGATTTGCCTCCGCTGGTCGGCCTAAAACTCGAAATCACCGGATGTCGCTCACATCCAGTTAGTACACCAAGTTGTACCGGAGGGCCTGAGCGATATGGTACGACTACGCTCAGAAGTGGTAAGACTGGCCACTGTCACCGACGGCCACATTCTCCAGTCTCGTACTGGTCCTGCATTTACTTTCTGCAATTATTCTTTCTAGTACTCTAGTCTCACACTGGTCATTTCTTCATTTACTTCTTGTTCTTTCTTTTCAATACTCCAGTCTCGTACTGGTCCCGCTAATTCGGCCCTTGCCTTCGGCCTTCCTACTACTAAGTATTTTTATTACTCAACACTGATGTTTACTTTGCTTCATACTAACTCCGGCTCCCGCACTAGATAACAGTTATTTCTATGCTGCTATAAGGATCTTAGTTGGGGATAACCAAGAGTTGAGTTCGTCCTCTAAAGGGTTAGCCCCAAATAAGATGCCCCACTTCTGATGTGTCTCCCGACCATAAGTTGTGTGGCCGGTGGAGCCAAGGAGCCGCGGTGGACCTGGAGTAGTGGTTCTTACTTAAGATTGTTTGCTAATTGCTTGCTATAAAAGTGGCGGGTCGATCACGCCTGCAGACTGTTCGTACCGGTGCGGGAGAGATGACGACTCATGGCGACATGGAGATGTGCACTGTGGGTTATCACCACTTCGAACTGGCTGATTTGCCTCCGCTGGTTGGCCTAAAACTCGAAATCACCGGATGTTGCTCACATCCAGTTAGTACACCAAGTTGTACTGGAGGGCCTGAGCGATATGGTACGACTACGCTCAGAAGTGGTAAGACTGGCCACTGTCACCGACGGCCACATCGGTGAGGCACGCGGGGTTCGCTACCCCGCTGGAAGAAAAGCGGTCTAAAACTATGTCGACACAGGGTTGTGTGTATTCAGGTTTGAATACCTTTTGTGCGTGTAAACGGGTTTGAATACCTGGTGCGTGTGCAAGATAGATTTGTTAACAGTGCTATAATCTGCGTGCTCCTCTCTGCTTTACTAAAAATTATGGCTGGTGGGCCCTATGGATATATATATACACACATAACTGCTGCTAACCCTTCCCTTACATCAGCTATTTACTTTAAGTACTTTAGCCCGCCCCTAGGATATGGATCTAGGGGGGAATGTCCACTTAGCTATGTGACTAACAGTTATTCTTATAACCATTCACAGGAGACAGGACAACGCGAAGCCCCCGCACCGTCAGATGATATACCGGCCCTAGAGATTGTCCGATCAGACACTCCAGCCTCGCCCCCAGTCTTCCGTGACGTGTGTCCTATAGTCCAGGGTTAAATAAGGAGTCATTTGATGTCTTATTGTAGCCTGATGAGTCCAGTTTATATAGGGATTTTTGGACTCATCTGGGCTAGTTTTCACGCATATGCACTGCACTTATTGCTCGTAAATGCTTCTCTGTGATTACACTGTGTGTTTCAGCGCTTAATGCATTCCTTAGCCTATTGTGGTGTGATTTCTTGTTGTCCAGGGGACCTGGATTATTTCATGCAGGTTCATGGGTCGTGCGATGTTTGGAGTTTGACTGGGGTCAAGTTCTTCCTAAAAAGCCACTGATCGTGCGTTTTCCTTCGCGCATGATCAGGCGCACGATCACTGGTCGTGCGTTAATTCCCCTTACCAAACAGAGAACTTCACACGATCACTGACCTTCTTCGTGCAAGACCACTAGTCGTGCACCACTGACTGTGCACTATTTTGTAGTTCAGGACTATGCTACAGGTTCTTCGCGCACGATCAGAGGCATTTCTTTGCGCACGACCACTGGTCGTGCGCCTGACTGTGCGCACTATTAATTTTTGCTCCGCCTATAAATAGATGTGCGCGATTTTAGGTCAGGGGGGACATTCCATCTCTTCTGTTTTCGAGCGTTGTTTGCCTCTTCCGCCCCTGCATCATCTTCCACCACCAGGAGGTGCTCCGGGACTAATCTTCGCGCCTATCTTGAGCCCGAAGATCCTCTAGGCCTCCTCCATTGTTCGTGCACCTCCAAAGCTCCATTTTGAGGGATTCTGTGCTGCACTTGTGAAGTTCTCCGGTGAGATCGTGGCCAAAGAAGATTGATGGAGAAGACGGGTATAATAGAAGAAGGTGACAGCTCTTCCGGACCCCAGAAGACAGTTGGAGCCCGAGCTCGGATAAGGATTGACAACCCTGGATTCCGGCCGTGAACCTCCGATGAGACTCTGTGCTTTGGTTGTAATCTCAACCCCCTTTATATTGTAGTGCTGTTTTCATTTATCTTTTGGGTTTATGAATAATGTTTGTTAAACCTTGTTATGTTATTCAATATTTCATGTCTATGTGAAATCATTATGTGTGGTTTATGCAAGTGAGGAGCACCCCATTCCATTCTCCATCCCATCGTCATGTTGGTGTGCCGCACTAGCAATTGCTAGTGGCGTGCTTATTGACGAGGTGCTTGCAACCCTCACTCCGCCGGTGCGACTCACTCCATCAGTGTGCCTACTCTTCCATCCGCCTAGTGAAGTGTGGCATAGCGGCCCGTGTAATCCATTCGCCTCACGAAGCAGTGCGCTCAAGGCCTGCACAGTTCGATTCCGCACTTACCACCTCATCCGCGTGCCTACTCTTCTATCCGCCTAGCGAAGTAGTGCGTTCAAGGCCTACGTAGTTTCCATCCCGCCTAGTGAAGCAGTGCGCTCAAGGCCTGCATAGGAGTAGTTGTAGTTATTTTCTTTTATTTTCCATAAACCAAAACCTCCCTTTTCCGCAATCCATCCGCTTGAAAGGACTTCAGTCTCAAGTCCTTCCTTAAAAGTAAACTCCACCTTACTGTGCTCCTTCGAGATCGATACTTGGGGATTCACTCCCACATTTTATATTACTTGAACGATCGGTACACTGCCGTTTCATGTCGCAGTCTTGCTACCGCCAATAGCGGTGTGTTAAGATTTGCGCATCATGTTTTTCGCGCCGTTGTCGGGGAACACATACGTGTGATTTTGCTGTAGAGGGAGACAAGAGATAGTAGTTCTTCCAGTGTTTATAGCCGCCTAATTATTTTTGTTTGCTTTTTAATTATATATTGTTTGTGATTATTTCTTTCTCTCCTGTTTTAAAGTTTTAGGCAAGTTTAATCCAAGGAGATTAAATTTCCTTGCAAAGAATTTCAGTTTCATTATATATGCTTTAATTATTGAAAATGTCTTCATGGGATATTTCTCCTAGCACTTACGAGAAGATGGTTTATTATATAGACCAAATGAAGGAATTAAATGCTAGGCAGTATAGGAACCTTGTTTGCTTGTTGTGTCGAGGAGAGGGTCATGAATTGAGGGACTATCCTAGTCTCGTCAATCCTGACTGCGACTCCTCCACTCATGACAACATTGTCCCTACCACTCATTCTTTACCCGTGGAGGCAATTGCCTACTCACCCCTTGAGCTTAATTATTGCATCGGTTCTTCTCTCCCTGTTTATGGCTTCACTCCTAGTGATAATGATCACTCATCTGTTAGCCAACAAGGAGAGGATGTCGAACTTATGGATGCACCTGAGTGGGATGAGGAAAGTATTCTTTCCATCAGGGAGGCTTTAGCAGATCTTTTTGCGGAGGAACCAAATCTTTTTGATCCTCCAGTTTCTTTGCAAGATTTTTCTACACACATTTTCTATGATCCTGTCGAAGTAATTGAGCAGGGTGATGATTCTGAGCCTGAGGCTGCTCCAAGGTGGGATGATGAGGATACTCTTTCTGATGAGGAGGTTTGCACTCCCTTATGGGACGAGGAGGTCCAACTCACCACCGAGGCCCTTGAGTTCACTGGCCCCCCTTGCTATGATACTTGCGATGATGATAGTGATCAATCCTTGGATCCTGCTGGGAGTGAGACCGGGACCACTCCCCCGATTTTTGATTCTTTATGTCATTCTTCTCTTTTATTTTCTACCCCCCCCCCCCCCCCCCCCCTTCTTCATCTGAGCCTGTGCAGGTTGAGTCTTCATAGGTACTCCAGGAGTACTTGGAGCATTTTGCTCAAGTCAATGATGAGTGTATCCTCTCATGCGAGGAGGTTGACCCCTCCTCCATTGTGGAAGCCTCACTCATTACCTTTTCCTCCTGCCACCCCCATGAAGATGACACCTTGCTGGGCAAGGATAGTTTTGGTGAGTTGAGTGAGGATTCCTCCTCTTCTTACTTTTTATTCCCTCTACCTGTGATGAGCAGGTATTATTTATATTCGGGTAGAGGCGAACTGTTCTATCGCCATATCAGTACCCGCTACCGACACGCATATTAGAACAGTTACCTGTACATTTCCTTTTTCATACTCCCATTAGCTAGAACTATTTTATATTTGAATAAGTCGTGATGAGAAGACAATAACCTCAATAGTTATCTTACTTTTCTTACAATTTTAGTTTATCTAGTTTGTTTAGTTAGTTTTACTTTATTTTAGTTTGTATATTTTCTTTTGTTTTTGCGGAGCTCACCCATGCAGGTCCTTTTTCTGGATGGCGGATGCTGCAGCTAGGTCTAGACTTAAATGTCAATCTTCTGGTATGCTCACTTCTGAGCATTGGGTACTCTCTTCTCCTAGCTCTTTTCTGAATTTCATAGCTATATACTGTGTACTGTCTAGTTTAAGTCTGGGGGAGAGTAGTTTTATGTGCCCACTCACGTGCACTATTGCATAGCATGCTAGAAGTACTTTTATTTTAGTTTATTGAAAACTGTTGTTCATTCTCTTTGCGCACCACATCACCCACTTGAGTGCGTACTCATCTGTATGCATGCTCTGAGTTGAATTTAATTCTTTTGCTTATTTGGGAAATTCTAGGTGCTGGCTTAGGACTATGTAGCAGAGTAAAATGTTGACTCCAGTATTGCTCCTAGTCAAGTGCTCGGTTGCATAGAAATTTGTGTAGATTAGACTTCTTTTTATAATTATGGTTTTATATTTTTTCTATTAGTGTAAATGTTGTTTACTCTTCTCAAATGATGAATCCGGTGTGAATCAAACGGTAGCACAGGGATGTGTGTAAACATCGCTAGACTCGTATTGCTTGAGTCGGGAGAAAGGAGAATCTTTCTCGGTGGCTAGAACTTGCATTGGCATAGGATAGTTCTAGTGCGTGAGAATGACGTAGGCCATCATTTTGGCCCGGTTGAGCTTTTGTGCCATTCCTGATATCTTCCCTTGCTAGCCCCTTTGTGCCTACCCTTTCATTGATTCAGCTCTGCATTTATCTCACCAAAGCCCAAAAGCCTAACCTAGTCGCACACCCAAATCTGAGCTTTAGTTTTAGTTTTATTTACATTTTGGGGGGTGTTGATTGTGGTGTTTATTATGTGAATTTGTGGATATGCCCATTTGAAAAATTTGCTGAAAAGAAAAGACAAGAAGAAGAAAAAAATGATAAAAAAAGGAGAAAAAGAAAAATGAGTTTTATTGAAAATCGTTTAGAAAAATAATGTATTGGGAGTAGGCGGTGCACACACCTATGTTGCAAAAATCCAAGTCTGGGGGTGTGGTGCACTTGTTTATTTATTGTCGTGCGGGTAGCTCTACCTTATGCTCATGTTGGGTTAAGTGTGCTTAGCCTCCATGTTTATCTTTGTTTACCTCACCGTAACCCAGGCCCCATCTCTCACCTAAAAGTCCTACTGACTCACGCCTTGAACCAATCTAGTGTCGTGGAGAGAATGTGACCGGGCGAGCTTATGGTCACCGACACCGATGGATTTCAGTGGAGTTTGTCCTGCACCCCAATCTTGAGCAATGCTCATCTCAGCGCTTAGTTTACTTTCTCCGTATGCGTGACCGGATGATTCACCGTAGTTCACCATTTTGAGTAGTTGTAATATGCTTTTACTCTTTTAGAAATCTATAAACTGTTTGTATAATGAGAAATCTTCTCTATTATTTTTGTTATGCACGTGAGCATGCGATTTCGCATGGTACTCTGTATTGTAATTCTAAGGCATCTACTTTTCTTTCCCCACTTGCTTAGAATTTGTTTGCTCGGGACGCGCAAACAGGTAAGTCTGGGGGTGTGATGAGTCCAGTTTATATAGAGATTTTTGGACTCATCTGGGCTAGTTTTCACGCATATGCACTGCACTTATTGCTCATAAATGCTTCTCTGTGATTACACTGTGTGTTTGAGCGCTTAGTGCATTCCTTAGCCTATTGTGGTGTGATTTCTTATTGTCTAGGGGTCATGGATATTTTCATGCAGGTTCATGGGTCGTGCGATGTTCGGAGTTTGACTGGGGGCAAGTTCTGCCTAAGAAGCCACTGATCGTGCGTTTTCCTTCGCGCACGACCACGGATCGTGCGTTAATTCCCCTTACCAAACAGAGAACTTCGCACGATCACTGACCTTCTTCGCGCATGACCACTAGTCGTGCGCCACTGACCGTGCGCTATTTTGCAGTTTAGGACTATGCTACAGGTTCTTCGCGCACGATCAGAGGCATTTCTTCGCGCACGACCACTGGTCGTGCGCCTGACCATGCGCACTATAAATTTTTGCTCGGCCTATAAATAGATGTGCGCGATTTTAGGTCAGGGGGGACATTCCAGCTCCGCCGTTTTTGAGCGATGTTCGCCTCTTCCGCCCCCTGCATCATCTTCCACCACCAGGAGGTGCTCCGGGACTAATCTTCACGCCTATCTTGAGCCCGGAGATCCTCTAGGCCTCCTCCATTGTTCGTGCACCTCCAAAGCTCCATTTTGAGGGATTCCATGCTGCACTTGTGAAGTTCTCCGGTGAGATCGTGGCCAAAGAAGATTGACGGAGAAGACGGGTATAATAGAAGAAGGCGACAGCTCTTCCGGACCCCGGACGACAGTTGGAGCCCGAGCTCGGACAAGGATTGACAACCCTAGATTTCGGTCGTGAACCTCCGATGAGTCTATGTGCTTTGGTTGTAATCTCAACCCTCTTTATATTGTAGTGCTATTTTCATTTATCTTTTGGGTGTATGAATAATGTTTGTTAAACCTTGTTATGTTATTCAATATTTCATGTCTATGTGAAATCATTATGTGTGGTTTATGCAAGTGAGGAGCGCCTCATTCCATCCTCCATCCCGCCGTCATGTTCGTGTGCTGCACTAGCAATTGCTAGTGGCGTGCTTATTGACGAGGTGCTTGCGACCCTCACTCCGCCAGTGCGACTCACTCCATTCGCGTGCCTACTCTTCCATCCACCTAGTGAAGCATGGCATATCGGCCCGTGTAATCCATTCGCCTCATGAAGCAGTGCGCTCAAGGCATGCACAGTTCGATTCCGCACTTACCACCTCATCCGCGTGCCTACTCTTCCATCCGCCTAGCGAAGTAGTGCGTTCAAGGCCTACGTAGTTTCCATCCCGCCTAGTGAAGCAGTGCGCTCAAGGCCTGCATAGAAGTAGTTGTTGTTATTTTCTTTTATTTTCCATAAACCAAAACCTCCCTTTTCCGCAATCCATCCGCTCGAAAGGACTTCAATCCCAAGTCCTTCCTTAAAAGTAAACTCCACCTTACTGTGTTCATTCGAGATCGATACTTGGGGATTCACTCCCACATTTTATATTACTTGAATGATCTGTACACTGCCATTTCGTGCCGCAGTCTTGCTACCGCCTATAGCGGTGTGTTAAGATTTGCGCATCATAGCCCGCGAGGCATTTGTATAAACAGTAGGCTACGACCCTTTTCATTTAGATATATATAACCATGCCTTCTTGCTTTCTCGAATTCTGCTTCTGTTGTGTGACTCTGATGTGTGTTGTGATGATTATTGTGCCTGACAAGGCGATCGCTTAGCGCTTGAGTAGGTGGGCCGTAGCCACCCAGGAAGCACTTTGTGGCCGCCTTGGGCAGTAAGACCCCCTCTCCCTGGACTGGGTTCAGTTTGGGGGGGGGGGGGGGTGGGGTCTTACAAATGGATCAGAGCTACCACGATCCGACCACATGAGGCAGTCTTTAGATCCTCCCTCCCCAAGTTCTGTTTCTTGGTTTGGGACGAACCATGCAGCGGAAGCCTGGTGGACCCTTAGGTTAAGGTTTAAGGATCCTAGACTGCACAATCGTACACCCATACGCTTTCCACTTTCGTTTCAGTTAGTTCTGCAAAATTCCCTTATTTTTGCAAGTACTGATGTTCGTCTGTTACTTCCCCAGATACCAGAGTCTAGTAATGGAAGGTCCTCCTCTAGGGATCAGTACCATCCTACCATTCCAACACCAGCCCCGTCCGCTCCAGCTGCAACCCCATCTACTGAGACTGACTTGGGACGAACACTGACAACTTTGCTAGCCACCTTTCAGACGGCCATCCTACGACCACCCCAGCAGGTCAGCGTGCCCAATGACCTTCTGATGATCTTTCGGGGGATAAGGCCCCTATCTTCCGAGGCACCGATTCTGCCATGCAGGCAGGGGATTGGGTGGAGAGGGTAGAGGAGCTTCTAGTTGGTATGATGTGCCCCGCTGTGGCCGCATTGTCCCTGGTAGTGACCTTACTAGAGGGATATGCCCGAGACTGGTGGAGGGCAGCCAACCGCTCCACATTTAGAGGGAGACCACTCAGCACGATCCTATGGGGAGAGTTTTCCGAGGCCTTCCTAGAGCACTTCATTTCAGGCGCCGACCGAGTTGCTCTCCAGGAGAGATTCTTGCATATCCGACAGGGAGAGAGGACCATGCCAGAGTACCAGCGGGAGTTTATCCATTTAGCCCATTTCGCTGGGACTTTGTCAACTACAGATAGGGACAGAGCTGCTAGGTTTTATCGGGGACTACGAGATGACCTCCGACAGGCATTGATCATAATCTCACAGTCGACCTTCCACATGATCGCTACCCACGTTGCAGCATTGGAGATGGACCAGAGGATGGTGACCAAGCAGCGAATGGGACATAGGGACATCCCACGGACTCAGAGCAGAGAGACAGGGACATGCCCTCGCAGACAGGACCGAGATAGGAGACAGCGCCACCGCCGTCAGCCATACAGGCAGACACCCCATCCCCGACAGGCACCTCTAGCCCCAGCACCCCGACCAGCTCCAGCACCTCAGCTAGCCCCAGCCGTTCGACTAGATGTTCCCTTTGTAGGGAACTATATTCTTTGCCAGCGGCCTGGGCATATTAGAGCTTTCTGCCCTCAGGCTATAGGCAGGACCGGATTAGGAGCAGTGCAGGGAGCCGTAGAGAGGGGTCGAGGATGAGGAGGTCGCAGAGGCCGACCTGCAGGCAGGAGGGACCAGGCCAGACAGGGCAGAGCAGCACCACTTGAGGCGTACACGTTAGACCTTCAGCATGGACCTGCACCGGATGTATTGATAGGTATATATTTTCGTTAGCGATGTTAGACTGAGATGATATGATCTAGTAAAGATATGTGATATAACCCTTTTGTTTAAACTATGTAGTCACTCCTTCTGTATATCTGTAAAAAGCATGTGATCATAGTATATGTATATATGTTACCAGGGTTGCTTTTGGTAGAAGGTCATCCCGCTAAAACGTATTCGATATCGGTGCCACGCATTCCTTCGCCTCTCGAGATTTCAACGCAGGCAAAGGAAACACCGTACGATTGTCAGGAATGTCAATACGAATACGACTCCCGGACGGATCAGACATGACATCCACAGAGAAGTGTTCGTTCCAGGCAATGCTGGGGGACGTGGAATTCGAAATTTTCACGACTATTCTAGCAATAACCGGATTCGACATCATCCTGGGAATGGACTGGTTGGCCGAGCACAACGTCCAAATCAATTGCTCAACCCGAGAGATCAACCTCCAGAACCCGAATGGGCAATCAATTACCCTGGCAGGTATCCCATCTGTCATCCGCATCATTCTAACATCCACCCAAACGGTCAAAGCAGTCCGACGAAAGGAGGAGATGTGTCTAATCTACTTTGAGATGGAGGACAGGATGTGAGTACTCACCAAAGTGCCCGTAGTCCGAGACTTCCCAGACGCCTTCCCCGAATCCCTCCCAGGGTTGCCCACGCAACGAGAAGTAGACTTCCAGATTGAACTAGCCCTCGGAGCACGACCAGTATCCTGAGCACCTTATCAGATGGCCTCAAAGGAACTGGACGAGCTCAAAATACAATTACAGGAGCTAATCGATGTAGGTTTTGTTCATCCGAGCACCTCACCCTGGGGATCCCCAGTATTGTTTGTCAAGAAGAAGGGCAGATCATTACGTTTGTGCATCGATTACAGGGAACTAAACAAACTCACCATCTGAAACACCTATCCACTACCTAGAATAGATGAATTATTCGATCAGTTGCAAGGCGCTTCCGTCTTCTCCAAAATGGACCTAAGGTCCGGCTATTACCAACTTCGAGTACGGGAAGAAGACATTCCCAAGACAGCCTTCAGCTCCCGCTACGGGCTCTATGAATTCATGGTGATGTCGGTTGGATTGATCAATGCCCCATCCACCTTCATGGCCCTAATGAACAAAGTATTCGAACCCTTCCTGGATCACTTTGTGATAGTATTCATAGACGGCATGCTCATCTACTCGAAGAACAAAACAGATCACTCCAGGCATCTCCAAATGGTATTACTCAAATTACAAGAACACTTGCTCTTCGCAAAGTTCAGTAAGTGCGAGTTCTGGATGGAGGAAGTTGGATTCCTTGGGTATACGATCAACAAGAATGGAGTAGCAGTAGACCAAGCCAAGGTACAAGTAGTATGAGACTGGCCACCACTTAAGTCAGCAGCAGATATCAGGAGCTTCCTTGGTCTCGCCGGCTACTACCGCAAGTTCGTGGAAGGTTTTTCAAAGATCGCCTTACCCTTCACCACCCTTACCAAGAAAGATACGACGTTCCAATGGACACCAGAAAGCGAGGCAGTATTCGCGGAGCTAAAGAACCGGCTAACATCTGCCCCGATTTTGACACTCCCCTCAGGCACTGAGGGCTTCCAAATCTACACCGACGCATCGCTGAAGGGATTAGGAGCCGTACTAATGCAGCACGACAGGATAGCCTCCTACGCATCACGACAATTAAAGCCACACGAGTTAAACTACGCAACCCATGACCTAGAGCTGGGTGCTGTGGTGTTCACACTAAAAGTCTGGAGGCATTACCTATACGGGATAAGATGTGAAATCTTCTCCGACCACAAGAGCCTCAAATACATCTTCACCCAGAAGGAGCTGAATCTTCGACAACGTCGGTGGTTGGAATTCCTATGCGATTACGACTTCGCCCTCCAATACCACCCCAGAAAGGCCAATAAAGTTGCAGATGCCCTGAGTCGGCAACCTTTGACGACCGGGAATTGGTTGAAGACGATACCAGAAGAGTTAGTCAAGTCCTTGGCAGACTTGGACATCATCCTCATCACCCACAGGAACCCGATGGACTACCAAGACCAGCTATATTGGATGGAGATACAGTGCGATATTAGGGACATGATACGAGAGGCGCAGAAGATCGATGCCTAAGCAGCTCCAATCATCCAGACCTTACAACATGGCGCATAGGAAGACTACAATTTGTATGATGGCATCTTGCAGTACAAGCACCGCATATTCATCCCATCCGGTGAAGGAATCCGAGAAGAGATACTCCTTGAAGCACACCAATCGAGGTATTCGATACACCTAGGAGTAGTAAAGATGTATATGGATTTGGGAAGAACGTTATACTGGCCAGGCATGAAAAAGGACGTCACTAATTATGTGGCGCACTGCTAGACATGTCAGATGGTCAAGGCAGATTGTCGTAGTCCAGGAGGTCTACTACTGCCCCTACCCGTACCCGAATGGAAATTTGAAGATATCTCCATGGACTTTGTCCATGGCTTTCCCCGATCTCGTGCAGGAAATGACTCAATATGGGTCTTGGTGGATTGCCTCACGAATGTGGCCCGTTTTATCCCAAACCGCCAAGGTGACGGTGTCGATATCTTATCCCGATTCTTTATAGAATAAGTGGTCTGATTTCATGGGGTGCCCAAGTCGATCGTATCTGATCGCGACGGACGCTTCACTTCGAAGGAATAGAGAAGAGTCCAAGCATATATGGGAACCAGATTGGCATTCAGCACCGCGTTCCACCCTCAAACCGACGGGAAAACTGAAAGGATGAATCGAACGATGGAAGACCTCCTCCGACTATGCATAGTGGAACACAATGAACCCTGGGAGTAGTTGTTGCCCTTAGTAGAATTTTCATACAACAATAGCTTCCAGGAAAGTATCAAGATGACACCATACGAGGCCCTCTACGGAAGACGCTGCCAAACACCGTTATCATGGGCACAGGATGAGGACCCAAAAGATTTAGGGGTCACTTACATAGATGACACCACGACGGTAATAAGGTTAATCTGAGACCGAATGTTAGAAGCGCAGAGTCGCCAAGTAAAATACTACGACGCACGTCATCGACTGGTGGAATTCAACGTAGGAGATATGATATTTCTGAAGATCAAACCAATGCATGGGATCTCCCGGATAATGAAGCAGAAAAAGCTGGATCCTCACTACCTAGGCCCGTATCAAGTTATAGAGAGAATAGGCCCTGTTTCCTATAGATTGGCCCTGCCGGCCGAATTGGAAAATCTTCACGACGTATTTTACGTCTCCTCACTAAGACGTGTCCTTCGCCAACTAGAGCAACATCTTTCTACGCCACCAGCATCAGTGCAATCTGACCGATCTATCCAACTCGAACTAGTAAAGATAGTAGATTCCAAGATCAAGGAGTTGCGAAATAAGACCATTACGATGGTCAAGATCTTATGGTCAAATTGTGGATGCGAGGAGTTTACCTGGGAACCAGAAACACTTGTTCGGGAAAAATACCTGGCACTCTTTCCCCAGGCACGTCACATGAACCCCCTACTTTAGGCAATTTTCGGAGACGAAAATCCCTTTATTTTTATTGGATTGTAATATCCCAACTTTTGTTGGGTCCCTAGACCCTAGCGGACCCAATAAAAGTAGGCCCCAAAGGTTGAAAGTAACACGATCAAGGGATATTGTGCTAGGAAACCCCGATCTAACCTCCGTCAGTTCCGTTAGACTCGTCTGACCAATACGAGCGCAACTGAATTCGTTGCACCCCGATCCGAGGTCGTTAGGGAAAATGACCGTTTTGAGTAGCATAGCGCGCCACAACCACACTATTGTGGAATAGTGGCCAAATGTACTCTGATTCGGCTCCAATCAGTTCCGTTAGACTCGTATGGCCAATACGAGTGCCATAGAATTCGTTGCACCTCAATCCGAGGTCGTTTAGAGAAAACGACCATTTTTAGCATCGTAGCGCGCCACAACCACAATATTGTGGAATAGTGGCCAAACGTACTCCGATTTGACTTTCGTCGGTTCTGTTAGACTCATATGACCAATATGAGCGCAACAGAATTCGATGCACCTTGATCCGAGGTCGTTTAGAAAATGACCATTTTGAGTATCGTAGCGCGCCACAACCACACTATTATGGAATAGTGGCCAAACATACTCCGATCTGACTTCCGTCAGTTCCGTTAGACTCATATGACCAATACGAGCGCAGCGGAATTTGTTGCACCTCGATCTGAGGTCGTTTAGAGAAAACGACTATTTTGAGTATCGTAGCGCGCCATAACCACACTATTGTGGAATAGTGGCCAAACGTACTCTGATCTGACCTTCGTCAGTTCCGTTAGACTCGTATGACCAATACGAGCACAACAGAATTCATTGCACTTAAATCCGTGGTAGTTTAGAGAAAACAACCATTTTGAGTAACGTAGCGCGCCACAACTACACTATTGTGGAATAGTGGCCAATAGTACTACGATTCGACTTTCGTTAGTTCCGTTAGACTCGTATGACCAATACGAGCGCAACGGAATTCGTTGCACCTCGATCCGAGGTCGTTTAGAGAAAACGACCATTTTGAGTATCGTAGCGCTCCACAACCACACTTTTGTGGAATAGTGGCCAAATGTACTCCGATTCGAGTTCCGTTAGTTCTGTTAGACTCGTATGACCAATACGAGCGCAACGGAATTCGCTGCACCTCGATTCGAGGTTATTTAGAGAAAACGACTATTTTGAGTGTCGTAGCGCGTCGCAGCCACATTATTATAAATAAGTGGCCAGACGTACTCCGAATAGAGCCCCGTCAGTTCCATCGTGCTCGTATGATCCATAGGAGCGCCACGGAACTCGTTGCACTCTGATCCAAGGTCATACGGAAAATATGTCTGTTTTAGGTTATGCAGACCACCCCGGCACAGGCAGCCCCTATTAGGGCAAGGGAAGGGGAGGGGGGGGGAGAAAATATCTCCGCCCACCCATCCCTCCCTTAACCCCACATGGGAATAAAGGGAGGGAGAGGGGAGGCCTCCCTCCTTCCCTATAAAAGAGGCCAGACCCCCCCTACCAGCCAGCCCACACCTCCCAACCACCTCCCCCTTCCCTGCCAACCATCTGCACCGCCAGAGCCACCTCTGCCAAAGCCTCCACCGCCGCCCCTCCATGGCCGCCCGACCCTCAACCTCAAGAGCCCTTCCCCTTCAGGTGGAACCTCCCCCCTCCCTCTTCCTACTTCCCCAATGCCAGCTGACCCCCCCCCCCCCCCCCCCCCCCCCCCCCCCCCCCCCCCCCCCCCCCCCCCCCCCCCCCCCCCCGTCGCCGGAGCGCCGCCAGCACCACCCCGAGCTTGCCCAGGCTCGGGTGGAGGTGCTGGCCGTGAAAGCCGCAGCCCCGGTGCTGATGCTGGGGGAGCAGGTCCCCGCCTGGGGACCTCAGCTCCGATGAGGGGAGGTGTCCGGGCCGTCGGAGAACGCCGCTCCGGCGGCACCCGCACGCGCAAACCTTCCCCCACCCCATTTTCCTATACGGGGTAGGCGCCCTCCCCCGGTGGCAGCCTGTGGAGCCAGACCGCCGGACTACCACCAGAGGTTAGACCCTCCCCTGACGCTCCAGCCGGTGGCAGGGGAAAGCTCTCCCGGCAGGGGAGGTGGCGCAACACAAGCCTGCATGGATCATGCAGGCTGCGCGCCCGCCCCCTCCCCTTTCTTTTATTATTTCCAGCGGTGGCCGGAGGCGCCAGGCCTCCGGTACACCACCGAAGAGGTTGATGGCCCCCAGCGTACCGGCCAGGTGCAACGCCGGTGCCAGCGGGCCGCTGCCCAGCGGCGGCAGCGGACGCCTCCCGCGGCAACCCAGCGGGTTAGCAGGGGCCTTCCAATCTCCACGATGAGATCGGGCGACACCCCTTTTCTTATTTCCCGCCCCTGCCTCCATTTATGTGTTGGATCTTACGGTGCCCTTAGAGGGGGGTGAATAAGGGAATAAAAATCTTTGATAATTTTTACTAGATTTGTTTGGAGATAATTAGAATGAAATAATTAATTTAACTTAAAGTAGGAAACAATTGTAATTTGTAATTCTATAAGTTTTGCCAAATGAAAGAAATCAAGTAAACACAAAATAAGTCATGATTATATTATATAAAAAATGTTTGCATAAATTGATTTCAATATCGCTTGAAATCGGAGGCGTATAAAGTAATACAATTTTTCCTTTTCTATACCGACTTGTATCCCCACAAACCGGTTGGTTTAGCCTATCCTTCCCCGGATAAGGCCTCAATCCGCTCTAGCCAATCCTTCCCCGGATATGACCTCGAGCCCCCTAGATCTAATCACCTAGAACTAGTCGCCAACACAAGGCGAATTTCCCCCTAAGTCCTACCCAGACCTAGTCGTCAACACAAGGCGAATTAACTAAACGATTACAAAAGAATATGGAATGGAAATAAAATTAACAATAATGAAACTCCCTATATGAGATCTCTGAAGTTGAGGATGAAGGATCGCTGTAGCATTAGCGAGGTTGAAGCAATCGTCCTTCGAATGCAGCGTGGTGGCTTCCTTCTCCAGAAATCCTCTTTGAATTTGAGCGGGAGATGAACTTTCAGCAGAGTAGCAGCTCTTGAAATATGGCACAGGTAATCTTTCTGGAAGCTCTTACTCAAAATGAGAGAGAGCCCATCATTTTATAGAACTTGGAGATAGCGCCTGCGGTAGCTCCTAGCGTCTGCGGTAGCGTTCGTGTGGAGCGGTTGCGGAACCGTCGGCGGTGTGGCGCTGTGCACGAATTTGAGATAGCGCCAAGCAATAGCGCTAGCGTTGGCGGTAGCGAAAACTGTCGGTGGCGTGGCAGAACGAACTTTCGTCGATCGGAGCTTCAAGTTAGTCGAACGGAAATTTCGTCGAACGGAGCCAAATTCGTCGAACAAAATTTCGTCGAACGAAATTTTCGTCGACCTAACTTTTTCTCGAACGCAGCTTCACTTTCGTCGAACGGCTAGTGCCTGGCGGTAGCGCTAGCGCCGGCGGTAGTGCATTGTTCCAGATTTTTTAATTATGCTGCCTTCTACCTGTGGAGTATTGCACCTATAGTTCCTGCACACTATAAGCACACAAAATACAAGATCAAATACAATTTGGGATTTGTTATTCTCAAACAAAGGGATGTGACACACATGTCCAACAATCTCCCCCTTTTGATAATAACAAATCCTCTTAACAAGAAATCAACAATAGTGTTTACAGTATATGATAAGCAAGATGATAGTGCAACTATAGTATGCGATAAGCATGATAATGTGCATACTCCCCCTATCTTAATGCTCCCATGCAATTTATGTTTTGCTCCCCCTAAATGATAGTACATGAATTATTCTCCCCTTAATCTTCTATATTTCTCCTTGATAAGTAATAAAATATATGTATTTTTGGTATAAGTATTAGTATAGTTTTAATTAATATTGTGAATTTTCTATGTAAATTAATGAATAAATTGCTTCTTTATTATTTCTGGTTTCTAACTTAGTTTTATTTTTGATTTTGCAATTTTTTGCAAAATTTTCACAGGTCACGCCCTCAGACACGCCCGTGACCAAGGGCGTGTAATTTTAAAGATCAAATATCAACGGGACGGCTCAATTCAGATCAAATCCCGACAAATCGCTCAAGTCACGCCCGAGGTCACGCCCGTGACCAAGGGCGTGTAATTTTAAAAGCCAAATTTCCAGCTGGCAGCCGTTTTCAGGTGAAATCTCGAAGAGTTGATCAAGTCACGCCCGTGACTCTACAAGTCACGCCCGTGTTCCAGCAGAGTCACGCCCGTGAGCCGCCAGCGCGTCACGTCTCGAAGCCGCACCCATGCTGCCGACATCAGCCACCCATAGTCACGCCCGTGACTCACCAAGTCACGCCCGTGACATACCAAGTCACGCCCGTGTGCAGCCATGTTTGACGGCCAGACCTTCCAGAAGGCGGCGAATACAGCCGAGCAAATGTCACGCCCTAAGTCACGGCCGTGACATTCAAGTCACGCCCGTGACCTAGGGCGTGTAAAACTCAAATTTTCCCTATAAATAGAGGGGCTCGGCTGAAGTAATTTTCATCCAAATTTTGAGTGGTTTTTGTTGTATTGTGAGTTCTTTTGAGTGATTGTGAGCTTCTCTTCTGCATTTCAGTTTAAGTTCGTTTGTAGTTTTTTTTCGTCTTCCTAGTCTAGTTTTAATGCTGATTTCAGAAATAAAATGATGTTTTTCTCATTTGGATCATCTTCTTTTTATTAATGTTAGTGTGTGTGCGTGTATGAGTTTAGCTTTATTGCTTTCATAATTTAGTTTTATTGCTTTTATAGTTAGTTTTATTGCTTTCATAATCTAGGTTTACTGTTTTCATAGCTTAGATTTACAAGCTTTCATAAAATAGTTTTATCGTTTTCTTTTTCGCCTTATTTTATCGCTTTCATTTTAAACGCTTTCTTTTTCAGTTTCTTTTAGAGTGTGTGCGTGTATGAGATAGTATTTTCCTTTTTTGTAGCTTAGTTTTTATTTCAGTCTTTATATAACTGCTATATACCACCCCCTTCTCAAATAAGAGGCTAATTTACTTTAGCACTTATTTAAGTCGGTTGGGATGGATATTATTTCTGCACCTTTATAAGTCTTTTCATTTCTATACCACCCCCTTCTTAAATAAGAGGCTAAGAACTTTTTAGCACTTGTTTAAGGTGGTTGGGACGGATATTATTACTGTTTTTATATAAGTCTTTTTATTTCCTTTTTATCCGCTTATATCCGCTTTAATTATCAAACATGTATTTTTCAACCGATAATGCCGTCTCCATTCCGATGAGTGGCTAATTTCCTTTAGCGCACGACGTCGAAGAGCATTGGGACACAAAAATAGTTTTTCTATAAAAATTAAAACATCTCTTTCTAAAATAATTAACGCTTAAGGTTTACCCGAGAATCACGTTGAGTGGAGCCACATAATCGATGTGTGGTTTTCATTTCCGTTTTCGTACCTAGTTAGCCGAGAGGCTCGTGTGTACGGACTGATCACTCACGGGTAAAGAGAAGTGTGCTCTACCCTCGAGAGAGGACGAGGTAACTCTCCCGAATTGGAAATAAAAACCCAATAGCGGGGTTCGCAACATAAAGCGAGTATTAAGAACATTCGATTGTAGAACGAGAGTTCGGTCGAATATTCATAATCTCAGGTGGGCGTACCCTCGAGAGAGGAGCGTTCATAATTATGGAACCTCCACGGCCAAGTCATCTTAATATTTTGAAAAGTCATCACTTTTAATTCTACGAAAAATCTATTTTCGTCTCAAGGTAATTCGACGTCGCGCGCTATATTTCTCATCACTTAGAACTCTAGTAAATCGCTTAAATCATCTTTCGCATTTTATCATTTAGAACTCTAGTTAAATCAACTAAAAATATTATTCCGATAAAATAATAGTTCGTCCCTCGAAGTAGCATAATCAACACGACCCGCGGAAATATACGATCCCGATATTTTCTAAAAATATCCTGTATTACTTGCGATAAGGTATACTTGCCTTTATCAAATGATTAATTTGGACTAAAAATTCAAACACAGCTTTTCAAACTCATTTAGTGCAAAACTCTCCTTTTCTACTATTCAATTCAATAGAATTCGGCATTGTAGCCGAAGCGTAATTGTCAATATTCCGAAAGAAGAAAAAGATCGTTACTTCTATCCTTCGATAGGATAACGGTTAATTTCTCAAAGTAGGAGTACTTGCGAGACTCTTCGAAAATATCCGCCAATTCTAAACTCTTAATATAAAGGTTATCTTTTATTTATAAAACAAAAAGAAGAAGCCCAAGTAATCATCACTCCTATATAGATTTCTTCAATTAATCCCCCCCTTTTGGTATTATCAAAATAAGGTGAGGTGAGGGTAGTAAGGAGGCATTCTTTAGGCTAGTTATAAATCATGATCGAGCTTTTGTAATATATGAAAAGATAAAGAGTTTAAGCATAGCATATATAAGAGATTTCAAATAAAAAGATAAGAGTTGTAAGCAAGCGGAAGATTATAATAAACATCTTTTTGTAAGCATGAAAAGCATAAGTAAAAATATGAGTTTTAGTTCAAAATTGAAAGATGTTTAAACCTTTTGAAATCTCAAAGTTTTTCATAAAGATACCAAGCATGAAATGAACATATCAAAGAGAGATTAAACTGCGATGTTACTTAATTTTAAGTTCAAGAAATACTAAAACATTGTAGAGATCATGCTAGGTTATCTAGTGCATTTCTTATATAAAGAGTAGTATAGATAAAGCATTAGAATCCAATACTCATGAGAAGAAGTGTTATGAAAGATAATGATGTGCACATAAGTGTATTTTGGGCAATGTTAACAATTGATTTAAATCATCAAAATACAAGACATACGTAAAGTAAAGTGCACAATAAAACACAAGTAAATTACTTTCACACACTTTTAATGCACATAATTTTTAACAAAGTGGTGTAAAAACCAAGGTTTGCACAAGACACTTTACTATTCTTTCCAAGGTTCTCAACCTCACAATGCTTATGAAGACTTATCAGGAGGTTCAAGTAGTGCTTGGTAGAGTTATATTTGTCTACATATATAATTTTTGTTCATATTTGTGAGACAACATTCTTCGAATACACTTGTTTTGCAAACCCAAAATTATTTAACTTAACCATTTTTCTAAATTTCATAAGTGCAATACAAATGTAGTGCAGGCAATAAACTTATGCAAGTTATAATTCATTATACAAATACAATACACAAGCAAGCATTTTTAGATTTAAACAACACATGTTGATTACCAAAATAAGTGAGTGAAAGGTATCATTATCAATCAAAATACATTTACTCATACTTAGAGGCATGTTAAGCTTGGTTCTACACATATTTTTCAATACAATTGATGCACTTTAAAATAGATATATCAAAGCATGATAAACAAAACAATGTTCATAGTAATTTCAAAGAATAAATTTTAACATTGTAAATAATTCTAAATACTAGAAATTATTCATGCTTGATATTAGCAATAATGATCATACATTTTTTTTTGGTGTTTTGAAAAATTTTTAATGAAATAAAAACAGAAAAATCACACAAACATATTTTTGTATTTTTGAATTTTGAACTTTTGTAGTTGATTTTTCAAAACAAGAATAAAACATAAATATTTTTGAATTTTTGTAGTTGATTTTTCAAAATAAGAATAAAACACAAATCTCAAAAAACATATTTTTGTATTTTTGAAATTTGAATTTTTATAGTTGATTTTTCATAACACAAATAAAACAAAAATAAAATAGACAAAAAACACAAAAATAAATTAGTACATATAAACTAACATATTTTTCTTGATTTTTAGAAATTTTAAAATCATAAAATCACGCACTTACGCTAGCGCCGACGCTAGTGATAGCGCGGAAAACAGTACACTATTTTTTAAGAATTTTAGAAATCTGATTTTTTATATTGATTAGGGGTCTTAAGAGTAGTCGTATGCAGAAATTTTGTAATATTCAGAGATGTCTTGATTGCTCAAATTGCATAAAACATTAGCAATTTACATGGTATTCATCCTAAGATGTCTAAGACTCCTAATTCCAACCTTAGCATTTGAAACCTTGTATCGGGAAGAGGTTTAGTAAATATCTCAGCAAGTTGAGAGTCCGTGCCAATGAAACTAATCCTTAAATTTTCCTTTTTAATGTGAGCCCTTATGAAATGATGACGCACATCTATATGTTTGGATCTAGAGTGGTGTACCGAATTATTTGTGAGATCAATGGCACTTTTGTTGTCACATTTTAGTTCAATAATTTTTAGATGAAAACCAAAGTCCTCTATAGTTTGGCTCATCCATAGTGCTTGTGCACAACAACTCCCTAATGTAATGTATTCGGCCTCCGTGGTGGAGAGTGCAACCGAATTTTGTTTCCTACTAGACCATGCAACTAATGAAGGTCCTAGAAAATGACAAGTACCACTTGTGCTTTTTCTATCAAGTTAACAACCGGCATAGTCTGAATCGGAGTAGCCGTGAAATGTGAATGAATTATTGTGTGGGTACCATAATCCTAATCTAGATGACCCAATGAGATATCTAAAAATTCGTTTTACCGCTTTTAAATGAGATTCTTTTGGATTGGCTTGAAATCGAGCACATAAGCATACGGCAAACATAATATCGGGTCTAGTTTCACTTAGATAAAGTAGAGATCCTATCATAGCTCTATATAGAGTTTGGTCTATAGAAATTCTTGATTCATCTTTTCCTAATTATAGTGACGCACTCATTGGTGTAGAAGCATGTTTAAGGTTTACAAATCCGAAACGTTTTAGCATATCATGGACATATTTAGTTTGACATACAAAGATACCATCAACTTTGTGTGATATTTGAAAACCAAGGAAATAAGAAAGTTCTCCTACAAGACTCATTTCAAATTCATTTTTCATCACTAAAATAACTTCTTTACACATCTCTTCATTAGTAGATCCAAAAATAATATCATCAACATATATTTGTAGAATAATTATATCATCATTGTTGTGCTTAATGAAGAGAGTATTATCCGCACTTCCCATAATATAACCGTGCTTTAATAAAAATGATGTAAGTCTTTCATACCATGCACGGGGCGCTTGTTTTAAACCATAAAGCGCTTTTCTAGTTTATAAACATGATTTGGAAAATTTTCATTAATAAAATCGGGGGGTTGTTCAACATAAACTTCTTCTTTTACAAACCCATTTAGAAAAGCACTTTTCACATCCATTTGAAATAGTTTTATTCTTTTAAAGCTTGCAAATGCGAGAAAAATTCTTATAGACTCTATTCTAGCAATGGGTGCAAAAGATTCATCAAAATCTATCCCCTTGATTTGAGAATATCCTTGTGCTACTAATCGTGGTTTATTTCTAGAGATTCTTGACTCACCATCTAATTTATTTTTAAAAATCCATTTTACACCTACAACCGGGTGATTAGATGGTCTTTCAACTAATTTCCAAACATTATGTCGCTCAAATTGTTCTAACTCTTCATTCATAGCCAAAAACCAAAATTCATCATTTAAAGCAGTAGAAACATTTTTTGGTTCTATTTCGGAAACAAAACAAATATTTGAAAAAGATTCATTAAGAAAAGAGCAAGTTCTTACCCCGATGGATGGTTCACCAATTATAAGTTCCCGTGGATGATCCTTTGTGAATTTTAAGATGCTTGGAGGTACATATTCATCTTTCTTGGCCTCCTCTTCTTCTTCTTTGGAAGGTTCTTCATCACCATGCTCCAAAGGAGGTAATAGATCATCCTCTTTGCCTGCGGAAAGTCTTTCTATACAAGGAACAAGCTCATCAAATTTCACATTAATTGACTCTTCAACTTTTCTAGTTCTTTTATTAAAAACTCTATAAGATTTACTAGTTGAAGAGTATCCAAGAAATGTTCCTTCATCACATTTTTCATCAAACTTTCCCAAGCTATCTTTTGTATTTAAAATAAAGCATTTACAACCAAAAACTTTGAAGTAAGATACATTAGGCTTCTTTTGAAAATAAAGTTCATGATGGGCGAAGCATGATTCTATTTATAACAAAACATGATGTGTTTACGGCTTCGGCCCAAAAGGACTTAGGTAATTTATATTCACATAACATAGTGCGTGCTAGCTCTTGAAGTGTCATATTCTTTCTTTCTACAACACCATTTTGTTGTGGTGTGCGTGGTGCGGAGAACTCATGTTTTATGCCTAACTTATCACAATAAGATGTAAATTTTTCATTTTCAAATTCTCCTCCATGATCCGAGCGAATGCATTTAATTTTTAAATCACTTTCATTTTGAATACGAGTACATAATTTTGAAAATTCACAAAACGCTTCGGATTTGGATGAGAGAAATATTGTCCAACAATATTTAGAAAAATCATCTATTAAAACATATGTATATAATCTACCACCAAGACTTGCGGTGCTAACGGGACCAAAAAGATCCATGTGAATTAATTGCAAAGGTCTTGTAGTAGAAATAACATTTTTTACTTTTGAAAGAGGATCTAGCAATTTTAGACATGGTGAACAAAGTGAAGGTAAATTTCCATTTAATCTAGGCAATCCTCTAATTAAATCTCTTTTGGCAAGTTTTACAATAAACTTTGTGCTAGCATGTCCTAGCCTTCTATGCCAAAGTTCAAGTTCATAATTTTTGGTAATAAAACATTTTAAAGATGATTGTGAAAGATCATGAAATGAAACTATATACACATTGTGTATTCTTGGTGCAGTTAGTAAAATATTGTTTGTAATAGGATTAGATATTTTGCATAGATTAGTGGAAGATTCAAATAACACATCTAATCCTTTATCACATAATTGGCTAATAGAAATTAAATTGTGTTTTAATCCTTTCACATAAAGAACATTAGATATAGTAAAGGATTTGTTACCAACTGTACCAATTCCCATGATCCTTCCTTTTCCGTTGTCACCAAATATCACGATCCCTCCCTTATTCTTTTCTAGGCTATGGAACTTTGCTTTATTGCCCGTCATATGCTTGGAGCATCCTGAATCCAAGTACCACACGTCTTCATTGTCTTTAGCCTGCCTGCACATCTAGAAAGAAGATGAGAGTAAAGATCTGGATACCCAAGTGGTACCACCCATAGAATAAGAGGAAGCCTTAGGTACCCAGATTTGTTTCAAAGCATTTTGTTTTATTTTCCAGCAAGAACTAGATGTGTGACCTAACCTATAACAGTTTGCACACGAAATAAAGGGGGTTGAGACCCTTTTCTGGAATATTTTCTTGCTGGAATAAATTGGATTTACAGAAGAAACGGATTTTGAAAAAGAAAATTCAGGTTTCTGGTATGAGGTGCTAGCGCCGGCGTTAGTGGCTAGCATCGGGCGGTAGCCCTCACCTTGATATCCGAGCCCAAATTTTCCAGAACCATGGCACTGATTCCCTAAAATCATTTCCAGTGATTTTTGGCCTATTCTATATTTTTTAATGGCCATGGTGAGATCATGAACTTGTGCTTTAAGTGAAGAATTTTCTTTCACAAGCATGACACACCTATTTTCAAAACCTTTTTTATTGTTTTTGATTTGCAAAAGAGAGGCTTCTAATTTCCTTTCTAATTCCCCCTTCTCTTTTGTAAGAGTTTTGGCATGAGAGAGGGCTTTAGAAAGTGATTCTTCAATATCTTTTGCCAATTTAGTGGAGTGATCACATTCTTGGCAAGAAACCTTTCTCTTTTCTAAAACAATTACCTTTTTGGAAAGCTTTTGATTTTCTTTAATAAGAGATTCATTTTCACGATTTAATAAAATACTACCTTTCATATTTTTATCAAAAGCTTTGCAAGTTTCAAGGAATTCATTAAACAATTCATCATAAGTGGAAGTAGTTACCTCAGTGTCACTAGGAACACTAGTGTTGTCGCCGTCGTTTCCATGTCCCATGAAGCACACATTTGCTTTCTCATCTTCACTTGATGAAGACCCGCTTGATTCTTCGGAGGAGGAGGAAGAGGAGTCATCCCATGTCTTTGCCTTTAGCACCTTCCTCTTTTCTTTCCCTTTGTGCCGTTTCTCCTTTTTCTCCTTCAAGAATTTTGGGCATTGGCTCCTTATGTGCCCCGTCTTCCAACAATGATAGCATTCCAGTGGAGGTCTCTCTTCTTCATCGTCGCTCTCCTTTTCCTTCTTTGAGGAAGACCCTTTCCTTCTTCCATCCTTTTGGATAAATTTCCGGAAAGTGTTTCGCCTTTCCGGATTTCGCATGAACTTTCGGAAGTTCTTCACCAAAAGACTTTCTTCATTCATCCTCATCCTCTTGGAACTCCTTATTTGATTTTAATGCCAACGCCTTCTTCTTTGGCTCCTTGTTGTATTCATCAAATTGGATTTTGAGTTCTACCTCATGGGTTTTGAGATTCCCAATGAGGCTCTCAACTTAGAGCGTCCTTAGATTGTGCGATTCTGAAATGGCCGTCACCTTCGGGTTGAATTTTGGTGGAAGGGAACGAAGGATCTTTCGTACCAAGTCGTCGTTGGAGAAGGTCTTTCCAAGTGCTTTGGAGGCATTGACGATCTTGGTGAAGTGCGTGTACATGGCATCAACATCTTCACTTTCATCCATCCGGAATTTTTCATATTCCGACTCAAGTTGGAAAAGCTTGGAATCTTTAACCTGCGATGTACCTTCATGTGTAACTTCCAAATGATTCCAAATTTCATAAGCAGTAGTACATGCAGAAATTATATTAAATTCATTTCTATCTAACGCACAAAATAGAGCATTCATGGCTTTTGCTTTATTTTTACATTTGAGTTTATCCCGATCATCCCATTTATCTTTGGGTTTTTCTAACATAACCTATCCAACTATAAATGTAGGAGGAGTGTATTCTTCTTCTACCATGTTCCAAACCTCAATATCTAGGGTCATTAGAAAACAATGCATCATATTTTTCCAATAATTATAATCTGACCCAGTAAATAGTGGAGGTCTACTAATTCCCTGACCCTCGGAAATAGCGAGATCATAAGACGCCATTATTCTTGGTTTTTAAACCGTTTGGAATAACCTGCACTCTGATACCACTTGTTGGATCGTACGACGCCCTTAGAGGGGGGGGGGGGGGGTGAATAAGGGAATAAAAATCTTTGATAATTTTTACTAGATTTGTTTGGAGATAATTAGAATGAAATAATCAATTTAACTTAAAGTAGGAAACAGTTGCAATTTGTAATTCTATAAATTTTGCCAAATGAAAGAAATCAAGTAAACACAAAATAAGGCATGATTATATTATATAAAAAGTGTTTACATAAATTGATTTCAATATTGCTTGAAATCGGAGGCGTATAAAGTAATACAATTTTTCCTTTTCTATACCGACTTGTATCCACACAAACCGGTTGGCTTTAGCCTATCCTTCCCCGGATAAAGCCTCAAGCCGCTCTAGCCAATCCTTCCCCGGATATGGCCTCGAGCCCCCCATAGATCTAATCACCTAGAACTAGTCGCCAACACAAGGCGAATTTCCCCCTAAGTCCTACCCAGACCTAGTCTCCAACACAAGGCGAATTAACTAAACGATTACAAAAGAATATGGAATGAAAATAAAATTAACAATAATGAAACTCCCTATATGAGATCTCTGAAGTTGAGGATGAAGGATCGTTGTAGCATTAGCGAGGTTGAAGCGATCGTCCTTCGGATGCAGCGTGGTGGCTTCCTTCTACAGATATCCTCTTTGAATTTGAGCGGGAGATGAACTTTCGGCAGAGTAGCAGCTCTGGAAATATGGCACAGGTAATCTCTCTGGAAGCTCTTACTCAAAACGAGAGAGAGCCCATCATTTTATAGAACTTGGAGATAGCGTCTACGGTAGCTCCTAGCGCCTGCGGTAGCGTTCGTGTGGAGCGGTTGCGGAACCGTCGGCGGCGTGGCGCTGTGCACGAATTTGAGATAGCGCCAGGCGATTGCGCTAGCGCTGGGGGTAGCGAAAACTGTCGGTGACGTGGCAGAACGAACTTTCGTCGATCGGAGCTTCAAGTTAGTCTAACGGAAATTTCGTCGAACGGAGCCAAATTCGTCGAACGAAATTTCGTCGAACGAAATTTTCGTCGACCTAACTTTTCGTCGAACGCAGCTTCACTTTCGTCGAATGGCTAGCGCTTGGCGGTAGCGCTAGTGCCGGCGGTAGTGCATTGTTCCAGATTTTTTAATTCTGCTGCTTTCTACCTGTGGAGTATTGCACCTATAGTTCCTGCACACTATAAACACACAAAATACAAGATCAAATACAATTTGGGATTTGTTATTCTCAAACAAAGGGATGTGACACACATGTCCAACATTATGTGCCTCCCACAGCGGATCCGCTGTAACACCCCAAAGATCGTGGTTCAGCGAGGTAGGCGGAATGGTAGTGTTGCGCTCGGGATAGGCTCAAGATTCCAGATCAGGTCAATGCGCACGACCATTGTCCTCTTCGCGCACGACCAGTGATCGTGCGCCAATGATCGTGCGTAACCCGCAAAGAATCGGAGTTCTGTCTCGGCCTATGCGCACGACCATTGTCCTCTTCGCGCACGACCAGTGATCGTGCACCAGCGACCGTGCGTTAATTCAGAAGAAAATCGAGTTCTGTCTCGTACAATGCGCACGACCATTTCCCTCTTCGCGCACGACCACTGACCGTGCGCCTGTGATCGTGCGCCCTGTTTATTCTGTTCCGCGTTTTTGAGCGGAGAAGAAGATCGGACCGTCCAAATCTTTTGGAAATTGATCCAACGGCTAGGTTTAGTTGCGGGAGACTATTAGGGCTGATGAGAGGGGGTTAAACCTCATATTCTCTAAGCCATTCTCTCTCCAAACCCTAGAGAAAGAAGGAGGAGCCAAGGAAGAAGAAGGGAGATTCTGCCATTGACGGAGCTCCGGAGCTCCGTTTCGCGAGCCGTTTCCAGATCTGGAGAGTGCAGCCCGGTGCGGTCGTTTCCCTCCGTCTAGAATCTCGGATCCATGGTGAAAAAGAATGCTCCTAGGTAACGATTTCTTCTCCCGTTGTTTGGACTTGTCTTTTGTCCTCTCCTTCATTTCTCTATGCTTGCATGAGGGATCCCTTTCACCAAATGGGTGAAGTGTAGGATTTCCTCAAGTTCTTCGGAACTCCGGGTTGATTGTGTCCGTCCCCGGCATATTGCATGTAGAAAATCCGGTAGTCGTGCGGATTTAGGCATTGTGTGTGAAGCCTATTCGTGGCCGCGAGCCCGAATCGGCGATGCTTGATTTGCGACGTTGCATTTAGGTTAAGCCTAGAATGCGTGCCGGAGAATGACTCTGTGATATATGCGAGAGTATTGCGGGATTTAAGCGTAGGAATCTTGTGAAGATCCTAACGGAAGCCCCATGCTTTGCGAGTGGTTGAATGCAAACCTTCACCACTAGAATTGTTGAGGAGTGTTCTTGTACCTCCTTTTGGTTACGTGTAAAGCCCTAACGATCCATCATGCCCTCCGACCGAAAGGCGGAGTCGGGTCTTGAGTCGTTACAAAGTAAACTTTTAAGGCTTGGCTGTTGTAACTTATGTTTTGTGTAGCACTAGCGAGTGCTAAACCCTTACGGGCCGAGGTGATGTCATACCCGCATCGTGTGTTCAATCGATGACAAGAGCACGGGAATTGGCTGAACTGAACCCGTTTCCAGGCGCGGCGGTAGGGGGATTTATCTCTTGTAAACCCGAACGACCCTTGGAGAGGTTGGGAAGGGCGTCTTGCCTAGACCGACCAAAAGCTCTTTTCTATCTAGAGTTTCCGGACTCATGATGGTTTTGGTGCTCGGGAAGAAGTACCTTTGGTGCATGCCTTGTGAGCATGGAGCGTGCGGTTGTGTGTACCCACGTTTGTGATGAATTGATGTTGTTAGCCTCATGCGGTTGTTTAGGCGGTTGTGGGGAACCTTCGGGTGAACCCAACCAACATCATGTGCATACCTAGGTTCCCTGATTTTGATGCTCAACCTAGAAGATTGTTTGTGCTTGAAACCTCACCTTGTATAGTTGCACTTTCTTTATTTTAGTACTGGTGCTAGTATGGCTTGCTTGCAGGGTAGAAACTCCGCCACCCCGGGAAAGGGGTGGGGTCGTTATAATTTGGTCAGCTGTGCTGACCGTTACTCTGTTTGCCACCGCTGGGTGGAATGTTCTTATGCAGGTGCAGGTGAGCCTAGTGGGAAATAGCGGGCGGTGGCCCTATTGCTGAGTTGGCCCTTGAAGTCCAGCCTCCCTTTTCTGCTTTCTCATGTATCGCCGGCCTGCGTGCCGAAGTATGTTCTGAGTTTTGTACATTGGTGAATGTAAGGCCTTAATGCCGTAACTCTTATTCAGGATACATTCCTATGATAGTGGACAGTTCTTTTTGAATGGTTTAATTAATGCTTCCGCTTACGTTTTGTACTCTCGTTTAGTTGTTACTTTTCTGGTTATCACCTTTTAACTCCTAGCTAGTGTGGTTTGTATGGCGTGGGGTCCCGGCCGGACCTACTGTTATACTATTCGTACTGGCAGGGTGTTACATCCGCTGTGGGGACCCAAGAACTGTGCACGGTGCAGTGCCCCATGCCTCCCCCATTTCGCTATCCGCACCCCAAAGGGACCCCTCCCCTTTGGTGATTTTTCTAAGGCCAAATCAGGCCTTTATGGCGAAAACTTCCAACATGGGAAATGTTCCCCACATAGAGAGACACCACTTGTATTTTTTTGAGAATTTTCTGTGGAGGTTTACTATTTTTAAAAGCCTATTCAAGTTTTCTTTAATGGAATTTAAGGCCCAAATAAGTTGGGAAAATTCCCAAAAAATTATTGGCTCACTTTTAGGCTATGTTTCAACTCCTACCAAAGTTTAAAAAATTTATCAATCCTTTTGCTATTTTTTCAACCCTAAATAACTTTTCTACGAGCAAATTAACACCCGAAATTGGGCGGAATTAATCGAGACGAATTTGCGGGTTCTCGATGCGTTATTTTATCTATGTAATAAAATTGTGCGAGTCGATCAAAATTAAATGATAAGCTCGTCAGTTTCGGTGAGAGATCGACTAAATTGGGAGTAATGGATGCGTAATTGGGTCGTAGTCATGATGCGACATTTCTAAATCAATAACGACATGAAAAATTAGAGGGTGAACCCAAGGCACACCGAAATAAGGAATCTCATAAAATATAAGAGACCCCTATGAACGGGGAAAGAGCAGAATTCCCTCCTACGAATGAGAAGAGACCCCTATGAACGGGGAAGGAACAGAATTCCCTCCTACGAACGGAGAAGAGACCCCTATGAACGGAGAAAGAACAGAATTCCCTCCTACGAACGGAGGAGAGACCCCTATGAACGGGGAAAGAACAGATTTTCCTCCTATGAACGGAGACGACATTGAAGCCTCCTGATATGAAGTGATTGGACTACTAACCCGTTTATTTATTTATGTTCTCTAGTCTTATACTGGTCCTGTTTTTACTTTCTGCAATTATTCATTTAATACTCCAGTCTCGTACTGGTCCTACATTTACTTTCTGCAATTATTTATATTCTCAAGTCTCGTACTGGTCTTGCATTTACTTTCTACAATTATTTATATTCTCCAGTCTCGTACTGATCCTGCATCTACTATCTGCAATTATTTACATTCTCCAGTCTCGTACTGGTCCTGCATTTACTTTTTGCAATTATTATTTCTAGTACTCTAGTCTCGCACTGGTCATTTCTTCATTTACTTCATGTTCTTTCTTTTCGATACTCCAGTCTCGTATTGGTCCCGCTAATTCGGCCCTTGCCTTCAGCCTTCTTACTGTTAAGTATTTTTATTACTCAGCACTGTTGTTTACTTTGCTTTATACTAACCTCGGGTCCCGCACTAGATAGCGGTTATTGCTATGCCGCTATCAGGATCTTAGTTGGGGATAACCAAGAGTTGAGTTCGTTCTCTGGAAGGTTAGCCCCAAATAAGATGCCCCACTTCCGATGCGTCTCCCGACCATAAGTTGTGTGCCCAGTGGAGCCAAGGAGCCGCGATGGACCTGGAGTAGTGGTTCTTACGTAAGATTGTTTGCTAATTGCTTGCTATAAAGTGGCGGGTTGGTCACGCCCGCAGACCGTTCATACCGGTGCGGGAGAGATGACGACTCATGGCGACAGGGAGATGTGCACCGCGGGTTATCACCACTTTGAACCGGCTGCTTTGCCTCCGCTGTTCGGCCTAAAACTCAGAATCGCCGGATGTCGCTCACATCCAGTTAGTACACCAGGTTGTACGGGAGGGCCTGTGCGATACAGTACGACTATGCTCAGAAGTGGTATGACTAGCCACTATCACCGACGGCCACATCGCTGAGGCCCGCGGGGTTCGCTACCCTGCTGGAAGAAAAGCGGTCTAAAATTGTGTCGACACAGGGTTGTGTGTATTCAGGTTTGAATACCTGTTGTGCGTGTGAACATGTTTGAATACCTGGTGTGTGTGCAAGATATATTTGTTTACAATGCTATATTCTGCGTGCTCCTCGCTGCTTTACTAAAAATTATGTCTGGTGGGCCCTATGGATATATATATATATATACATAACTGCTACTAACCATTCCCATGCTTCGGCTATTTACTTTAAGAACTTTAGCCCGCCCCAGGGATACGGATCCGGGGAGGCAATGTGTTTCCACTTAGCTCTGTGACTAACGGTTATTCTTATAACCATTCACAGGAGACGGGACAGCGCGAATCCCCCGCATCGCCGGATGATATACCGGCCCTAGAGATTGCCCGATCAGACACTCCATCCTCGCCCCCAGTCTTCCGTGACGTGAGTCCTAGAGTCCATTGTTAAATAAGGAGTCGTTTGATGTACCTATTGTAGCCCGCGAGGCGTTTGTGTAAACAGTAGGCTACGACCCTTTTCAGTTAGATATATATATAACCATGCCTTCTTGCTTTCTCGAGTTCTGCTTCTGCTGTGTGACTCTGATGTGTGTTGTGATGATTCTTGTTCCTGACAAGGAGACCGCTTAGCGGTTGAGAGGGTGGTCCGTCGCCACCCGGGAAGCGCTTGGTGGTTGCCTTGGGCAGTAAGACCCCCTATCCTTAGACCAGGTTCAGTTTTTTTTTTTTGGGGGGGGGGGGGGGGGGGGGCTTACATGAGAACTCTCCATCTGACATTTCAAAATTTGAGGAAATTGCTTCTGATTCATCATGTTTATCTGTAGCATGTGTCCATATCGGTGACACCGCTCTGCTTTTTCTTGACCCTTCGACCTTCAGTACTACGAACTTCTCTTTGCCTGAAGTCTTGCTTCCCTCTTCTTCTGCTTCTCTTGTGTTTAATTGCAGTTCATGGGAAAGAAGCTTCGCAAACAACTTCTGTGGTTCCATGTTGGGCAGTTTACCAAACTCCCTTATGGAAATAATCCTTGCTATCCCATTCTTTCATCAGGAATCTCAAGAACTTGTCATTAAGTTCACCGTTAGTAAACTCACGACCATAGTTTTTTAAATCGTTGACGATCTTGAAGAATTTCTCGTAGCATTCAGAGATAGTGTCTCTTTTGTCTTGTTTGAAGGCTTCGTATTCCTGATTTAGAAGGGATCTCTGATCATCCCCAACTTCCTTCGTTCCTTCCATAAGAACAATCAACGAATCCCTCATTTCTTTTGCGGACTTGCAGTGGATTAAATTTTGTAGCATTGAATCATCCACCGCACCAGTAATAATGCTCTTTGCCTTCTTATCCAGAGAGATTAGAGAAATTTCATCCTTGCTTAGATCCATCATTTTCTTAGGGACCATCACAATTGGATTCATGGTTGATGTAGTCATAGGAACATGATGACCTTCTTCACCACTTGGAAGATTCTCAAATCAGCAGCTTCTATGAAGAATCTTACTCTTTCCTTCCACATAAGGAAGTTTTTCTTGGAACACACTGTCAACTTCATCGAGGGCATATCCTTGCTTCTTTCCATTCCAGACATGCTTTTCTCTTGACAACTAGAAAAAGGATCTGTTCTAGGTGTTAGCCTGATGATGAACGACCTCCTCAGATAATAATTGAAAGTATCTAATTGTCTACCTAAATCACCTAGAGGGGGGGTGGTGAATAGGTGAGTTTTATTGCCTTAAGCAGAATTAAAATACTTTAGAAAATATTCACACAAAACAAGAGAAAATACACAACACAAACACAAGGATATATACTGGTTCCCCGAAATAGGTATGTCCACTTTCTCGCCTCGCCAATCTAGCACTTCGAGTTAGACTCGACTACTTCACCAAATTTAGATTTCAATAAATCTTACACCTCGGAGTCTTAAACTCCTACAAGCTCGGAGACACAAAATCTCGGAGAATAACCTCTCCTACACTCGATCCTCTAAACTAGGATCTACAAAACTCAAAAGTAAAACTTCTTACAAGAGATGTAAAAATGATTTACTTACAAACTATAGATTGAAGACAATCTTCTTGAAATCTCAAAGAGATTCAACTTCAGATCTGAGAGAAACAATTCTTCTTCCTTGCTTGAGAGAGAAACTTGAACTTCAAAAGGTTGAAGGAGAAGAATGTTTGATCTTGAATGAACTTGATCTGAACTTGAGAATCGACTAGATCTTAAGGAAACTTGGAGTATCTGAAATCAGTGATCTAGCCGAGACTTTTCTTTGAGAGGAATCACGAAATCAATTTGTCGGCGACGAGATCTTCTTTTTGCGAGTCCAAGAAAAATGCTGACAGAGACAAGTGCAACTTTCTATTTCAGTTCACGATTATGGTTGAAAGGTATTAACCCTTAACTATATATAGAGATTCCTCTTCTGACGGCTAGAACAAGATTTCTGGACAAAGCTTCGTGTGTGTTGTACATGGCAGAAGCCCAAAGGAAAGTCGTCGACAATTCAAAAAGAGAATGTTGCTAAGTCCATTCGTCGAGTGCTCACGTGACATTCCTTGATTACTCGATGAATTACTCTTAACCTCTCGACGAATTATACTTGGCTTAGATTTGAAACAGAAAAATACCTCACTTTAGTGATCACATGACTTCTCGAGATTACTCGACGAATTCGTCGAGTATTTACAAGACCTCACTAGATTACTCAATGTTTTTACTTGGCCATACTAAAAATAAGATATTATACATTCAGAGAACTCTCGAGTAAACTCGACGAATTCATTGAGTGCTTACGTGATATCTCGACGAATGAAATGAGTCTTCACATGAGTACTCGACGAATTTTACTTAGAACAGTCTTGTCAATCCAGAATCCAGAAAACAGCTACTTCTTGATTTATCCTTGCACTTGGAAATGAAGTACACCCCAATAGAGAGATTACACATGGATCAACACAATGTCCTACACAATGAAGAATTACATTATAGTCCTGTGTTTTATGACCCATTATAATCTGACATTGGTTTGTACTTAGCAATTAAAAGTCCCGCACCAACATAACTAAAATACAATATCAAATACAAAATCAATTAATCTTAGTTCAAGGGGGACTAATTCAAATCAAGATTATTGTGGATACAATACCCAACAGTTGTTTTTGTTTTCTCCAGTGAATCATCAATGATAGCCTCCATGTTTTTTTTCAGTCGACAGGTAGTCGCGAGTTGTCGATTTCGCCCTTAGTTACCTTCCTTGTCTCTACATCATAGCATCTCTGGCTTGATAGGTTGTGATGTAGGCTCGCTCTCTGACACAACTACATGGATTAACGGCTCGAGAGCGCTCTCCACGATCCAATTCTACGGTCGCACCAATGAAAACGCAGCCACGCAATTTTTGCAATTTTATTAAACAAATGCCAACGTACGAGTTAGCCAAACCTTTAGAGATCGAATAAGGGTTATAAGCACATATCCTCTCAAGCTAAAAGGACCTACCCGGTCCGATCGAGCGATTGTTGTACCAAATGAGATCCACCGAAAAACTAACGATTCAGAAAAGGTAGATCTCTCCCAACAAAAAGAAAACGAGGTTCCCCAACCCTCACGAAATTAAATATAAACAACAAAAATCGATTGAAGAAAAACCACAAATAAATCAACGTTATCGAAGACAACGCTAAAGCTAATCCACCACAAGATCAATCTAGAGGGAAACACACAAAAGGTGGAGATTTCATTACCCCGCTCGGAAATAGATTCTCCAAAGTATGATCGCCCTTCAACGATCCCACCGGAGTCGCGCCGAATGGAGAGAAACTCGTTCGCCTTTCCCGCTTCAAGCCAGAGATGATTTTCCGAAGCCATGAAGCCTTTGCCCTTGGCCGAAATCCACCACGAGGGGGAAATCTAGGGTTGGCCGAAATCTTTCAAGGGAGGAGGAGAAGGTAGCCTTCGTCTTGTAAGGCAGTAGAAGGGAGGAGGGAGAGATGTGGTAGAGATTAGACAAGGGGGAGAAGAGGAGGAGGGGGGGATTTTCAAGAGAGAAGAGGCGGGGGGGGAGGGGGGGTTGGGGGGGGGGGGGGGGGGGCTAGAGAGAGAGAGCAAGAGAGGGAATACAAGTTAGGGTTTTTTTTGCTTAACATTCACTAGTTAATCCATCACAAAAGGCCTTATATAAGCCTTACAAAAATCCCAGCTATATGCAGCCCAAGTTAAAAATAAGAACATGGCTAAACGTAGGCCAAAATGAAAAATAGTCCACAAATTAATTAATGCATAAAGAGAATAATAGAAGCATTATAAATATTAAATAAGAGACTTGCGCCGAGGGCAGAGGTTGTAGGGTCGATCATTAATATTTCCACGACGCCGCAAGTCTTTGGATGGAGAGTGCGTGTCGGCACCATCATCAATATGTTGGGGGTCGTCGTCTCCATCAGGTTGACTTATGTTTAGCTTATGTTTAGTCTATGTTCACAGTTTGTTATGCCTTTGGTTTAGAGTCATGATGCTTATAGGTTGCACACTTCCCTTACCATATTATTCTTTATGCAGAAGGTCACTTAGTAAAGGATATATTTTCTCTACCCAAAGTCTATGTTGAAAATACGAGTGCTTCATCACTTAAGCTTGCGATTGAGCATTTTTTCTTCTAAAAATGGGTTGAGTATATCAACCTTACGAGGACAAGGATATGGTGGAGCTAGTAGTATGCAAGATGAATTCAATGGTCTAAAAATATTAATTATGACAGAAAAAATCAATCTGCCTATTATGTTCATTACTTTGCTCATCAACTTCAGTTGACACTTGTTGTGGTCGCAAAGAAACACTATGTAACATCCCATTTCCTTCTAGACCCCTTGGGTCAGGTGTAGGGTTGGAGTTGTGAGTAGAGCTCATAGTATGACCCTAGGTCAACCCGAACTTAGGAAAATTGCTATAAGCACCCCAAAAATGCAAAAGTCAACCTTGCCCAAATTACCTCAAATTGAACACACCAACTCAAACTGAGCTTGCAAATAGGCTCCTAACCCTAAGAGAAACTCAAGTGACCCAAAATCCCTAACATATGGTCACCAAGTTTGTCCAATTTAACCAAATTGACCAAAGTCAAATATAAGTCAACATAACCCAATTCAACCCAAATTTGCTCAATTAGACTTCATATGACCAAATTGACCACACCATTACATGTCAAACCTTAAGAGAGACCCAATGGACTCAGAAGCCTCCTCATGTGATCATCAAATTGGTCAAATTGACCAAAGTCAAACTTTCCCCAATTTTGGTCAAAATCACACTTATTGGCTAAATTGGCCCAATTAGGGCATCACCATGACCCAATCAGCATTGGATGGTGTCAAGGGACTCAAGACCAACAATTTGGACCAGTCAACCCATTAGTTGACCAAGTCAACATAAGTCAAAATTGGGCTAAATGGAAATTTTGGATCAATTAAACCAAACCCTATGGGCTAAGGCCTCAATAGGAGGCCCATCCTGCAACTCAATGGCACTTGACCATGCATGCCCTCAGATTTGAAGAGGGATTGACATGCAATGGGGCAAAATTAGATTTTCCCCCAATTTGGAGAAGAGACAAATTGGAATTCATGGACTGAGTGCCAATTGGCACTCAATTCTCCTCCCAAAGCATTTCACTAAGCTCCCTCAGTAATTCCCAGCCAAATTCATGTTGTCCCCATGCCAAGTGGCACCTTGGTGAAGCTTCCAAGGTGTAGGCCGAGCTCCCCTTTAATGGCTGGCATGGTTAGAGCCCTCCTCAGCCCAAATAGACTCCACCATTAGCTTTAGAACGAGGAAAGCATATGAAATTGACCTTTGAATCACTGCAAATGGTGGAGGAATGAAGTTTTGAGCAAGCTCGCCAGAGAGGAGAAGATTCATGGCCAACCGCCGCCGCCGCCTCCGTCAAGCTCCATTAAGGTCTGGTTTCTCCTCCTCTCCCCTTGTGCTAGCATCCTAGATCCATTAGGAGAGACATCGGGCTCAAATGAGGCCGATCCATGGTGAGAAAAATGGAAATTTTCGAAATTTAATGGTGTTTTAGGCCATGCTCAAAATTGTCGTACGGGCCGCCTCCGGCGGCGGTTTCGCCGGGAATCCATAGCCCCCACATCCACGATGGAGGTGGTGGTGTTTTACGGCAGAGTGGGTGACCAGGTGGCCGGGATATCGCCGTCGAAATCAGCCCTGCAACTGCCATTTTCGGGTTGTTAAGAGGAAGATGATGAATAGTGTTATTAATGGAATGTTATATAGTTTTATTAATTCTGTCACATTTATTTCAGTATCTTGTACAAATTATTTGAGGCCCTTAGAGGCCATTTCATGAAAAGTGACCAGAGATAAGTGTTGTAGATCTAGATGTCTAATTTAATTAGAAAGTTTAATCAGCTCATTTGGAGCAATGTAGAACCCCCAGCACTCACTTTAGTGAGACTGGTCAAAATAGAATCCAGATATTAAAATGTGTATATCTCCCAAATGATAGATCTGATGGACTTGCCATTTTGGCCATGCATGCATGAGCCCTATACCTAGCTTACGTTTAAACATCAGATTTTTAGGAGATAATGTTTCTATAGTTTTGTTCAAAACTTAGAAAATTAAATAAATGAAATATTTAGATTTATATAACTCCAAATGACCCCAAACTTGGGTGTCACCTTCATTTAGACAATAGTAAACTATGGTTAAAATTTGAGGCCAAATGGATCTCTGCATGTAGGGTATTTTCCACTTGCATGTCTCTACCCTAAAGCACAATGGTGTGCCAATAATAAAAATGATATTTTGTGTATTTAGCCCAAATGGCTAGGAGTTAGCCTCTGAAACTTTGGTGGAACCTTCCTTATATCAAAACATACCACCTTAAAAGAATATTGGGGTTTTTGGGAGCAAAAACCCCACATTTTGAACTAATGTGGATTAAGCCACATATGAGTATTCATGAGATTTTCATGACAAACACCATGTAGAAATTTATAAGGCTCTGGAGAATTTATTTATATAGCATGCAAGACCTCTGAAAATTTTTGTAGAAAATTTCAGAGGATTTACATTTAGTAAATGACAAAAATACCATTAGGTCAAAAATCTGAATACTAGGGTTTCACTGAATTATATGAATGAGATAATTGTGAAACTATGGAAGATAGTTAGGAATACAATTATAAATCTCTGGGATTTTTGATAGAATTTTTAGAGACATTATTCATGTTGAAATACCATTTATTCATTTTGTCACCCCTTTTATGATAAATAGAAATTGTGGGTTTAAACTTATTGGAAAATTATGATCTTCTGGAATTAGTGATTTCATGTCATTATAGTGCCACTGTAATTTTATCAGAATTTTAGGAAATCAAAATCTAGTACTTGATGTGTAAAGTCACTTTGTCACCCCTTTTATGATAAATAGAAATTGTGCGTTTAAACTTATTGGAAAATTATGATCTTCTGGAATTAGTGATTTCATGTCATTATAGTGCCACTGTAATTTTATCAGAATTTTAGGAAATCGAAATCTAGTACTTGATGTGTAAAGTTACTTTGTCACCCCTTTTATGATAAATAGAAATTATGGGCTTAAACTTACTGGAAAATTATGATCTCTTGGAATTAGTGATTTTATGTCATTATAGTGCCACTGTAATTTTCTCAGAATTTTAGGAAGTCAAAATCTTGTACTTGATGTGTAAATTGGTATTTTCATTCATTTATTGAAAATTAGAAATCATGATTATATAACTGCTGGAAAATTATGAAACATTGGGAATCTTATTATTATGTCAAATATCACCTCTGGAAGCATACTTAGCAAGATTGAATTCACTAGCATGATACCTCCTTTGCATTTTAGATGATAACAATTGGTTAATGAATTTTTATAGAGGTCAAAATTGTATGAAATAAACTTAAACTCTGGTCAACTCTTATTTTACCCATTATGAATATATGATAAAAATTGGAGGTCATTTGGAAGTGTTTTGACCAAGAATTCATCATAGGAATCAAAATTAGTTATATGTCGTGGTCTGCGAATAGTGAAAATTGGATATGATGATTAAATCAGCAAATCACATAGGAAATCAGTGAGAATTGGATTATAACAAGAGATGAGTATAGACCACTCAGAAGATGAAGAATCTTGAGAGTTGAACACCATTCAAGAGAATGGTTGCTTAGAAATGGGAGAAACATAAATCATGAAAACACTTAAATCATAAAGAGTAATAAGAGGGTGGAACTTTAGGTTAGGATAGTCACCAACAATATTAATTGTCCTGGAAAGGGGTTGGGCATCATCCCATCACATACCCTAGTACCTTGCGAACCCTTCACCGGGTAGCCCTCAGGAAGTCCAGGATCCACCCTAAATTTCCAGGTATAATAATAACTAAACAAGAGTAGTCTAAATAGGAGTTTAGGCGATGAGAGTGCTTGGTGAGCTATGGGTAAGGCTGTGCTCGGGATTGACGAAAGATCGTCCTTCCCCTTAGAGGGTCATAAAGCGCTGAGGTTTAATTCAAGTGAAATGATAAGAGGGTAATCTTATGGGTAGATACCAATAATACTAAGTGTCTTGAGAAAGGGAACTTTGGGGTGTCATCCCATTGTAGTTCCTAGTACCGTAGCGAGCCCCTTACAGGGTAATCCTCGGGGAGTCCAAGATTAACCGTAAACCGTAGGAATAAGATGTTATACAAGAATAATTTTATAACACACTCACCCACACCCCGTGGTTACGGGAGCTTAGTCGGTTTGGTGCTACGAGCAGTAAGCTCCATGTTTGTAAGAGCGGATTGATAAGTCAGGTGAGCTTATGACTCAGTAGTGTTTGTTGGTACGGACGGGTTGGTCTGGCGAGCCGGTGGCTCGGAAGGTTATTAATGACGGGCAGGTTAGCCCGGGGAGCTTATGGCTCGGAGGTAGATAGTAGAACATGTTGCATGTGCACGAAGGTAGTGGGTCTTCGGTATTGGATGGTCGTTCACACCGACGTTAATACGTTGACTCGGCAAGTGTGGTATTTACACTTAGCCATGAAATTCTGGTGGTCCAGCCAGTAAGAGTACGCAGATGCTCCGCGGTTTTGCGTTGAGGCGTACGATAGGTCTAGGTTAGGTAGTGTGAATACCAACCTAGAGGTGGGCGAGGCCCAACCCACCGCTTCCGTTTGCCACTACGGGAGTATCCTGGGAGTCTTGCTAGCTCCAAAAAGGGGGAACTAAAGGTCTATGCGCATAGAGTCGTAGTGAGTGAGTTGCACTTGTATGAACATAGCATAACAGCATACCTTGCATGTCATAGCATGGACATTGCATTTCAACCCCTACCCCTATCGTATAAATTGGTATGGGACTTTGTATATGATAGGCCCTGCTAAACGACCCCTTGGTCTATAGGTTTGTATGGGCATCCCTATAAATCAATGGTTACTTTTAAATTACTTTACTTGCGTCGCACTGCTTCTCTATGCTTACTTCTTTTACTGCTGCGATATTACTTTACTGCACTTATTACTGTTTACTTGCTTATACTGCTAGCATAGAAATTATATGGATATACACTTGTTAGCGTAGAATATTTGTCACCTGCTTTTTGTTTACTCCACTTTGTTGTCCTCCGCTTCTTCCTCCCGCTCGGTGCCTAGGAGTCGTGGGGGGAGGCAGGGACAAAATTGGCTTAGTCTTTATGACTAACGGTCGGTTGTGACCGCAGGAGTTTGAGGATCTGGAGCAGCCGCACGACCAGTCAGGACAAGATGGCAGGACCTGGAGAGCAGAAGTCGCGCAGTACTTCTGCCACAAGACAGGTGTTTTAAGATTTGAGAGTTTGTTTAGCTTCAGCATAGATGTAGAGTGAGAGAGTGAGATTTTGTTCTACTTTGGATATGTACCGGGCATAAGCCCCTTTTACTCTTTCATTTATTGTACTCATCGATGGACAATTTACATTTGGATATATACATATACAGATGCGTGTGATTGTGTACTTATGTACTAGTTTTTCTTCTTATCTCTTGTTGGCCTGGTTGATCGTTCTTGCCGGCAGGATCGGCGTCTTTCGGAGGTGGCTAACTTGTGTGCTAGCATCTCCGTAAGGCGGCGGTTCTGGGCATAAGATCCTGGAACTCTCCTGGTGCGGGAGAGGGATCTTACACACTAAAAGATTTGTTCTTTTTTAACACGGTAACAATTATCACAAACATTATTGGGGCGTCATGCAAATGTAGAGATATTCTCCGGGAGAAGCAATATATAATGGTTATTGAAGAAATCTCAGGTGGTGAAATTGTAACAGGGAGATGTTTGAATCAAGAAAGAACTTTGAAAAAAGTAGGAGACACAAGATGGAAATCTCATTATGGAACTCTTCTGAGTTTGATTTGCTTGTTCTCATCAGTTATTGATGTGCTTGAGGTCATTGAAGAGGATGACACTTTCAGAGCAAAAAAACTGAAGCTAGTGAATTATTGAATGCTATGCAGTGTTTTGAATTTGTATTCCTGATCCATTTAATGAAAACTATCTTAGGGATCACCAATGAGTTGTCACAAGCATTACAAAGGAACGATCAAGATCTTATAAATGGCATGACTCTCGTCAAAATTTCCAAGCTACAGTTACAAATATTGATGGACAATGGGTGAGATTCTTTATTTTATGAGGTCACTCTCTTCTGTAACAAACATGAAATTGTTCTTCCAAATATGGAAGATAAATTCGTTGCTAGCGGGAGATCAAGACGTAAATCTGAAGATACTACAAACCTTCATCTTTATCGTGTGGAATTATTTTATGCGGTAATAGATCTACAACATGTCGAGATAAATAGTTGATTTGATGAAATGAACACTGAATTGCTTTTGTGTATGGCAAGTTTGGATCCATGCAATGAATTTTCTGCATTTGATAAGCACACATTGATTCGATTTGCTGAGCATTATCCCATGGAAATTTCTCCAGTTGAATTAATGGAGCTCGATAATCATCTTGAATGTTATATTTTAGACATTCGCTCAAATTATAACTTCGCAGAGGTGATTGGGCTTGGTGGATTAGCTATGCGACTAGTTGAATTGAAGAATGATGTTCTTTATTCATTGGTGTATTTACTTGTGAAGCTCGCACTATTATTACCTGTTGCAACTGCAACTGTAGAAAGAGTTTTTTCGGCCATGAAGATTATCAAGTCATCACTACGTAATCGAATGGGGGAATGAATGGATGAATGCATGTTTAGTGACATATATTGAAAAAAGATAATTTTCTACCGTCAACAATGAGGTGATAATGAAATATTTTCAAAACATGAAAGATCGAAGAGGAGTTTTGTAAGCAAGTTATTTACTTCTTTCTAATTAATCGCATTTTTGTATAATTTTTGTGATATTAATATAATATTGTCATACTGTTCGTGCAAAAAAAATTTCTTTAAGCTTTTTGGTCCGCCCACACAGGAAAAATTTCTTGCATCCACCACTAGCTGTACGTCCAAGATCGAAGTTGTACATCATCTTCCTCGAGCAATCCAAAACCGGGTCTCCTTCCTCTTCCTCGAATTGTTCATCTTTTTCCTCGAGCAGGAAGCGGATTCCACTTGTTGGACTCCTCCCCTAAACCCCACATGCTTGTCCTTAATTTTTGTAAAACTATCTGCCTAATCAACATTTTCTATTAATTAATGTTCGTAAAACAAGCTGCAACGATGGGAATGGATATTTGTGCATTGGAATGGAACTCGGGCTAGCTGTCGAGAAAGCGCCGTTAGGAACAACATCTTCATGGGCATTGGCAACGGATCACGCATACCAAACAACAGTTAAAATGGCGATGGCGTTTTTCATTCAACACAATAGAGCAAAAACGCTGAAACAAACAAAGCCTTTATGTAACCTGATATAAAGCTTAATAGAAAAGGTGGCAAGGAGTGCATGTACTAGATCCTTATTTTAAAATAAAATAACAAAAAAAACACAAATTGAGCCTCACTTTTATGTTTGGTAAAGTATGTAACAAATGTCTAAAATTTGAATATGAATGTTTTACCAAATGATATTTTTTTCGTGATTATTGCAGTGGAGATGAGCAGCGTTTTTGAATGGACCAGCATGCTCCACTAGAAACCAGTCCTTTATCCCGAAAGAAATTTGTGTTGGGAAGATTGATGAATAATAAATTATGCATATTTTGAGTATAGTTTTTACCATAATTTTGGGTAATATTGTACATATTTCATATAAATTATTGAATAAATAATTTGTTTTAGCTAATTTTTATATTTTTATATTTATATGTAAAAAGGAACTATTTAAATATGTAAATATATATATAAAGTATTTAAATATATATGTAAATATTTATTGAATATAATTAAGTTAGTTATTGAATATGTATTAATATAAAAATTCTGTGAATATATATATATATATATAATATAGTAGTATATTATAATAATAACATAGTAATAATAATGTATGTATTATAAATATAATGAAATATATATGTATATATATATATGTATATATGATATAATAAATATAATTTATATAAGTCTGCAGGCGTTCGACGAAAGGCGTCTGGCATTCGACGAAAGGCGCCCTGCGTTCGACGAATCCTCCCCGCCCTGCGTTCGACGAACTCTCCGCGCCCTGCGTTCGATGAACTCTCCGCGCCCTGCGTTCGACGAACTCTCCGCGCCCTGCATTCGGCGAACTCTCCGCGCCCTGCGTTCTACGAACTCTCCGCGCCCTGCGTTCGACGAACTCTCCACGCCCTGCGTTCGATGAACTCTCCGCTCCCTGCGTTCGACGAACTCTCCGCGCCCTGCGTTCGATGAACTCTCTCCGCTCTCTGCGTTCGACGATTCTCATTCCAGTCCTGCCGCTGAGACTCAGCCCGAACCACTGAGACATGCCTGCCCGCTGAGACCCAATCCTGCCCGCTGAGACTCAGCCCGAACCGCTGAGACCAGACCAGCCGCTGAGGCCCAAACCTGCCAGCTCACTCCAACCCGCCAGCACTCTCCTTCTAGAATCAGCCAACTGCTATCCTCACCCCACCAATGCTCAAGTCAAATTTGTCAACCTCTCTAGTCAAACCGCCAGCTGCTATTTCTTTTTTTTTTTGCTAAGTGCAGCTCACTTTTGCCTATAAATAGAGGGGGTCGGCTGATGGATTGAGGGTTCACAAATTCTGATGTTTTTTGGGATTTGTGATCCACTTTTGTGTTGTTTTAGTTTTTATAATTTCTCTCTCTTTGTTCAACTCTTTCTCTCTCTAGGATTGTAATATTTCCTTTTGCTTAATGAAAATAGACTGTTTTCCTCATGGTAGTGTTCTCCTTTTCTTTGCATAGTTGTTCTTCTTTTCATAGCATAGATTTATCGCTTTTATAGTTAGATTTTCTGCATTATTTACCGTTTTCATAGCTAGATTTTCTGCATTATTTACTGCTTTCATAGCTAGATTTTCTGCATTATTTACCGCTTTCATAGCTAGATTTTCTGCATTATCATCGTTTTTCTTGTTTTTGCTAAACGCACACCAAGCACGCGATTTTCTGCATTATTTATCGCTTTCATAGCTTAGATTTTCTGCATTATCATCGCTTTTCTTGGTTTTTGCTAAACGCACACCAAGCCCGCGATTATCGTCTTTTCTGCTTTTTAGAATTACTGCAATCACACTTATTTTCATCGATAAGATAATAGAGCGCCCTCAAAGTAGAGATAATCAACACAGCCTCGAAAAAATACGACCGTGATATCATATTCTAAAAAAGTGATATCATGCATTATAAACGATAAGGTGCACTCGCCTTTATTTCAAGATAAGTTGGATAAATTACTTTCAAAAACTCTGCGAGAGACTTTTTTTATAAAAATTAATTAACCAAAAAAGAATTTCGGCCCTGTCGCCGCTGTGCTACCCCCGATATTCTGAAAGCGGGAGCGACCGTTACTTCCACCACCTCGACAGGTGGGATAAAGGTTTAGCTCCTCGAAGTAGGAGTACTCGTTGGACTCCTCGAAAATGCCCGCCGGAATCTAACCGAACCCAGGCTCCGCAGAAATTTAATTTTAAACTCCATCAAGTTTTTGGCGCCGTTGCCGGGGACTTTTCGTGTTGTTATTTTGAAACAGGGAATCACTATTAATTTTATCTTATATATATATCATTGTTGAAACCGATTTCTCGGCCTCTTATGGAGCTCGGGGCCCTCACCGAAATGAGGGGCAGCTAGCCCTTACTGATCCCTCGGAGAAGGTAGACTGAAGATTAGAAAGAAGACTAAGACCTTAGTCACAGTGAGGAGGTCCCTCCACTAACCCGGAAGATCGTTGAGCGCTTCCCCTCCCAAGCCAAAGCTGAGACTCGGGCACCTTGGAGAGCTCTGAAAATGCTAAACAAAGAAAGCCTGAGGAGAGAGAAGCCGAAGTGGACTCCTCTCCAAAGGTGCCCTTGAGGTCTTATTTATAGGTTTCCTGATCTGGCCTACAAATAGCAGGATCCCGCCTTCTGATTTTACTAACTGCACCCCAATTTGGTCTGCTAACAACTGAACTCTGCTGTTTGGATAGGCTAATGGCAGGTCATCGGGGGTAGAGAGGTAATTCCGTCGAACATAGAAGATCGGCGGATTCGTCGAACGCAGCCCGCACATCGTTGGGCGTCGGGCCGAGTTCGTCGACCTCGACTGAGATTCGTCGATCACGGAGACTTTGGGAAAAAATCCAACTCGCCTGCCTTCTCGCGATCATTCGGCGAATTCCTGGCTCGCTCGCTTCCTTGCGAGCATTCGGTGAGCATCTGGCTCGCTCGCCTTCTTGCTTGTCGACCTTGCGGCTTGGGCTCGCGAAAACTTGACTCACGCCTCTTCCCGCGAGTGACCTTTGATAGATCTGGTTTGTACTCCTGCCCCTCTCGCACTCTTGGCTCGCTCGCCTTCTTGCGAGCGGTCGGCTAAGTGCTCGTCCCAGCGGGTCCGCTGAGACGGGATAGAGATAGCCGCTGAGATGGTCGTCGGACTGAGAAGCCACTTCGTCGAACGGACTACGGAGTTCGTCGTACTCAAGACTTCGTCGACCGCTGAGCTGAGGCAGGATCGTCGAGCGCTGCCTGGATTTCGCCGAACGCAGCTTTGATCCTTTTCGTCGAACGTAGAGCGTCGTTCGTCGAACGCAGAGGGCATATGTCAATTTTGCTTTTTCTCTTATTTTCTGCCTATTAACATATACCCCTCCCGAGAACCCGGCTCGCATTACTTTTACTTGATCATCCACTAGGCAAATATCGGGGTTGTACATAATCCTCGCTCTTCGCGAGGCTCTTTTGGCTCGCGAAGAATCATCCAACCCTTGATATTTGTCGGCCTCTTGGTGACGTGGCGAGAATCTTTTGGTGGGCCCCATGCCCACCATTATAAATATCACTTTCCCTGGCCGTCATTCGAGCATTTTATTCTTCTCTCTTTTCTTGCTTGCCGCGAGCCCCATCGTGATGTCGAAAAAAGACGAGATGTTGGCTCGCCTGAAGGCCTCGCAAGCGGCCCAGAAGGGGAAAGCCGTCGCCATCGCCTCCTGGGTTTCTCCGCGGCGTTCCCCGCCTCTGCCCTCCCTAAAAACCGCCAAGGCTGTTCGGTGCGCGGCCGGCGGGGGTGGGTCTTCTTCTTCACCGCACTCTCCTGATGACGGGCTCGACTCGCAGGTATTATTGCCCAGCTCGCTAGTTTGATGTTATCTCTTTTTGACCTTATTTATCCTATTTGCAGAATGATCCCCCGGATGAGAGCGCCTTGGGAAGGCCAATCACAGAGATCCACCTCCCTTCTACGGGTGGAGATGACGCCCTTCTTGTGGATGCGAGGGCCGTCGGCCGACGGGACTCGCCTTCGCAATGAGGTGAGTGATTTACCTTGTCTTCCTTCATGCCTCTCGACTCGTTGAATCACACCTACTCTTTATGCAGTGTCCCCTCTCGCGGCCCTAGAGGAACAAGCTCCTCCTCCGGCGGACTCGCCCACCCTACCGAAACAGACCATCCTTACTCCTGAATTCGGCTTCTTGGGTCAGAGGAGCCCGGGAGGGATCTACATGAGCAGAATCGGCTGGATCGGCTCGCTAACGAGGAAAGGTTCGCCGCGATGGAGGATGCGAACGCACGCGTTCTCGCCGAGATACGGCCGACGGATCATGGTGACGCGACCTCCCCGGGGGTGTACCTTGCCCGTATTGACGATTATATGCGGCTGACGAGCCAGGCGAACTGGTCACTTCGCGAGTATCACTACCCGCGAGTCCCCGCTCGCTCCGGTGTCCGGGGTCGCGGTCGCTGGAAGTGGCTGCAATATTGAGGATTCTTGTATCGCTTTTTATTGTTTTCCTTCCCCTTCCTTTTCAATAGGAGGGGTCGTGAACAATTTTAATAAGTTTGCAATAATGATACCTTGACTCGCTTACGATCCCTTTACTTTCCTTGTCAATCACCTCTTCTTTTGCCTTACCTGGCTCGCTCCTGCGTGGATTATGTTTGTGTTCCTATTATTCGCACTCGCGTATTGCCCTCGCTTTTTATTTAATTTTTTATTATTTAATGCTAGCTCGCTAATGATTAGCGGGAGAAAGCTTTGACAGGGTGCCGATTTGATGGGGGCGAATAGATCCCCCAGAGGCGGAAAGGTACCGCGCGAATCCGTTATCCGCAGATTCCGATGCTTCGACTTCTTCCCGCCTTTTTTCATTTCTATAAATAGTCGAGCCTTTTTCTTTTCCAACCACCGCATTTATTGTTCCTTCTTCGCGCTCCCTCTCTTTCTGACTCTCTCGCGGCCTTAGCAATTTTGCAGATCCCAAACATCATGGTTGGCGAGGCGGAAGCTGAGGGGCGGTCCAAATGTGTCGGGGCCTTCCTCGACGGTCTCTTCTTCGGCGCTAACCTCACGAAGGAGGAATATCAGTCCACCACCGACCAATACATTCACTCCAGATTCACGGCTCGCTACCCTACCGAGCGGGACTCCATCAGCGACCCGCATCCTGATGAGTTCACTATCCCCATCGCCCACTTCGAGAATGGGTTGCGACTCCCACTTTGGCCGGAAGTGCGCCAAGTATGTTATTTCTTGACTTTTACATTCCTGACTCGCTTTGCGAATGGCGCTTTAATCCTTGTTCACTTTTCTAGGTGCTTAAGTACTTCGGCGTTCTGCCGAGTCAGCTAACGCCAAACGTAATCGCCGTGGTGGTCGCGTTCGCTAGCTACCTCAGGGCGGATAAGATCGAGTTCAGCCTGCTCGTCTTCCGCAAGATCTTCTCGTTCCATGCGTACAAGGACAGGACGGCTCACTTTGCGAGCCAGCATGTCATCGTCTGCGAGACGGTGAATAAGTCCCATTATTGGACGCAGAAGTTCGTCCTGGTGAAGGGTCCTTTCGGCAGCGTCTCTTACACTCCCACCCAGCGAGACGAGGCCGCCTACCGCCCTCCGACCTCGCTTGGGGGTTGTGATGCGGCCCTATACCAATACCTCAAGGGAAAAAACTTCGAGTTTGCCTTCCTTCGAGAGCGAGTGGACCACCTGCCACCCGTCCCCCCAGGAGAAGGTTTGACTCGCACTCGCCAACTTCCTTGCTCCATCCTCCATCGATTGTCTAACGTCTCCCGTTATCTTCGTAGGAGAGCGTGAACTGCCACTCAACCCTCCTCACGCGCCTCCTTCTTCCCTCGCCTCTAGCTCGCTCACGCGCACGACTGCCGAGGCCTGCCGTGACGTCCAGAGTTCTTCGTCGGGAAAGAAGCGCCCTCCTCCCCCACGCTGGCCTGCCTCGCAGGGGGCGGTGAAGAAGACCAAGAAGGCCCCCTCTGCTGCCAAGGCGAAGGAGGTCGTGGACCTATCTGAATCCGATCTCCCCTCTCCTTCCGCTGTGGGTCAGGAGTTCGACAAAGAGGGGGGCGAGCCAGGGGAGACGGCCGCCAAGCCCAATCCGACGAGCCATACTAACTTCGGGCTCGGCATGAAGCTTGCGGACGCGGTTGGCGAACCGGTGCTCGCGTGGGATCCCGACCAGAATAAGGTCGTCTGCTCCTCTCTACTCCCCTCCTGGGTAGAGGATGATAAGGCCGGGGGTGAGGCGTTCGCTCTCGCCTTCGGCCTCTATGGTCGCGAGGATGCCTCCCTCTTTCGGTCCTTCACGCCGAGGGGGGTCGTATACGAGACCATGTGAGCCCAATTCTGGGCGATGGAGCTAACCCACATGGTGGGTCCCCGATACTTTACGGCGGATAGGGAGATCAAGGAGCTGAATGTTGAGCTCCAGAGGTCTGCGGACGAAGTCGCGGAGCTCAAGGGGAAGGAGGCCTTATCGGAGGGCCTCCTCGCTAGTCTTCAGGGCGGACTGGTAAGTAATGCTTTGCGAAAATCCTTTCCAGTTCAGCTTCGCTTTTCTCTCGCTAACCCACTTTTGGCAGGACGCCGAGTCCGGCAGCAAGCTTCATGCGCGGATTGCTGACTTCGAGCTGGAGAACACCTGCCTCAAGGCCCAGGTTCACGACCTGACCTCGGCGGTGCTTCCTCTCCCTCCTCCGCGAGCTGGGACTCGCGGTCAGTCGCAAGAAGAGAAGGAAGCCGACCGCAAGAGGTCGATGGAGATTGTGGAGCTCGTCCTCGACACTCTCAAAGGAGCGGACATGATCGTTCCCGATGCTATGGAGTTCACTGCGGAGGAAGTCGTCCCAGACTTGTTCGCGCCCATCTCCGAGGCGGAGGATCGAGAGAGCGGCTGAAACATTATCTGGCGAATTGCCTTAAATTTTTTGTCGTTTATAATGTAAAAGGTTTTTCCTTTTTGCCGACGAGCCCGTCGTTTGACTGTAATCTTTTGTGAGAAATGAAAAAGAAATATTTTGTCCATCTTTTCAATGTGATTTCCTTATTTCTCGTTCGCATGCACTCTTTCATTCACGCTCGCGCGATCTTGATTTTTCTGTGCTCGTACTTTTAAGACTTTCGTTCTGATGCTCGTGCCTGCGTCTCTTTAATTGGCGATTCTCCCTTCGCCGTATTATGCCAAAACCGCTCTCGCCCCCATTCCCTTCTGAGGCAATGGTAAGACTTAGGTCGTCGAGCCTCATCCTTGCTTAGGAAATACCTTGTTGAGGGCCCTTGCGAGAGAGGCCAGTATTAGCCTACCTCGCTCGCACTCGCCTTTGGCGAGCTATTTCGTTGTCCAGGGACCACCGCGGAGGCGGGCCCTCTTTGGCCCGCCAACTTCACTCGTGCCACAGAAATTCACAAGCAGCTTTGCGAATCAGCGGACTCAGCCGTTCTACCGCAGTCTATTCCCTCATGCGATCGGACCCTTGGTCCCGCCTCGCCCGGATCTTGAGGTTGCTTGCGAGCCAAACCCCTTGCTATGGGTAGCCTATTTTTCTGCCCAAACCACTTGTAACTTCACCCGCCCTTCCAGAGATCAACCTGAAACCCCTCGTCTAGTGAGAGCCCGGGAGCGGAATCGATCTGGGGCATTCCAGCATAAAAACTTGTCACCTTGCTAGCCCCTCCAGAGATCAACCTGAAACCCCCTGTCTAGTGAGAGCCCGGGAGCGGAATCAATCTGGGGCATTCCAGCATAAAAACTTGTCACCTTGCCAGCCTCTCCAGAGATCAACCTGAAACCCCCCATCTAGTGAGAGCCCGGGAGCGGAATCGATCTGGGGCATTCCAGCATAAAAACTTGTCACCTTGTCAGCCTCTCCAGAGATCAACCTGAAACCCCCCGTCTAGTGAGAGCCCAGGAGCGGAATCGATCTGGGGCATTCCAGCATAAAAACTTGTCACCTTGCCAGCCTCTCCAGAGATCAACCTGAGACCCCCCGTCTAGTGAGAGCCCGGGAGCGGAATCGATCTGGGGCATTCCAGCATAAAAATTTGTCACCTTGCCAGCCTCTCCAGAGATCAAACTGAACCCCCCCCCCCCCCCCCCCCCCCCCCCCCCCCCCCCCCCCCCCCCCCCCCCCGTCTAGTGAGAGCCCGGGAGCGGAATCGATCTGGGGCATTCCAACATAAAAACTTGTCACCTTGCCAGCCTCTCCAGAGATCAACCTGAAACCCCCCGTCTAGTGAGAGCCCGAGAGCGGAATCAATCTGGGGCATTCCAGCATAAAACTTGTCACCTTGCCAGCCTCTCCAGAGATCAACCTGAAACCCCCAGTCTAGTGAGATCCCGGGAGCGGAATCGATCTGGGGCATTCCAGCATAGAACTGTTGGAACATGGTCTTCCGCATCTCCTAGGTTTGAGAATAACAAATCCTATGTGTATTTGATCTTGTGTGTTCAAGTGTGCAGGTTTACTAGGTCCACATGACTCAAGGAGTACTCATGATGACTGCCCCCAAAATTTAAGCCAGAATTTGAAGAGGCTCACTAGCGCCGGCGGTAGCACCTAGCGCCGGGCGCTAGCGATGAAGAGCGCAATTCCAGGAGCTGTTATAGAAGGCGCTAATGCCTGGCGGTAGCGGATAATGCCGGCGGTAGCTATGAACACAGAAGGAATAAAAGCAGGGTTTCCACGGATTGAAGATCCCGCCACGCAAGAAGTTTCTTAATCGGGGATAGCGCCGGCGGTAGCTACTAGCGCCGGCGGTAGTGTCGCGCATAGAAGGAATAGAGCAAGATGTTGCCGCGGATGGGAGATTCTTCCGCGCAAATTGTTACTTAATCCGGGCTAGCGCCGGCGGTAGCGCTAGCGCCGGCGGTAGCGTGAAGGCTATAAATTGGACACTTTGCCTCCGTATTGTTGATCCTCTTTAGATTCAAAACTCCAGAGCTTCGTGCCACAGCAGAGAGAGGAGAGATCAGAGACATACTCCCACCAAAAGCATAGAGAAGGAATTTCTGAAGGAGGATTTCTTCACGCTTCATCCGACAGGCAACCGCCTCAACAATGCTTATACTACAGCGGTCCAACGTCTCCTACTTCTGAAGTTCTTAGAGGGAGTTTTTATTATTGGTGTAATTTCAGTTTAGTTCTCTTTTTCTTGTAAACGGTTCGTTAATTCGCCTCGTGTTGGCGACTAGGTCTGGGGTAGACTTAGGGGGTAATTCGCCTTGTGTTGGCGACTAGGTCTAGGGTATAGATCTAGGGGGTGCTCGAGGCCTTTCTGGGGATAGATTGGCTAGAGCGGCTTGAGGCCGTATCTGGGGAGAGATCGGCTAAAGCCAACCGGTTCGTGGGGATACGAGTCGGTATAGAAAACGAAAAAGAACTATAATTATTCGCCACGATTTCTAGCGTCATAGAAATCCATTTTTGTAATCAATTTTATTAATAGTAATCTTGTCTCTATTTTTGCAATAAAATTAATTTTGTTCTTCATTCATCTAAATTGTTTATTATCCTCTTTTTCATCATAAATCAATTTAGATCGCTATTCAAAAATATTACTTTAATCTTGCAATAATTCAAAGTTTTCTAAATATAATCTTAAGTTTTTGAAAACCCTTATTCACCCCCCCCCCCCCCCTCTAAGGGCGCCGACCGATCCAAAAAGTTGTATCAGAGCGGTTTTATTCCAATCGGCTTAACAACCGGGAATAATGGCGTCTCATGACCTCGCTTCTACTAGTGGGGGAGATTTTTGTGAAGAGGAAAAATCACTTGCACCACCTTTATTTGAAGGGACAAATTATAAAGGATGGAAAATCTTAATTGAAAATTTATTAAAACTTTAGACATCGAAGTTTGGAATTTAGCAATAGCAAGACCCGCAAATGAATCAAATAAAAAGGAACTTCAATTAAATGCAAAAGCTAAACACTATTTGTTTTGCGGTCTATCTAATAAAATTTTCAAATTGATATATTGCTTTTTAAGTGCATATAAAGTATGGCATTTTCTTGAAGAAATTTATGATTCTACAGGTATGGAACAATCGCAAGAACCGGAGAATACGCAAGCATGCACAACTCTTCAAAAATGCCCTCCTTATGACGAATCAATGGAGCACGCATCAAAAGAAAGAGATGAAGCAATCTTACTTTTGGAAGAGGAGTGTCAAGAAGAAGACAAAGGAACAATATGTTCAAATCCTCCCTCATCCAAAAGCAATGTAAGGAAATCAAATTCTATCTTTTGTACTTCTATCTCTTCATTACAATTGTTACAAAATACTAGACGCAAAATTGAGAAATTAAAGAATGCTAATAAACTATTGCGCTTAGAAAATAAAAATTTAAAAGCAAAAGTTAAAGTAATATCAAAATCTGATTTATCTAGCTTTACTCATGTCACTTCAATTGAAAATACAAAACCTTGTCTTGATTGTAATGATATTAAAGAAAAATTTAAGGAACTTGAAAAAGAAATTATTTTTATAAGAGAACAAAATGAAAAATTATGTTTAGAAAATTCATCTTTAAAAATTAATTGTGCTAAGTGTAAGGACTATGAAATTGAAATAAAAGAGATGGATGAAACATTTGATGAGTATAGGGATAAATATGAAAAACATATTGACTCAATTGTTACCACTCTCAAAATTAGCACAATAAATTATAATAAAGCTAGACAAAATTTAAAAATCAAGAATGATGAACTAAAATCAAAAATCAACTTGCTTAAGGAAATCATTAAGAAAAATGCTCAAAACATTCATTCACAATCTCAAGGTATATCTAAAAGCAAGTTGAATATAATTTCTCAAAATGTTGATAAATCCAACAAAGGAAATAAAGAATATCAAATGCTTGAAAATAAAATTCCAAATCATTATCATTTACAAAATAACCACTCTCCCAACATAAATTTAAAGATAAAAAAATTTCTTATAAAGAATGTTTTGCAAAATCGTCATGGAAATTTGATAGATAAGAATAATATTAAACCAATGTTTGAATGGCGGCCAAAAGTTAAAGATGAAACACAAACTCAAATCAAAAGGGCTCATTCAATCACATCACCCCAAAAGAAAACACGATGTATTTGGGTACCCAAAGGAACCGTCACTCCCGGTCCTCTTTGGATACCTAAATCTCTTATTCATTAGTATCCCATCATTTGCATGAAGTAGAGATCAATTAAAAATGAAATATCATTTCTCTATTTCATGGTATACTTAAATTTCTTTTGCTGTTTTTAAACTATCATGCTGTGATCACTTTATATATTTTGTGATATGACTTTCATAAATTAAAACCATAATTCATAAATGAATCAAATTGAATAAAGTTTAATAAAAGTTATATCATTTCTTTTTAGTGATCTACTTATCCTTTTTACTTTTACCTTTCTAAATCCATTACCTTTAAAATGTCTTGAACTATCATCACAAATTGTATATCAAAATTATTATCAAGACTAATAATATTATTTTAGAGAATGGATTTAAATGGTTTATTAAAGGGCTTAGCCTAAAAAGTAAAATTCGAAATGTGTTGGTCTTGTTTTATTGACTATGATAGCCCTTATATTCTTCACAAAATGCATGATTAATATTATTATATTCATTGCTTCTAAATATCTTATATTATCCATATGAATCAAACTCTAAATTTGCTATAAGATATTTCAAATTAAATCTGGTTACTAGATTTTTAGCCTTCACCAACAAGTGGATAAAATTCTGAATTTGCTATGAGATATTTATCTAAATTAAAAACAAAAACACATAAGACATATTGAAAGATTAATTGTCATGAATATTGATGCCATACGCACCACCATGATCTATTGATATCTTTTGCTAAAACTTTCTAAAATCATAATTCATATCAAGAATCATCTATCACATTTTATATAATGACAATTGGTATTATAATTGCTAACTATGGTTGGTATATTATGTGTGTATTGTGATTTATTTCTAGTTTAGACCTCTGAATCATTTTGATATCAAATCAAATAGAATTGTCACTCCATTCTAGGTCTCTAAGTTGAAACACAATCAAAATTTGGTATAACATTAATCTCAAATTTATCATTCTAACATTACCACCTAAAGAATATTTGTGTCTATGTTAGGCTTTATTTGTTTACCAAGATATACAAGCTGGGTATTCTCATCTAGGGCTTATCCATAGTATGATTGTGCATGAACATTATTGTTAATCTCTAAAATCATGCATATTTGATTTGTTTAAACATGATGTCTTGGGTTTTCATTTCCTATTTTTTTCAAGTTATAAGCACAAGTCTTTAGAAAAGTCAAAATGAAAACATAAGTAAATATATCTCATGCAATGATTATTTTGTCAAGTATACAAGAAATAGCTAACGTTTCATGCAATTTGGACCATCCAAAACATCTCCTAAAAATCTGCAACTTCAGCATGGAACTACTATTGGGACACCTAATCAAGTTCAAGCATCAAAATTTTCAAAACCCTAAAAAATCACTTATTGTTTCCCGCGCTAGCGCTAGCGTCGAGGTTCATTTTTCTGTATTTTTTAAATTTCTAAAAATCCCTTAAAATATATAAATCTATATTTTCTACTTAGTTTTGCACTTCTGTGTTTCTTTATTTTTTGAAAAATCAAATACAAAACTACAAAAGCAAAAATTACAAAAATATGCTTTTATCTGTAAAAATCAACTACAAAAATATTATAAAAAACAAGTATCAAAATTATTCTTCTGAACTTAACTTTTCTATGAAAGGGTGATTTGGGCTATCATCCCATCATATCACCTAGTACTGGGCGAACCTCTCACAAGGTAGCCCTCGGGAAGTCCAAGATCAATTTTATAAGTTCAAACTTTAAATAAAAATTATCTTTCAAAAATATCTGTATGGACTATATTGTAAAAATCAAGCATGAGTTAGTCTATTATTTAGAACTTCTATAATGTTGCAATTTATCTTTTCAAACTACTTTGAACATTGCCTTCATCATGCTTTGATACATCTATTAATATGTGCATAATTTATATTGAAAAAGTTGTGTAGAACTATGCGTAGCATGCCTCTAAGTATGAGTAATGTTTTATGGTTGATAATGATCGCAATTCACTCACTTATTTTGGCAGTGTCTACTTATGTGTTTAATCTAAGAATGTTTGTGTATGTTTTGTAATAGTACAATGAATTTTAATTGCACAAGTATCTTACCTACACAACCTTTATTTGCACTTTTAAAAGTTAGGAAAAGTGGTTATCTTTTTCATAAATTATATTGGTTTGCAAAACAAGTGTATTCGGAGAACTTTGTACAAAACAAAATCATAAAATAAAGTGACAAAGATAACTCCACCAAGCACTACTTGAACCTCCTGATAAGTCTTAATAAGCGTTGTGAGGTTGAGTACATTGGAAAGAATAATAAAGTATCTTGTGCAAACCATAACTTTCTTTCAAAATAAAAACCACTTATTCTTAAGTACACCGGATCACAATAAAAATCAATCTTGAAGAATAAAACTATGTGATCCCCCAAGCACTACTTTGCACCCTGATAAGTCTTGATGAGCATTGTGTGTGCAGAGCACCTTGTAGTTGTACATTTTTCTTTGTGCATTGAAGTGAGTAGAAGTAAAATTATTTGTGTTTTATTGTGCTCTTTACTTTACATATTACTTGTATTTTTGATTAAAACATTTGTTTACTCTATTCAAAATACACTTTTATGCACATCATTATCTTCCATAACACTTCTTCTCATGAGTATTGGATCCTAATGCTAATTCTATACTACTCTTTATTTATGAAATGCACTAGATAACCTAGCATGCTTTCTACAATGTTTGGTATGTTTTGAAATTGTGAATTAAAGTAACATTGTAGTAATCTCTTTTTGATAAGATTATTTCATGCTTGGTTACTGTATTGTCAAAACAAAAATTTTAAATACAAAATTGATTTACAAAACATATTCTTTTTGAAATTGAACTCATATATCTTTTTATGAACCATCATTGATTACCATAAGATGTTTTTTGTACTTCTATATGTCTTCCGCATCATAACCATATAATTGTTTTACCTTGCACTTTAGTACTTATTTAAAATCTTTCATCTTGTGTGCATCATCACTTGAATCTTCAAATTCCTTTCTTGCAACAAGTGGTAGACTTGCTTGGTAAACTTTATATTGGTTGAATTTTTTTTCTATAACTCTGATCTATTTCTATTCTAAACACTCCTCCAACAAGTGAAATATTGCTTATAAAACATCTCTTTTTAACTTTAACTCTGATGTTTCTTTTTCGAAATCTTCCGCAATACTCAAACTCTGATTCATTCATGAATTTCAATATAGCTATGTGAGTTTTGTTTCAAAAAAATTCAAATAAAAATATAAACCCATATGCTATGATATTTCCCATTAGATTTAAATGCTTAATGTTTCCAATAATTGTTATCCATGACTTCATTTCTCACCATAGCGGGGGCGTAGGGTTGTATACATTAGATAACCTTATCTCTAGTCATGTCTTGTCCTTAACCGGGGAGGGTTCCAGTGGGGCCTTGCGAGGCACTGGGGGGAAAGAGTGCTAGGTTAAGTTTTTGTCTAGTGTTTGCATATGGGATTAACACCCCAACCTACGGCATGTTTGCAGCTCCTCATGCCCATCCGTCACTTAGTACGGGGCTAGGTGTTGACATATTGTCTGGGTAGATTGGTTACTTGGAAATCATGATTTTTTTTGGCTTAAAACTCTTATTTAAAGGGAAAATCATTATTTTTGGCTAAACTCTGATTTATAAAAGGGGGAGAACTACAAACAAAAGGGATAAAACAAGTCATAACTCTGATCATTTTCAATGAAAGACAAGTCCAAAACTCCTTATCATTTACTTAAAAAGCTCGATCATGCCTTCTCTTTTATTTACACATTTTTAGTGCTTTGTTTCCCTACCCACTTTTGTTAATAACAAAGGGGGAGAACTAACATGATAAAATGCAAAAGGGGGAGAACTAACAATGATAAATGTAACCCGCTATCATAAACCCAACATGACAAATTCAGTTGATAACATACATATTAAGGGAGCATTCACATAGGGGGAGCATATATTTAGGGGGAGCAATTCCAAATACTAAAATCAATAATTATCCTAAGTCATCATTATCACACACACATAAGTAGGATCTCATCATGCTTATATATTAATGCTCTATTTTTTCATTAATGGATTTGTTATTATCAAAAGGGGGAGTTTGTTGGAACATGGTCTTCCGGATCTCCTAGGTTTGAGAATAACAAATCCTATGTGTATTTGATCTTGTGTGTTCAAGTGTGCAGGTTTACTAGGTCCACATGACTCAAGGAGTACTCATGATGACTGCCCCCAAAATTTAAGCCAGAATTCGAATAGGCTCACTAGCGTCGGCGGTAGCACCTAGCGTCGGGCTCTAGCGATGAAGAGCGCAATTCCAGGAGCTGTTATAGAAGGCGCTAACACCTGGCGGTAGCGGATAACGCCGGCGGTAGCTATGAACACAGAAGGAATAAAAGCAAGGTTGCCACGGATTGAAGATCCTGCCACGCAAGAAGTTTCTTAATCGGGGATAGCGCCGGCGGTAGCTACTAGCGCCGGCGGTAGCTACTAGCGCCGGCGGTAGCGTGGCGCACAGAAGGAATAGAGCAAGATGTTGCCGCGGATGGGAGATTCTTCCGCGCAAATTGTTACTTAATCCGGGCTAGCGTCGGCGGTAGCGCTAGCGCCGGCGGTAGCGTGAATGCTATAAATTGGACACTTTGCCTCCGTATTGTTGATCCTCTTTAGATTCAAAACTCCAGAGCTTCGTGCCACAGCAGAGAGAGGAGAGATCAGAGAGATACTCCCACCAAAAGCATAGAGAAGGAATTTCTGAAGGAGGATTTCTTCACGCTTCATCCGACAGGCAACCGCCTCAACAATGCTTATACTACAGCGGTCCAACGTCTCCTACTTCAGAAGTTCTTAGAGGGAGTTTTTATTATTGGTGTAATTTCAGTTTAGTTCTCTTTTTCTTGTAAACGGTTCGTTAATTCGCCTCGTGTTGGCGACTAGGTCTGGGGTAGACTTAGGGGGTAATTCGCCTTGTGTTAGCGACTAGGTCTAGGGTATAGATCTAGGGGGTGCTCGAGGCCTTTCTGGGGATTGATTGGCTAGAGCGGCTTGAGGTCGTATCTGGGGAGAGATCGGCTAAAGCCAACCGGTTCGTGGGGATACGAGTCGGTATAGAAAACGAAAAAGAACTATAATTATTCGCCTCGATTTCTAGCGTCATAGAAATCCATTTTTGTAATCAATTTTATTAATAGTAATCTTGTCTCTATTTTTGCAATAAAATTAATTTTGTTCTTCATTCATCTAAATTGTTTATTATCCTCTTTTTCATCATAAATCAATTTAGATCGCTATTCAAAAATATGACTTTAATCTTGCAATAATTCAAAGTTTTCTAAATATAATCTTAAGTTTTTGAAAACCCTTATTCACCCCCCCCCCCCCTCTAAGGGCGCTGACCGATCCAACAAGTGGTATCAGAGCGGTTTTATTCCAATCGGCTTAACAACCGGGAATAATGGCGTCTCATGACCTCGCTTCTACTAGTGGGGGAGATTTTTGTGAAGAGGAAAAATCACTTGCACCACCATTATTTGAAGGGACAAATTATAAAGGATGGAAAATCTTAATTGAAAATTTATTAAAACTTTAGACATCGAAGTTTGGAATTTAGCAATAGCAAGACCCGCAAATGAATCAAATAAAAAGGAACTTCAATTAAATGCAAAAGCTAAACACTATTTGTTTTGCGGTCTATCTAATAAAATTTTCAAATTGATATATTGCTTTTCAAGTGCATATAAAGTATGGCATTTTCTTGAAGAAATTTATGATTCTACAGGTATGGAACAATCGCAAGAACCGGAGAATACGCAAGCATGCACAACTCTTCAAAAATGCCCTCCTTATGACGAATCAATGGAGCATGCATCAAAAGAAAGTGATGAAGCAATCTTACTTTTGGAAGAGGAGTGTCAAGAAGAAGACAAAGGAACAATATGTTCAAATCCTCCCTCATCCAAAAGCAATGTAAGGAAATCAAATTCTATCTTTTGTACTTCTATCTCTTCATTACAATTGTTACAAAATACTAGACGCAAAATTGAGAAATTAAAGAATGCTAATAAACTATTGCGCTTAGAAAATAAAAATTTAAAAGCAAAAGTTAAAGTAATATCAAAATCTGATTTATCTAGCTTTACTCATGTCACTTCAATTGAAAATACAAAACCTTGTCTTGATTGTAATGATATTAAAGAAAAATTTAAGGAACTTGAAAAAGAAATTATTTATATAAGAGAACAAAATGAAAAATTATGTTTAGAAAATTCATCTTTAAAAATTAATTGTGCTAAGTGTAAGGACTATGAAATTGAAATAAAAGAGATGGATGAAACATTTGATGAGTATAGGGATAAATATGAAAAACATATTGACTCAATTGTTACCACTCTCAAAATTAGCACAATAAATTATAATAAAGCTAGACATAATTTAAAAATCAAGAATGATGAACTAAAATCAAAAATCAACTTGCTTAAGGAAATCATTAAGAAAAATGCTCAAAACATTCATTCACAATCTCAAGGTATATCTAAAAGCAAGTTGAATATAATTTCTCAAAATGTTGATAAATCCAACAAAGGAAATAAAGAATATCAAATGCTTGAAAATAAAATTCCAAATCATTATCATTTACAAAATAACCACTCTCCCAACATAAATTTAAAGATAAACAAATTTCTTATAAAGAATGTTTTGCAAAATCGTCATGGAAATTTGATAAATAAGAATAATATTAAACCAATGTTTGAATGGCGGCCAAAAGTTAAAGATGAAACACAAACTCAAATCAAAAGGGCTCATTCAATCACATCTCCCCAAAAGAAAACATGATGTATTTGGGTACCCAAAGGAACCGTCACTCCCGGTCCTCTTTGGATACCTAAATCTCTTATTCATTAGTATCCCATCATTTGCATGAAGTAGAGATCAATTAAAAATGAAATATCATTTCTCTATTTCATGGTATACTTAAATTTCTTTTGCTGTTTTTAAACTATCATGCTGTGATCACTTTATATATTTTGTGATATGACTTTCATAAATTAAAACCATAATTCATAAATGAATCAAATTGAATAAAATTTAATAAAAGTTATATCATTTCTTTTTAGTGATCTACTTATCCTTTTTACTTTTACCTTTCTAAATCCATTACCTTTAAAATGTCTTGAACTATCATCACAAATTGTATATCAAAATTATTATCAAGACTAATAATATTATTTTAGAGAATGGATTTAAATGGTTTATTAAAGGGCTTAGCCTAAAAAGTAAAATTCGAAATGTGTTGGTCTTGTTTTATTGACTATGATAGCCCTTATATTCATCACAAAATGCATGATTAATATTATTATATTCATTGCTTCTAAATATCTTATATTATCCATATGAATCAAACTCTAAATTTGCTATAAGATATTTCAAATTAAATCCGGTTACTAGATTTTTAGCCTTCACCAACAAGTGGATAAAATTCTGAATTTGCTATGAGATATTTATCTAAATTAAAAAGAAAAACACATAAGACATATTGAAAGATTAATTGTCATGAATATTGATGCCATACGCACCACCATGATCTATTGATATCTTTTGCTAAAACTTTCTAAAATCATAATTCATATCAAGAATCATCTATCACATTTTATATAATGACAATTGGTATTATAATTGCTTACTATGGTTGGTATATTATGTGTGTATTGTGATTTATTTCTAGTTTAGACCTCTGAATCATTTTGATATCAAATCAAATAGAATTGTCACTCCATTCTAGGTCTCTAAGTTGAAACACAATCAAAATTTGGTATAACATTAATCTCAAATTTATCATTCTAACATTACCACCTAAAGAATATTTGTGTCTATGTTAGGCTTAATTTTTTTACCAAGATATACAGGCTGGGTATTCTCATCTAGGGCTTATCCATAGTATGGTTGTGCATGAACATTATTGTTAATCTCTAAAATCATGCATATTTGATTTGTTCAAACATGATGTCTTGGGTTTTCATTTCCTATTTTTTCAAGTTATAAGCACAAGTCTTTAGAAAAGTCAAAATGAAAACATAAGTAAATATATCTCATGCAATGATTATTATGTCAAGTATACAAGAAATAGCTAACGTTTCATGCAATTTGGACCATCCAAAACATCTCCTAAAAATCTGCAACTTCAGCATGGAACTACTATTGGGACACCTAATCAAGTTCAAGCATCAAAATTTTCAAAACCCTAAGAAATCACTTATTGTTTCCCGCGCTAGCGCTAGCGCCGGCGCTAGCGTCGAGGTTCATTTTTCTATATTTTTTAAATTTCTAAAAATCCCTTAAAATATATAAATCTATATTTTCTACTTAGTTTTGCACTTCTGTGTTTCTTTATTTTTTAAAAAATCAAATACAAAACTACAAAAGCAAAAATTACAAAAATATGCTTTTATCTGTAAAAATCAACTACAAAAATATTAAAAAAACAAGTATCAAAATTATTCTTCTGAACTTAACATTTCTATGAAAGGGTGATTTGGGCTATCATCCCATCATATCACCTAGTACCGGGCGAACCTCTCACAAGGTAGCCCTCGGGAAGTCCAAGATCAATTTTATAAGTTCAAACTTTAAATAAAAATTATCTTTCAAAAATATTTGTATGGACTTTATTGTAAAAATCAAGCATGAGTTAGTCTATTATTTAGAACTTCTATAATGTTGCAATTTATCTTTTCAAACTACTTTGAACATTGCCTTCATCATGCTTTGATACATCTATTAATATGTGCATAATTTATATTGAAAAAGTTGTGTAGAACTATGCGTAGCATGCCTCTAAGTATGAGTAATGTTTTATGGTTGATAATGATCGCAATTCACTCACTTATTTTGGCAGTGTCTACTTATGTGTTTAATCTAAGAATGTTTGTGTATGTTTTGTAATAGTACAATGAATTTTAATTGCACAAGTATCTTACCTACGCAACCTTTATTTGCACTTTTAAAAGTTAAGAAAAGTGGTTATCTTTTTCATAAATTATATTGGTTTGCAAAACAAGTGTATTCGGAGAACTTTGTACAAAACAAAATCATAAAATAAAGTGACAAAGATAACTCCACCAAGCACTACTTGAACCTCCTGATAAGTCTTAATAAGCGTTGTGAGGTTGAGTACCTTGGAAAGAATAATAAAGTATCTTGTGCAAACCATAACTTTCTTTCAAAATAAAAACCACTTATTCTTAAGTACACCGGATCACAATAAAAATCAATCTTGAAGAATAAAACTATGTGATCCCCCAAGCACTACTTTGCACCCTGATAAGTCTTGATGAGCATTGTGTGTGCAGAGCACCTTGGTAGTTGTACATTTTTCTTTGTGCATTGAAGTGAGTAGAAGTAAAATTATTTGTGTTTTATTGTGCTCTTTACTTTACATATTACTTGTATTTTTGATTAAAACATTTGTTTACTCTATTCAAAATACACTTTTATGCACATCATTATCTTCCATAACACTTCTTCTCATGAGTATTGGATCCTAATGCTAATTCTATACTACTCTTTATTTATGAAATGCACTAGATAACCTAGCATGCTTTCTACAATGTTTGGTATGTTTTGAAATTGTGAATTAAAGTAACATTGTAGTAATCTCTTTTTGATAAGATTATTTCATGCTTGGTTACTGTATTGTCAAAACAAAAATTTTAAATACAAAATTGATTTACAAAAATATCTTCTTTTTGAAATTGAACTCATATATCTTTTTATGAACCATCATTGATTACCATAAGATGTTTTTTGTACTTCTATATGTCTTCCGCATCATAACCATATAATTGTTTTACCTTGCACTTTAGTACTTATTTAAAATCTTTCATCTTGTGTGCATCATCACTTGAATCTTCAAATTCCTTTCTTGCAACAAGTGGTAGACTTGCTTGGTAAACTTTATATTGGTTGAATTTTTTTTCTATAACTCTGATCTATTTCTATTCTAAACACTCCTCCAACAAGTGAAATATTGCTTATAAAACATCTCTTTTTAACTTTAACTCTGATGTTTCTTTTTCGAAATCTTCCGCAATACTCAAACTCTGATTCATTCCTGAATTTCAATATAGCTATGTGAGTTTTGTTTCAAAAAAATTCAAATAAAAATATAAACCCATATGCTATGATATTTCCCATTAGATTTAAATGCTTAATGTTTCCAATAATTGTTATCCATGACTTCATTTCTCACCATAGCGGGGGCGTAGGGTTGTAGACATTAGATAACCTTATCTCTAGTCATGTCTTGTCCTTAACCGGGGAGGGTTCCAGTGGGGCCTTGCGAGGCACTGGGGGGAAAGAGTGCTAGGTTAAGTTTTTGTCTAGTGTTTGCATATGGGATTAACACCCCAACCTACGGCATGTTTGCAGCTCCTCATGCCCATCCGTCACTTAGTACGGGGCTAGGTGTTGACATATTGTCTGGGTAGATTGGTTACTTGGAAATCATGATTTTTTTTGGCTTAAAACTCTTATTTAAAGGGAAAATCATTATTTTTGGCTAAACTCTGATTTATAAAAGGGGGAGAACTACAAACAAAAGGGATAAAACAAGTCATAACTCTGATCATTTTCAATGAAAGACAAGTCCAAAACTCCTTATCATTTACTTAAAAAGCTCGATCATGCCTTCTCTTTTATTTACACATTTTTAGTGCTTTGTTTCCCTACCCACTTTTGTTAATAACAAAGGGGGAGAACTAACATGATAAAATGCAAAAGGGGGAGAACTAACAATGATAAATGTAACCCGCTATCATAAACCCAACATGACAAATTCAGTTGATAACATACATATTAAGGGAGCATTCACATAGGGGGAGCATATATTTAGGGGGAGCAATTCCAAATACTAAAATCAATAATTATCCTAAGTCATCATTATCACACACACATAAGTAGGATCTCATCATGCTTATATATTAATGCTCTATTTTTTCATTAATGGATTTGTTATTATCAAAAGGGGGAGTTTGTTGGAACATGGTCTTCCGGATCTCCTAGGTTTGAGAATAACAAATCCTATGTGTATTTGATCTTGTGTGTTCAAGTGTGCAGGTTTACTAGGTCCACATGACTCAAGGAGTACTCATGATGACTACCCCCAAAATTTAAGCCAGAATTCGAAGAGGCTCACTAGCGTCGGCGGTAGCACCTAGCGTCGGGCGCTAGCGATGAAGAGCGCAATTCCAGGAGCTGTTATAGAAGGCGCTAACGCCTGGCGGTAGCGGATAACGCCGGCGGTAGCTATGAACACAGAAGGAATAAAAGCAAGGTTGCCACGGATTGAAGATCCTGCAATGCAAGAAGTTTCTTAATCGGGGATAGCGCCGGCGGTAGCTACTAGCGCCGGCGGTAGCGTGGCGCACAGAAGGAATAGAGCAAGATGTTGCCGCGGATGGGAGATTCTTCCGCGCAAATTGTTACTTAATCCGGGCTAGCGTCGGCGGTAGCGCTAGCGCCGGCGGTAGCGTGAATGCTATAAATTGGACACTTTGCCTCCGTATTGTTGATCCTCTTTAGATTCAAAACTCCAGAGCTTCGTGCCACAGCAGAGAGAGGAGAGATCAGAGAGATACTCCCACCAAAAGCATAGAGAAGGAATTTCTGAAGGAGGATTTCTTCACGCTTCATCCGACAGTTAACCGCCTCAACAATGCTTATACTACAGCGGTCCAACGTCTCCTACTTCAGAAGTTCTTAGAGGGAGTTTTTATTATTGGTGTAATTTCAGTTTAGTTCTCTTTTTCTTGTAAACGGTTCGTTAATTCGCCTCGTGTTGGCGACTAGGTCTGGGGTAGACTTAGGGGGTAATTCGCCTTGTGTTAGCGACTAGGTCTAGGGTATAGATCTAGGGGGTGCTCGAGGCCTTTCTGGGGATTGATTGGCTAGAGCGGCTTGAGGCCGTATCTGGGGAGAGATCGGCTAAAGCCAACCGGTTCGTGGGGATACGAGTCGGTATAGAAAGCGAAAAAGAACTATAATTATTCGCCTCGATTTCTAGCGTCATAGAAATCCATTTTTGTAATCAATTTTATTAATAGTAATCTTGTCTCTATTTTTGCAATAAAATTAATTTTGTTCTTCATTCATCTAAATTGTTTATTATCCTCTTTTTCATCATAAATCAATTTAGATCGCTATTCAAAAATATTACTTTAATCTTGCAATAATTCAAAGTTTTCTAAATATAATCTTAAGTTTTTGAAAACCCTTATTCACCCCCCCCCCCCCCCCCTCTAAGGGCGCTGACCGATCCAACAAGTGGAATCAGAGCGGTTTTATTCCAATTGGCTTAACAACCGGGAATAATGGCGTCTCATGACCTCGCTTCTACTAGTGGGGGAGATTTTTGTGAAGAGGAAAAATCACTTGCACCACCTTTATTTGAAGGGACAAATTATAAAGGATGGAAAATCTTAATTGAAAATTTATTAAAACTTTAGACATCGAAGTTTGGAATTTAGCAATAGCAAGACCCGCAAATGAATCAAATAAAAAGGAACTTCAATTAAATGCAAAAGCTAAACACTATTTGTTTTGCGGTCTATCTAATAAAATTTTCAAATTGATATATTGCTTTTCAAGTGCATATAAAGTATGTCATTTTCTTGAAGAAATTTATGATTCTACAGGTATGGAACAATCGCAAGAACCGGAGAATACGCAAGCATGCACAACTCTTCAAAAATGCCCTCCTTATGACGAATCAATGGAGCACGCATCAAAAGAAAGAGATGAAGCAATCTTACTTTTGGAAGAGGAGTGTCAAGAAGAAGACAAAGGAACAATATGTTCAAATCCTCCCTCATCCAAAAGCAATGTAAGGAAATCAAATTCTATCTTTTGTACTTCTATCTCTTCATTACAATTGTTACAAAATACTAGACGCAAAATTGAGAAATTAAAGAATGCTAATAAACTATTGCGCTTAGAAAATAAAAATTTAAAAGCAAAAGTTAAAGTAATATCAAAATCTGATTTATCTAGCTTTACTCATGTCACTTCAATTGAAAATACAAAACCTTGTCTTGATTGTAATGATATTAAAGAAAAATTTAAGGAACTTGAAAAAGAAATTATTTTTATAAGAGAACAAAATGAAAAATTATGTTTAGAAAATTCATCTTTAAAAATTAATTGTGCTAAGTGTAAGGACTATGAAATTGAAATAAAAGAGATGGATGAAACATTTGATGAGTATAGGGATAAATATGAAAAACATATTGACTCAATTGTTACCACTCTCAAAATTAGCACAATAAATTATAATAAAGCTAGACATAATTTAAAAATCAAGAATGATGAACTAAAATCAAAAATCAACTTGCTTAAGGAAATCATTAAGAAAAATGCTCAAAACATTCATTCACAATCTCAAGGTATATCTAAAAGCAAGTTGAATATAATTTCTCAAAATGTTGATAAATCCAACAAAGGAAATAAAGAATATCAAATGCTTGAAAATAAAATTCCAAATCATTATCATTTACAAAATAACCACTCTCCCAACATAAATTTAAAGATAAACAAATTTCTTATAAAGAATGTTTTGCAAAATCGTCATGGAAATTTGATAAATAAGAATAATATTAAACCAATGTTTGAATGGCGGCCAAAAGTTAAAGATGAAACACAAACTCAAATCAAAAGGGCTCATTCAATCACATCACCCCAAAAGAAAACACGATGTATTTGGGTACCCAAAGGAACCGTCACTCCCGGTCCTCTTTGGATACCTAAATCTCTTATTCATTAGTATCCCATCATTTGCATGAAGTAGAGATCAATTAAAAATGAAATATCATTTCTCTATTTCATGGTATACTTAAATTTCTTTTGCTGTTTTTAAACTATCATGCTGTGATCACTTTATATATTTTGTGATATGACTTTCATAAATTAAAACCATAATTCATAAATGAATCAAATTGAATAAAATTTAATAAAAGTTATATCATTTCTTTTTAGTGATCTACTTATCCTTTTTACTTTTACCTTTCTAAATCCATTACCTTTAAAATGTCTTGAACTATCATCACAAATTGTATATCAAAATTATTATCAAGACTAATAATATTATTTTAGAGAATGGATTTAAATGGTTTATTAAAGGGCTTAACCTAAAAAGTAAAATTCGAAATGTGTTGGTCTTGTTTTATTGACTATGATAGCCCTTATATTCTTCACAAAATGCACGATTAATATTATTATATTCATTGCTTCTAAATATCTTATATTATCCATATGAATCAAACTCTAAATTTGCTATAAGATATTTCAAATTAAATCCGGTTACTAGATTTTTAGCCTTCACCAACAAGTGGATAAAATTCTGAATTTGCTATGAGATATTTATCTAAATTAAAAAGAAAAACACATAAGACATATTGAAAGATTAATTGTCATGAATATTGATGCCATACGCACCATCATGATCTATTGATATCTTTTGCTAAAACTTTCTAAAATCATAATTCATATCAAGAATCATCTATCACATTTTATATAATGACAATTGGTATTATAATTGCTTACTATGGTTGGTATATTATGTGTGTATTGTGATTTATTTCTAGTTTAGACCTCTGAATCATTTTGATATCAAATCAAATAGAATTGTCACTCCATTCTAGGTCTCTAAGTTGAAACACAATCAAAATTTGGTATAACATTAATCTCAAATTTATCATTCTAACATTACCACCTAAAGAATATTTGTGTCTATGTTAGGCTTTATTTGTTTACCAAGATATACAGGCTGGGTATTCTCATCTAGGGCTTATCCATAGTATGGTTGTGCATGAACATTATTGTTAATCTCTAAAATCATGCATATTTGATTTGTTCAAACATGATGTCTTGGGTTTTCATTTCCTATTTTTTCAAGTTATAAGCACAAGTCTTTAGAAAAGTCAAAATGAAAACATAAGTAAATATATCTCAGGCAATGATTATTTTGTCAAGTATACAAGAAATAGCTAACGTTTCATGCAATTTGGACCATCCAAAACATCTCCTAAAAATCTGCAACTTCAGCATGGAACTACTATTGGGACACCTAATCAAGTTCAAGCATCAAAATTTTCAAAACCTTAAGAAATCACTTATTGTTTCCCGCGCTAGCGCTAGCGCCGGCGCTAGCGTCGAGGTTCATTTTTCTGTATTTTTTAAATTTCTAAAAATCCCTTAAAATATATAAATCTATATTTTCTACTTAGTTTTGCACTTCTGTGTTTCTTTATTTTTTGAAAAATCAAATACAAAACTACAAAAGCAAAAATTACAAAAATATGCTTTTATCTGTAAAAATCAACTACAAAAATATTAAAAAAACAAGTATCAAAATTATTCTTCTGAACTTAACTTTTCTATGAAAGGGTGATTTGGGCTATCATCCCATCATATCACCTAGTACCGGGCGAACCTCTCACAAGGTAGCCCTCGGGAAGTCCAAGATCAATTTTATAAGTTCAAACTTTAAATAAAAATTATCTTTCAAAAATATCTGTATGGACTTTATTGTAAAAATCAAGCATGAGTTAGTCTATTATTTAGAACTTCTATAATGTTGCAATTTATCTTTTCAAACTACTTTGAACATTGCCTTCATCATGCTTTGATACATCTATTAATATGTGCATAATTTATATTGAAAAAGTTGTGTAGAACTATGCGTAGCATGCCTCTAAATATGAGTAATGTTTTATGGTTGATAATGATCGCAATTCACTCACTTATTTTGGCAGTGTCTACTTATGTGTTTAATCTAAGAATGTTTGTGTATGTTTTGTAATAGTACAATGAATTTTAATTGCACAAGTATCTTACCTACACAACCTTTATTTGCACTTTTAAAAGTTAAGAAAAGTGGTTATCTTTTTCATAAATTATATTGGTTTGCAAAACAAGTGTATTCGGAGAACTTTGTACAAAACAAAATCATAAAATAAAGTGACAAAGATAACTCCACCAAGCACTACTTGAACCTCCTGATAAGTCTTAATAAGCGTTGTGAGGTTGAGTACCTTGGAAAGAATAATAAAGTATCTTGTGCAAACCATAACTTTCTTTCAAAATAAAAACCACTTATTCTTAAGTACACCAGATCGCAATAAAAATCAATCTTGAAGAATAAAACTATGTGATCCCCCAAGCACTACTTTGCACCCTGATAAGTCTTGATGAGCATTGTGTGTGCAGAGCACCTTGGTAGTTGTACATTTTTCTTTGTGCATTGAAGTGAGTAGAAGTAAAATTATTTGTGTTTTATTGTGCTCTTTACTTTACATATTACTTGTATTTTTGATTAAAACATTTGTTTACTCTATTCAAAATACACTTTTATGCACATCATTATCTTCCATAACACTTCTTCTCATGAGTATTGGATCCTAATGCTAATTCTATACTACTCTTTATTTATGAAATGCACTAGATAACCTAGCATGCTTTCTACAATGTTTGGTATGTTTTGAAATTGTGAATTAAAGTAACATTGTAGTAATCTCTTTTTGATAAGATTATTTCATGCTTGGTTACTGTATTGTCAAAACAAAAATTTTAAATATAAAATTGATTTACAAAAACATCTTCTTTTTGAAATTGAACTCATATATCTTTTTATGAACCATCATTGATTACCATAAGATGTTTTTTGTACTTCTATATGTCTTCCGCATCATAACCATATAATTGTTTTACCTTGCACTTTAGTACTTATTTAAAATCTTTCATCTTGTGTGCATCATCACTTGAATCTTCAAATTCCTTTCTTGCAACAAGTGGTAGACTTGCTTGGTAAACTTTATATTGGTTGAATTTTTTTTCTATAACTCTGATCTATTTCTATTCTAAACACTCCTCCAACAAGTGAAATATTGCTTATAAAACATCTCTTTTTAACTTTAACTCTGATGTTTCTTTTTCGAAATCTTCCGCAATACTCAAACTCTGATTCATTCATGAATTTCAATATAGCTATATGAGTTTTGTTTCAAAAAAATTCAAATAAAAATATAAACCCATATGCTATGATATTTCCCATTAGATTTAAATGCTTAATGTTTCCAATAATTGTTATCCATGACTTCATTTCTCACCATAGCGGGGGCGTAGGGTTGTAGACATTAGATAACCTTATCTCTAGTCATGTCTTGTCCTTAACCGGGGAGGGTTCCAGTGGGGCCTTGCGAGGCACTGGGGGGAAAGAGTGCTAGGTTAAGTTTTTGTCTAGTGTTTGCATATGGGATTAACACCCCAACCTACGGCATGTTTGCAGCTCCTCATGCCCATCCGTCACTTAGTACGGGGCTAGGTGTTGACATATTGTCTGGGTAGATTGGTTACTTGGAAATCATGATTTTTTTTGGCTTAAAACTCTTATTTAAAAGGAAAATCATTATTTTTGGCTAAACTCTGATTTATAAAAGGGGGAGAAGTACAAACAAAAGGGATAAAACAAGTCATAACTCTGATCATTTTCAATGAAAGACAAGTCCAAAACTCCTTATCATTTACTTAAAAAGCTCGATCATGTCTTCTCTTTTATTTACACATTTTTTAGTGCTTTGTTTCCCTACCCACTTTTGCTAATAACAAAGGGGGAGAACTAACATGATAAAATGCAAAAGGGGGAGAACTAACAATGATAAATGTAACCCGCTATCATAAACCCAACATGACAAATTCAGTTGATAACATACATATTAAGGGAGCATTCACATAGGGGGAGAATATATTTAGGGGGAGCAATTCCAAATACTAAAATCAATAATTATCCTAAGTCATCACTATCACACACACACAAGTAGGATCTCATCATGCTTATATATTAATGCTCTATTTTATCATTAATGGATTTGTTATTATCAAAAGGGGGAGTTTGTTGGAACATGGTCTTCCGCATCTCCTAGGTTTGAGAATAACAAATCCTATGTGTATTTGATCTTGTGTGTTCAAGTGTGCAGGTTTACTAGGTCCACATGACTCAAGGAGTACTCATGATGACTGCCCCCAAAATTTAAGCCAGAATTCGAAGAGGCTCACTAGCGTCAGCGGTAGCACCTAGCGCCGGGCGCTAGCGATGAAGAGCGCAATTCCAGGAGCTGTTATAGAAGGCGCTAACGCCTGGCGGTAGCGGATAACGCCGGCGGTAGCTATGAACACAGAAGGAATAAAAGCAAGGTTGCCACGGATTGAAGATCCTGCCGCGCAAGAAGTTTCTTAATCGTGGATAGCGCCGGCGGTAGCTACTAGCGCCGGCGGTAGCGTGGTGCACAGAAGGAATAGAGCAAGATGTTGTCGCGGATGGGAGATTCTGCCGCGCAAATTGTTACTTAATCCGGGCTAGCGCCGGCGGTAGCGCTAGCGCCGGCGGTAGCGTGAAGGCTATAAATTGGACACTTTGCCTCCGTATTATTGATCCTCTTTAGATTCAAAACTCCAGAGCTTCGTGCCACAGTAGAGAGAGGAGAGATCAGAGAGATACTCCCACCAAAAGCATAGAGAAGGAATTTCTGAAGGAGGATTTCTTCACGCTTCATCCGACAGGCAACCGCCTCAACAACGCTTATACTACAGCGGTCCAACGTCTCCTACTTCAGAAGTTCTTAGAGGGAGTTTTTATTATTGGTGTAATTTCAGTTTAGTTCTCTTTTTCTTGTAAACGGTTCGTTAATTCGCCTCGTGTTGGCGACTAGGTCTGGGGTAGACTTAGGGGGTAATTCGCCTTGTGTTGGCGACTAGGTCTAGGGTATAGATCTAAGGGGTGCTCGAGGCCTTTTTGGGGATATATTGGCTAGAGCGGCTTGAGGCCGTATCTGGGGAGAGATCGGCTAAAGCCAACGGGTTCGTGGGGATACGAGTCGGTATAGAAAACGAAAAAGAACTATAATTATTCGCCTCGATTTCTAGCGTCATAGAAATCCATTTTTGTAATCAATTTTATTAATAGTAATCATGTCTCTATTTTTGTAATAAAATTAATTTTGTTCTTCATTCATCTAAATTGTTTATTATCCTCTTTTTCATCATAAATCAATTTAGATCGCTATTCAAAAATATTACTTTAATCTTGCAATAATTCAAAGTTTTCTAAATATAATCTTAAGTTTTTGAAAACCCTTATTCACCCCCCCCCCCCCTCTAAGGGCGCCGACCGATCCAACAAGAACTTGTCACCTTGCCAGCCTCTCTAGAGATCAACCTGAAACCCCCAGTCTAGTGAGAGCCCGGGAGCGGAATCGATCTGGGGTATTCCATCATAAAAACTTGTCACCTTGCCAGCCTCTCCAGAGATCAACCTGAAACCCCCCGTCTAGTGAGAGCCCGGGAGCGGAATCGATCTGGGCATTCCAGCATAAAACTTGTCACCTTGCCAGCCTCTCCAGAGATCAACTTGAAACCCTCCGTCTAGTGAGAGCCCGGGAGCGGAATCGATCTTGGGCATTCCAGCATAAAAACTTGTCACCTTGCCTAACTTCGCCTAACAACTATAACTATCAAGTGAAAAAGTAAAGTATTCAACCAACATCATAATAAAACTTTCAAGGGTAGAACCGCTTCAAATCGTCTCCACTTCTGGCTCGGTCGAGGGGTACCCCTTCCACATCTCGGAGGTGATACCTCCCCCCCCCCCCGACTTGAGCACTTCGCTTACAATGTATGGACCCTCCCAATTGGGGTTGAGCTTACCCACTGAGGCCCCTCTTCCGGCCGCATTGACCTTTTTCAAGACCAGATCTCCTTTTTGAAAATGCTTTACACGGATGTTTTTGTCAAAATATCGGGCCATTCGCCGCTTGATTTCTTCCCTCCTGATGGTGGCCTGGTCCCGGAGTTCCTCCACCAGGTCCAAGGATAGCCTTTGTTCCTCGTCATTGGCCACTAGCCACTCTTCATTCCCTTCACCTGCGGCGACCACCCTGGGGGTCTTTACTTCGAATTCTATGGGAAGGACTGCTTCGGACCCATGAGAAAGTTTGAACGGGGTCTCTCCAGTGGCGGTGTTAGGAGTAGTCCTCAGGGCCCAGAGAACGGATGGTAGCTGCTCTACCCAGTTTCACCAGAGGTTCTCCACCTTCTTCTTTAACAGGTTGACGATTATCTTGTTTGCCGCCTCCACCTGGCAGTTGCTTCTCGGATGGTGAACCGATGCGAACCGGAGTTCGATGCCGAGCTGGGTGTAGAAGCTAACAAATTCTTCGCTAGAAAACTATGGCCCGTTGTCCGTCACTATGGCCAGGGGGAGCCCGTGCCTGCAAATTATCTCTCCCCACACAAAATTCCTTACAACTTGAGATGTTACCTTGGCGAGCGCCTTCACTTCTACCCACTTGGAAAAGTAATCGATCATGACCAGCAAGAACCTTCTCTGGCCGCTAGCTTGAGGGAAAGGGCCAACTAGGTCCAACCCCCATATGGCAAAAGGTCAGGGAGCTGTGATGGTCCGATGTCTCTGGGATGGGAGGAGTTGGAGTGGAGCATAGAGTTGGCACTTTGAACACTTCCTTGCGAACTCGGCTGCATCTTTGCTGAGGGTGGGCCAGAAATAGCCTTGCCTCAACACCCTCCCCTTCAGGGTTCGGCTCCTAGAATGACTGCCACACTCCCCGGAGTGAATTTCCTCCAGGACTTTCGGGACCTCCTCCTCGGAGACACAATGGGCCAGGAGTCCCGAGAGAGTTTTCCTATATAGACCTCCTGCATACAAGGAATAATAAGCTGACTTATACCTGAAGCGTCGCCCGTCTATGTCCCCTTCAGGGAGCTTCCCTGATGATATGAAGGTGATGAAAGGATCCATCCACGAGGTCCGCTGATCTATCTCCATCAGCTCCCCCTCATCGATTGTGGGTCGAAAGAGTTTCGGAACTGTTCCGCCTGCTCGGGGACTGAACTTCGCTAGGAGGTCTGCGGGGGTACTCTCCTCCCTCGGCACGTGTCTGATGGAGAAAGTGCGAAATCGCCCGATGACTCCCTTGACCTTCTCCAGGTACCGCTGGAGAGTCGGATCCTTCGCTTCAAACTCTCCCCGGACTTGGCATGCCACCACCATGGAGTTCGTCGAGACATCCACATCTTGCACTCCCAGTTCCTGGGCCAGCCGGAGGCCCGCTATCACTGCCTCGTACTCAGCTTGGTTATTGGTAATCGGGAAGTGGATGTTTAGAGCTTGTTCGATCTTTGTACCTTGGGGGCTTACCAGAATGATTCCCCCTCCATATGAGTGCCTTCCTGACGCACCATCCACCAACATCTTCCACGCCACTGGGGGAGGCAGTTCATGTTCCCCCACTTTGGATGTGTAGTCAGCCATGAAGTCTGCCACTGCTTGGGCCTTGATTGACTCCCTAGGGACGAACGTAATGTTGAACTCACTCAGCTCCATATGAGTGCCTGAAAGTAGGGTCGAAGCCTCCGGGCCGCTACCACCAATGCGAAAGCCAACTTCTCTAAAATTGGGTACCGGAGCTCCGCCTTCTTCAGCACCCGGCTGACATAATAGATAGGGAACTGCTTTCTTCCTTCCTCTCGGATTAGTACCGAACTTACCACTTCAAGTCCTACTCCCAGGTATAGGGATAGGTCTTCTCCCGATCTCGGCCCTTGAAGTAGGGGGGTTTGGGTGAGTTGCCCTTTCAAAGCCTGAAAAGCTTCCTCACACTCTGGGGTCCATTCAAATTTTTTATTGCCCCTCAGCACCTTGAAGAAGGGTGCACACTTCTCTCCCGCCTTGGAGAGAAACCTGCTAAGTCCGGCCAACTTCCCTGTGAGGCTCTGAACCTCCTTTGGGCTTCTCGGCGACCCTAACTCCATTATCGCCTTGACCTTATCTGGGTTAGGTTCCACCCCCGCCGGGGTGAGCAAGGGACCCAGGAATTTCCCTCGGCTGTCCCCGAAGACACACTTCCAGGGGTTGAGTTTCATCTTATACCTTCGCAGGGTCCCAAACGTCTCCTCAAGGTCTCGGAGGTGAGACCCAAGGTCCAGGCTTTTTACTATGAGGTCATCAACATAGACCTCTAAGTTTCTTCCCCTTTGTTCGCGAAAGACCCGATCCATCATCCTTTGATATGTGGCACCTACATTCTTGAGCCCAAATGACATCATCTTATAACAGTAGCATCCATCCCCAGTGATGAAGGAGATATCTTTGATGTCCGGGGGGTGCATGCGGATTTGATGATAACCTGAAAAAGCATCTAAGAAAGACATTACAGGAAAACCAACGGCTGAGTCAACCAGCGCGTCGATTCTAGGCAAGGGATAGCAATCTTTCAGGCACGATTTATTAAGTAGTAAAAAGTCGATACACATGCGCCACTTACCTCCCCCCTTCTTTACCATGACTACATTGGAGACCCAGCCTGGATACTGGATCTCCGACACAAAACCTGCTTGTATGAGCTTTTTTACCTCCTCGCGGATCGGTCCCTCCAGCTTGTCCGCTGTGGCCTGCTTGTATGAGCTTTTTTACCTCCTCGCGGATCGGTCCCTCCAGCTTGTCCGCTGTGGCCCTCTTCTTTTGGCGGATGGGGCGGGTGACAGGGTCGAGATTGAGTCGGTGGGAAGCCACGTCTGCATCGATCCCGGTCATCTCTGCGGCGCTCCAAGCGAAGACATCCACATTCTTCTGCACGCAAGCTAGGATCTCAGCCTGCTCCTCCGAACTGAGCTTTCAGCTGACTCGGACCTTCACCACCACTCCCAGCCGAGTGGTGACCACAAGCTCCACGGCCTCCAGCCTAGATTGCTGTCCCCAAGCACTTTCCTTTTCTCCGCCGCAAGCGAGCGCTCGGGCTCCGTCCTCCGTCTCTTTCTCCCCTACCATCATCAACTCCCCCGCCCCTCCTCCCTGGGCGCCTTCTTCTTTCTCCTCTTCTTCTCCTCCCTCCGCCCTGAGTCCTTCAGTGACTCCTTCCTGGGCATGAACTTCCTCTTCCACTATCCTTTCCTCTTCTTCCTTCTCGCCTCCGGCCTCTGCCGCTTCCTCCATCACTTTGTCCCACTCCTCTGTTTCTCTCATCCAGGCTATGGTGTTGATAGCCGTCACATAGCACTGTCTCGCCACCTTGGGGTCTCCTTGGACCCGGACCTGGATTCCACCCGCGTTGAACTTGAGGCACTGGTGGAAGGTAGAAGGGACGCATCGAAAAGCACTGATTAAAGGCCGTCCGAAGATGGCGTTGTAGCTGCTCGGGGCATCCACTATCACGAAGCGGCAGTTCCAGGACTGCCCTCCGAGAGTCACATGGAGTCCCACTCCACCTTCTACCTCCTTCCTTTCTCCCGAAAAACCAAATAGGGGGCCATCCAAGGCCAACACCCTCCGGGCCTCCACCTTCATCTCATCAAACGCCTTCTTGAAGACGACGTTGACCGAACTCCCGTTGTTGACTAAAATCTGTGAGACGGTGAAGTTCTCGATGGCGGTCTGGATGACCAGCGCATCGCAGAATGAATCTTCATATCCTGGCATGTCCTTCTGGGAGAAAGTAATTTTCTTCGCTGGGGGTGGAGCAGTGAATGTTGAGGCCACGCTCCACCGATAGATGGTATGGAGGCTAGCCTTGAGAGTTGCCTCCACCCCTACCCCCCATGGATCACCCCGATCCCTCCTCTACTTCCCACATCAACTCTGTCTTCATACCTTTCTTCCTCCTCTCCTCGGGGCTCGACCTCCTCGATTCTCACCTGTTTTTGTTGCCTCGGCGCGGGCACTCGACCCCTTTTTGTTTCCAGGAACTCTGGACAGGTGGCCGTCGCGTGACCTTCTTCATCGTGGAAGTCACAATACAGCAACATCACCTCTCCTGCTTCGCCTTCCGCCATCATATTCCTCCTCCTTCTCCCTGCCCCTGCTTCCTCTCTAGCCTCTTCTCTTCTTCCTCTTCCTCCTCTTCCCCGCCTGATTTCCATGGCTTGCTGAGGTGGGCGAGGCAGCTGCCTCGGACCCTGCCTCCCTCCCAACTGGTGGGGTCTTCCTTGCCCTCCATAGAAGTTACCCCTTCCCGGGTCGTAGCCCATTCCCTGACCTTACATTCCTTCGGCACGCTGCCTCCACTCCCCTCCGGGGCCCTGTGCTCTTCCCTTCTCCTTACTTCATGCTGCCTGACCTCTGGCTCACTGAGCTTTGTTAGCCTCTTGGTAAGCTCCGGGTTGGCCTCCTCACTCTCAATCTCTTCCGCCACCCTCTCCATCAACTCCTCGTAGTAGACGGGGGCTTTCCTCTTCAAAGCCATTTTGAAAAAGCTCTCCCTTAGCCCGACGGTGAAAGCGAGCTGGAGTGCGAACCCGGGCATCTCCTGAGTGAGCAGCACTTCTTCCTGGAACCGATCCGCATAGCAGGCCAGCGACTCCTTCGGCTCCTGCTTCACTTTCAAGAGGGACTCGGCGTCCTTCTTCCTCTTCTTTGAAGTGGAGAATCGCAACAAGAAACTCCGGCGCAAATCCTCGAAGGCGTAGATCGCCCTGTAGGGAGTTAATGGAACCAGTCCCTGGCCTTTTCTTTAAGAGTGACGGCGAAGAGCCGACACTTGAAAGCATCCAACATCGTCCTGATGGAGACCGAGTCCTCAAAAGACTAGAGATGTTGGACAGGGTCATCCCTGTCATTGTACTACACCCTGTCCCACTCTCCGAACCCTGTCGGGACAGGTGCAGAATGTACCAACTCACAGAAGGGGCTTCCCCCTTCTGCCACCCTTTCTCGCTCCACCCGACCCCCAAGCTCTCTCGCCAGACTCGGGCTCGCGGAGACTGCGCTCGCGAGAACGGTATTCGTCTGGACCACCCCCAAAGTCGCTATATCCTCCGGACGCGCGCTCGCCTGCGCTTCGCTCCCCGGCATAGAGATCGTTGGCACGGAGCTCGCAGGCACGAAGCTCGTCAGGCTGGCGAACAACACTCGCCCTTCCAAGTCTTGGACTGAACCTCCTGCAATTTCCTTTCCGACCCTTCCCCCCGGGGCGTTCTCGCCAACCGCTGCTGGGGGAAGGGTCGTCTGAGGTGTTGGGGTCGCAAACTCGCTCCGCAGCGTCGCGACCGTAAGCCCGAAGGTGTTAAGCACCTCCCTCCTGAAGTCCGCGAACATCCTCGGCGTCACCACCTGCGGTGACTCGCTGAATTCCTCGCCTTGATCCTCGCCTCCTTTCATGCCTGCTCCTTGGAACTTTCTTGGACCAGCCACGCTCCACGCTCACCACACCAAAATTTTGAAACCGATTTCTCGGCCTCTTGTGGAGCTCGGGGCACTCACCAAAATGAGGGGCAGCTAGACCTTACTGATCCCTCGGAGAAGGTAGACTGAAGACTAGAAAGAAGACTAAGACCTTAGTCACAGTGAGGAGGTCCCTCCACTAACCCGGAAGATCGTTGAGCGCTTCCCCTCCCAAGCCAAAGCTGAGACTCGGGCACCTTGGAGAGCTCTGAAAATGATAACCAAAGAAAGCCTGAGGAGAGAGAAGCTGAAGTGGACTCCTCTCCAAAGGTGCCCTTGAGGTCTTATTTATAGGTTTCCTGATCGGGCCTGCAAATAGCAGGATCCCGCCTTCTGATTTTACTAACTGCACCCCAATTTGGTCTGCTAACAATTGAACTCCGCTGTTTGGATAGGCTAATGGCAGCTCATCGAGGGTAGAGAGGTAATTCCGTCGAACATAAAAGATCGGCGGATTCGTCGAACGCAGCCCGCACTTCGTCGGGCGCCGAGCCGAGTTCGTCGACCTCGACTGAGATTCATCGATCACGGAGACTTTGGGAAAAAATCTGACTCGCCTGCCTTCTCGCGATCCTTCGGCGAATTCCTGGCTCGCTCGCTTCCTTGCGAGCATTCGGCGAGCATCTGGCTCGCTCGCCTTCTTGCTGGTCGACCTTGCGGCTTGGGCTCGCGGAAACTTGACTCGCGCCTCTTCCCGCGAGTGACCTTTGATAGATCTGGTTCGCACTCCTGCCCCTCTCGCACTCTTGGCTTGCTCGCCTTCTTGCGAGCGGTCGGCTAAGTGCTCGTCCCAGCGGGTCCGCTGAGACGGGATAGAGATAGCCGCTGAGATGGCCGTCGGACTGAGAAGCCACTTCGTCGAACGGACTACGGAGTTCGTCGTACTCAAGACTTCGTCGACCGCTGAGCTGAGGCGGGATCGTCGAGCGCTGCCTGGATTTCGCCGAACGTAGCTTTGATCCTTTTCGTCGAACGTAGAGCGCCGTTCGTCGAACGCAGAGGGCATATATCAGTTTTGCTCTTTCTCTTATTTTCTGCCTATTAACATATATCCCTCCCGAGAACCCGGCTCGCATTACTTTTACTTGATCATCCACTGGGCGAATATCGGGGTTGTACAATCATTTTCTTTTTTTCTCTCTTTAAGCTTAAAATATATATATATATATCACAAAAAATATATATAGATAAATAATATATCTTTGTGAATAATCTCTTTTTCTCTTTCTTCTAAAAACTTGAAAAAATAAAATCAAGCTAAAATTTTTTATATTATATTTTACGCCTTTTATTTTTTCTCGTATATACCGTTTCATCTAAAAAACGCTCTAAAAAAAATTATTTAGTATATTATAAATTTATCTCTCTCTTTCTAAAAAGAAAAATCACAAAAATATAAAAACAAAACAAAAACAAAATCATTCCTCTTTCATGTTTCCATTTTTCTTTGTTTATATTTTCGTCTAAAAACTCTAAAAACACAAAAAAATGTTTTTCTTTTTCTTTCTCTCTCCTTCTTCCTCTTTTTCTTGTTCATATTTTCATTCAAAAAAAATCCTCTAAAAAATTACAAAAAATTGTTTTTTTTTTTGCAAACTTTGTTTTTATAAAAGTATATGACCCGAGAAAGCTCTTCGGATTATTTGGAATTTGTTTTTGATTCAGAAATCGAGCGCACTCTTCACGAGGGCCTTCGATCTCGTGACCAACAACAACCCTTAAATCTCGAAGAGTTAGTTGGCGATACTATAGCGGATAATATGGCAGAGCCCCCTCCAAATGCGGCCCCTCAATGGACCATGACCTACTATGTCAGGCCGAATTTGGAAGATACTCGTCCAGTGTCACTCGCCCAATTATTGCTAATAATAATTTTGAAATAAAATTCAGCATTATCCAGATGGTACAGCAGTCAGTTCAATTTGACGGCTTGCCAGATGAGGACCCTAACCTTCACCTCCAAAACTTTTTTGAAATATGCGATACATTTAAAATTAATGGCGTCAGCGATGACGTCATTCTCTTGCGTTTATATCCCTTTTCTTTGTGTACAAAGGCTAAGTCGTGGTTAACTTCTCTTCCGAGAGGGGCCATAACCACGTGGGCCGAGCTGCGCACAGATATAGCCTCCTTTATACAATTCGATTCCGAGTCTCTTTACGAGACTTGAGAACGTTTTAAAGATTGCTTGCGCAGGTGTCCTCATCACGCGCTACCACCCTGGCTACAAGTCCAGACGTTCTATAATGGTTTAAATTTCCAAACTCGACAAATGATCGATTCGGCCGTCGGGGGAACGTTAAACAACAAAACCCTGGAAGAGTGCCAAGAATTGTTCGAGGAAATGGCCATGAACGCCTACCAATGGAATGTACCCAGGGCGCGTCCTTCTAAACCGGCTGGAATTTATGACGTGGATGTCACTTCTCACTTAGCCTCGCAGGTAGAGCGGCTAAGTAAGCAAGTGGCGGAGATGACTGCTTCCTCTTCCACTCCGGCGTGGGCGAGTGCCGCTAATAATAATGCCAATAATAATTACAATAATAATAATAATAATGATAATTTAATCGAGGAGACGGTGGATTACCTCGGCAATCCGGTTCGGGGCCCCTTCAACCCTAATAACAATCCTTATAGTAATAACTATAATCCGGGTTGGAGGAATCACCTGAACTTCTCCTGGAGCAACCCTAATAATGGGCAACGCCCCCCAAATGCGGGTCCCCAGGGATATCCACAAGGGTTCCCCCAAGGACTTCAGCAAGGGTATCAACCTCCTCCTCCTCCAAAACCTTCCCCGCTCGAGGAAGTTTTCGCAAAATACGTAACGTCCAACGAAATAAATATCTGAAATATAACCGGATCGCTAAAAAAATTGGAAATGCAGGTTGGACAACTTGCGAAAATGGTCTCCGAGCGGCCACTTGGAGCACTGTTAGGGAACACGGAGCCAAACCCATGTGAAAATGCCCACGCTTAAACCCTTTGAAGCGGCAAGGAGGTCGCCTCCCCATCGCGGGTTGAGCCTAAGGTACATATTTCAACTCCGACCCCTCCACCCTCTACTCCGATTAAACCAAATATATATATATATATTTCGATTTTCCAATTGCGCCGATCATTCTGACCCCGCAAATTCCTTTCTCATCCAAAATTAATAAAGAGAAGGAGGACGAACATTATAAATTTTGTAAGTATTTTAAAAACAAATTCAAATTAACGTCCCCTTCTGCGAGGCACTCTCTCAGTTGCCGAAATACGCGAAATATCTTAAAGACCTCCTTTCTAATAAAAAGAAGCTCGAGGGTATTTCGCGTGTTTCACCTAATGCGGAATGCTCGGCGGTCCTACTTAACAAATTGCCGCCCAAATTGAATGACCCGAGAAGGTTCTCCATCTCGTGCCTCTTTGGCAATTTGTTAATAAAATATGCCCTAGCAGACCTAGGAGCGAGTAAAAAAAATGAAACAGTCAAGCTACGCGCCGGTAAACAAAGCGCTCGTGGGTGGCACCCCATATTTATCTAATATTTTTATTTTGTCTACTTTATTTTTGTAGGATTTTCTTGCATTTTCTCGTCTTTAATTTTTTATAAACTGCATTTTCCTTTTTTACTTCTTCATACTTAAATTACAACAATGGGGACAATGTTGGGTTTTAAGTATGGGGGTCTCTTTTTCCGTTCTTCAAACTTTGTAAATATTTAGAAAAATCCAAAAAAAATCAAAAAACCACAAAAAAAAAAAAAAATCATACTTTGTAAATATTTAGAAAAATTCTAAAAACCACAAAAATCAAAAAAATTATTTCATACTTTGTAAATATTTAGAAAAATCCAAAAAATTCCAAAAACCCCAAAATCCAAAAAAAACAAAACAAAATGATAAAATCCCCAAAATATAATAAAAACCTCTACTTAGCTTTGTTTTTTTCAAAATTAGTTTGAGTTTATTTATATGCATTTTTCATTATTTTTGATTTGCCAAAACCCTTATTCGTATCATGGTTTGTAAGACTTAGATTCATGGAATTTTAGTTGTAAATAATATTTTGTGTTTTTAATTTAATTTAAGAATAAATTTTTTAGCACTACTTCAAGTTTACCCTAATAGCTTCTTGTTATATTATTTTCGCAAACCATCTTTAGACTTTAATTATTCCTACTCCAAACTTGTGAAACTATAGGAATGTTTTAAGCCTACTAAAACTTGCTCTCAAAAATTTACTTAATTAATAAAATCTAGAAATTTCTAAACCCCTTACCTATTATTCCATTTCCTTGGTAATTTCGTTTAAAAGATCTACTGTCAATGGGAATAAAATTTCATTCCGTAAACATATGCACTCAATTAATTAAAGGAAAAGATCTTATGTCAATGAGAACAAGATTTCGTTTCGTAAACATAGGCATTGGGTATTTTTGAGGAAAACAAAAATATATGGGAATAACATTTCGTTCCCCTATCCAAAAAAAATATTGAGTGGGGTGAGAAAATAAAATTCATCACCCCCAAATCAAAAGTCACTTCTCCTACCAAGCTCCCCCTACCCCCCAGCCAATCAAATTGAAAACTAGATATAAATGAAAAAATTGAGAGAGCATAATTAGTAAGTTTTAATTATTCTCAAAAATTTCTTTAAAAAGTTAAAGTTCTTATAATTCTATTCTAATCATGGTGCTAATTATTACAATTATTTAGGTCGCTACTTAGCAAACTTTAGAAGTCTTGTTGGCGAAATCTTTTTCGCTCTTTTTAAATCTTCATCACAATATAGGACTTACCTCTTTAAATCTCCTAAATTTATTTCAAGCTTACTTTTCGATTAAATAAAATTTTGGTAAATTAAAAATTCTATTAGTGTCTTATAAGTATCTCTTACTTTTGCTCTGGAATAGCAAAAGCTTAAGTATGAGGGTATTTGATGAATAATAAATTATGCATATTTTTAGTATAGTTTTTAGCATAATTTTGGGTAATATTGTACATATTTCATATAAATTATTGAATAAATAATTTGTTTTAGCTAATTTTTATATTTTTATATTTATATGTAAAAAGGAACTATTTAAGTATGTAAATATATATATAAAGTATTTAAATATATATGTAAATATTTATTGAATATAATTAAGTTAGTTATTGAATATGTATTAATATAAAAAATCTGTGAACATATATATATATATAATAATATAGTAGTATATTATAATAATAACATAGTAATAATAATGTATATATTACAAATATAATGAAATATATATGTATATATATGTATATATAATATAATAAATATAATTTATATAAGTCTGCAGGCGTTCGGCGAAAGGCGCCCGGCGTTCGACGAAAGGCTCCCTACGTTCGACGAATCCTCCCCGCCCTACGTGTAACGCCCCTGATTTTTGAGTATTATTTTAATTGTTTTAATTAACGTAATTATGACGTAAGGGCGTTACGGTGTCGGATTATTAGCGGAGTGTCGCCGTTAGTGCGTATTTTGAGTTGTAGGTCGTGTCGAACAAATTTCAAACTCATCAGAATGAGGATTTCAGGGTCTAGAAAACTAAAGGAATTAATTTTAGTCGCGTACGTGAAATTTCGCAGCATTCTGAGCTAAATTGAGGTCTCGGTTTTTTTTTACAAGATTTATGGTGGGTTTATCTTCTAGAATTTTACCCCGAGTTTGGTTCGTCGGATCGGAATTCCGACTTCGCCGTTGGATTCTGAGCGCCGACATTTAGTTTCGGTGCGAATATTGTTGAAATCCGAGGTGGTGTGACCACTCTCGTCTCTTTAATAAGATCCATTACTAAATAGAAATATAATAATAGATATAAAATAATATAAATACCCTCTTAAAACCCTAAGCCCCTATTCATCTTCTCCCTCCGCTGTTTTTGACCAAAAGATGTGGGCGATGGCGAAATCCTTATCGTGAACCTTCCGACCATCAATCCGAGAGCTACGGTGCTCGAAATCGCTAACGGATGGTAGATTCAGAAAGCTCTCGCCGAGGGCTTTGCGCTCGTGGTAAGTATGTCAAATTTCATGGATTTTGGAGGTTTAGGTGGTGCCCTAATCCCCCGTTTCGACTTGAAAAGTTTCAGGAAATACACCCTAGGTGTTCTTGTGGCCGTTCCTTGAAAATTAGAGCGAAGGGGGCGTTTTTTTTTCGAGGATTAGAGGCAAGTGGTGTTTTCTTGCTTCCCTTGCTTGATCCCCTTATACTTCTGAGATAGATTGCCTATTGCCTTGTTAATCTCTTAGAATCTCCATTACGATCTTGTTTTTCCCTAGTTTGTGAGTTGATAATCCATGGTTTTTGTTTTCAAATAAATGGTTACCCCTAACTATATGAGTATTCTTGCGTTTTAACCTTCCTGGAAATACGTGATTCTGCTGTGGGTTGGGAAATGCGTCGAGAAAGGAAGTATTCGCGTCTAGTCGCTACCGCCTGGCGCTAGCTAGCTACCATCGGCGGTAGCCGTTGCGTCGAGAACCCGGATTGTGTCGACTTGCGTCGACAAAGAGTTGCGTTGATAGGAGGTGATGCATCGAATAGGGGGCGGAAGCGTCGATAGCTAACGTCGGCGCTAGTTAGCTACCGCCCGGCGATTGCTCACGTCGAGTGGTGGAGGTTGCGTCGACAAGAGTGCGTCGATAGGATGTGCTGCGTCGAGTAGGGGTAGGATGCGTCGAGACGATACCGCCCGACGCTAGCTAGCTACCGCCAGCGGTAGCTCTCGATTCCAGTGTTGGGCTGGTTTGCCTAGAGTCCAGTCCTGGTGGACTTAGGAGTACCCTTGGTATGGTTTTGGTGAATCCTATTGGGTTTTGAATAATTTTGGAAATCTTAACGATAATTTAGGAGCGATAAATTTTGGACTGCGAGGGTTAGCGGATTATACCATCGTAGCAGTGCCTGTTTTTGTGGATCATTGCACCTAGTAGTTTTAAAGTTCCTGTTGACTGCATCTTCTCTGCATAGTCCTTTGCCGACTGCATTCTCCTTCATCGACCGTATGAACGTGTGCTTCATGAACTTCTCCGAGTCCTTTTATCAAGTCGCTTGATCACCTTTGTATGGTTTAATGTTTGCTACTAGCATTCTATATATGAACTGCATAACTTGACGCTTCATGTCATCCGATCGACCTATTCCTAAAATTTGACTGTATTGCCTGATTGACAAATGTCGTGTCGACTGTATGTATAAAGTAAGTTTCCTTGGGGTCGACTGCCTGTATGAAGATGTTTTGTTCCGTGATGACTGCATGAGGGTCCTGAACCGCTAGTGCTCTAGTAATTGCACGCGTAAGATTTCTGATTGCAAAGCTCCATTTTTACTTCTTCCAGCGATTGTTGGGTCCTGATCCTTGCCCTTTTGTTTAATCTAAATCCTTTGTCGGATGCTTATCGGTCAGGACGGTACCGGTTATCAATCGTTTGCTTATTCTTCGGTAGCGGTTGCATTGGTCATATCCTTTTAGGAATATTCAACGTTTGAGTATGTTCGGCTTTTGCCTTATTGTGTCTTCTCTTCGTAGTGTTCCGATGCCAAGTCTTGTATGGCGTCGTCTTGTTGGAATCCTCAACTCGCTTATAAGTAGATTGTTGGTCTGAGTGCTGGACTTTGAATAGTGTGCTTCTAGTTGTCGTGATAACTTGATCGTGGTGTCTTTTGGATTGTCGCCTCGTTAGGCGAGATGAATTAACTGGATTGTCTCGGTATCGGAATACCGTCAGATGGATAGTTTTTCCCCGTTTATTCAGGAGGTATGCGTTGTTAGGGACTTGGACTTGTACATGGATGGTTTGTGTAGTTACGTCGACCGTATATTCAATTTGGCCTAAGTTCTTCGTCGACTTCGTAGTTCAGAACCGTCATAATAAAATGCTATATTGAGGGTTGTGCGCGGTGTGGTTTTTACCCCCGGCATGATGCTTCCTAACCGTAACCTAAATGTGATGGAGGCCGTACGCGGTGTGGTTTGTGCCCCCGGTGCGGTGTTCTTTTAAGCTTTTATGTTGGAGGTCGTACGCTGTGTGGTTTTTGCCCCCGGTGCGGTGTTCTTTTAAGCTTTGATTGGGAGGTCGCACGCGGTGTGGTTTTTGCCCCCGGTGCGGTGTTCACTTAAGCTTTTTATTGGGAGGTCGTACGCGGTGTGGTTTTTGCCCCCGGTACAGTGCTCTTCTTTTGGATGAGCTGATCAGTCTCTTATGAATATGAATATGAATATGAATTTGAAATTTGGTAAATATATATATAGTTATGCATTTCTTTTGCTTCTGTTAGTGAACTCTCTTGATTTTAGCTATTTAGCTGGTTTCTCTTCCCTATTTCTGCACTCTAGTACCGACGTCTGTTGCAGGCTGTTGGTTTACCTCCCGTTTACTTGGAGGTTTGTTTAGCTCTTTTTGCTCTCTTGCACCACTTGCAACTTGTTTCTGAGGTGTTCTTCTTTTGAATGCCTCAGGTTCAGAGCAGTAGCAGGTTCGTCTGGTAGAGCTCGAGGTTTCTGTGCTGCAGGTAGTGGAAGCCTTTGTTTCACCTCCTTCTGTGAGGTAGTTTTGTCCTTCCTGACTAGATTTGCTCCAATGGGTTTGTGTCTGTTTGTGGACGCCCATAGTGTTTTGTCTTGGATGTTAGACTACTTGCTAGCGTTTACTGATGTTACCTATTGTTAGCTCTTACTCTTGCTCTCTGGGGAGGTTTTATGTTAGGATCCATGTTAGTTACTTTAAATATAAAAAGCTGCATTTAACTTAGATTCATCGCATATCTTTAACTGAAAGCATCATATTTTGAACATTTTAAAACCTTTTTATTACTTATAATAAATCTAGAGTCATGCATAACATTAGTTGTATGCTAGGTGTTTGGGCTCATATAGGACCATAAAAGAATTGAATCAAGTATTTCTTCGCTGCGACTATATATACTTTTTACTAGTGGACTAGTTGATTCACTGAACCGAGGGACACGATTCTCAACTTAAACTTAAATATTGTTTTATCATAATAACATGTGTTTTCATAATAGAGCATTAGATTTAGGAGTTTGCCTGAGCGTCTGCAGTTGTCCCCTGCATGGCGTGGCATCACGACGCGTATTTTCTCTCACTCTGATACATTTTAATTATTGAGAAAATGCGGGTTGTGACAGTTGGTATCAGAGCCAGGTTCTGTGAAAAAGGTAGTTGGGTGGTTTGGCGTGTGAGCCAAACAACCGCTATCCTAAGCAGAACCTCATAAGACCATTTCATTGTATACACACACCGATATGTCATCAATATGTCTTGACTGAAGCATGGACACAACACTCATAGCATGATAAGAAGTATACGGGGCATATTATGTAGTATGGGATGCATAATATGTGTTTGTATATGGATCCAACATAGGTGGCAACATGTGACAGTTATGTAGTATGGGATGCATAACCACCATTACATGGATGCCCATTAACACGTTTTCTTTTTTTTTCGTTACATGTAATGTTATGTAATATGGGATGCATAACATTACATGTGTACGCCGCTCATAACATGCATTAAGGCCTCTTTCTAGAATGCATAGTACTGCATACATTCATACCATCGCATAAGCACGCGTGCCAAGTTAAAGACATACCAGATGACATATGTACACACATGATTTCAGAAGAGAATAAAGAATACATGCATTCATATCATAGGCACAAGAGTCAAAAGGGATGACAGAGCATCATCCCAAGTATTAGAGCATAATGTCATTTGTGAAATCCCAGAGCAAGGTAACAGTAAGTGCAAGTGTCTATACATTTCTGATCTATTTGAGTTAGATGATTCTAGTTTCCTAGTTGAGGTAGTAAGCTAGGTAACTAGGTATAGATGAAATGTCCGTTCGTAATCGCAGAAGATGACTTCAGAGCGTTCTTCCCGATTCAGTTTCGTGGCCGATTATCGTTAGATTTTCGATCGTTTAGTTGATTCCCTTAGTGCTATATTCCCTTCTAAGAGGGTTTTATCGCTTAGGTTGATTTGTATGTGTTGGATTTAGAAGACCTTGTCGTGAATTTTGATCATGGTTTGGGTGTTCTGTTCTGACGTAGACAGGGATTGTGCTTGCGAATGGATCATGGAATTTGAAATTTTATAGGAAGAATTACCCTACACTCACCATTAGTGTTTTAGTGTAGTAGCTGGAAGAGAGAATTTCATTGGCAACTGTTGGATGCAATATTATTGTTAACCAGCTTAGTGTCGGGAGAGCCTTATATAAAGTGGAATTGCGTTTCATTCGGGGTTAAGTCTAATGCAAAGATTTTATGGACTTCTTGAGAAAGATAAGATCACGTAGGAATTTAGAAGTAAATATTATATTCCTGCTATTGAGGATATTCGGGCAAGGATTTGTGGCGAAGCATAAAGTTCTAGTGTTGCCTACCATTTTGATTTCAAAAGAAATGTATCGTGATCTGAAGGAAATGGTTTGGTGTTAGGAAGTTCAAGTTGGCTTAGTGAGGCTTATATCTAAATATTGTGCCTGTCAACGTTTTGAGGCAGATCTTGGAAGCTTGGGTGGATTTGAGTGTCGCGGTTTCGCTTATCCGTGATGAGCTACTGTTGGCTCAGATGCGTTATGAGAAATTTGTAATCAGCGGAGTGCTAATTTAGAGCTCGTAGTTGGGGGCATGATTTTCTAGATAGTTTCTCTGATGCCAGAGTGAGTGCATCAGAGTGTCTGCTGTTAGGCTGTGTTTGCCTGCTTCTTCCCCTGGTGTTCACGGTGTGTTTCATGTGAGCCAGTCGTGAAAGTTGTGTTTTTGTTATCTGGCCCCTAGCTCGATATTTATGTTTCAGCCTAATCTTTTCTATGTCAAAGAGTCTGTTTGTGTTCTGGAGACGTAAGATTGAGTGCTAAGTAAGCATCTTATCCTCATCCGTTTTCCTAGTCTTCTTCGGGTAGCGTTCATATCCAGCGAATTTAAACCTATCTTTCTTGGCCTCTAGTTTCATTTTGCGTTCTAAGTTTCGGGACGAAACTTTTTTTTAGGGGGAGTGGCTGTAACGCCCCTGATTTTTGAGTATTATTTTAATTGTTTTAATTAACGTAATTATGACGTAAGGGCGTTACGGTGTCGGATTATTAGCGGAGTGTCGCCGTTAGTGCGTATTTTGAGTTGTAGGTCGTGTCGAACAAATTTCAAACTCATCAGAATGAGGATTTCAGGGTCTAGAAAACTAAAAGAATTAATTTTAGTCGCGTACGTGAAATTTCGCAGCATTCCGAGCTAAATTGAGGTCTTGGTGTTTTTTTTACAAGATTTATGGTGGGTTTATATTCTAGAATTTTACCCCGAGTTTGGTTCGTCGGATCGGAATTCCGACTTCGCCGTTGGATTCGGAGCGCCGACATTTAGTTTCGGTGCGAATGTTGTTGAAATCCGAGGTGGTGTGACCACGCTCGTCTCTTTAATAAGATCCATTACTAAATAGAAATATAATAATAGATATAAAATAATATAAATACCCTCTTAAAACCCTAAGCCCCTATTCATCTTCTCCCTCCGCTGTTTTTGACCGAAAGATGTGGGCGACGGCGAAATCCTTATCGTGAACCTTCCGACCATCAATCTGAGAGCTACGGTGCTAGAAATCGCTAACGGATGGTAGATTCAGAAATCTCTCACCGAGGGCTTTGCGCTCGTGGTAAGTATGTCAAATTTCGTGGATTTTTGGAGGTTTAGGTGGTGCCCTAATCCCCCGTTTCGACTTGAAAAGTTTCAGGAAATACCCCCTAGGTGTTCTTGTGGTCGTTCCTTGAAGATTAGAGCGAAGGGGGCGTTTTTTTCTAGGATTAGAGGCAAGTGGTGTTTTCTTGCTTCCCTTGATTGATCCCCTTATACTTCTGAGATAGATTGCCTATTGCCTTGTTAATCTCTTAGAATCTCCATTACGATCTTGTTTTTCCCTAGTTTGTGAGTTGATAATCCATGGTTTTTGTTTTCAAATAAATGGTTACCCCTAACTATATGAGTATTCCTGCGTTTTAACCTTCCTGGAAATACTTGATTCTACTGTGGGTTGGGAAATGCGTCGAGAAAGGAAGTATTCACGTCTAGTCGCTACCGCCCGACGCTAGCTAGCTACCGCCGGCGGTAGCCGTTGCGTCGAGAACCCGGATTGTGTCGACTTGCGTCGACAAGGAGTTGTGTCGATAGGAGGTGATGCGTCGAATAGGGGGAGGGAAGCGTCGATAGCTAACGCCGGCGCTAGTTAGCTACCGCCCGACGATAGCTCACGTCGAGTGGTGGAGGTTGCGTCGACAAGAGGTGCGTCGATAGGATGTGCTGCGTCGAGTAGGGGCAGGATGCGTCGAGACGATACCGCCCGGCGCTAGCTAGCTACCGCCAGCGGTAGCTCTCGATTCCAGTGTTGGGCTGGTTTGCCTAGAGTCCAGTCCTGGGGGACTTAGGAGTACCCTTGGTATGGTTTTGGTGAATCCTATCGGGTTTTGAATAATTTTGGAAATCTTAACGATAATTTAGGAGCGATAAATTTTGGACTGCGAGGGTTAGCGGATCATACCGTCGTAGCAGTGCCTGTTTTTGTGGATCATTGCACCTGGTAGTTTTACAGTTCCTGTTGACTGCATCTTCTCTGCATAGTCCTTTGCCGACTGCATTCTCCTTCATCGACCGTATGAACGTGTGCTTCATGAACTTGTCCGAGTCCTTTTATCAAGTCGCTTGATCACCTTTGTATGGTTTAATGTTTGCTACTAGCATTCTATATATGAACTGCATAACTTGACGCTTCATGTCATCCGATTGACCTATTCCTAAAATTTGACTGTATTGCCTGATTGACAAATGTCGTGTCGACTGTATGTACAAAGTAAGTTTCCTTGGGGTCGACTGCCTGTATGAAGATGTTTTGTTCCGTGATGACTGTATGAGGGTCCTGAACCGCTAGTGCTCTGGTAATTGCACGCGTAAGATTTCTGATTGCAAAGCTCCATTTGTACTTCTTCCATCGACTGTTGGGTCCTGATCCTTGCCCTTTTGTTTAATCTAAAGCCTTTGTCGGATGCTTATCGGTCAGGACGGTACCGGTTATCGATCATTTGCTTATTCTTCGGTAGCGGTTGCATTGGTCATATCCTTTTAGGAATATTCAACGTTTGAATATGTTCGGCTTTTGCCTTATTGTGTCTTCTCTTCGTAGTGTTCCGACGCCAAGTCTTGTATGGCGTCTTCTTGCTGGAATCCTCAACTCGCTTATAAGTAGAGTGTTGGTCTGAGTGCTAGACTTTGAATAGTGTGCTTCTAGTTGTCGTGATAACTTGATCGTGGTGTCTTTTGGATTGTCGCCTCGTTAGGCGAGATGAATTAACTGGATTGTCTCGGTATCGATATACCGTCAGATGGCTAGTTTTTCCCCGTTTATTCAGGAGGTATGCGTTGTTAGCGCCTTGGACTTGTACATGGATGGTTTGTGTAGTTACGTCGACCGTATATTCAGTTTGGCCTAAGTTCTTCGTCGACTTCATAGTTCAGAACCGTCATAATAAAATGCTTTATTGAGGGTTGTGCGCGGTGTGGTTTTTACCCCCAGCATGATGCTTCCTAACCGTAACCTAAATGTGATGGAGGCCGTACGCGGTGTGGTTTTTGCCCCCGGTGCGGTGTTCTTTTAAGCTTTTGTGTTGGAGGCCGTACGCGGTGTGGTTTTTGCCCCCGGTGCGGTGTTCTTTTAAGCTTTTATTGGGAGGCCGCACGCAGTGTGGTTTTTGCCCCCGGTGCGGTGTTCTCTTAAGCTTTTGATTGGGAGGCCGTACGCGGTGTGGTTTTTGCCCCCGGTACGGTGCTCTTCTTTTGGATGAGCTGATCAGTCTCTTCTGAATATGAATATGAATATGAATTTGAAATCTGGTATATATATAGTTATGCATTTCTTTTGCTTCTGTTAGTGAACTCTCTTGATTTTAGCTATTTAACTGGTTTCTCTTCCCTATTTCTGCACTCTAGTACGGACGTCTGTTGCAGGCTGTTGGTTTACCTCCCGTTTACTTGGAGGTTTGTTTATCTCTTTTTGCTCTCTTGCACCACTTGCAACTTGTTTCTGAGGTGTTCTTCTTTTGAATGCCTCAGGTTCAGAGCAAGTAGCAGGTTCGTCTGGTAGAGCTCGAGGTTTCTGTGCTGCAGGTAGTGGCAACGTTTGTTTCACCTCCTTCTGTGAGGTAGTTTTGTCCTTCCTGACTAGATTTGCTCCTATGGGTTTGTGTCTGTTTGTGGACGCCCATAGTGTTTTGTCTTGGATGTTAGACGACTTGCTAGCGTTTACTGCTGTTACCTATTGTTAGCTCTTACTCTTGCTCTCTGGGGAGGTTTTATGTTAGGATCCATGTTAGTTACTTTAAATATAAAAAGCTGCATTTAATTTAGATTCATCGCATATCTTTAACTGAAAGCATCATATTTTGAACATTTTAAAACATTTTTATTACTTATAATAAATCTAGAGTCATGCATAACATTAGTTGTATGCTAGGTCTTTGGGCTCATATAGGACCATACAAGAATTGAATCAAGTCTTTCTCCGCTGCGACTATATATACTTTTTACTAGTGGACTAGTTGATCCACTGAACCGAGGGACACGATTCTCAACTTAAACTTAAATATTGTTTTATCATAATAACATGTGTTTTCATAATAGAGCATTAGATTTAGGAGTTTGCCTGAGCGTCTGCAGTTGTCGCCTGCACGGCGTGGCATCACGACACGTATTTTCTCTCACTCTAATACATTTTAATTATTGAGAAAATGCGGGTTGCGACACTACGTTCGACGAACTCTCCACGCCCTGCTTTCGACAAACTCTCCGCGCCCTGCGTTCGACGAACTCTCCGCGCCCTGCGTTTGACGAACTCTCCGCGCCCTGCGTTTGACGAACTCTCCGCGCCCTGCGTTCGACGAACTCTCCACGCCCTGCGTTCGACGAACTCTCTGCGCCCTGCGTTCTACGAACTCTCTGCGCCCTGCGTTCGACGAACTCTCCGCGCCCTGCGTTCGACGAACTCTCCGCGCCCTGCGTTCGACGAACTCTCCGCGCCCTACGTTCGACGAACTCTCCGCGCCCTGCGTTCGACGAACTCTCTCCGCTCTCTGCATTCGACGATTCTCAATCCAGTCCTGCCGCTGAGACTCAGCCCGAATCGCTGAGACGTGCCTGCCCGCTGAGACCCAATCCTGCCCGCTGAGACCAGTTCTGCCGCTGAGACTCAGCCCGAACCGCTGAGACCAGACCAGCCGCTGAGGCCCAAACCTGCCAGCTCACTCCAACCCGCCAGCACTCTCCTTTTAGAATCAGCCAGCTGCTATCCGCACCCCACCAGTGCTCAAGTCAAATTTGCCAACCTCTCCAGTCAAACTGCCAACTGCTATTTCTTTTTTTTTGCTAAGTGCAACTCACTTTTGCCTATAAATAGAGGGGGGCGGCTGATGGCTTGAGGGTTCACAAATTCTGATGTTTTTGGGGATTTGTGATCCACTTTTGTGTTGTTTTAGTTTTTATAATTTCTCTCTCTTTGTTCAACTCTTTCTCTCTCTAGGATTGTAATATTTCCTTTTGCTTAATGAAAATAGACTGTTTTCTTCATGGTAGTGTTCTCCCATTTTTAGCATAGCTGTTCTTCTTTTCATAGCATAGTTTTATCGCTTTTATAGCTAGATTTTCTGCATTATTTATCGCTTTCATAGCTAGATTTTCTGCATTATTTACCGCTTTCATAGCTAGATTTTCTGCATTATTTACCGCTTTCATAGCTAGATTTTCTGCATTATTTACCGCTTTAATAGCTAGATTTTCTGCATTATCATCGCCTTTCTTGGTTTTTGCTACACGCACACCAAGCCCACGATTTTCTGCATTATCATCGCTTTTCTTGGTTTTTGCTAAACAAACACCAAACCTGGCCTTTTGCAAAAGGTTTCTGTGACAAAAAATTGCTCTTGGTAATTAGTGTTTTATTATATTTAGAGAGCATTCAAGAGATATCTAAAATTCTGTGGACAAATAATAATTGAAACTTAGAATTGAATCTTCTAATATTCTTGTTGCGGGTCGCTTAGGGCTCTTGGTAGACCGGTTTACTTGAACCACCTTAGCTCGGGAGCGAACCAAGCGCGCAAACAGTCAATTTGAGATTTGCTGATTACACTGAAACTTTTTAACGTGGAAAACCCAGAAAGGGTAAAAAACCACGCGGTCGGAGCTGTGCCGACTGATGGCGCATATCTCACACACCGCTATAGGCGGTAGCTAGACTGCGGCACGAAACGGCAGTGTACCGATCGTTCAAGTAATATAAAATGAGGAGTAATCCCCGAGTATCGAATATCAAAGGAACACAGTAAGGTGGAGTTTATTATCGAGGAAGGACTTGAGATTGAAGTCCTTTCGAGCGGATGGATGCGGAAATGGGGGTTTTGGATTGTGGAAAATAAAGAGAAAATGCTATGACTACTCCTATGAAATGCCGCTATGCAGTGCTTCGCTTGGCGGGATGGAGACTAGGCAGGCCTTGAGCGCGCTGTGTCGCAAGGGAGGATGGACGAGTAGGCAAGCAGAATCAAACTATGCAGGCCTTGAGCGCGCTGCTTCGTAGGGCGAGTGGATTACATGGGCCGCTATGCCACGCTTCGCTAGGCGGATGGACGAGTAGGCAAACGGAGTGAGGGTCGTAAGCACCTCTTCGACAAGCACGCCACTATCAATTGCTAGTGCGGCGACGAACGTGACGGCGGGATGGAGGATGGAATGGGGCGCACCTCAAGCAACTCAAACAACAAACATTTCACATAGACATGAAATATATAGAAATACAAACTAGTTTTAAGTGCAACTTCATCTTAATACATAGATCTAACTACATACACATCAATAAGAGAAGAATAAGGCAAGAAATCGACCGAATCTGAAGTCTCGTTGTAGATTCACGGTTGGAATCATCGGGTTGTCAATCCGCGTCCAAGCTCGGTCCGCAACTACGTCCGGGGTAGAGAGAGTTGTCACTACTCTCCAATGAGCCAGTATTCTTCATGTCACGATCCGGTAGAGGTTGCAAACTTCCTCTTGCTTGATGGTGATGGCGGCTAGGTCTTCCCTTGGAGCGCTAGGATGAAGGAGGAGGCCGAGAGGAAGCTCCGGCTCAAGATTGGCGTGAAGAACAAACCCGGAGCACCTCCATATGGTGGGCGACGATGGAGGGGCGAAAAACCTGCGGAAGGGGCGAAAACGGCGGAGCTGGGCGGAAGAAATGCGGAGCTCCCGACCTAATTCGCGAGCAGGTCAATATATAGGCGCTGGAATAAACAGTGCGCACGATCATTGGCGCACGACCAGTGGTCGTGCGCACTAGCATCCTGTGATCGTGCGCCTGCCTGGACGAAGCCTGCAAGGTAAGAAATTTATAAAATACAATGTTCGCACGACCAGTGGCGCATGACCAGTGGTCGTGCGCGCTATCGTAGGTGGTCGTGCGATAAGGAAGACAGAACTCAGATTTCAGGGGGTAAGTGCACACGATCAGTGGCGCACGACCAGTGGTCGTGCGCAATAGAACCAGTGATCGTGCGTTGTGTTCCTGTACAGAATTGTACCGGAAACACTTGCACGACACCTGCTCCATCACAACCATGAATCCAACCACTGAAAGTGGCACTTAACAATGCATAGCAACTACTATAGGAGAATAACGCGAAATAACACCAAAAACGGGCCTAGAGGTGCACGTAGCATGGAACAACAAATATGAGCGAAAACATGCCTAAAGTGTGGTGCATTGACTAGAAAATCGGCCCAGATGAGTCCATAAATGTGTATATATTTGGGACTCATCACACCCCCAAACTTACCTGTTTGCTCGTCCCGAGCAAACAAATCCCTCAAGCGGCTGAGAAAAATACACAGCTAGCATAGAAATTGTAAAGCGGGGTATCATGCGAAGTCGCATGCTCATGCGCGTAGAAATACAGTAGACAAAATTCCTAATTATGCATATTAGTTTATAATTTCCTAGGAGCGTATTTATATATTACATTTACTCAAAAATTGAATCACGGTGAATCATAAGGTCGCACATAGGAAGAAAGTAAACTGAACACTGAGGCGAGCATTGCCAAAGGTCGGGGCTCGGGACAACTCCATTGAAATCCATCAATGTCGGTGACCATAAGCTTGCCCGTTCGCACTCTCTCCACGGCACTGCTATGACTCAAATGCGTGAATCAATAGGACTTTAGGTTTTAGATGAGGCTTGAGTTTTGGTGAGGATAAACAAAGATAAAAACGACGGCTCAAGCACTAAACCCAAATAAGCTTATGCAGAAAGTATTCTCGTTCACCACACAAACACATGGGTACATCACACCCCCAGACTTGGACTTAAAAACATGGGTGTGTGCACCGCCTACTCCCAAACATATATTTTTACACAGACTTTTCATTAAAGCTCATATCTTTTTTTTTTCTTTTCTTTTCACTTCTTTTCTTTCTCTCATTTTCTTCTTTTCTTTTCTTATCATTTTCAGCAACTGAACAATAAAACACATCCACATCTTCACAAACATAACACCAAATCAACAACCCAACTCAAGAAAATAATAAACAGCTAAAGCTCAGATTTGGGTGTGCGACGAGGATTGGCATTTAGGCTTTGGTGAGACAACAGTGGGGCTGAATCAAAGAAAGGGTAGGCACAACTGGGCTAACGAGGATAAAGTGATGGAAGTGGGCACAAAGACTCAACCGGGCCAAAATGATGGCCTATATCACATTCACGCAATTGACTAACCGTATACCCATGCTTCAAGAATCGCTTGGGGCAAGTTCTAGCCACCGAGAAATATAATCCTTTCTCCCGACTAGGGCAATACGAGGCTAACGAGCATCTACACACATTCCTATGTGAAGTATCTAGTTGCCTACCTAAATCACCTAGAGGCGGGTGAATAGGTGATCTCTACGTCTTTTGCGGAATTAAAAAATAAACGTAAAGCACATCACACAAAATTAATCACAGCCACAGATAACACCAGGAATTTATAGTGGTTCCCCGTACTTGGGTACTCCACTGCCGGCCTCGCCAATCTAGCACCACAGCTAGACTTGACTACTCACTAAATCTCGGATCAAGAACGATCCTACAGTCTCGGAGTCAAACTCCTACAAACTCAGAGAGAACCTCTCTTACAACTCGGAGAAAAATTTCTCCTACAACTCGGAGAACAACCTCTCCTACAACTCGGAGATAACAACTCCTACAACAGATTGAAAAGGGTTTGAACAAAACTAAACCAGATCTGAATAACAGAGGCGTTTTCTTCCTTCTTCTTGAATGGCTTTTGAGAACGATGAGGAAGAACAACGATCCTTCAAATCTGTCTTTGGCAATTCGAAACGATCCAATAGAGATTGCAGAACCTGAGCATGGATCAATCGAATCCTTCTTGATAGAAATCGGCAACTCCAAAGAGTAGATCGATCTCCAATCGTAGACGACGGCGAGCGGCGCTTTTCTCGTTCTTTTTGATCGGGAGAGGGATTAGGGTTAGAACGATTCTGGAACTTTTTTTTTTAAATAATCCAAGAGAAAACCTATATATGGAGAGGAGCAATTAAAGGATTAATCAGCCTTAAAAGCACTCCATATAGCCGTTAGAAACGAGAAGGAGCGTTTACGATCCGTCCAGAATAGAGAAAATGAAACAGAAATTTACGGACAGAAGTCTCGAGACATAAGGGATCTCTCGAGACATAAGGGATCTCTCGAGACATGAAACAGAGAGAGCAGGAAAGGGATGTCTCGAGAACTCGATGATCTCTCGAGACATTGCAAAGATTTCAGACTTAAGATCTCTCGAGACAACCACGATCTCTCGAGACATGTCTGATCTCTCGAGACATATCCTTAGGAAAAATTTGTTTTACAAAAATTTCTTTTCTTCTCTTGAACACATGCTGCAGCCGCACTCCAAAGTCTTCAATAGTCTTGAAAAAGAAGTGTACCCCAATAGTGAGATCACACATGAGTCATCACCATGTTTCATATAATGAGGGATTACATTTTATGAAACTGTGTTTGCAGACCCATTGTGACCTGACATTGGCTTACACTTAGCCATGATAATCTGCAAGACAATACTAGAAAAGCATATCAAATACAAAAGCAATTCAATCTTAGTTTAAGGGTGACTTCTCACAAATCAAGGTAATTGTGAATGCAATTTCCAACAATCTCCCCCTATTTGTAGAAGTCAGAACCCTGTACACTAAGTTGAATTACAGCAGTTAAAGAATAAATATGCTACACTACACAAAGATATAGAAATGAAAAAGTAAAGAACATCAAAACATCAAATATATATATATATCTAAATTGAATTGTTCAGAAGACTTGATGTTCACTAAATCAGAATGAAAACAAAATATGTCTTGTCAGCATCATCATCATCATCCTTCAAGACCTCCTTTTCCTCTTTTCTTCTTGTCTGGAGAAAAAGGCATGAGGCTTGGGATGGTAAAACGGAGGCGGATCCGGAGCATCAGAATTATTATAACCAAAAGCCCTGAAATGAATCCTTCGCTTCCTTTGAGGTGTCTCATGTTTTTCCCATTCTTGAGAGCTGTAGCATTCAGATCTATTCATTTTACCTTCATGAACTAACTTATAGGTTTCAAGAATAATGTCTTTTGAGACTGGGCTCCAGATTTCTGGAAAACTTTTCTCAGCCTTAGCTTTGCTATGATCTGCTGAGCTAGAACTAGGAACTGATCGACTGGCAGAAGAACCTTCACCAAATTTTCTTTTTCTTTTGGACCCAGCCCTATCTGATTGTTCTTCAACAATAGGAGCCTTCCCAAGTAGTTCTTCTGGCCTTGGAGAAAACTGAGGAACGGGAACATCTGGATCAACTTCCAATTCAGGAAATATTTGATTATGAAGCCACGTTGCTATTTTGAAAGAATAAGCATTAACGTCAGTAATTTGCTTCTGCACACGAGAGGAGAACTGATCAAACTGAGATTTCCAAGAACTTTGAATAGCTGACACAGAGCTTTCCACTAGATCTGTCATTCTATCCATGATAATGTCCTCCCCCTTTCTGACTTCTACAGATAGGGTTTGGAGAGTATCATCTTTGAACTTTCCGAATTCATCAACAATTTTGAATGTATTGGCTTCAGCCTTGTCAGACACTGATTCTTGAAGCTTTGTCAGTATAAAAGTCTGAGCCAACACTGTGCCTACACCTTCAGTTGCATGATCAATTTGCTTGCTCCCTAGGCACACCAATTCAGAGAGATTTTCATAATTGGATTTTATCTTAGCTAACTCTCTGCCTAGTTCACTTTCAACTGAGGCAATCTTCCTGTGAACAGTTGTCAAAGAATTTTCAAACTGTGCACTCTGCTTCTTGAGCAGTACTTCAATCTTTCCTAGAAGAGAATCTTCTGCACAACCTAGCTCATCTGGAGCATTCTTGGTTGTGTCAAACTCTGACTCCCCCTCAACATGTACTAGGGGAGGTGACAATTCATGAACTGACATAACATCATCATCTTCAAAAACATAATCAGCACCAGACCCTGCCTGTTGGCCACTGGGACTGTGCTCTTCAGTTACTGGAATGGATTCTGTTGGAGCTGATGAGGATTGACCTTTTGCTTTTGAACGGGTTGGCAGCTTGGCACGACTTGAAGCTTTAGAGCGAGTCCGAGAAGAAAGTGGAAATGATGTTACGAAGGGTGCTTGATCTTCAGAAGAGGGAGCTGGAGTTTCTGCTTCTCTTGCAACTGCAGATTTAAGAGTCTCCCCCTCAGAAGGAGCACCAGCCATTTCCGGCTTCTTGATTCGAATGTCCCATCTCTGCAAGGAGTTGACATCGATCTTCTTAAGGTGATGGATAATTGTACCTTTGGACATGTTAAAAATAGCAGGGTTAAACTGATTTAGAAACAGTGAGATGATCCGGGCAAAGTTAGGAGAATTTATGCAAGCTTTGATATTTGAGAATAAGATTGAGGCCCAATCTCTCTTCTTTCCAGTAACAATGCCAATCATCAACAGAAACATCTCTTCAGACACATGTCCTTGAGAGCCTGTCTTGCAGAAAAGTGCCTTTGAGATAATGTCCAGCAGGAGCTTCCCCACAGCATTCAACTTATTCCTTTTAACTGTAGAAAAGTCTGAATCAAGACCACAGAACCTTGTTGTAGTCAACCAATCATTGTCAACTAGCTCTTCTTCAGCTTCCACTTCAGACAACTGCAAATACTTAGCAAGAGTCTCTGGAGAGACTTTGATTTTGATACCCTTAACGAAAGAGATCAACATACTTCCTTCCTTGATTGGCTTCACATTGATGAAGAATTCTTCAACCTCATCAAACAAAATCCGGCAAGGATGCTCAAGAACGAAAGTGAGACAGGCGGCATCAAGTAAGCGAAACAGGGACTTGAAATCATCGGATAAGCTCGCAAGACCTGACCGAATAACCTCGTTGTCGACTCCAATTTTCGGATGAGGAGAGGGAGCCATAGCAGCAAGAGGGAGGGAGAGATGCCGACGGAGAGAGATGAAGCACCAAGAGCCACCAAGAACCACCGAAAACCGCCGAAATGCTGAGTCGAGTCGCGGACGATCACTGCTCGAGAGGGAGACGAAAGGTCGAGGAGGTCTCGGGAGATGATTCGCGTGAACATCAAGTTTCCGATTTCGTATTTATATATATATATATTTTTTGATTTTACGAAAAATAGAAAATTGGAAAGAGGAATTAGCGCGTACCTGACGTTTGGGATTCCTTTTAAAAAAAAACTTATGTCTCGAGACATCGGTTATGTCTCGAGAGCTCAGGAGATATTTTCTTCATTGATGTCTCGAGAGATTACCCGTGTCTCGAGACATCACCTTATCTCGAAATCTTCTTCTTGTCTCGAGAAATCCTGCCAGGTCCCGAGACATGACTTGTCATAAGAAAACTTCCTATCGCCAAGGTTTTGATTGACTTGACCATTACTCCATGTTGAGCATTCCAAGTTCCATCTTGAAGAAAGAGAACTTGGTCTCATCCAGTGGCTTCGTGAAGATGTCTGCAACTTGCTTATCCGTGGGGACATAACTCAGATTTATGTCACCCTTCTCCACATGTTCCCGGATAAAGTGATATCGTAGCTCGATGTGCTTTGTCCGACTGTGAGAGACTGGATTATTTGCGATAGCAATTGCACTAGAAGAGTCGCAAAACATAGGAATGTCTTTGAACTTCATGTTGTAGTCTTGAAGTTGATTTCTTATCCAGAGAAGTTGTGCGCAACAACTGCCAGCAGAAATGTATTCCGACTCGGCGGTTGATATTGCAACACAATTCTGCTTCTTGCTACTCCAGGAAATAAGTCTCCTTCCGAGGAATTGACACGTCCCAGAAGTGCTTTTCCTGTCGTCTTTGCTACCTGCAAAGTCTGCATCTGAAAAACCAATTAGTTCGCTATCATTACTTCTTGGGTACCATAAGCCAAGATTTGGTGTGCCTTTAAGGTATCTCAAGATTCGCTTTGCAGCAGTATAGTGGGATTCCTTAGAGTTCACCTGATATCTAGCACATACACATGTAGAGAACATTATATCAGGTCTACTGGCAGTAAGGTAGAGCAAGGAGCCAATTATGCTTCTGTACTTGGTTTCATCAAAAGGTTTCCCTTTCTCATCCTTGTCCAGAGACGTAGCTGAGCTCATTGGAGTCCTCATAGAGGTTGCACTCTCCATTCCAAATTTCTTAATCAACTCCTTAGTGAACTTTGTCTGAGAAATGAAGATTCCATCTTCAGACTGTTTCACTTGAAGTCCTAAGAAATATTTCAGCTCACCCATACTGCTCATTTCAAATTTCCCTTGCATAAGTTTAGAAAACTTTTTGCAGAGGTTATCATCCGTAGAGCCAAATATGATGTCATCGACATAGATTTGCACTAGCAAAATCTTGCCTTTTACTTCCCTAAGAAATAATGTCTTATCTATCTTTCCTCTTGTGAACTTGTTCTCAAGAAGAAAGTTAGACAGCGTCTCATACCAAGCTCGAGGAGCTTGTTTCAAACCATATAAAGCTTTTTGTAAAAAATAAACATGATTGGGATGATCAGGATTAACAAAACCTGGGGGTTGTTCAACGTATACTTCCTCTTTAATGTCTCCGTTTAGGAACGCGGATTTGACATCCATTTGATATACGGTGAAACCCTTAAAAGCAGCATAAGCAAGGAAGAGTCTGATCGCTTTGAGCCTTGCTACAGGAGCGTACGTCTGATCGAAGTCGATGCCTTCCTCTTGTCTGTATCCTTTAGCTACAAGTCTGGCTTTGTTCTTTATGATTGTTCCTTCTTCATCCAGCTTGTTTCTATACACCCACTTTGTTCCAATGACATTTTTGTCTTTGGGTTTTGGAACAAGTGTCCATACTTTACATCGTTTGAACTGATTTAATTCTTCTTCCATAGCAATTATCCAGTATGGATCTTCATTTGCCTCTTAGAATTTCTTTGGTTCGACCTGCGAAAGAAAACTTAAATGCATATTTTCGTTAATGGTACCTCGTCTTGTTCTTATTCCTTCATGAGGATCTCCTATGATTTGATCAGCTGGATGATCCCTCATGTGTCGTAGCCCGAGGTTTCTTGCATGATTTGGACCAATAGAAGTTTCTTCTGCTGTTGGAGTATCTTCCTCCACTTGGAGTGGCTCTTCATCAGGATGATCTTCTTCATAGGTTGTTATTGGGGGAATCTTGATGAAGTGTTGAGAATTTTCTTCAACTGGCTGATCCAAGCTTAAGTCCTGCAGCTTTGAACCTGTGTCTACAGAAGAAATGCTAGAGGAGCTGCTTTGTAGCATGCTCGTCTCATCAAATACAACATTAATAGATTCTTCTACCACTAGGGTTTTCTTATTAAAAACTCTATATGCCCTACTATGGCTACTATATCCTACAAAAATACCTTCAAAGCTCTTTTCACTGAACTTATTTTTGTAATGCTTTCCATTGTTTAGCACAAAGCATTTACTACCAAAGATTCGAAAATAAGAAATGGTCGGTTTCTTGCCTTTTAGAAGTTCATAAGGAGTCTTTTCATGGTTTTTGTTTATGAGTGCTCTGTTTTGCACATGGCATGCAATATTGACAGCTTCAGCCCAGAAATATTCAGGTAATGAAGAGTCACTCAACATGGTTCTGCAAGCCTCAATAAGTGTTCTATTCTTTCTCTCAGCTACTCCATTTTGTTGTGGAGTTCGAGGAGAGGAAAACTCATGAAAGATACCGAGGCTTTCACAAAATTCTGTCATGGCTCCAGATTCAAATTCTGTACCATGGTCACTTCTGATTTTGACCACCGAACAGGTAAATTCATTCTGGACTTGCCTGACAAAACTAGTGAAAGTGTCAAAGGTATCTGACTTATGTTTCAGAAAGAATACCCAGACAAAACGAGAGTAATCATCTACAATAACCAATGTGTAAGATTTTCCTCCTAAACTTCTAATTTGCAAAGGACCAAACAAATCCATATGGAGCAGGTATAAACACCTGGTTGAATCTTTGCCAATAATGCTCTTAAAGGTAGCTCTTGTTTGCTTGCCTTTTACACATGCATGACAAGGTCTATCTTTAATGCACTTAACATCTGGTGCATCTCGCACTAAGTTTTGAGAAAACAATTTATTAATAGTTTTGAGATTTATAGGTGCTAATCTCTTGTGTCATTGGTCAACAAGAGATGCACTATCTTTTGCCAAAAGACATACTGGTGTAGAAGATGATATGCAAAAAAAATTTAAACAAAATATGTTTCTACAGCGAATGCCTGATAAAATCGTTTCATGATTTTCAGCCGACTTTATCAAACACTTATCTTTATGAAAATCAACAATGTATCCTTTATCACAAAGTTGACTTATGCTTATCAGATTATGTTGTAATCCTTCCACATAAGCTACATCGGAAAACGATACATTTCCATTAGAAATCATACCATAGCATTTAGTTATTCCTCTGTCTGAACCGCCAAAAATAACTTTTGGACCGTTCGCAACTGGAATGTAGTTTTGCAAAAGGCTTCTTGTCCCGGTCATATGCCGAGAGCATCCACTGTCCAAGTACCAGATTGGATTTTTATTGGCCTTTGGACATACCTGCAAAAACAAATCATTTCGCCTTAGGAGCCCAAACAGATTTGGGTCCTTGGTCCCGTGTCAGTTGAGCACCACGATGAATGTTAACATTGCGAGTGGTCTGCCTTGCAACGTTCACTTGTGGTCTCCTAGTATATGTTGTATTAAACCAACAATCAACGGCAAAGTGACCAATTTTACCGCAGCACCAACAGTCGAATCTGTTGTACCTTCTCTTTACACTCTCCTGCTTAACTTTTTGAACGTTAGCACTTGCAGGAGCAGCCCTTTTAGATTAGGATGCCTCATGGGGGCAACACACACAAGGTGGTACTGTTCTCTTCGGCTTTGGTGCAACAGCGTTCACTTTTGGTGCTTTCTTAGCACTCGGACCATGAACAAATGGACCGTACCCTTTCCGATTAATCTCTTGATAGGGTGCTTGAAAAGCACTATCACCAAAGTTTCGGGGAGGAGCCCATTCCTTATGATCATTCACAGGTGAAAAAGGAATTGGTCGTGTGAAATGACCATAGGAACTCTCCATATCATAAGCATTCGTAGGGAATATGACTCTCTTGAATGCTACAGGCTCTTGATGAGCTTTCCCTTTTTCTTTGGTAGTAGCTTTCTTAGCAACCAGACCATTCTTCTTAGCAATTGTATTTTTTGAAGAATTGCTAGTACTAGCTTCATGCCCTATACCGCTTCCTTTTGCGTTAGTGGTAAAAGTACCAATAATTGGCAGAACAGTTTTAGGTTGAGAGAATGCTTCAACCAACTTCTTCTCAGCCGCAAGCTGTTCCTCCAAGACTTTTATCGAATTATCTCTCAAGGCAAGAGTCTCTTCCGAGCTTTTGATCTTGTCTTTCAAGGCTTGGACTTCCTCTTTGAGAGAAGAAAGTTCTTCAACTTCTTTTCTCAAGTTAGATTCCACCTCCTTGAGAGCCATGATCTCCTTACCCTGAGTTTTGACAACCTTTCGGCACTTGTCAAAGCTTTGGAGCATTTTGGTATATTGAGACATGAGCTCAGATTCATCGTCTGAGAGGTTATCCTTTTGTTCAGCCGAAGCATAATCAGAATCAGATAGGATAGTGTGATCATTTACCTTTCCGGTGTACGGGGGTGCTTCTTCATCATCAGACATAGCCATCAGACCGAAGTAAGCTTCTTCTTCATCACTCGACTCATCGGAGTCACTGTCGCTCAGAGTTTTGGCTTTCTTAGCGACGAAGCTTCTATCTGATTTCTTCTTTCCATGAGTGGATTTCTTGTCTTCTTTTCTTCCACCTTCTTTCTTTTTGTAGGGACACTCAGCAATTATGTGCCCTGGCTTATTACAACAGTAGCAAATAATGTCAGAAGAAATGTGTTTGTTCTGTTTGGATTTATACCTGTCATTATTGCTTGAGCCCTTCCTGTGATATTCGCCATCACGACGAGAATATTTATGATCCGAGGAAGACGGCTTGTTGTTCATGTGCCTTCGCTTGTTCAGCAGTTTCTTAAACTGACGGGAAATTAAAGAGAACTCCCCATCAGACAGTTCGGAACAGGAGGAGCTGGCTTCTGATTCTTCTTCATTATCAGATTCCTTTTCTCTGATCGGTATCACAGCTTTGCTCTTCTTTGAATTCTCTGCCTTCAAAGCTAAGGTGCTTTCTTTGCTTGAAGCTCGATTTACATCCTCTTCAGACTTTCGGATGTTCATTTGTAATTCATGAGACAACAGCTTCCCGAACAGATTTTGAGGTTCTAGACTTGGCAGTTTTCCAAACTCTCTAATAGCAACAATCTTGCTATCCCAGTCTTTCGTCAGGGAGCGCAAGAATTTGTCATTTAGTTCACCGTTTGTGAACTCCCTGTCGTAGTTCCTCAAACCATTGACTATCTTGAAGAATCTTTCATACGCATCAGCAATGCACTCCTTCTTATTCTGCTTAAACGCCTCGTACACTTGATTAAGTAGAGACCTTCTATCTTCTCTTACCTCGTCAGTACCTTCCATTAGAACAATTAAGGATGTCCACATCTCTTTGGCTGATTTGCAGTGAATTAAGTTTTGCAACATGGAATCGTCCACTGCACTTGCAATTATGTTTTTAGCCTTCTTGTCAAGAGCAACAAGAGCTATCTCATCCTTAGTCAAATCCATCATTTTCTTAGGTATCTGAACAGTAGGATTTGTTGACGAAGCGGTCATTGGCACATGGGGACCTTCTTCTACGACTTGGAAGATTCTGGGATCTGCAGCTTCCATATAAAAACGGACTCTTTCCTTCCACAAAGGAAAGTTGGCCTTAGTGCATATGGGCAATTTCAGAGAGGATTCCTTGACTCTATCCATGGCTTGCTAGCAACTAGAAGGATGAATCCTGTTCAAGGTGTTAACCTAGCAACGAACAGCGACCCTCTGATACCAATTGAAGTATCTAGTTGCCTACCTAAATCACCTAGAGGGGGGTGAATAGGTGATCTCTACGTCTTTTGCGGAATTAAAAAATAAACGTAAAGCACAGCACACAAAATTAATCACAGCCACAGATAACACCAGGAATTTATAATGGTTCCCCGTACTTGGGTACTCCACTGCCGGCCTCGCCAATCTAGCACCACAGCTAGACTTGACTACTCACTAAATCTCGGATCAAGAACGATCCTACAGTCTCGGAGTCAAACTCCTACAAACTCAGAGAGAACCTCTCTTACAACTCGGAGAAAAATTTCTCCTACAACTCGGAGAACAACCTCTCCTACAACTCGGAGATAACAACTCCTACAACAGATTGAAAAGGGTTTGAACAAAACTAAACCAGATCTGAATAACAGAGGCGTTTTCTTCCTTCTTCTTGAATGGCTTTTGAGAACGATGAGGAAGAACAACGATCCTTCAAATCTGTCTTTGGCAATTCGAAACGATCCAATAGAGATTGCAGAACCTGAGCATGGATCAATCGAATCCTTCTTGATAGAAATCGGCAACTCCAAAGAGTAGATCAATCTCCAATCGTAGACGACGGCGAGCGGCGCTTTTCTCGTTCTTTTTGATCGGGAGAGGGATTAGGGTTAGAACGATTCTGGAACTTTTTTTTTAAATAATCCAAGAGCAAACCTATATATGGAGAGGAGCAATTAAAGGATTAATCAGCCTTAAAAGCACTCCATATAGCCGTTAGAAACGAGAAGGAGCGTTTACGATCCGTCCAGAACAGAGAAAACGAAACAGAAATTTACGGACAGAAGTCTCAAGACATAAGGGATCTCTCGAGACATAAGGGATCTCTCGAGACATGAAACAGAGAGAGCAGGAAAGGGATGTCTCGAGAACTCGATGATCTCTCGAGACATTGCAAAGATTTCAGACTTAAGATCTCTCGAGACAACCACGATCTCTCGAGACATGTCTGATCTCTCGAGACATATCCTTAGGAAAAATTTGTTTTACAAAAATTTCTTTTCTTCTCTTGAACACATGCTGCAGCCGCACTCCAAAGTCTTCAATAGTCTTGAAAAAGAAGTGTACCCCAATAGTGAGATCACACATGAGTCATCACCATGTTTCATATAATGAGGGATTACATTTTATGAAACTGTGTTTGCAGACCCATTGTGACCTGACATTGGCTTACACTTAGCCATGATAATCTGCAAGACAATACTAGAAAAGCATATCAAATACAAAAGCAATTCAATCTTAGTTTAAGGGTGACTTCTCACAAATCAAGGTAATTGTGAATGCAATTTCCAACACTATGCTACCGTTTGATTCACACCGGATTCACCAATTGAGTAGAGTAAACAATATTTACGCTAATAGAGAAAAATATAAAACTAAAAGCATAAAAAGAAATTTAATCTACACGATTTTCTAAACGAGACATGAGCACTCGACTAGGAGCACTACCGGAGTCAACATTATACTCCGCCTCATAATCCTAAGCCAGCACAGTGATTTTCCAAATCACACGAAAAGAGATGAGTTCGGCTCAAGACGTGCCAACAGCTAAGTGCACGCTCGAGTGGGTGTAGTGGTGTGCAATGCAATTGTACATAACTAAATAATTGAAATTAAAATACTCCTAGTATGCAAATGCAATAGTGCACGTGCGTGGGCACACAGAACTACTCTCCCCCAGACTTAAACTAGATAATACACATAATATATATCTATGAAATTCAGAAAAGAGCTAGGGGAAGAGAGTACCCAATCCTCAGAAATGAGCATACCAGAAGATTGGAGTGTAAGCTAAAATGAAGCTACAACATCCGCCATCCAGAAGAAGGATACCTGCAGGGGTCAGCTCCGCAAAAACAAAAGAAAATAGAAAAATGAAATAAAGTGCAATTAACTAAATAAAATTAGAAAAGAAATGAAAATGCAGGAAAAATTAAGATAACTACTGGGGTTATTGTCATCCCAGCACGACTTATTCAAAACTTTATAATATCTAGCTAATGGGAGTATGGAAGGAGAAGTGGACAGGTAACTGGCCCAATATCCGTGTCGGTAGCGGGTACCTATACGGAGAAAGAACAGTCACGCCTCTACCCGAATATAAATAAAATCTGCCCATCACAGGTAGAGGGAAAAGAAAGTAAGAAGAGGAGGAGGCCTGGTCCTCACTCATCTCACCAAAATTATCCTTGCCCAGCAAGGTATCGTCCACAGGGAGGCAGCAGGAGGCGAAGGCAATGAGTGGATCTTCCTCTACGGAGGAGGAATAAACCTCCTCACATGAGAGGATGCTCTCATCATTGACTTGAGCAAAAAGCTCCAAGTCCTCCTGAAGTACCTGTGAAGATTCAACCTGCACAGACTCAGATGAAGGAAGGGGATCAAGAAATAAAGAAGACGAAGAACATAAATGAACATCAATCGGGGGAGTGATCCCGGTCTCACTCCCATCAGGTTGGGGAAGTAAAATAATGTTGGCATTGTCATCAATGCCGCAAGGTTCAGCGGGATCGACAGTGGCCATGCCCAAGATTTGGACTTCCTCCACCGGTGTTGAGAAAAGCTCCTCTTCACTTAGAAGGTTGTCCTCCTCCATAGGAGCAGGCATAACACATAAATCGCCAGCTTCATCCCGCGCCACATCCTCAACAATGTCGTCAGTGACGAAAGTAGTATGCACAACAGGGGGAGGAATAGTGCTTGGATAAATGTCAAGCACTGATTCCTCACAAAGAATCGAATCCACTAGGGGTGGTGGATGCACATGGAGAATAGGCTTAGCAATGTTGGTGCATAGATCAGCCGCACATCCAGTGACCGTATCCATGCCATTCCCTTCAAGATGTGAAGGTGACAAAGACACATAACCGGATGTTGAAGGCGTGTGCCCAAAAACTTGATACGCCTTTAGTGTATATACGCAAGTATACGTGCCGGCTCAAGTAATATAATAGTGAGTTAAGATCGTTCCCTCGGAGAAGTGAAAACTCTAACGCTTATGAATATTAGTTTACTCTTTTCCTTAAATCCATGTTAAATAATTCGATTGGTTGGACGAAACTAATTTGCAGAATATTTAAAACTAATTTTTAAAATGCAAAAAGTACTTAAGTAAATTTTTATCAACTTTTAGAGAAAGGAATCTTGTATATCGCTTTCCTAGATTTGTTGTGATATTTGCTAAATATACTGATGCATTATGTTTGTTTCACTATCTTGCTCGATTAAAAACTAGGAATCATAATCTCTCGATCTATGAATTCCCATAACCAAGATTTCGCTAGTTATCTCTAACTTAGAAAAATGCTAGGTAAATTAAATTGCTCAAATCTCTTTTGCTAATAATTAAGGTGATGGAATCTCTTCCTCTCTCTTTTATTATATCAAAATTATGATGTAAACACACCGCTCCTCTCTCGAATCTCGCGGCGTAGTATAAAAGTAAAGATTTAAATTAGATATTCATGCGACTCATCTCTCGAATCTCGCCGCATAACATTAAGTATTTATCTTAAATCAATCGTGATTCCTCTCTCGAATCTCACCACGAAATGTTGAAGATAAACATGATTCAAATCTCTCGCAATAAATCATATCATTGATAAAGATAGCAAACCAAGAAATCATACGGAAAAATTATAAATTAAACATCACAACAAAAACTAGTACTCACGACATACAAGATACGAAGAATTAGTTCATGATTCTTGAAATGAAAACCAAATTGGAAAGATCTTACAAGACATTGTTTGGAGCCTAAATATTAGCGTAGGAATTTGTCCTTTTCGTTGCCAAATTCGCTCAAGGTGTCGTCTCTTTCTTCTTCTCCAAACCTTCTTCACTTTTTCTCTCTCTAAAAATACTCTCGTATCTCTCTCCTCTCCTTCGAATCAGCCAACGCCTCCTTTATTTGCCACGCTACAGTCCAAATTCTGAAAAGATGTGTCCTTTCAACAAGTAAACCGCAGGCCTACTTTTTAGTATTTCGAAAATGTTGTACTTTTGGTTCAGCAAATTCAATTTAAACCGCTATGTTACGACCCGGTTATGACCAAACTGCTCCATTCTTTCCAGCAATATAATTCCAGCTTAAATTTGTCCGTTCTTTCATGGATTTTTCGCACTCCTGCACAAATATGCTGCTCGTATGCCGATAAACTGTCCACAATTACAGATATGAAGTATATTAGTGAATTCATCGTTATATTTCGTATATTTTCTCAATATTCACTAAAATGAGGGAGTTAATAACTTCTTTTCGAGAAGTTATCAGTGTGCCGCCAGAGTTAGGGGTTGGGACGATCCGGATATCCGGCTCGTCATCCTCATCCAATTGGCGAAGATACTCGGCACAGTCCTTCAAGACATGATCAGTGCTCCGACAAAACCGGCACTGCCTTGCGGGCTTCTTTGGCACAGCGGGGGCTGAAGCCGAAAAGAAGTATGACGATAAAGGCTCAGCAGAGTAGCCATAAGACTTACGCGCACCATATGGAGTATCAGACGAAGTCGGTGCTCCATATGATGGGCTATAAGAATTATGCCTACTATTCTCCGTAGGGCATTCATCACTAGAGTGGGAGGTAGCTCCACACCAACGGCAACGGAAATTAAGATGTGCCCACATAGTGTGAAGATAATACGATTCAAGACGAAGGACACTATTGTGCGAAATACCACACCTAACAATAATTACTAAAACAACCTAATTAAGACAGGAAAATGGAATAAAAAGAAATAAAACAAAGAAATGCAATTTACAAAAGGAAGGGTTTCTCTCTCAGGTTCTCCCTCTCCAGAAAACTCACACGACTGTGTTCCCCGGCAACGGCGCCAAAAACTTGATGGCGCATATCTCGCACACCGCTATAGGCGGTAGCTAGACTGCGGCACGAAACGGCAGTGTACCGATCGTTCAAGTAATATAAAACGATGAGTAATCCCCGAGTATCGAATTTCAAAGGAACACAGTAAGGTGGAGTTTATTATCGAGGAAGGACTTGAGATTGAAGTCCTTTCGAGCGGATGGATGCGGAAACGGGGGTTTTGGATTGTGGAAAATAAAGAGAAAATGCTATGACTACTCCTATGCAATGCCGCTATGCAGTGCTTCGCTTGGCGGGATGGAGACTAGGCAGGCCTTGAGCGCGCTGCGTCGCAAGGGCGGATGGACGAGTAGGCAAGCGGAATCGAACTATGCAGGCCTTGAGCGCGCTGCTTCGTAGGGCGAGTGGATTACACGGGCCGCTATGCCACGCTTCGCTAGGCGGATGGACGAGTAGGCAAACGGAGTGAGGGTCGTAAGCACCTCTTCAACAAGCATGCCACTAGCAATTTCTAGTGCGGCGACGAACGTGACGGCGGGATGGAGGATGGAATGGGGCGCACCTCAAGCAACTCAAATAACAAACATTTCATATAGACATGAAATATATAGAAATACAAACTAGTTGTAAGTGCGCCTTCATCTTAATACATAGATCTAACTACATACACATCAATAAGAGAAGAATAAGGCAAGAAATCGACCGAATCCGAAGGCTCAATGTAGATTCACGGTTGGAATCGTCGGGTTGTCAATCCGCGTCCAAGCACGGTCCGCAACTACGTCCGGGGTAGAGAGAGCTGTCACTACTCTCCAATGAGCCCGTCTTCTTCATGTCACGATCCGGTAGAGGTTGCAAACTTCCTCTTGCTTGATGGTGATGGCGGCTAGGTCTTCCCTTGGAGCGCTAGGATGAAGGAGGAGGCCGAGAGGAAGCTCCGGCTCAAGATTGGCGTGAAGAACAAACCCGGAGCACCTCCATATGGTGGGCGGCGATGGAGGGGCGAAAAACCTGCGGAAGGGGCGAAAACGGCGGAGCTGGGCGGAAGAAATGCGGAGCTCCCGACCTAATTCGCGAGCAGGTCAATATATAAGCGCTGGAATAAACAGTGCGCACGATCATTGGCGCATGACCAGTGGTCGTGCGCACTAGCATCCTGTGATCGTGCGCCTGCCTGGACAAAGCCTGCAAGGTAAGAAAATTATAAAATACAATGTTCGCACGACCAGTGGCGCACGACCAGTGATCGTGCGCGCTATCGTAGGTGGTCGTGCGATAAGGAAGACAGAACTTAAATTTCAGGGGGTAAGTGCACACGATCAGTGGCACACGACCAGTGGTCGTGCGCAATAGAACCAGTGATTGTGCTTTGTGTTCCTGTACAGAATTGTACCGGAAACACCTGCACGACACCTGTTCCAGCACAACCACGAATCCAACCACTGAAAGTGGCACTTAACAATGCATAGCAACTACTAAAGGAGAATAACACGAAATAACACCAAAAATGGGCCTAGAGGTGCACGTAGCATGGAACAACAAATATGAGCGAAAACATGCCTAAAGTGTGGTGCATAGACTAGAAAATCGGCCCAGATGAGTCCATAAATGTGTATATATTGGGGACTCATCACCGACCAAACTTCACTATCTTCTGGGGGTTACAATTATAGACTTAGAAGTCGAGCGCGACAGGCCGCTGCTCGTTACAATAATAGAGAGAAAGAGAAAGAGAGAAGAAGAGAATTCTGAAGGTGACAGACCACCTCCAGAAAAACAAAGTCCTTTCTCCTTCTGAGAAAGGCGGAAAACAAAAGTGAGAACGCCCTGGAGAACAAAAGTGAGCGCGCTGAGTCGGCTTTCGGGAAGAAGGAAATCTTCGAGTCCGAAGGAGAATTCTGCGAAAGTCTGCAAGAAGCTCTCCCGGGTCCAGAAGGCAAGGTCCCCTCAAATGAAGGCTCTGAGCTCCTTTTATAGCTTTGGCCGGGGGTAGCCCGGTAATTTTGTCGTCGTAACCACCATAACCACCTGTCGGACGAATCACGTTTCCCGGTTCAGAGCACATAGATCTCCATTTTTCGTAAATGACCGTCTTGCCCTCGGGCAATTCGGGCAGCTTTGTTGAAGGTGAAAAAGGCGACAAGCCGTTCCTGCAATCTGAGAAATTAGAAAGACAAAAAGTGAGCTTGCCCGGAATGTGAAAGCGCTCTGAGCGTGCAAGGAGGAGGCGCGCTTGTGAGCGCGCGAGGAGGAGGCGCGATTGTGAGCGCGCGAGGAGGAGGCGCGATTGTGAGCGCACGAGGAGGAGGCGCGCTTGTGAGCGCACGAGGAGGAGGCGCGCTTGTGAGCGCACGAGGAGGAGGCGCGCTTGTTAGCGCGCAAGGAGGAAGGAGGAGAGAGAAAATCCGTAGGAGGATTTTCCCGGCCAGAGAGAGAGAAAGTCTCAAAAGAGGGGAGAGATGGAGGAGGAGAAGATGGAAAAAAGAGAAGCCTTGGGGTTCTATTTATAGTTTTGAGGGTGCCACTTTCATAATTAAATGGGTGGTTAGGGTGGTTATTGTTCGATTCAAAAGTGCGCCTCCGAAGGAAATCGAGGGTTGCGGATTATCAGTTACTATTTGGTTAGAGAATTCGGACCGCTAGCAGCGGTCGAGGCCGGACTTCGCCCGCCGCGGCAAATGCCACTCCTGCGACGGGCTTTCCTTTGATTCAAATGAGACGGTTACAGCGGTTATAGGTGTAAGAAAAGAGAAGCCGGCCGGTCAGACAGTTCGCAAGACGAGAAACTCGAGACCGCAGCTCAAACAAGCGAGCTCCTGGATTCGAGTGTGCGTGCCTTGTGAATAGTGCCGCCCCCTATTTATAGGCTTGGGGGCCTGCCCGAATGGGCAGGGATAGAATAACCACCTGCCCGGGTACAGGAGAAACGGGCAGGCGGTGACGGGATGCACAAAGAAGAAAAAGAAAGAAGTCGCGCGGCTTGGCAGCTTGCCCTCCCGACCCGTCTGACCTGAGGCTGAAGATACCGTGACCAAGTCAATGATACGGATCGGCGGTCTCTGGCTTGAGATCGCGGTCCGCCTTCTGGACATGGCTTGGCTGATCTTCATGATGCGACCTGAATGGTCTCCGATCTGAGACCGCGGCTTGTTCCCCGGGCTTGAACCTTGAGTTTCTATGTCTCAACCCGGACGGTCTCCTACCTGAGACTGCGGATAGCCTTATTGCCTTGGCTCTTGACTACCTCCAATCATGGGGGCGGTCCGAAATGACATCAGACCACCCGGCCTGCTTTACCCTGAACTGAGAGCCACTGATCCTGGAAACCAGCGGCCTGACCCAGAAGTTCGCCCGGTCCGAGAATGATCCAACCCGAGAAGCGGTTATCCGGGTAAACATAATCCCCGCATATTTTCAAATCCCAAGAGAATTTTGAAAATATTAGCTTTAGCCGGGAGACCGCTTCCGACTTGCCCTGAATTCTATAAGATAGCCAGAGAACTCATTCTGCAGAGTTTTTTCTGAAATCACGGGATATTACTCGCTATTTGCGGTTAGAGTTTTTAAGACTGGTAACTCTTCAACGATGGACTTCCTAGACACCATGTTAGACCGCGTGGTCCCTGCCGGCATTCAGAAAAAGGAGGAAGGCAAGAGGCGCGAATAAACGGAGAAATCGAGGAAGGACAAGGAAAAGCAGAACCGGAAAGACCGGAAAAAGAGGGAGCGGTCTGAGAAAACCGCGGTGGATAGTTTCAAGGCCGCTGTGGACTCAACAATCTCCAAGACTCCTGCAGAGCCTGCAGCGGAGCATTCAGGGCCTCCTCCCAGCGACTCGCTGATTCCTCCCCGAGACCTCGGCCAACAGGCCGTCAGCCCGCTGAACAAAGGGGAGGCCGCCCCTTCTAGAAAAGTTGGCTCTGGCAGCCCTTTAAAGAAAGTCGGCGGGTCCGACTCGTTTGGCATGGAAATCACCCCATCCGGGAATCCTCATTTGTTGGTCAAGGATTTGGGGGAGGAGGCGGTTAGCTCTCCAAGGCAGGGCGACCTGAGTACCCCTCTATCCGTGGATGATTATCTCAGCCCCTCCAAAGAAATTAGTCCAGCTCCGGGTAAGAAAGAGAAGAAGAGAAAAAAGTCTGGGTCAGTGACCGACCGGATAACCAAGAAGGTGAAGAGGCTGGCCTCCAAGGAAAGGGCGGCTTTTAAGAAACCGGATGAGTCCCGCCTCCAGACCAATCCGCGACTAAAAGAGGAGCTCGACCTAGCGACTCCCCCATCTGCTAAGGTAAATGACTCCCCGACTACCCCTGATGCGAAATCGGGCGGCCTGTTTCCGGACTCGGTGAGTAGCTTATCACTTAATGGGATCTTTCAGGATATGGATGAGCTGATGGGGCGAGATAAGCTTCTCGACAGCCCGATGGCTTCAAAGAGAACTGCCCCTGTTACAGACAACATAGCCCAGCCTGAGGAGACCGCTCAGACGGAGGCCGAAGATCGAGAAGCTGCTGCCCGGACCACCTTGGAGGTCGAAGAGAAAGCGAGGGAACTCGGAGAAGTGTTGAAAGTGCGGGCGGAGGTTCCCCCGGTGATGACCGGGGAGGAGATAATGATGGTGAAGAAGGAAGGGGAGGAACGGGCTTTTAACAAGCCGCTGCGGCCTGATCCTTTTGCGCCAGGTAAGCGCCCCACGGATTATAAAGCTATCCGCTTCTTCATTCCGCGGCCTCGTCGTAATAAATTACTGAACCCACTACCGAGCTTTTTCCCCTTAGCGGCCTGGTCCTCTTCCGCTAGGCAGAGTACGGAGAGACTCTGGCGTGAGCAACGACGGAGGATGGACCCGGAACAATCTAAGCGGCCTGTTCGCCCAGGCATTGATCTTATATTTATGTCCATTTTTGTAGATATATGGCGTTGCATGCTCTTGCTTTTTTATAACCGCGCGGCTTCTTGCAGATAGCGAGGATCAGATTGCGAAGCCGGGCGACCTTGAGGCCAGCCTGCCTCCATTAGTTCCCCCGATATCAACCTGTGTAACGACTTCGCGAGAAGGGTCGCAACTGTTTGGGCATCTAGAGGAAGATCTAGCAAACCTGAGGGCCTGTTTGATGGAGGTGGAAGACCGGGAGGCCGCCACTCGGACCGCTTTGGAGGCCGAGCGAATGGCAAGAAAAAAGGCTGAAGAGGCGCTGAAGGCGCAGATGGAGATCGACAGGAAGTCCAGGACAGAAAATGAGAATGGCCTGGAGATTCAGCTGGAGGCCGCGCGAGCTGCGGTGGAGGCTACGCGAGCTGTAGTGGAGGCCGAGAAGAGAGCCAAGGTGGCGCAAGTCGCTACTCTGACCGCTCAGCTCGAGAAGGAGAAGAGAGCATCTGCTAAGTTCGAGGATGACTCGAGATATTACCAGGATAAATTCCTACGGTTAACTAGGGAAGTCACTTCGGGTCGGCGAAGTATGAATGATGGGATGCAGGTTGCTAGCCGCCAAACTGTTGGGGCGGGCTCAAATCCTCCCCCGGTTTGGGCGGCTGATCCAATGATTGATGAAGCCACCGCAACCCCCCGTATGATCGCTGCTACGCGGGTTGAAAGGGATGTCGGGCGGCTTCATAGCACAATCAACCACATCCATTATCATACCAGCCAGATTTACTCCCTTCTGAACACCACCAGCGACCAGGTCGCGCGACTGCATAGAGAGGATGTCTCCCCAGAACACCGCCAGCCGTGAACGGCTTTTTAGAACAATTTTGTATTATGAATGCGGCCTGTTGATTTCGGCCTCTGTTTAGACAATGCTTCTTTTTTACTTTATGTCTTTTATTTGAATAACCCGTGCGGGTTCTTGTTTAGCAGATGTGTTTGTGTTCTGTTTAGATCTTCTGTGTTTTATCCGAGCTGATTACAGGTTGCGCGATCTGTGATGTATGCTTGCTCCTGATTTCTTGAATGTCTTTGGTTCTTTTTGTTTTTCTGATAAATCTGACCATGCAGGTCGTTGGCCGCGCGGTTAGAATGTATAGCCGCGATATATTTTTACTATTTGCAGATCGTCAAAATCTATAAGTAGGGACTTTTTCGAAGTCATTTTCACGATTTCAAATGGCGCGATCTAAGAACAAGTCGCAGCGGCCTGTTAAGGTTAAGGCCGTCCGAGCAGACGCGGCCTTGGCTTTTCACTCGGCGGACCATCCAGAGTGCCATTTTACTCAGAGCGAACTAGACGAATTCGTTGCAAAACACATGGCAGGGAGTAATCTGCTCGCGCGGCTTCCTTTGCGCGATAAGCGGATCAACTCTTCCAATCCGCACCAAATAGCCGTTCTGGTCGACCACTTTGAATATGGCTTCAAATTTCCGCTTCCACTTGAAGTCATAGCCATTTTTTGACCATTACGGGGTTGTACCCGGCCAGCTTCCGCCGAACTCCATCGCTTCTATATATAGTTTTATTTCATACCTGCAGTTCGAGCGAACCAGATTTTCCCTTGATCTGTTTAGGAAATTTTTCTCGGTGCGGGCTGTCTCCGACGTGGGGACTTCAACTTTCAGGGGGCACCTCTACTTTGGCTACCACGGACTGAAGATCGTTAACCTGGCGAACAAGGTCTCGGACTGGTCGGAGTGGTTCGTAATGCTCGAAGGCAACTTCGGGCTGTTGCAAACCAACCCACAAGTTCGGGGGGAAGAGGCTTTCCAAATCCCCCAGGTTGGAAAGATCGAGATGGACACCTTCTCGTTTCTTGAGAACGAGCGGTTAGACATCAATCATTACATCCCGCTGTTCTCAGAGCTAGAGAACGTCCTCCCCGAGCATAGTAAGTTCCTCTAGACCGCTTGTATATGACCGCGTGGACTGCTTTATTTAAACTTCTGATTTTACCTTGCAGCTGCCCACATCGTCCCTGCGAACAAGCCGGTCACTCCGGCCGGCCCGGTTTTGACCCAGAGAGAAAAAAGGCAGCGGCGAAATAGGTCGCCATCATCAGAGGAAGGGGGCCCGGCTTCTCCTGATGAATACGAACTTCTTCGTTCCTGCGGAAACCCGCCCGACCTGCAGGGCAACCCGACTGTCCTCTGGCATAGGGATGGGAGCCGCATCCGGGTATCCACTGCACTTCCTCCATGGGGAAGTGACAAGATTAACCGCCATGCGCTAGCCGCCGGGGCTGCTATGTATGGTCGAAAGACTTTAAAGAAGCTGAAGAAAACTCCGGAAGAAGAGCTTCCCCGGCTAGCGGCGCAAGCCGGCGCATGGGGGTTCGCGGCCAATCACTTCATGGCCTTGTCGTACAGGCGGCTGGTTTCTGTCCAGAAATTTCTGGAGAAGAAGTACGAGGAGCAGGTCGCGGAGAATGTGCTGCTTCAAGAAGAGAATGCGCGGCTTCAAGAAGTCGTGGCGGTGAGTTTGACAAACGATGACGCGGCTTATTTTGTTCAGACCGAGCGGCCTAATTTACTTTTCCTTTCTTGCAGAAACAATATGAAATGACCAACCCGGCCTTCCAAGACGAGGTGTTGCCTCATGTGGCCCAAGGGATCAACAAAGCTTTGGGTCTTATGGAATACCGGGGCGGTCTGTGCGAAGGATTCGGGGGTACTACTTTCTCCGACCTCTTCCCTGCTTTGAAGATCCAACTTGATGAGATCAGCCGAAGGCAAAAAGGAAAAGCCAAGGTGGGCGAGGAGGCTGAAGCCGATGCGGGCAGGGAGATTGTACTTCATCGAGGAGGTGATGGAAGTGGTGAAGCCGCTGAGGAGGTCGACGCGGATGATGATGCCGGCGAGGATGATGATGATGATGAGGACAGCTTGTCCTTTGGAACAACTGGCTCCGCTAGTAAGACCGGGCGGTCTAGTGGTAGTGATTCATCGGATTCTTCTTCCACGTCAAGTGAAGGTTATTCGCCCGACGTTGATGTTGATGGTGTGGACTCGAGTTCTCCTGTCAAGAAGAAGAAGAAGTCGGCAGACTAATGCCCTTGTCTTGATTTTATTTTTTGTGTAACCGCCGGTCTCTTTTTGTTAGCCGGGCGGATAATATTTTGTTAACACATTTTGAAGAATGAATAGAAATTTTACCTGTTTAATTGTCCTTCTATTGTTAATTACTTGTGGCTGATGTCTTGTCTCTTTTCTTTCTTTTTACCTTTTGCTTTTTATGATCTAGCCGTGCGGTTATCCTGATCTGAGTATAAGTGATAATTTTGATGATCTTTGGACGATCTATATTCATCCCGTGCGGTTACTCATTTAGACCTCCGGATATCCGATATCTGATAATATGATCCATAACGGATAGACTCGTGCGACTTCAATTCAGACCGGGCGGTTTTTTGTCAGTCAGAGATATCTTATCATTGCTGATATAGATAATGAAAAACAACTTTGAGCGGTTTTGAATTCAACCCCTGGCGAGTAATCAACTGTATCTAGAGATAACTTTTTACTAAAAAACGGCTCAGCCCGCCGATCGGTTAGAAGCATAATCCGGGCGATCACATAAAGAATATCCAGCTGAATTAATTATAAAAGATAGATAGTACTCGCCTGGTTAGAGTATAACCCGGGCAATATATGCAGCTCAAGAAATATCTAATTTAATAAAATGGAGAGATAAATAAAACCCGCCCGGTTAGAATGCAACTCGGGCAATCATATAATTAGCTCCAGAAATATCCAACTTATAAAAGATGGATAAACCCGCCTGGTTAGAATCCAACCCGGGCAATATTTTTAGATCCAGAAAAATCTAACTCAGTAAAAGATAGATAAGCCCGCTCGGTCAGAATGCAACTCGGGCAATCATATAATTATATCCAGAAATATCCAAACTTATATTCAATCAGACCGCTCGGTTTGAAAATTCAGACCGTCCGGCCTTAATATCACAACTAGGGTAGACGAACACCTGCACCTGTTTTGATTATATTTTCCTCGAATGGTTTGGACAAGAAACCACAAGAGGTGAATGTCTTCCTGTAGGAAAAAATGAATAATCTACAGGCTCAGATGACCAAATGGGCAGGTGGGCCTTGGCGGCGAACATTGTTTTTCCTCAAGTGATCAAAAGAGCTGTAGGGAAAAAGAAAAAATATGTACAGACTCAGATGACCAAGTGGGCAGGTGGGCCTCGGCGGCGAACATTGCTTTCCTCAAGTGGTCATAAGAGCTGTAAGCGACTCATCTGCTCTCTTGCCTAGGGTTACAAGCCGAGTTGATCAATTGGGCAGGTGGGCCTCGGCGGCGAACATTGCTTTCCTCAGAGAGATCAACTCAGTTGTGGGCCCAACTAGGCTCCGTTTCGAGAGTTCCTAAGAGTATTCGATGGTTGTCACAACCCGCATTTTCCCAAGAATATAATACATATTATCAGAGCAAGGGGAAAATACGCGTCGTGATGCCACGCCTGCAGGAGACGGCTACAGACGCTCAGGCAAACACTTCTTACGATAAATTTATAAAAGACATATATGTATTTATATTAAAAAGAGAAATTTTCATTATTATCTTAAGACCGCGTCCCTCGGTCCGGTGGATCATCTAGTCCACAAGTAGAAAACTATACATACGCAGCGGAAAAATAGGTTTATTTTTAGCCTACATGAGCATGAAGATGAACATCCCAGAAATAATATGCATATATCTATGTTTAGTATAGTAAGAAAAGATTTTCTACGATCTTCAAAGTACGTGACATTTATTTAAAACCATGATATGCAAGAATGACATTTCTATACCCAAAAGTAACTAATGCATCCTAGCATAAAGCTTCCCAGAGAGCAAGTAGCTAAACAATTTGAAAGTAACAGCAAAATAACTAGCAAGTAAACTAGCACAAGAAGAGATTCATACGGGCGTCAACAACTGACACGAACCCGCAAGAAAGAAGGAAGAAAAACAACAACCAAAAGAACTGCCCCTTACCTACTAGAGAGGAAGGGCCTCTACAGGACAGCTAAACGACGCCGCTCTAACTCCTGCGGCAGCTAAAAACCTGAACCTGAGACATTCATAAGAAAAGAATGCCTCAGCCCAAAAGGGTGCAAGAAAGCCAAGATTAGCAGCAATTAGTAATAAAGGAGTACAGAAAGAAGAACTAAGCAGGTAAACATCAATAATCTAACCACAACACGAGCCAGCACAAACGAGTGCGTTCGGTAAGAGGAAAAGAAAAGCCTGCACTGAAAGGTAATAGCCAAAGCAATCATGGCCAACCACGTGTCCGTCCCTGCGGCTCAGAGGTGATGATTATACATATAATATATCATAATACCATACATAAGCATATAAGCTTAATAAAACATGAGACTGATCAGCTCGAGGGAAAAGCGTCCCCCAAAAGAAGGCTCTGCGATGGTGGTATCTTCCACTAACGCCCGCAGCCCAAAACCGGGTGTGGTCCCATATCCACTGCCACCCAGAATCCAATTCAGGAGTGCTGCGGCGGTGACTCCAATCCACCCAAACCAACAATCCAAAAGAGGCACTGTGGCGGTGACTTTAAGCTCACACGCTCAACAGACTCACACTTAGCACCTGCAGCAGGGGTGCACAATCATATATATAGGTATATGTATATATATAGGTATATAAACAAACCTCAGTGCAGGACACCTGAGAACACACAGAACATTAGACCACGGAGGTCATGGAGATCAAGAACCATTCAACGAAACTATCCCGGGGAATTAGGCAACAAAACATACTTAGCTCATAAATCCAACAGAACACAAGGAGGAGTGTCAGACCAGGAAAACATGATAGCAAATGGTTCTAACCATAATTCAAGTCGAGAGAATCAGTAAAACACAGGATTCAGCAATAAACCAATAGATTAATATTCAACTTACAACAGAGCTGAAAATTTCAGCAACCCGACACCATGCAAGGCTTGGTGTCGGAACGAGACGAAGTTAAACTTAACATAAAGGCCAACACCAGAACAACACACAAAGGCCAAAAGGAAATACTTGGTGAGTCTAAACTTGACTCCCAACGAACTTCTCGTAATAGTACGATGAATAAGGTACGACAAGACACCACAATGAACACAAACAAATTACAGGGCAACTCAAGAATAGGGCCTAGCTTAAGTTGACGGTCAAGGAAGATCTCCTAATCAACACAGGAGGATGAACTTTAATCATAGAGGGAAGGTGCAGTGATGAATTTAATTCGCTAGTAGATTATAAGTTAAGGTTGAGATGGGCAAGAGAACTTTTAGCTCATTAAGATAGAAGCTAAAACCATGAGTTAGCTGAATAGTATGAATGAAGAAAACGATTGAAACAAACATGTATGAGTATGAATTTGGAACAAAGTCTCAGTTGCAGGGAAATGTGGAGTGTAAGTATGAGCAGTCGTTGAAGCATCCAGTGTTCATCAACGGAGAAGTGCTGAATAGGTAATAGAACTCAAAAGCGGAGGGTTTATCTACTATAGAAATCAGAAGAGGAGAGTGGTTTTATGAGAGAGTTTACAGCCCAAAAAAAATTATTGCCAGAAAGATTATTGAGAAGGTAAGAAAAGTGCAACCCCAACGAATGCAGTCCAGGGAGTTCACTAATCCAACTGTAAGAACATATCCAACTATAACTCACACATAAGGGCATACTTAGGTGTTAGGTAATGGCACACAAAATTTTAGCAAACATAAGAAAAGTGTAACTCCAACAAACCAACTACAAAACCATCAATTGATATGGATTTTGCATCATAAATACCAAGAAAAATAACCAGATGGTATTCAATAAGGGCGCTCGAACTATTGAAATCAAAAAGATAGATTCACGACCAATTCCAGTCGCAAACAAAAGTCCCAATTGGTTTAGATTCTATGGCTTCAAAAAGAAAATTTTCTATAAGCATACAGCCCCATCATATTTAGGAGCATACAACCCCCATTTTTTATATGCAAACAGCCCCCATTTCTATTAGCAAACAGCCCCCAAATCGCAATATACAGCAGCCCCTCATATAAAGTTGAAACTCTCAACTGGTTCAAACATAGCAGCCCTTCTCAATTTGAATAGATAAAAATAAGGCAGCCCCCCTGTGAATGAGATTATACAAAACCCAACCTAAGTTTCGCAATTTAAAAATAAATTCCAAGAGCTAATACAAGAACTGGAAGGAGAAAATCAAGCGTCCCTTGATATTCAAGGCGCCAAATCATATCAGATAAACTAATTCTTTGATTCAATAGCTGAGTAAACAAGTTCTTTCCCTCTTTATTAAGGGTAAAAAATCTGGGTCACTTGCTTTTGGCAAAGTGATAAAAGAGATTTTCTTATCCCCATTAAGTAGTGGTAATACCAAATTTAATTACCCGATTGAGTAGCCTTAATGCCACTGTATCTCCATCTAAACAAATAATTAACTCATCACCTGCTCGCCTACCAGCCACCCTCCAATATTCCCAAACAAAGACAACAATTTCGAAGGCTAAAATGTGGGACTTGGAGAAGAAAAAGGAAATCAACAGCTACCATAAACCAAACGAAGGGGATGAAGGAGAAGGGGGGAGAGGAGGAAGAGTTTTCTTGCCTCGCTTACACACGGCGACTCGCCGGACTGCGACCACGCAAGGAGAGAGCCGCCCGGGACCCTAGCTCCGGCGACCCGACCTCCTCCGACAGCTCCGGCGACGAATGCGGCACCGACCGACGAACCCTAGCTTCGCGACGCCGGCTTCACGGGGGGAAGAGGAAGTTATCGGGGAAGGGGAAAAAATAAGAAGCTGGAGGGATCGGGGGGGTTATACCTAAGCAAAATTTTATTTTCTATATAATAATGAAATATATTAGTTTATATAAAATAAATAAATTTTATATGTATATATATATATAAACATAACTTGCATATATATATATATTCACAATTACGTATTTATTACCGCATTAACACCCCCATCTAGAGTTAACTCGCCGGACGACGACGATGAAAGGTAACGCCCCTACGCATCGACACCCTAAATTAAAACTCGCTTTCAAATAATCATCGTAAATTCCATATGCCTTATTAAAATAATAACAAGGAAAACCTGGGGCGTTACAGTCACCCCTCCTAACAAAAAGTTTCGCCCCGAAACTTTGCAACAACAATACCAACTAGTAAAAGATTTTTCTTCATTATTAGTCGGGAAGGAGACAAAGGAGCATGCAGATCACCACCCACTGCAATACCATCATAATTATAGCTATAACATACATGACAAGTAAATTTGTTGACATACCTACAACGGTACGGTAATCAAGTATAGAAAAAGGGAAATTAACAAAATAGTCTATATGATCTCTAGGCCTTCACTTCTTGTTTCATATCATTTTGCTTGTTAGTCAGTCCATGGATCCAAAAGTACATTCTTCAAAAAAAATCAGGAGGGATTCGCACGAGGGGCCTCCATCTGGTTACACTTAGAAAGATTACCTCCTTTATAAGAATGAAAGTTATATACCTTAGATGTTACAGACTGCATTTAATGTGAAAACATGCATCAAGATGTCAGTTAAGTTTATCAAGAAATATTTGTTTCACAATACCTCAAATCCTACCAACCAAACACATGAGACTTGCAAATAGACTTAGGGAGTGCTGAGAATGTTCTAAGAATATCCAATGCGGTGTGTTCTAGAATTAGCCATTATTTGAGGGCAAAATATTCGATATCCATAAGGGAAAACCCCCTCTCATTGTAATAATTCAAGTTGCATTCAAGTTTCACCAAGTTCATAATTAAAGTGTATAGCATTCAAATAATTTTCGACTATTATCCTCATCTCTCTGTGTTGGAGTATTCTGATAAGTGTGTTTGAAGCCTAACTTAGGAGCAAGGATCCTAATTCCATATGGATATTAGCGGGAGGAACTTCAAACCCCATGAAACTTGTACAAGTGCGCACATGCTCAAAAACACACACATGAATTTTAGCATAAAATTGTGATTGTTCTTGATCTGCAAGCAGCCCAACCATTCTCATCCAATCTTGTACATAAATATAATGATTTTGTAAGCTAGAAATATGCATACATGTTTTTCCCAATTTGGACAAAACCAATCAGTGAAGAAAAGAACATAGTTGATTTTTTTTTAATAAAATATACCATACAACTAGCATGAATCAAAGTGGAAAACAAATAGTTTCCAATAGATTGTAAAAACTATCACACCAAAAAAAAAATCTTCAAATATCTACATCCTTACAGCACATGATGATTGCTACTAAAGCTGACCAGCTAAGTGAAAATGGATAAAAGCAGTGAAGAAAGTGATGATCAAGCAAGTCAACTCCTTCAAATGGAGGTGATAATTTATTTTGAAATGTGCTAACTTCAATTATGGGGCATAAGTAAACCAGTAAAAGCAGGAATTTAGTTAATTCTCACGTGGTGTTATAAGAATTGTGTGGCCCAAAGTAGAAACTAGCATAATATATTTACTATGAGCAAGAAATCTCTAAAATCCTCTTATTAATTATCAATCCTTTTGCCAACACTTGATTCCTCCTGTTGGAACTTACCAAATGAAGGAGAATGAAAAAAAAGAAAAAAAAATAAGACAGGAGATTGTAACAACGAATCAACCATAGTAACTCTTTTGGGGCGCCTAGATGCTAATTACAGGTAGCAGCAATTTCAGAATATGATAACAAAACAATTTTGTAGGGGATGATTACCAACCCGAACAAGGGTCAAACCACGACGCTCTACCAAAGACCTAGCCACGCACGAGAGGGTAGCACCAGAATCGAGAAGGACGCGCGCCTAATGGTTCTTTACCTTAACTCGCATACAATTGAGATAACAAAAATCTAAATCTACATCCGCAAGCCAACGAATAAACTAGGTCAAAACCTTAACCTGAAAACACCTGGGCAGAAAACTGCGCTTGTAACACAACCATTTGCTTTAACAACACCTCGATACTCTGACGCAACTCCTTAGTCACCGCCTCACTAAGCGCACCTAAAGGTTCACCCTCTAACCGGAGAGCCAACTTCGACGCACCACGCTCTGGAGTCATCGACAACAATTATGAACAAACACATCACTACACCTAGCTTAAGACGCAACAGCTAGGAACTAAAATTTCCTAACTCGATACAGATCAGAAAGGAGTAGATACCTGCTCTTGCTGTTACCTTGCTCTGGGAATTCATGAAATGATGTTATGCTTAACTTAGGATGGTATACCATCATCCTATCAACTTATGTGCATATAATATAAATGCATGAATGCCAAATTTTATTTCAAATCGTGTGTGTACGAGCGTCATCATGTATGTCTTTAGTTTGGCACGTGTGCAAATGCTATGTTATGATGCATATGCAGTGCTATGCAATCTAAAAAGTCCTTAATGCATGTTATGAGCGGCGTACACATGCGATCTTATGCATCCCATACTACATATTATCGCATGCAACGAAAAAGAAAATCTAATGGACACGCATGCGACCTACGTTATGCATCCCATACTACATAACAGTCGTATGTTGTCACCTATGAGGATCCATATACAAACACATATTATGCATCCCATACTACATAATATGCCCCGTATACTTCTTATCATGCTATGAGTGTAGTGTTCATGCTTCAGCCAAGACATACTGATGACTCTTCGGTGTGTGTATGCAATGAATGACGATTCTCACCAGGCGGTTAACCTGGCAACCAAACTATCACAGCAACCCGGCTAACCTCGCTCTGATACCAACTGTCACAACCCGCATTTTCCCAAGAATATAATACATATTATCAGAGCAAGGGGAAAATACGCGTCGTGATGCCACGCCTGCAGGAGACGGCTACAGACGCTCAGGCAAACACTTCTTACGATAAATTTATAAAAGACATATATGTATTTATATTAAAAAGAGAAATTTTCATTATTATCTTAAGACCGCGTCCCTCGGTCCGGTGGATCATCTAGTCCACAAGTAGAAAACTATACATACGCAGCGGAAAAATAGGTTTGTTTTTAGCCTACATGAGCATGAAGATGAACATCCCAGAAATAATATGCATATATCTATGTTTAGTATAGTAAGAAAAGATTTTCTACGATCTTCAAAGTACGTGACATTTATTTAAAACCATGATATGCAAGAATGACATTTCTATACCCAAAAGTAACTAATGCATCCTAGCATAAAGCTTCCCAGAGAGCAAGTAGCTAAACAATTTGAAAGTAACAGCAAAATAACTAGCAAGTAAACTAGCACAAGAAGAGATTCATACGGGCGTCAACAACTGACACGAACCCACAAGAAAGAAGGAAGAAAAACAACAACCAAAAGAACTGCCCCTTACCTACTAGAGAGGAAGGGCCTCTACAGGACAGCTAAACGACGCCGCTCTAACTCCTGCGGCAGCTAAAAACCTGAACCTGAGACATTCATAAGAAAAGAATGCCTCAGCCCAAAAGGGTGCAAGAAAGCCAAGATTAGCAGCAATTAGTAATAAAGGAGTACAGAAAGAAGAACTAAGCAGGTAAACATCAATAATCTAACCACAACACGAGCCAGCACAAACGAGTGCGTTCGGTAAGAGGAAAAGAAAAGCCTGCACTGAAAGGTAATAGCCAAAGCAATCATGGCCAACCACGTGTCCGTCCCTGCGGCTCAGAGGTGATGATTATACATATAATATATCATAATACCATACATAAGCATATAAGCTTAATAAAACATGAGACTGATCAGCTCGAGGGAAAAGCGTCCCCCAAAAGAAGGCTCTGCGATGGTGGTATCTTCCACTAACGCCCGCAGCCCAAAACCGGGTGTGGTCCCATATCCACTGCCACCCAGAATCCAATTCAGGAGTGCTGCGGCGGTGACTCCAATCCACCCAAACCAACAATCCAAAAGAGGCACTGTGGCGGTGACTTTAAGCTCACACGCTCAACAGACTCACACTTAGCACCTGCAGCAGGGGTGCACAATCATATATATAGGTATATGTATATATATAGGTATATAAACAAACCTCAGTGCAGGACACCTGAGAACACACAGAACATTAGACCACGGAGGTCATGGAGATCAAGAACCATTCAACGAAACTATCCCGGGGAATTAGGCAACAAAACATACTTAGCTCATAAATCCAACAGAACACAAGGAGGAGTGTCAGACCAGGAAAACATGATAGCAAATGGTTCTAACCATAATTCAAGTCGAGAGAATCAGTAAAACACAGGATTCAGCAATAAACCAATAGATTAATATTCAACTTACAACAGAGCTGAAAATTTCAGCAACCCGACACCATGCAAGGCTTGGTGTCGGAACGAGACGAAGTTAAACTTAACATAAAGGCCAACACCAGAACAACACACAAAGGCCAAAAGGAAATACTTGGTGAGTCTAAACTTGACTCCCAACGAACTTCTCGTAATAGTACGATGAATAAGGTACGACAAGACACCACAATGAACACAAACAAATTACAGGGCAACTCAAGAATAGGGCCTAGCTTAAGTTGACGGTCAAGGAAGATCTCCTAATCAACACAGGAGGATGAACTTTAATCATAGAGGGAAGGTGCAGTGATGAATTTAATTCGCTAGTAGATTATAAGTTAAGGTTGAGATGGGCAAGAGAACTTTTAGCTCATTAAGATAGAAGCTAAAACCATGAGTTAGCTGAATAGTATGAATGAAGAAAACGATTGAAACAAACATGTATGAGTATGAATTTGGAACAAAGTCTCAGTTGCAGGGAAATGTGGAGTGTAAGTATGAGCAGTCGTTGAAGCATCCAGTGTTCATCAACGGAGAAGTGCTGAATAGGTAATAGAACTCAAAAGCGGAGGGTTTATCTACTATAGAAATCAGAAGAGGAGAGTGGTTTTATGAGAGAGTTTACAGCCCAAAAAAAATTATTGCCAGAAAGATTATTGAGAAGGTAAGAAAAGTGCAACCCCAACGAATGCAGTCCAGGGAGTTCACTAATCCAACTGTAAGAACATATCCAACTATAACTCACACATAAGGGCATACTTAGGTGTTAGGTAATGGCACACAAAATTTTAGCAAACATAAGAAAAGTGTAACTCCAACAAACCAACTACAAAACCATCAATTGATATGGATTTTGCATCATAAATACCAAGAAAAATAACCAGATGGTATTCAATAAGGGCGCTCGAACTATTGAAATCAAAAAGATAGATTCACGACCAATTCCAGTCGCAAACAAAAGTCCCAATTGGTTTAGATTCTATGGCTTCAAAAAGAAAATTTTCTATAAGCATACAGCCCCATCATATTTAGGAGCATACAACCCCCATTTTTTATATGCAAACAGCCCCCATTTCTATTAGCAAACAGCCCCCAAATCGCAATATACAGCAGCCCCTCATATAAAGTTGAAACTCTCAACTGGTTCAAACATAGCAGCCCTTCTCAATTTGAATAGATAAAAATAAGGCAGCCCCCCTGTGAATGAGATTATACAAAACCCAACCTAAGTTTCGCAATTTAAAAATAAATTCCAAGAGCTAATACAAGAACTGGAAGGAGAAAATCAAGCGTCCCTTGATATTCAAGGCGCCAAATCATATCAGATAAACTAATTCTTTGATTCAATAGCTGAGTAAACAAGTTCTTTCCCTCTTTATTAAGGGTAAAAAATCTGGGTCACTTGCTTTTGGCAAAGTGATAAAAGAGATTTTCTTATCCCCATTAAGTAGTGGTAATACCAAATTTAATTACCCGATTGAGTAGCCTTAATGCCACTGTATCTCCATCTAAACAAATAATTAACTCATCACCTGCTCGCCTACCAGCCACCCTCCAATATTCCCAAACAAAGACAACAATTTCGAAGGCTAAAATGTGGGACTTGGAGAAGAAAAAGGAAATCAACAGCTACCATAAACCAAACGAAGGGGATGAAGGAGAAGGGGGGAGAGGAGGAAGAGTTTTCTTGCCTCGCTTACACACGGCGACTCGCCGGACTGCGACCACGCAAGGAGAGAGCCGCCCGGGACCCTAGCTCCGGCGACCCGACCTCCTCCGACAGCTCCGGCGACGAATGCGGCACCGACCGACGAACCCTAGCTTCGCGACGCCGGCTTCACGGGGGGAAGAGGAAGTTATCGGGGAAGGGGAAAAAATAAGAAGCTGGAGGGATCGGGGGGGTTATACCTAAGCAAAATTTTATTTTCTATATAATAATGAAATATATTAGTTTATATAAAATAAATAAATTTTATATGTATATATATATATAAACATAACTTGCATATATATATATTCACAATTACGTATTTATTACCGCATTAACACCCCCATCTAGAGTTAACTCGCCGGACGACGACGACGAAAGGTAACGCCCCTACGCATCGACACCCTAAATTAAAACTCGCTTTCAAATAATCATCGTAAATTCCATATGCCTTATTAAAATAATAACAAGGAAAACCTGGGGCGTTACAATGGTCACAGGCTATGATGATCAGGTGGGCAGGTGGGCCTCGGCGGCGAACATTGCTTTCCTCAGAAAGATCATCAAAGCTGTAACTATATCCCTTTCGGGGTACGATAGAGCTGACAATCACCTAGACCTCCCTTGATGCAGGGGTGTATCAGATATCGACCGGGATCCAAAGTTCTGAAGATCACCGCAGCGGAATTGGCAAGCTACCACTACATGTGTGCGAAAACTCCCCGCATCACATGGTCTTGGTGGGTTTTACGCTATGACTACAATCCGAGGAGGTTCGAGCAGAATTTGGTGATATCTCAGAGGTTCAGGGAGTGAGATGCGTTATATACATATATATTAATAATGCAGAGCACCATTTGGACAAGGAGAAGTGTCAGTATAGGGCCTTTCATTTAATATCAACAAATGTAAGGAATAAAAGAGATATTTTGAGGATAAAATCGTTTAAGATCATCACCGCTCCAGGTGTGTAAGATGTCTTCTCCTTCGCTGGTTTGGAGATGGTAGGCCCCATTCTTTAATACCTCTTTGATAATAAAAGGCCCTGCCCAGTTGGGATTCAGCTTTCCAACATTACCAGATCTGGCCGCAGCATCTACCTTTTTTAACACCAAATCCCCAACTGCAAACTGCTTTACCCTGATATTTTTGTCAAAATATTTTGCCATCCTCCTCTTAACTTCTTCCTGCCTGATTGTTGCCTCGTCCTGAAGCTCTTCGATCAGATCCAGATTATACCTGATGGCCTCATCATTGTATTCTACCCATGCTTCTCCTCCCTCTTTTGCATAGACAACTCTTGGAGTGACCACCTCAAACTCTACAGGAACAACAGCCTCCGAGCCATGAGATAATTTGAATGGTGTCTCCCCTGTAGCTGAAGATGGGGTAGTGCGAAGAGTCCAAGGGATGGAGGGAAGTTGGTCTGCCCAATTTCCTTTTTGATTCAAAACTCTTTTCATCAGGAGTTGCTGAATTCGTCTGTTTGCAGCTTCTACTTGACCATTGGTCCTTGGATGATGTACTGAGGCGAACCGAAGATCTATTCCAACTTGATCGCAAAAGTTTATCATCTTGGGATTATTGAACTGCGGTCCATTATCAGTGACAATTGCCAGCGGGATTCCGTGTCGGCAGACTATTTCTCCCCAGATGAAATTTTTGATAATTTGAGTAGTAGTTTTTGTCAATGCTTTTGCCTCAATCCACTTACTGAAGTAGTCGATCATTACTATGATAAAGCGGCGCTGGCCGCTAGCCATTGGAAAGGGTCTGACAAGATCCATCCCCCAAACTGCGAAGGGCCAGGGTACAGTTATTGACCTAAGCGATTGAGCGGGCAGATGTTGAAGAGGAGCAAATTTCTGACATTGTACACAGCGCTTGGCAAATGCTTCAGCATCCTTTCTCATAGTTGGCCAGAAATATCCTTGCCGCAGGATCCTTTTCTCTAAGGTTTTTGCCCCTGAATGGCTATCACATTCCCCAGAATGAACTTCCTGAAGTATGATTGGGATCTCTTCTTCTGAAACACACCGTGCTGAGGGAGAAATCAAAGTTTTTCTATACAAAACTCCTGCTATTAAGTAGTAGTAGGCCGCCTTTCTCCTGAATCTACTTTTGTCCTTGATCGATTGATGAAACTCCCCTCTTGACAGAAATAATTCATAAGGGTCCTTCCAGGAAGGTTTCTGATCGATCTGCATGAGCTCCTCGTTCTCTGTGGCCGGATGAAAAAGTTCCGAGGTCACCCCTCCTGATGGAAGACCAAACTTCGACAACTCGTCTGCCTCTTCATTTTGTGTCCTTGGAATGTGCTCGATGATGAAGGATTTGAATTTCCCGATCTCTTCCTTAGCTAGCAATAGATACATTCTCAGCATCGGTTCTCTTGTTTCGTAATTCCCTAGAACTTGTGAAGCCATTACAAGAGAATCAGTTTTTACATGAACATGCTCTATCCCAAGCTCTTTTGCGAGTCTTAGGCCGGCCAAAAGTGCTTCGTATTTAGCCTGGTTGTTCGTCACTGGAAAGAAGAATTTGATTGCTTGCTCAAGTTTGATGCCGTTTGGACTGATAAGAACTACTCCGGCTCCCACGGAGTTTCTTCCTGAAGCTCCATCTACATAAATGATCCAGGCAAAAGGAGATTCCTCTACTCGCTCTGGATTAGACTCCATCGTGTCCACCAAGAAATCTGCCAGTACTTGTGCCTTTATTGCCGTTCTGGGAATGTATAATATTTCGAATTCACTGAGCTCGATCGCCCATTTGGCCAATCTTCCTGAATGATCTGGCTTTTCCAGGATACTTCTTAGTGGATGATCCGAGACCACCTGGATAGGATGAGCCTGAAAGTAGGGGCGGAGCCTTCGTGATGACATGACCAAAGCCAAGGCTAATTTTTCCAGAATTGAATATCTAGTTTCCGCATCTTTGAGGATGTGGCTGACGTAATTTATCGGAAATTGCTTCTTTTTCTCCTCCCGAACAAGGACAGAGCTTATTGCATCTGGACCCACTCCCAAGTATAAGAATAATGTTTCCCCTTCGCGAGGGCTTTGGTGAAGAGGGGTTGAGGTTAACTGCTTTTTCAACTGTTCGAAAGCACTATCGCACTCTTCATTCCATTCAAACTTAGATCCTCCCCTGAGAGTTTTGAAGAATGGAGCGCTCTTATCTCCTAACTTAGAAATGAACCGGCTTAGTCCTGCCAACCTCCCCCCAAGTTGCTGCACCTCTTTATGATTACGAGGAGGGGTCATATCTAGGATGGCCTTTACTTTATCTGGATTTGGCGCGAGGCCATCAGGGGTGAGAAGATGTCCAAGAAATTTCCCTTCGTTTGCCCCGAACACACATTTCAGTGGATTTAGTTTTAATTTGAACCTCCGTAGAGTAGCGAACGTCTCTACGAGGTCTTTCAGATGGATTAAAAAAGTTTTACTTTTTAGAAGAAGATCATCAACGTATACTTCAAGATTTCTTCCTTTCTGCTTTTTGAAAATCATGTCCATCATTCTTTGATATGTCGCACCTGCATTTTTGAGCCCGAAAGGCATGACAAGATAACAATAACACCCGTCGTTGGTAATGAAGGACGTATGCGGGATATCGGGTTTATGCATCTTAATCTGGTGGTAACCAGAAAATGCATCTAGAAAGCTCATGAAATTATATCCCACCGCGGAATCTACCAAAACATCTATCCGAGGCAAGGGATAACAATCTTTGGGGCACGCTTTATTGAGCTTTGTAAAATCTACACACATGCGCCATTTTCCCCAAGATTTTTTCACCATTACCACATTTGACATCCAAGTGGGGTATTGGATTTCAGAAATGAAATTGGCTTTAAGAAGCTTTGCAACTTCCTCTTTGATGGGTATCGCCAGCTTGGTTGCTACCTCCCTCTTCTTCTGTTGGATTGGCTTGAATTCAGGAGAGATGTTGAGGTGATGGCACGCAACATCTGGATCTACTCCAGGCATATCTTCTGCTGACCAGGCGAAGATGTCCAGATTCTCCAACAGGCAGGAGATTAACTGAACCTTCTCTTCTTCTAATAGCTCGGCGTTGATGATCAGCTTCTTCCCTTCTCCTTCAGCAATGGGGATCTCTTGGGTCTCCTGGGCAGGTTCCAGATAAGTCCCTTTCCGCTCTGCGCTTTCCTCGGTCTCCTCAGGGAGTTTAGATACCTCATGGATGTCATCCTGAACCTTGGGAAGTGGTGCCCCGGTGATCATATTAACTGTTTTTACATAACATTCACGAGCAACCTTTGGATCGCTTCGGACCAGATATTGATGCCCCTCGGCAGCGAATTTTAAGGCCAAATGAAAAGTGGATACTATCGCTTTGTAAGCATTCAGGATTGGTCTTCCGAAGATTGCACAGTAGCTGCTCGGGGCTTCCACTACAACGAAGTTTATCAGCTTCGTTATGCCTCCCAGCGACACCAAAAGCTTCACGCACCCCTCCACTTCTTTCTTTTCTCCTGAGAAGCCGTAGAGGGGCCCTTCTGTGGAGAGCAAAGACTTTCCAGTCTTAAGGGCTTCAAATGTTTGGCGGAAAATGAGATTAACCGAGCTACCAGTATCAATCAGGATTTTATGTACGGTGTAGTTCTCGATGACTGCCTTTATCACTACTGCATCATCGAAAGGATTTGCATTTGGGGGAAGATCTTCTTGGCCGAAAGTGACAACCGACCTTTCTGGAGCAGAAGTGGAGGCGGCTGCTACTTCCTGCTTGGAGACTCTCCCGATGCTGGATTTCCGAGAGGATTCTGGTCCTGCTCCTCCATGGATACAATAGATGTTGCCAAGGGGGCCAACATCATTTACTTCTATACATTCGGTGGCGGGATGTATATCCCCATAGCAACCTGCCTCTTCTACGTCAGCACACTCCCAGGTCACTTCGACCGCTTCCTTCTTCTTCTCGGTTCGTGGTTCAACCGGGGTTTCTTGCCTGATCAACCCTCGGAGCTTCCCTTCTTTCAGGAGTTTTTCTATCAACCACCGGAGGGCCCGGCAATCCTCAGTCTGGTGCCCTTCCTCTTTGTGATACTCACAATAGAAGTTCGGATTTCGATTGCGAACTTCCGATTTCAAAGGTGGAGGTCTCTTGAAGTCAGGCCTTTTTTGGAGAATCTGAACAACCTCGTTCATGCTGACGTTAAGAGGGGTGAATGATTCCTGTGATTCATCATATCGGATGGACGGAATAGTAGGGGATGGTTGTGCGATATATTGCGGCAGATATACTGGCATTACTTGTGGAGCCCCAAGGGGTTCAGCGGGTGTGATGGCCAACGGTGGTTTCTGATCTTGAAACCGTTGATGGCCAAAGAATGGTTGCTCAGGCTTAAGATTTCTTCCCCTCTGAGCCCGAGGTTCGAAGTCAGGCCGGGATGAGTGATTGTAACGTGGCTGATGGGTTGATGCGGAATTAAACTGATCATTGTCGCCGAGCAACTTGGCAACATAACCAGGATTAGTCTTTTCCCCTCTGATAAACTTATTAGCAAGACTAATCATCTCTTGATAGGTCTTTGGTTCCCTGATTTGAGCTTCAAATTTCAACGGCCCCTCCCTAAGGCCGTGCATCAGAGCGACCCTGTATAATTCCGGATCGACGTTCTGTACCTCCATTATTTCCCTTTGGAAATGGTCGACGAAATGGGCCCACGTTTCGTTTTCTTGTTGCCGCATCTCAAATAGGGCTGCCGGACCATTCTTCCTCTTTTTAGAGGTAGAGAAACGAAGCAGGAATTCTCTACGCAATTCCGCAAAACATCTGATGGATCGAGGATGCAATCCGTAAAACCATTCTCGGGCTTGTCCATCAAAGGACGTTATCAGGAGCTTACACTTAGTTGCGTCGGTGATGGTCCTCAGAGCAACAGCCGATTCAAATGCTTGGAGATGAATTGCCGGATCGAACTCCCCATTATATGTTGACAGGCGTGGTTCTCGAAAGTTATTTGTGGCCGGCTCTCCTCGGATCTCGTCCGTGAAGGGAGAACTTTCCTCGGTATCTTTGTACAGAGGGAAAGCAGAGTGACGAGCTACCTCAGCTGCGGTCATTTGCGGACAAGCCGCCTGATAGGAGCGGACAGGGACTCCAGCCGGGTAGGATTGGTAGGCGGCGACCTCAAGCTGGTAGGATTGGTAGGCAACCTGAGAAGCCGCCCCTTGGAAGTCGAGGACTCGAGCCGGCATACAGCGCGCGGCCTCTTGATAGAAGTTCGGTCGAGCCGCAGAACCTTCTGGTGGTGGCTGGGAATGAGCGACTTGTGGTAGTGGAAATGGCGGCGGAGGTGGTAGAACATGAGTTACTGCACGGTTAACCGCGGCCTGTTGGGGGGCTAGCCGCTCGGTTAACAGAGTTAAAGCTTGACTGATCGCGTCCAGACGCTGATCGGTTGCTTTCTGGGCCTGGTCGGCGTCTCTCTTTGTTTGCTCTAGAGCCTCCCATAAAGAATCGTCGCTGTGGTCGGAGCGGTCTCTTGGAGGGAACTGGCGGTCTGACATTCTGAACCAAAGATTTCACTAACAGTCTGCGATCTGAAGGTCGCGTGTTTCTGTTCGATTCAAAAGTGCGCCTCCGAAGGAAATCGAGGGTTGCGGATTATCAGTTACTATTTGGTTAGAGAATTCGGACCGCTAGCAGCGGTCGAGGCCGGACTTCGCCCGCCGCGGCAAATGCCACTCCTGCGACGGGCTTTCCTTTGATTCAAATGAGACGGTTACAGCGGTTATAGGTGTAAGAAAAGAGAAGCCGACCGGTCAGACGGTTCGCAAGACGAGAAACTCGAGACCGCAGCTCAAACAAGCGAGCTCCTGGATTCGAGTGTGCGTGCCTTGTGAATAGTGCCGCCCCCTATTTATAGGCTTGGGGGCCTGCCCGAATGGGCAGGGATAGAATAACCACCTGCCCGGGTACAGGAGAAACGGGCAGGCGGTGACGGGATGCACAAAGAAGAAAAAGAAAGAAGCCGCGCGGCTTGGCGGCTTGCCCTCCCGACCCGTCTGACCTGAGGCTGAAGATACCGTGACCAAGTCAATGATACAGATCGGGCGGTCTCTGGCTTGAGATCGCGGTCCGCCTTCTGGACATGGCTTGGCTGATCTTCATGATGTGACCTGAATGGTCTCCGATCTGAGACCGCGGCTTGTTCCCCGGGCTTGAACCTTGAGTTTCTATGTCTCAACCTGGACGGTCTCCTACCTGAGACCGCGGATAGCCTTATTGCCTTGGCTCTTGACTACCTCCAATCTTGGGGGCAGTCCGAAATGACATCAGACCACCCGACCTGCTTTACCCTGAACTGGGAGCCACTGATCCTGGAAACCAGCGGCCTGACCCAGAAGTTCGCCCGGTCCGAGAATGATCCAACCCGAGAAGCGGTTTTCCGGGTAAACAGTTATGGTGGTTATGCGGCTACCCACACACAATAACCAATTTATGTGTTATACGCACATTTATCATGAATATAGCTACGCGCACACCAGTTTGTATAGTTTTGGGGTGATGTGTATTCATATGACGGATATGGTTATGCGCACACCATAACCATATTACTTGTTATACGCAGACCGTATTGAAGGATTTTACTATTTGCACCCCCATGTTGGAGGATTTTACTATTTACACCACATGATGGGGGATTTTACTATTTGCACCCCATGATGTGGGATTTTACTATTTGCACCACCATGTTGGAGGATTTTACTATCTACACCCCATGATGGGAGATTTTACTATTTGCACATCATGATGTGGGATTTTACTATTTGCACCCCCATGTTGGAGGATTTTACTATTTACACTCCATGATGGGGTATTTTACTATTTGCACCCCATGATGTGGGATTTTACAATTTGCACGCCTATGTTGGAGGATTTTACTATTTACACCTCATGATGGGGGATTTTACTATTTGCACCCCATGATGGGGGATTTTACTATTTGCATCTCCATGTTGGAGGATTTTACTATTTGTACCTCATGATGTGGGATTTTTACGGGGATAGTGGGGTTTATCTTGGTCAACCTCATTTCCTCCACCAAATGAGGAGAGTGATGTTCATTAGCGCACTGCCCGAATGCACTGTCTGAACGTTTTGTGAGACCGCATCACATATCATCTTTACGGATGCACATCATAAGCCCCCACACCTTCGTAGTCCGAATTACAGCGCGGAGGAGTTCGGAGGTTTTGATTTTTTTCCGCGGCGGCTTCGATCATTGCTATCTTCGTGACGCCTTGGGTAGGAATTGTTGTTGAAGGATGTGTGTGCAGTTTTTCACATAATAGAAGATAAGTTTGCGCGAGTTTGAGCTCGCGACTTTTTACATAATAGAAGACAAGTTTGCGCGAGTCTGAGCTCACAGCTTTTTACATAATAGAAGATAAGTTTGCGCGAGTCTGAGCTCGCGGCTTTTTACACAGTAGAAGGTAGATTTTTTGCGTGAGTCTGAGCTCGCGGCTTTTTACATAGTAGAAGATAGATTTGCGCGAGTCTGAGCTCGCAGCTTTTTACATAGTAGAAGATAGATTTGCGCGAGTTTGAGCCCGCGGCTTTTTACATAGTAGAAGATACATTTGCGCGAGTCTGAGCTCGCGGCTTTTTATATAGTAGAAGATAGGTTTGGGCGAGTCTGAGCTCACGGCTTTTTACATAGTAGAAGATAAATTTGCACGAGTCTGAGCTCGCGGCTTTTTACAAAGTAGAAGATAGATTTGCGCGAGTCTGATCTCGCGGCTTTTTACATAGTAGAAGATAGGTTTGGGCGAGTCTGAGCTCGCGGCTTTTTACATAGTAGAAGATAGATTTGCGCGAGTCTGAGCTCGCGGCTTTTTACATAGTAGAAGATAGATTTGCGCGAGTCTGAGCTCGCGGCTTTTTACATAGTAGAAGATAGGTTTGGTCGGTGAAGAGCATATGTATTCAAACCGTGTACGAACGTGGGAGGGGCAAACACTTACGACGTCGGGACCTTACTGCGGTGGATATGGGTGAACCTTCAATCGACGACAGTGAGCGATTGTTGTGAGCGTGCTGCCCGTAGGCAGTTGCTGTTCGTTAGCGCGCTGCCTAGAGGCAGGTGCTGTTCATTAGCGCCCTGCCTGAAGGCAGGTGATGTTCATTAGCGCACTGCCTGGAGGCAGGTGCTGTTCATTAGCGTACTGCCTTGAGGCAGGTGCTGTTCATTAGCGCACTGCCTGGAGGCAGGTCCTGTTCATTAGCGCACTGCCTTGAGGCAGGTGCTTTTCATTATCGCACTGCCTTGGGGCAGGTGCTGTTCATTAGCGCACTGCTTTGAGGCAGGTGCTGTTCATTAGCGCACTGCCTTGGGCAGGTGCTGTTCATTAGCGCACTGTTTTGAGGCAGGTGCTGTTCATTAGCGCACTGCCTTGAGGCAGGTGCTGTTCATTAGCGCACTGCGTTGAGGCAGGTGCTGTTCATTAGCGCACTGCCTTGAGGCAGGTGCTGTTCATTAGCGCACTGCGTTGAGGCAGGTGCTGTTCATTAGCGCACTGCCTTGAGGCAGGTGCTGTTCATTAGCGCACTACCTTGAGGCAGGTGCTGTTCATTAGCGCACTACCTTGAGGCAGGTGCTGTTCATTAGCGCACTGCCTTGAGGCAGGTGCTGTTCAATAGCGCACTGCCTTGAGGCAGGTGGTGTTCATTAGCGCATTGCCTTGAGGGAGGTGTTGTTCATTAGCGCACTGCCTTGAGGCAGGTGCCGTTCATTAGCGCACTGCCTTGAGGCAGGTGTCGTTCATTAGCGCACTGCCTTGAGGCAGGTGCTGTTCAGTAGCGCACTGCCTTGAGGCAGGTGCTGTTCATTAGCGCACTGCCTTGAGGCAGGTGTTGTTCATTAGCGCACTGCCTTGAGGCAGGTGGTGTTCACTAGCGCACTGCCTTGAGGCAGGTACTGTTCATTGGCGCACTGCCTTGAGTCAGGTGTTGTTCACTAGCGCACTGCCTTGAGGCAGGTGCTGTTCATTCGCGCACTGCCTTGAGGCAGGTGCTGTTCATTAGCGCACTGCCTTGAGGCAGGTGCTGTTTATGCAAATGGATGTCTTTACGTAGTTTCGATAGCGTGGGATATGACATGCCTGGAATGATTAACTTTAAAAACAATTAGTAGTGGCAATTTACACAAAGTTTTTACAGAAATAAAGTTGATAGAAACAAAGTTGACAGAATATTTCAACGGCGCTGGTAGAGCCCCGCTGATGGGTATGAAGCTTTCTCCTGGGATGACTGCCTTAAGGGTTGCTCCCGGTCCTTCCTGACAGGCCGCTAGCTGATCTCTTGCTAGCCGAATAGTAGCCTAGTCTCGTAGGAATTTCCCCAGTAGTCCTTGTTTGACGAGATGCTCGATTTCATCCTTCAGCTTTGAGCAATTTTTCGTGTCATGTCCTTATCCACGATGGAACTCACAATATTTTGTCTGGTCCCCCGAGTTTTTAGCGAGGGGTCTGGGCTTGCGGAGCGTCTGGTTGTCTTTGATTGCGTACAGTACGTTAGTCCTGATAGTGTTCAGGGGAGTGTAGTCCTGATGTTGGCGAGATCATCGGTCTCGGCTGGGGTTGTCGTAATGCTTGTTTTTCTTATTGGGAACTGTCTGCGGTAGCGACTCATCTTTCTTCCTCTTCGAGCTCCCCTCGAACTGCCGGCGGTGCACTTCAATTGCCTCATCTGCTGCTATCTGGGCCTCGACTCGCTGAACGAGGTCAGGATAGCTTGGTACGATTTCTCTCATTAGAGCTGAGTAAAAGCCACTTGGGCGGAGACCTCCAAGGAAGACTCCTCGCAAGAGCTCGTGGTCGACCCCCGGGATCTGCCGAGCCTCCGAGGTGAAGCGTCGGAAAAAATCCTTGAGAGTCTCTCCGTCATTTTGGCGGATTCCTGAGAGATGGGAGGGATCTCGGACAATCATACGATTGGCGATGAACTGGTCCACGAACTGCTGTGCCATTTCTGCGAAGTTGTTGATGGCCCCATCTCGCAGGGAGTGGAACCAAGTGCGTGCTTGTCCATTCAAAGTTGCCGGAAACACCTGACAAAGGAGCTGGTCCGGGGCGCTGTAAATCCTCATGATGGTGGTGAAGTGATTGACATGTTCCACAGGGTCGTTCGTCCCATCGAACATTTCGATGCTGGGAAGCTTGAAACTGTTTGGAACTGGATAGGCGAGGACTTGAGGCGATAGTGGGGAGCCGTGGTGTGTGGGACGGCGGGCGAGGGCTGCGCGTCGCCCTGCCTGGATGTATTCTTCCTCTATCATATCGCGTATTTCTTCTCGTGTGGTTCTTTCTACTGCTCGGCCAGGAGCAGCTCTTCCTTGTCGATGGTGATGGGGGTCAGCTCCTGGGCCTCTGGCTGGGGGAGCAGTATGGGTGGAATTTGCTGCGTCGGAGAATTCTTCTGAGGCTTCTTCCTCTCGAGCGACCTCCTCGTTCGGGGCATGACTCGGAGCTGGGGGCGGCGGAACGTTCAACGCTGGCGGTTGAATGGGAACTTGAGGAGCCCTGAGATTTCTTACAAGAGACAACATCTCGGCTTGTTGTTCTTCCATCTGCCGCATGATGCGCCCTTCCTGTATTGCTGCGGGCGCAGGCGCTGCCTCTTCTGTGAGAGACGCATTGATAATCGAGTGGCAGGGAGCTGTGTCGATGCGTCCCTCCGGGATTGATCCTTCAATAGCGCGAGCACTTTTTCTTGTCATTGCAATTGGTGGCGAAGCGCTTCCTTCAGTGAGTCTTTGCAGAGTTTTGGGAATCGATTCCCACAGACGGCGCCAAACTGTTGTGGGTCGCTTAGGGCTCTTGGTAGACCGGTTTACTTGAACCACCTTAGCTCGGGAGCGAACCAAGCGCGCAAACAGCCAATTTGAAATTCGCTGATTACACTGAGACTTTTTAACGTGGAAAACCCAGAAAGGGTAAAAAACCACGCGGCCGGAGCTTTGCCGACCAAACTTCACTATCTTCTGTGGGGTTACAATTATAGACTTAGAAGTCGAGCGCGACAGGCCGCTGCTCGTTATAATAATAGAGAGAAAGAGAGAGAGAAGAAGAGAATTCTGAAGGTGACAGACCACCTCCAGAAAAACTAAGTCATTTCTCCTTCTGAGAAAGGCGGAGAACAAAAGTGAGAACGCCCTGGAGATCAAAAGTGAGCGCGCTGAGTCGGCTTTCGGAAGAAGGAAATCTTCGAGTCCGAAGGAGAATTTCGCGAAAGTCTGCAAGAAGCTCTCCCGGGACCAGAAGGCAAGGTCCCCTCAAATGAAGGCTCTGGGCTCCTTTTATAGCTTTGGTCGGGGGTAGCCCGGTAATTTTGCCGTCGTAACCACCATAACCACCTGACGGACGAATCACGTTTCCCGGTTCAGAGCACACAAATCGTCATTTTTCGTAAATGATCGTCTTTCCCTCGGGCAGTTCGGGCAATTCGGGCAGCTTTGTTGAAGGTGAAAAAGGCGACAAGCCATTCCTGCAATCTGAGAAATTAGAAAGACAAAAAGTGAGCGTGCCCGGAATGTGAAAGTGCTCTGAGCGCGCAAGGAGGAGGCGCGCTTGTGAGCCCGTGAGGAGGAGGCGCGATTGTGAGCGCGCAAGGAGGAGGCGCGCTTGTGAGCGCGCAAGGAGGAGGCGCGCTTGTGAGCGCGCAAGGAGGAAGGAGGAGAGAGAATATCCGTAGGAGGATTTTCCCGGCCAGAGAGAGAGAGAAAGTCTCAAAAGAGGGGAGAGATGGAGGACGAGAAGATGGAAAAAAGAGAAGCCTTGGGGCTTTATTTATAGTTTTTGAGGGTGGCACTTTCATAATTAAATGGGTAGTTAGGGTGGTTATGGTGGTTATGCGGCTACCCGCACACCATAACCAATTTATGTGTTATACGCACATTTATCATGAATATAGCTACGCGCACACCAGTTTGTATAGTTTTGCGGTGATGTGTATTCATATGACGGATATGGTTATGCGCACACCATAACCATATTATTTGTTATACGCAGACCGTATTGAAGGATTTTACTATTTGCACCCCCATGTTGGAGGATTTTACTATTTACACCCCATGATGGGGGATTTTACTATTTGCACCCCATGATGTGGGATTTTACTATTTGCACCCCCATGTTGGAGGATTTTACTATTTACACCCCATGATGGGAGATTTTAGTATTTGCACCCCATGATGTGAGATTTTACTATTTGCACCCCCATGTTGGAGGATTTTACTATTTACACCCCATGATGGGGGATTTTACTATTTGCACCCCATGATGTGGGATTTTACAATTTGCACCCATATGTTGGAGGATTTTACTATTTACACCCATGATGGGGATTTTACTATTTGCACCCCATGATGGGGGATTTTACTATTTGCATCCCCATGTTGGAGGATTTTACTATTTGCACCTCATGATGTGGTATTTTTACGGGGATAGTGGGGTTTATCTTGGTCAACCTCATTTCCTCCACCAAATGAGGAGAGTGATGTTCATTAGTGCACTGCCTGAATGCTCTGCCTGAACGTTTTGTGAGACTGCATCACGTATCATCCGCACATCAATTCTAAACTCATTAATCCATTTTAAAGCCCTTTTTGGTCAACTTTCTACAAAACCTCTAAGAACGATTTGTTCAGCTAGTTCAAATTTTAGTGAAGATGATAGCAAATGTAGTTTTATTACTATGAAAATACACAATTGCTACAATCACAAATAAAAATAATTTCACTGATGTAATTAATGGTGTGTGCTCTGCTATAGAATCATGTTTCTTAGGTGTCTGTGTGTGTGGCCGAAGTGGCGATAGAGTTAGTACATGACTCATGTTGTGCAATAAATCCTAAGGCCAAGGTGTGATTCCTTCCCTTGAAGTGGAGATGTCAATCCATTTCTACCGTTTGACAACAACACGTGAAGTCTGGTGTTAGCAACCTCAGGAACCAAGGGTAACATGATGAGTGTGATGTAACTAACTCGTAATGGTGGGATGATGGACGATGCTAAGGCAATGGTTGATGATGATAGCAACATTGTGTTACCTTGTAGTTTGATATAATAGTTTTACAAGGTACATATGTATCTCTATTTGACTTTGGGTATTACCTATGGCCCCAGATGTGTATTTGGACTTATGTAATTGGATAGTTGGGCTTTGTTACGTACTGTTGTTGTTTATATTATGTTGATACTTCTATATATGGCTTATCTGCGATTATTATTGATGGGGTTATCCCTAAAAATCCCGAGTCAAATCGGTAGGACTTTGACCGAAACGCTCAAACAATACAACCAGATTGAGCTAGCCGCGCCCGTTCGAAGGGTCCAAAATCACCCTAAAATGTGGGACGAAACTAGCAGACAAGGGCACCGCGCACGGGCGGACAAAACACACGAGTGCGGGCAGCACACGCGCGGCCAGCCCGCGCGCGTTGCCGACCCCCACGCACGCGATCTTTGCCCGCGAACGCGCATGGACTTGTGCGCTCACGGCAAGCGCACGCGCGCGTCCAGCCAGCGTGTGCGCGCGACTAACACGCGCTCACAACAGCGCGCGCGCACAGCGAGACAGCCCGTGCGCACAGCGAGCCAGCGCGCGCAGGCGCACTGCCAGCTTGTGAGTGCGCACGTCGCACGCACCGCCGGCCTCCGGTGCGCCGCCTCCGTCTCCGGCCGCCTTTGGCGTCTCCGGCTGCCTCCGCCGTCTCCGTCCGCCTCCGACCTCCACCGGCGCCGGGCAACATGTCCGGATCGCCCGGGAGGCATGCTCGTCATTTTGAGAAAATTGGTGATCCAGGTGACCGGAATGGAGCGACGTCATTCACCAACTCAGGATTCAGCCGGACGCAATTACCAACGCGTCCCTTCAAGAAAACTATAAAAGGACCCCACGCCTTCATTTGAAGACAAGCAACCAGAGAGTCTAGAGAGAGCGTTGAGGTTTTCCGGTGAGGACGTGGGACTTGGATCATTCCATCGCTCAAAATTCACTTTGCTCCTTTTCTAGTCTATTCGCGCTCACCACTCTCGTGGACGCAGCAACAAGCACAGGAAAAGACTAAGAAGAACGCACTCGTGGACGCTCTCTCCAATGCTTTGTGGACTTAGTCATTTCCCCCTTTTTCTGTACTTAAAGCTTGTGAACGGAGATGTGGTCTGTCACGCCCTCCAGAGAACTCAAACACTTATAACCTCATGGAAAATAGTGGATTTCAGTACGGCACAGATCCGACCACGTAATTTTTCACCCTTTCCAGGTTTTTCACGCTAAAACTACTTGTGTCATTGTTGCTTTGGTTTTCATTTGACTGTTTGCGCGCCCGGTCCGACTCAGAGCTAAGGCGGTCCAATTCTCTGGACCAGAGAAAAATCGGGTGACCCACAACAGTTTGGCGCCGTCTGTGGGAAACTGTTCCTCGAAGCTCTAAGGAATTTCCAAGGATGATGCTTGTACAATGTAAGCGCCCCCGACCAACAACAATGACACAAAAGAGAATTTTCGTACCCCATGCACGATGACTTCCTCCGGAGGAGCGTCATAGAACGCAAAGACAATAGTCACCCCGATTCGGGCAAGCTCCCAGATTTGGGTGCACTTAGGAGCGCAAGGGGGCAGGCACGCATGCAAGGAAGATAAGACCATTGTAAGGCCCCATGCCCATGCAGACTGGGTTTTCTTTGCCACACAGGGCAAAGAAAACTACCTCGGCAAAAGGGTGTGTCTGGACAACACAATCCACTTTGGGGACGAAGACCTCAAGGGAGTGTGCGCACCACATCAAGATCCCCTCATCATCAACGTGGGGGTAGGAGAGTCTTGCCTCTGCATCAAAAGGATTCTCATGGACAATGGGAGTTCGGTCGACGTCCTTTTCATGTCCACATTCTGGAGCATGAATATATGTAAGGGATAACTCCATCCAGCGAGCGGACCAATCAATGGATTCAACAATCAACTAGTCCCGGTGCAAGGGATGGCCATCCTCCCGGTGTCATTAGGGGAATTCCCAAGGCAAGCAACCCGCATCATCCAGTTCATGGTCATGGAGTGCAACTTCGCATACGATGCTATCTTTGGCAGATCTCTCCAGGTCGCGTATGGGGCAATCCCCTTTATAATGCACCCCACAATGAAGTTCTTGACCCCCGACGGCGTGGGCCTTGCTCAAGGAGATCAGGGGACAACGAGGACTTGCTACCTAAGTCAGGCTCGACCAACGTGGGGCACGACTCTCCACGTCAACAACTTTAACCTTCGGGACAAAGCCACCATGCAGCGGGCGATGCCGGTTGAGGGCCTCGTCGAAATTTCACTCCTCACAAGGGATCCCGTCTGGATGGTGCAGATCGGGTCACTCCTGTCCCATAGGAGCAGGGAGAGTACATAAACTTCTTACGCGCAAACCATGACATATTTTCCTGGAGCCCCGATGACATGCCCTGAGTAAATCCGCTGATAATCACACATTCAATAAATATAAATCATGCAGGTAGGCCCGTGATCCAGAAGAAGAGCAACATTGCGCATGAGCGGCTCAAGGCAAAAGAGGACGAAGTGCAAAAGCTCTTGTTTGCGCAATTCATCAGGGAAGTGGAGTACCCCACCTGGCTCGCCAACGTGGTCATGGTAAAGAAAGCCTATGGGAAGTGGAGAATGTGCGTCGACTACAATAACCTCAACCAAGCATGTCTGAAAGACAGCTTTCCTCTTCGTCGCATTGATCAGTTCGTGGATGCCACAGCCAGACACAAACTCCTCAGCTTTATGGATGCCTACTCAAGATACAACCAGATTCAGATGACCCCGACGGACGAGGAGCGCATCACCTTCCAAATAGAGAGAGCGGTGTTACTTACCACTGCTACAAAGTGATGTCGTTCGGACTAAAAAATGCCAGTGCTACTTACCAAAGACCGATGAGAAGAATATTCAAGGATCTCATCAGGAAATCCATGGAGGTTTACGTCGACGACATTCTAGTAAAAAGCATTCGGCATGGCCACCACCTGGAATACCTGGACAAGTGTTTCCAACTTCTCTGCCACTTCCAGATGCGCATACACCCCTCCAAGTGCGCGCTCGGGTCCACTGCAGAAAAGTTCTTTAGCTTCATGGTGATACAACGAGTAATTGAGGCCAACCCCGAGAAGATCATGGCATTGGAGGATATGTTCCCCCTCACACCATCAAGGCGGTTCAACGTCTCAACGAGAGGATAATCGCGCTCTCCGGCATTCCTAGCTTGGACAGGGGATAAATACCTCCCATTCGTCAAAGCACTCCATGGGGCAAAGCACTACAATACAAGATTTTAGTGGACAGATGAGTGTCAGGCTGCCTTCGAACACCTCAAGCTGTACCTAGCCTCTCCACCGCTACTCTCCAAGCCCACTGCTGGAGAGGCCCTTTTCCTATACTTGGCAGTGTCGCCGCACGCACTCAGCTCGGTCCTATTCAAGGAAGATGGAGGGGTTTAACACCCAGTCTATTACCTCAGCAAGGTCTTATTCGACACCGAGAGTAGATATCCAGCAGCGGACAAAATGGCCCTAGCATTGGTATTCTCCGTAAGTATGGTCCGGCCATACTTACAAGCCCATGTCATCAAGGTGCTCACGCAGCTACCGCTCCGCACAATCCTACAAAAACCAGAGGTATCGGGGAGACTAGTTAAGTGGGCGATGGAGCTGGGAGAATTCGACATCCAGTTCCTCCCAAGACCCGTCATCAAGTCTCATGTCTTGGAAGACTTCATAATGGAGTGCATGATCCACCCAAAGGATGCTCTCGGCCCCGACGGTGTGACTCCCGCACGATGGGACTTGTATGTTGATGGGGCATCGAGAGCTGAGGGGGAAAGCATGGGTTTATTGTTGACAATTCCCGATGCAGCCACCCTCGAGTATGGGCTTAGGTTGAAATTTCCAGCCACCAACAATGTCGCGAAGTATGAATCTTGGTCGCCGGCCATCGATTGCGGAGCAGAAAACTTAAACGTCAATATGGACTCCCAACTGGTGGTCTCGCAGGTCGAGGGTGACTATGAGGCCAAGAACGAACAACTCGTGCAATATCTTCGGCTAGCAAGGTCACTCCTTGAAAAGTTTAAGTCTCACAAGATTCTCCACATTCCCAGGGAACAAAATACCAGAGCTGACGCACTCTCCAAGCTCGCAAGCTCCAACAGGGGATACCAATAAAGGCGTCACCGAGTTGAAGACATATTGATCCCCAACATCGACAGCCCATGGGAGATCTCCACTATAGCAGAAGGGGAAACTTGTTGGATGGACGGGGTTCAGGGATAACTCAACCGGGGCACTTGGGATAACAATATTATCCCTGATCTCTGATGTCCATTTCCAGCTTTCATTTTCATGAAACACTGCATCTCTTGCTACAATTAATTGTTCAGTAATTGGGTTGAACAGTCTATAGGCTTTCCTGTTTTGGCTATACCCAATAAAGATGCATTTGATGCTAGTATTATCGAGCTTTTCTCTTTTCTCCTTGAGTACATGAGCAAATGCTATGCATCCAAAGGTTCTTATATGTTCCAGATTTGGTTTTTTCTCAAAATGTTTTTCATAAGGTGTAATATCCTTAAGAGGCTTGGTAGGGACTCTATTCAGAATGTACACAGCTGTGCTTGCAGCTTCAACTCATAATATTTTTGGCAAGTTCTTATGAATGAGGAGTGATCGAGTCATTTCAATAATAGTTCGATTCCTCCTCTCAGCAACCCCATTCTGTTGTGGGGAGCCAGGAACAGTCAGCTCATGCCTTATACCATGATTTTGCAAGAAGTGTGTTAGAGGATGTGAGGTAAATTCACCCCCATTATGACTTCTAATGGCTTTTATATTTCTTCCAAATCTTTTTTCAACCTCTCTTTTAAACTCCAAGAAAATAGAGAAGACATCTGATTTTTGTGCCAAGAAACATATCCAGGAGTATCTTGTGAAATCAACAAGGAGAAAAAGTACCTTTTACCATTATGTGTAGTAGTCGATGTTGGTCCCCAAAGATCACAGTGAATTAACTCCAAAGGTTTGGAGCTTTGTTGTTGTGAGGGAAGAAATGGTTGCCTATTTGATTTTGCTAGAGCATAAGTTTCACACTGGCTATGATGAACTTGAAGTTGTGGTAGACCAAGAGCTAGATTGTTATCAAAGAGATGCTTCATTGAGCTGAAGTTTAGGTGCCCCAATCTGTGATGCCAGATGTTAGCTTGGTCTGAACCGCAACCTATTGAAGAGAGTGCAGACTGACTTGGTAACTCCAGCTCTAGTGGGAATATTCTGTTCTTTGTCATTTCAGCTAAGGCAATCTGGTGATTGGAAGGACCAAATATTGTGCAGACTTTGTCTTTGAATGTCATAGAGTAGGCATTTGTCAAGAATTGTCCAACACTTAGTAGGTTCTGAGCCAGAGTTTGAACAAACTGTACATCAAGATTTACTTGATTGTTGTTGTCCAGTTTACTTACTGGTATACATCATTTTCCTTCAATGTCTTTGCTCTTTCCATCACCAAGGTAGACTTTTGATTTGTATGACTCATCCAAGAAGTCAAACAAAGTTTTGTCATTAGTCATATGGCTAGAACAACCTGAGGCTATGAACCATTGAGTGGATTTTTTAGGTTTATCAGAACCTGCTGGGGAGAAAGTTAACAACAGTTTTTCATCCACTTCTTTTGGTTCTGAGACCAGTTTTGGTGCCTCTTTTTCTTTGTTTTTGAACCAACAATATTTATCAAAATGGGTAGGTTTTCAACACCGTTTGCATTTAAAGAAACATTTTGATGCATCATGATTTGTTTTTTTGCAAAGGGTGCAAAACAAAGTGGAGTTGAAGTCATTACCTTCTTGTGACTTTTGGTGATTTTTAAACAGATGATGGGAATTTCCAGGAACATTTTCTTTTGATTGCAAAGTTTTAGCAGGATTTTTTAATTTCTTATCATTCCCAGACCTTCCAATTGACATTTTCATTTGAAAAGCCTGATCAATAGGAGGAGCAACCTCTTCATTCATTCTTCATGAGATTGAATTTTGCTTATGAGTGTAGCAATGGAGAGTTTTTCAACATCATTACTCTCCTCTATTGCCGCAACATGTTCATACGACTTAGGTAGACTCTTCAAGATTTTGTGAACATTTTCTGAATCTGGAATTGGAGCTCCCAGATTGCTGAGTTGATTTGTCAGGCTTGTGATTCAGGGCAAATAGTAAAAAAAATTCTTCATCCTTCATGTTTAAATCATCAAACTGTCGACGCAAATTTTGCCGTCTAATGGAGATGGCGTTCTTGTCCCCTTGAAAACACTCCTGGAGAATGCCCCATGCAGCTTTTGCAGTCTTGGATCCCATGATACGGGGAAAGATATTGCTGGTTACAGCATTCTGGATGATGTGTAGTGTCATGGAGTTTTTCATTTTATCTCCCCTGTGTATTCTTGCTTCACCATCCTCTGCACCTTTCTCTTTGTCGTCAGTTGAGGGGCCATTCTGGACTATCTCCTAGAGATCCTGTGAATCAAAAACAGGTCTCCATTTTGATAGCACAGTGATCATACATTTCTCCATTGAAGATGGGGGCAACATGATGAGAAAAAGTAGTCGGTGGGGTAGATGATGATGCCATATGATCCAAGCAATATGACTGCAGGAATTAAAGACTTTGATACCACTGTTGGAATGAAAATACCATAACACTTGATTTATTCATTGCAGGAAACAAAATATGGAAGAAGATGAGCATAGCAGGGAAGAGGAAAGCAAAACTCAGCATAATATTTCATTCATAATTCTTCGTACTTAGACTAATACAACATTCTGGTTTTATAGGGAAAAGGCAGAAGTTGGAAGAAGAGAGCATTAATTAAAACGACTCTTTGATATCCAGGTACATTTAATTAGCGTAATAAGACAGGCCATACGGTTCAATTTCCTATACTGCAGACCCCTGGGTAGATTCGGACCGAGCTAAATCATTTCTTCCCGATATTTCTCCTTGCCTCCTCACGTGAAGGTCGACGGAGCTTCGGTGATCTTCTATGGTTCTCCTTTTCTTCCTCGCGAGGGCAAGGAGCGAGTAGTCGAGTAGTTGAGCAGTCGACCCATGTTCGACCATATGGTAACATTTAGGCTTTAACTCTTTAAGCTCAGATGATCAGATCTTCTATCTTCTATAGTCCTAAGTTCTGAGTTTGTGCGAGGTACTAGACCTGCAATCGGTTTTCAATTTACTCTCTTTTATAAAATGTTAGTTTGCTTTATGAAATGTTAGTCGCACCATACCTGATTGATGAAATGCCTCAAAGAAAATTTTCTAAAGTGCATGAGTGCCAGTTTCTACATTCGAGCGTCACCAATATAAGAAGAATAAAAAGAATAAAAAGACACAAGGAGAAATGAAGCAATCGTTCACATACTCTTTCCAAACAATATAGTTGTTATGTTGCATAAATTTGAGATCCTTTGGAAGGTAGGAGAACACATGAAGAAGATCTCGTCTCTCTTTCTTCCTTATTTTCTGAATGTCTTTTTCAATGAAAGTCACACTTATATTTCATATATATTTATATGATATCAGAAAATGAAAGCTCTTTTCGAGCCATCTGATTCTTATGTCTCTTTACAAACTGTTAGTGAGAAAAATGATCCTGCTTGGAATCATTTTACTCTCATCCTGCCTGGAAGGAAATTATTCGTCCTGGAGCAACACAATTTTTTACTACATTTATTACTTTGAAGAGTATATATGAGCGTAAACCTGATTTGCAAGTTTTAGTAACTAGCAAGTATTATACTGATTTAAAGCTTGCAAAATCAAGCAAAGGAAAAGAGGTTGTGTGTAACATCCCCAAAACAACTAGACCACTAAGTTGCATTTTGTCATGACAAGGTCAAGACATTGCTCTAAGAGACCAAAATGGCCTTAAGAACCAATGTGAATAAGTAAAAATCACCTTGGTGTGCAAATAGCCAAATTGAGCCCAAGCTTAGGGCTTGATAATTAGACTACAAAATGACAAATTGACCCCACCAACTCTTCCTAAACACCTTAGGGAGTCCCTTGGGTCATTTAGGACCCATTGGGGGTCAACCCAATTTATCAAATTGGCCAAAGTCAACTCTAGCTTGAAATAAGTCAACCATCCCTATTGAGGGTCAATTAGGATTCAAATGATCAAATTGATCAGACCCAAACTCTCCAAGCCATTAAGGGAGGTCATTAGGTCATTATTGACCCATGAGGTTCAACAAAATGCATGATTTTGGACCAAAGTCAACTTTAGGTCAAACTAGCTCAAATTAGCCTATATAGGTGCAATTAACCCAATATGGGCCCCACCATTGCCCAGTCCATCATTGGTGGTGTACACAGACCCATGACCATCATGTGGGGCCAGCCCACCCATTAATTTGACCAAGTCAACCCAAAGGTCAACACTTGGTCAAATAGGCCTAAATTGGGTCCAAGAGGAAATTAAGCCCAATGCCCATGGGACATGGACTCGATTTGAGGCCCATTATGCAGCCCTATGCCATTTACCATGGATGCCCTCTGAAATGGGGAGGAAACTCACATGCAAAGGGGTAAAATTGGGAATTCTCCCAATTTGGAAGCATCCAAGGAGGGAAACATGGATTGAGTGCCAATTGGCACCCAATTTCCCCTCCCAAGAGCTCCTCTCAGCTTTTCTTGAAGATTGCCCAGCTTTCCATGCAGTTGGGTGGACAAATGGCAGGAATTGGAGTGCATTTGAGTATGGTCGAAATTCCCCTTTAATGGCACCTCCTCAAATACTCCTCCCCCTTCTTCCTTGTTGTTATCATTAGCTGCAGAAGCTTGAGAGAGGAAAAAGCCCCCACTAAAACAGAGGAATCGTGTACCAGATGGGGAGATCGGCAAGGGCCATGGAGCTTGGTGGTCGGCCATGGCAAGTTTGGATTCACCACTTGGAGCTCGACTTGAGGCACGTTTTCCCTCTTCTCTCCCTCTGTGCTAGTTATCCAATCCTCTTAGCTTTGAAATCGAGCTCAAATCGAGCTCGTTAGCTCTGAAATTTTCGGAAAAATTGGGTCTTTTGCCCACGCCCTAAATTACTATACACGCCGCCGATGGCCGAGTAGTCGCCGAAAAATAAAATCCCCCACCTCCAAGATGGAGGTGGTGGTGGTGGCCGGCCGTGGTGGCCGGCCGTGGTGGCCACCAGGTGGCCGGGAAATCACCATCAAAATCTGCCCTGCAACTGACATTTTCGGGCTGATGGAGAAGATGAACAGTAGTTTTTTTTAGGTTATTAATAATTAGTATTTTATCAAAATACTTGCCTGATCTTAATAATTTTGTAGAAAATACTTAGAGCCTTTATCACAAAATATGTCCAACATCAAAGTTGTAGACCTATGTCTCAACAAAATTTAGAAATTAATTTCACTCCAATTGGAGCCCTGTAGCTCCCTCCGCACCATTTTTGGTGAGACATGTATATAAGTGTATTTTGTTAAGTTAAATAATTTGTACAGAACTTGCATGTTGATTTTACCTAGGTTAGGCTCATTTCTGGAGGAAATGACCAACATAACAATTGTAGATCTTTAAGTTCCCTTTAAAATGCTACTGATTCCATGTCATTTGGATCACTGTAGCTCCCTCAGCACCATTTTTGGTGAGACATGTATATAAGTGTATTTTGTTAAGTTAAATAATTTGTACAGAACTTGCATGTTGATTTTACCTAGGTTAGGCTCATTTCTGGAGGAAATGACCAACATAACAATTGTAGATCTTGAAGTTACCTTTAAAATGCCACTAATTTCATGTCATTTGGATCCCTGTAGCTCCCGCAGCACCATTTTTGGTGAGACATGTATATAAGTGTAGTTTGTTAAGTTAAATAATTTGTACAGAACTTGCGTGTTGATTGTACCTATGTTAGGCTCATTTCTGGAGGAAGTGACCAACATAACAATTGTAGATCTTGCAGTTACCTTTAAAATGCCACTAATTTCATGTCATTTGGATCCCTGTAGCTCCCTCAGTGCCATTTTTGGTGAGACATGTACATAAGTGTATTTTGTTAAGTTAAATAATTTGTACAGAACTTGCATATGGATTTTACCTAGGTTAGACTCATTTCTGGAGGAAGTGACCAACATAGATCTTTAAGTTCCCTTTAAAATGCCACTGATTTCATGTCATTTGGTCAAGTGTAGCTCCTTCTAGGCCAATTTTTGGTGTGACATATATAAAGGGCATTTTGATTAAGATAAATAATTGGTAACAGAACTTGCATGTTGATTTTACTTAGGTTAGGATCATTTCTGGAGGAAGTGACCAACATAACAATTGTAGATCTTGAAGTTAACTTTAAAATGCCACTAATTTCATGTCATTTGGATCCATTTAGCTCCCTCAACACCATTTTTGGTGAGACATGTATATAAGTGTATTTTGTTAAGTTAAATAATTTGTACAGAACTTGCATGTAGATTTTACCTAGGTTAGGCTCATTTCTGGAGGAAGTGACCAACATAACAATTGTAGATCTTGAAGTTACCTTTAAAATTTCACTGATTACATGTCATTTGGATCCCTGTAGCCCGCTCAGCACCATTTTTGGTGAGACATGTATATAAGTGTATTTTGTTAAGTTAAATAATTTGTACAGAACTTGCATGTTGATTTTACCTAGGTTAGGCTCATTTCTGGAGGACGTGACCAACATAACAATTGTATATCTTGAAGTTACCTTTAAAATGCCACTAATTTCATGTCATTTGGATCCCTGTAGCTCCCTCAGCACCATTTTTGGTGAGACATGTAGATAAGTGTATTTTGTTAAGTTAAATAATTTGTACAGAACTTGCATGTTGATTTTACTTAGGTTAGTCTCATTTCTGGAGGAAGTAACCAACATAACAATTGTAGATCTTGACGTTACCTTTAAAATGCCACAGATTTCATGTCATTTGGATCCCTATAGCTCCCTCAGCACCATTTTTGGTGAGACATGTACATAAGTGTATTTTGTTAAGTTAAATAATTTGTACAGAACTTGCATGTGGATTTTACCTAGGTTAGGCTCATTTCTGGAGGAAGTGACCAACATAACAATTGTAGATCTTTAAGTTCCCTTTAAAATGCTACTAATTCCATGTCATTTGGATCCTTGTAGCTCCCTCAGCACCATTTTTGGTGAGACATGTATATAAGTGTATTTTGTTAAGTTAAATAATTTGTACAGAACTTGCATGTTGATTTTACCTAGGTTAGGCTCATTTCTGGAGGAAGTGACCAACATAACAATTGTAGATCTTGAAGTTACCTTTAAAATGCCACTGATTGTATGTCATTTGGATCCCTGTAGCTCCCTCAGCACCATTTTTGGTGAGACATGTACATAAGTGTATTTTGTTAAGTTAAATAATTTGTACAGAACTTGCATGTCGATTTTACCTAGGTTAGGCTCATTTCTGGAGGACGTGACCAACATAACAATTGTAGATCTTGACGTTACCTTTAAAATGCCACTGATTTCATGTCATTTGGATCTTTGTAGCTCCCTCAGCACCGTTTTTGGTGAAACATGTATATAAGTGTATTTTGTTAAGTTAAATAATTTGTACAGAACTTGCATGTTGATTTTACCTAGGTTAGGCTCATTTCTGGAGGAAGTGACCAACATAACAATTGTAGATCTTGAAGTTACCTTTAAAATGCCAATAATTTCATGTCATTTTGATCCCTGTAGCTCCCTCAGCACCATTTTTGGTGAGACATATACATAAGTGTATTTTGTTAAGTTAAATAATTTGTACAGAACTTGCATGTGGATTTTACCTAGGTTAGACTCATTTCTGGAGGAAGTGACCAACATAGATCTTTAAGTTCCCTTTAAAATGCCACTGATTTCATGTCATTTGGTCAAGTGTAGCTCCTTCTAGGCCATTTTTTGGTGTGACATATATAAAGGGCATTTTGATTAAGATAAATAATTGGTAACAGAACTTGCATGTTGATTTTACTTAGGTTAGGATCATTTCTGGAGGAAGTGACCAACATAACAATTGTATATCTTGAAGTTACCTTTAAAATGTCACTGATTTCATGTCATTTGGATCCCTGTAGATCCCGCAGCACCATTTTTGGTGAGACATGTACATAAGTGTATTTTGTTAAGTTAAATAATTTGTATATAACTGGCATGTGGATTCTGCCTAGGTTAGGCTCATTTCTGGAAGCAGTGACCAACATGAATATTGAAGATCTTGAGGTTACCTTCAAAATGCCACTGACTTCATGTCATTTGGTCAAGTGTAGCTTCTCTTAGGCCACTTTTAGTGAGACATGTATAAAAGTGTATTTGGTGTGTTTAGTGATTTTGGCTCATGCAAATGCTTTGAAGATTTGTCCTTGCCTCAGATATGATATCAACCACCTCTAGTTAAAAATTCAACTCTGATACATGAGTGGATTTCTCTGAACTTCAAGTTGAAGTTTTGGACTTAAGGGTGTAGGAAAAATTGGGGTGCATTTAGTAAGAATGTAATAAATGATAATTAAGGATAAATACACCTTGGATTAATATGAGACTTAGGACCTGGTGCTTTTAGACTAATATTGAGCTATAGTAATTTTCCCAGGATTTAGTGAAGCCTTAACATAGCACTTGTAGTGGAAACCCTTATTAGCACACCAATAGTATTAATTGGTAAATGAGGATAAATATCCTTTGTAAAATTATGAAACTCGGGCACTGAAGTTTTTAGGCCAATATTGAACTACTGTAAATATGTCAGAATTTATTGTGACCTGTAGATGGTACTTGCAGTGTAATTCACTATTTGCACCCCATTCGTTTTAATTAGAAATTATGATTAAATACTCCTTGGAAAAAAATGTGAAACTTAAGTTTTGAGGTTTTCAGACCATTATTATGTTACAGTGAATTCATCAGAATTTATGGAGATCATTAGTTGACAATCGATGTATAAATCACTATTTGCACATCTTCTATTTTAAATAGAGACTAAGATTTAAGATTCCTTAGAGAATTTATGAAATTGGGATTTGAGGTTGTTAGATCACTACTCATTGCGAACTCATGGTAATAATTGGAACTCATTTGGATATGATGTGATCAAGATTGCATCTTAGGAGTCAAATCTAGCTCAATCTTATGTTGGTCTGCGAATAGTAAAATTGATTTATATGATTTAGACCACCACTGACCTTCACACATGGAACTGTTAACTCTTTGATTATTATGAAGGCTCAGATTATTTGGAAGAGCATCTCTAAGGGCGTCGTGGGAAATTAGGGTTGGGGTGCGTTTAGCAAAGCTATAAGTGTAGGAATTTACAATGATAAAAAAGGAAGTTAGACCTCGTCAAGGGCCCCACAAACAACTCATCAGTGTTAAACGATTATATGGAAGAAAAACTACCCTTAGCCGGGTGAGCCATCTTAAGGTAAATACTCAAGGGCGAAGTCGAGAAGTATCTAAGGCAAACCCTGGATTAAGGATGACGAAGAATAGGAGTGTGGGTCCAAGTAAGGTTGAGAATGCTAATTGAATATGTGCAGTTCCTCGGTGAAGAAGGGAACTCGAGCTTAGAATGTGACTACGGGAGAGTCAGCACCCGGTCACAATTGGTGGTGTTGGAGTTCAAAAGAACTCCCCCACTCCTAAGAGCCAAGTTTAACTCATCTTAGAGATTTAATGTAATTGGAGAGGATAATGAGGATCAAGTAAAAAGGGGCAGATACCAATAAGATTAAGTGTCTTGGGAAGAGGAAGTTCTGGGTGTCAGCCCGCCACACTTCCTAGTACCGCTGCGGGCCCCTCACCGGGTAACCCTCCGGAAGTCCAAGCCTAACCCTAAAGCTTCTAAGTGTTGGAGTTTCTGAGATGATCTCAAAGCAATCAACAGTTAGTCTTGCTGCCAACGCAATATGAGCCTATAGGGTCGCACATAAAAGCGTTTGGAGAAGTTGGAGAAAGGATTGTGTTGGCCTTACTCATATTGGATATGAGTGGAGGACCAATCCTGTGACTGCTTGGCATTAACTTGAGAATGTCTCAACGGAAAATCGTTTAAAGGGTTTAAACGAATGGATTTATGCTAGACAAATTCGGGTAAAGGGTTTAACCGAACTGTGTCAAATTCGGCTAAAGGGTTTAACCGAATCATGTTGATTCGACTAATGGAATTCGGCTATATCGATTCGGCTAATGTGATTAACCGAATTCGACTAAAGGGTTTAGCCGAAATATATCAGTTCGACGAAATGGTTTCGACGAAATGATATAACCGAATTTAAATAGTCGAATCGGCTATTGCGTATAGACGAATTCGTCGAAATGGTTTCGCCGAATCTGAGTCGAATTCGGTTATAGAGATTACTCGAATTCGGCGAATGTAAATCTGGACAGAAATGTTCAGGTCTGCGGATAGCCTGATCTATGCGTTTTAGTATAAAAGGGCTTGCAATTCTACGTTTACTGTGGACTTTTTCTTTTCGCGATTTTGACGTGAACGGCCGACCGCGAAGTTCCGCGCGATGGTCTCGTTCTTCCCGTCCGCCGATCGCCTTCCGCCGCCGCTAGTCATCGCCGTCGGTCGCCGCCTCACCTGGATCGGATCTAGCAGTCTGTGGGGACGTTGAGAGCATCCTTCTCCGACCTAGTTCTTGTACGACAAGAAGCTAGGGTTCTCCATCGCTTGTGCGGACTTCTGTAGAGGGATCGATCCATTTCGATTCTTGAAGAACTCGAAGGCAGATTTTGGATTCCTCTTGGAGCACCTTGGTTGAGTATTGACTCAATCCCGCGAAGGTACATTACATTCGCTTTCCTATTCTCTTGAATCATGAGAACCGCAAGATCCGTTAATCTCTTTTGGGTTGTTCTTGTTATTATTTCCGCTGCGCATATTTGATATGTCATCCCTTTCGAGGGGTATAGAAAACCCAACACTAAGATCAACTAAATTATAAACAAGACTAGTTAAGTAGGAGAACTTGACAAGTTATCTTTCATCCCAAACCAGATCGGGTTATAAGAAGGACTGGAATAGTCCTGCGAGCGGTAGGCTCGGGTTATATAAGAAGGACTGGGATAGTCCTGCGAGCGGTAGGCTCGAGTTATAAGGAAGGACTGGGATAGTCCTGCGAGCGGTAGGCTCGGGTTATAAATATAAGTCTGGTGCAGTCTAGCGAGCGGAAGGCTCGTGGTTTAAATATAAGACTGGTGTAGTCTAGCGAGCGGTAGGCTCGTAGTTTAAACATAAGACTTGTGTAGTCTAGCGAGCGGTAGGCTCGTAGTTTAAATATAAGACTGGTGTAGTCTAGCGAGCGGTAGGCTCGTAGTTTAAATATAAGACTGGTGTAGTCTAGCGAGCGGTAGGCCGTAGTTTAAATATAAGACCGGTGTAGTCTAGCGAGCGGTAGACTCGTAGTTTAAATATAAGACTGATGTAGTCTGGCGAGCGGTAGACTCTACTTTATAAATGTTGATTTAGAATTGTGAGCTGGAGGCTCAGTAGTAAGGGTTAATACATGTTGCTTGTGTATAAGATGTGGTGGGTCTTCGGTTCTGTCTTAGTCGTCACACCGACAGCAGTTCGTTGACTCGGCAGTGCTAGTGGTTTTATTGGGGCCAGGTTGTCTTACTGCGCATCCGACGGGACGGATTCCCTAAACCCTGCCTGGCCAATTCAGTTTAGTACGCAGGAGGTCGTGAGTGCCGGGTACCGGTATCACAGCGTACGTTAGGGCCTAGGTCTGGTAGTGTGACTTACCCACCTAGGTGAGGAGACGCCCGCTCCTCTGCCACCGTTTGACCACGACGAGAGGTGCCCGAGAGGTTAGTGTAACATCCCGACTTTGAAAAGGGGTCTAGCCGGTTCAGTTGAACCCTTGGAGGAGCTTATAATTTTGGGAGCTTATAAATGGTTAAACCAAACCAATAGACCCTTAAATTTTGGGGTCGTTCGACAAATATAGTGGACTATAGTAGGCTCCGTTTTAATCTCCATGACCCACTCGTATTTTCAGGGACGAAAATTTTCTTTGTTTTATTGGATTGTAACATCCCAACTTTGAAAAGGGGTCTAGCTGGTTCAGTTGAACCCTTGGAGGAGCTTAGGCCGGGTCAGAGGAAAACCACGACCCGACCTTCACCACATAGTGGTGGTCATTTAGAGAAATGACTATTTTGGATAGCATCGTGCTTCGCCACAACGTCAAAGTTGTTTATGGAGCATACGTGCTCCGAATTGACTTCCGTCAGTTGCGTTGGACTCGTATGGTCAATACGAGTACAACGGAATTCGTTTCGTTCAGATCCGAGGTCATTTGGTTAAAGTGACCGTTTTGAGTACCGTAGCGCGTTACAACGACGCGGTTTTAGAACATAGAGCATACGTGCTCCGAATTGACTTCCGTCAGTTGCGTTGGACTCGTATGGTCGATACGAGTACAAAGGAATTCGTTTCGTTCCGATCCGAGGTCATTTGGTGAAAGTGACCGTTTTGAGTACCGTAGCGCGTCACGACGACGCAGTTTTAGAACATAGAGCATACGTGCTCCGAATCGACTTCCGTCGGTTGCGTTGAACTCGTATGGTTGATACGAGTACAACGGAATTCGTTTCGTTCCAATCCGATGTCATTTGGTGAAAGTGACCGTTTTGAGTACCATAGCGCGTCACGGCGACGCAGTTTTAGAATATGGAGCATACGTGCTCCAAATCAACTTCCGTCAGCTGCGTTAGACTCGTATAGTTGATACGAGTGCAACAGAATTCATTTCGTTCCAATCTGAGGTCGTTTCGAGAAAATGACTATTTTGAGTAACGTCGAGCACCACAACAACGCCATTTGAAAATATTTGGCGAACGGACTCGGAATCAACTTCGAATGCTTTCTTTAGCTTTGTATGGCTGACACGAACACATCGGTACCCTCCGTGCATTTTTCCCGCACTTATTTTGAGAGTTGTGAATATATATGTATGTATATAATTATATGCTATATGTATATATATATACATGAACTTAAGACAAAAGCAGCGAGGAAAAACGAAACCAGCGGAAAAATCTGTGCAAAACCATGGGCGGGAGGGGAAACTCACCGGGGGCAGCCGATCTCGCTCCTGGATGGAATTTTAGGGAAGATCCATCGGTGAGGAGACTCTCCAAGGGAGGTGAGCCACACCTCCATCGCTGGAAGCTCCAGATTGGCCACCCATGGCTATAAAATGGGGCTGGTATGGTACTTCGGGAAGGACCTCACCTCCTGCTTCCTCAAGTTTTTTTTTCATGGCGATGGCTCTTTTTACCTTACCTGCTTCTTTCCTCCTCCAGTTCCTGGTAAGCCCCACCTTGATCACTTACGCACTAATATCTATAGAGCTGCAGTTGGGAGAGTTGGAATATGGATAAGCCTTCCCCTCTCTCACAGAAAATGAAAAAAATTAAAAACGGGAAGGATAACACGAAATTTAAAACTCGCACTCTCTCTTCATCCTTTCCCCATAAATTCTGAACGCTTTTGAAACCCCAACAAATTGGTAGTAACATTACAAAATTGATCAAGTTGGATGATCTTGATCTGGACACTTCTCGGCGAATAAGGAAAACGTTTCAACTATCAATTTGAAACAATTTTTATGATGCACGGATAAGACTAATTTTCTCTTTATTCATTTTTATTGTAAAGTTGCTAGAGATTTCACAGGCAGCCCATGATGCTATCAGTAATATTGAGAGGATGATGGAAGATAATAATTTCTTCTGCCTCTCTCTCTTTTTCTAGTTTTGAAGGTCCTCTGGGCCTCTAATATTAATCTTACGATCTCCTCTCTCCTTCTCTCTCTCACTAGCTCCATTTGGATGGTCTCCATTATGTGATCTGGGATGTTGGCTCTTAACCAACACTACTGCTTCCATTGAGTTAGACGGAGGGGTGATGGCTTTACCGGACATAAATACATATCCTACTAAAATTTCCTGAAAGGTGGTTCTTCGTTTAATGGTAAATGTTATTTCGGAGTTATTACTTCTCGTATACGAGGCATGGAGGTTTGACTTCAGGAAACCCATGCATAGAAATCTTCTTCCCGACTTCTGAGGTTGTTCGGCGGCGAAATTGTTATTGCAATAGCTCCAGCTCCAACTCATTTTAGTATACTCTTAGCTAATTATTTTAGAGGGGAAAACTAGAGCCTTGAATCTTGCCCCGACATGGTTAAAATTAATGGAAACAGATTGAAGTTCAGTAGTATTAGTTTTACTAAGTCCTGAACTTCTTTTACATGCTCAGATTTAATTCCATCCATTAATGGCCAGTTGGAGGCTTGTCTCCTCCAACACTCTCTCTCTCTCTCTATACCTACCTACCTCATCTCCTCCATGAGGAAATTCCTTAAAGTTTCTGCAAATTGATTTGGTAGGACACATGTTCATATTTAGCCCCATTGGGTATTATGATTAGGTGTCCGTGAAGTTGATAGCATGACATTTATATAAAAGTTATAAATGGTGGGGTTGTCTTTTAAACAGCTATGGTTAGATCAAGTGGAAAGAGGAGATGAATTTACCTTGTTTTTTTTAACAGTCCTCTTCTAATGTTTTTCCCTTGCAAGCAACTTGAACAGATGGTTTCCCTAGTACTGGATCCTTGACGACCACTCTACTTGGGGGTACCTAAACTCTATTCCATTGAGTGGGGATGAAAGGATATTTTACCATGGCAAGACTTGCTGGCATTCTAACACTTGACGGACTAAGGTTTTATTATCCTGACTATGATCTTGTCAAGCTTGGATCCCTCAGCTTGACGACAATTTTCCTATGGTTGATGCCCAAATCAAAAATTCCGGACATCTCTTTCAACGACCCTGGAACCTCAAATCTCTATATTTATATATGAAGTGTGATGATATTTAAGTTTATTCGCTAAACTTCTTTAGGTTTCCCGAACTTCATCTTGCCAAAAGCTCTTACGTTCATGCGTTTACGAGTTTTTGAAATGCGTGGCGTATGGTATAAGGCTGTGAAGCTCGCCAAGCTGAGCCTAGGATGTTGGTTGCCGGCTCGCAATGGTTCAAGCATTTTAAATATAACTGTTCGTAACTGCTCTCCCTTCTAAAACTCGGTTTTTATCATTCATTTTGGGAGAATGTGAGTTTTCGGCTCTCTCTTTCCCATTTTATTCTGAGTTAAAATGCCGGGTTTCAGGGGCGGCGTTTTGTTTATCGTATCAAAGTAGAGCCGAGCTTCCTTGTTTAAGAAATTCCTTTCTTTGTTGTTTTCATGTTATTGGAGGCCAAGCTCTCATGCTTGTCGAAGATTTTCATTTTATAAACCCACTTTGGTTCAGTTTCTAGCTGCGCACTTTTAAGGGTGCTTATAAAACATGTCATGCCCCTTCCTTATATTCATATGATCACCTCGCCGCCTCTATTTTCATTGTTGAGTAATATTCACTCCTTTAAAATATAAGGTGTAGTTTTTAGTGGATGGCTATTTGCATGGAGCTCGCAATTGATTCGACATTTTACGGGGATGACAAACTTCTTTCTCCCCTTCATCCATTTCTACAAAACTACGGGTGGATATATGCTAAGCTTATAAAGAGTTCGTCTTCTCTCCTTCTACAAATTACGGGTGGATATATTGTTAAGCTTTAAAAGAGTTTTCTTTTCTCCTTTTATGATGAAATACACTCTTCGAGAAATAATTCCTACGGGAATGAAATGTTGCCTTCGAGAAATAAGTCCTACGGGAATGAAATGTTGCCTTCGAGAAATAATTCCTACGGGAATGAAATGTTGACTTCGAGAAATAATTCCTACAGGAATGAAATGTTGCCTTCGAGAAATAATTCCTACGGGAATGCAATGTTGCCTTCGAGAAATAATTCCTACGGGAATGCAATGTTGCCTTCGAGAAATAATTCCTACGGGAATGAAATGTTGTCTTCGAGATATATTCCTACGAGAATATATTGTGCCTTCGAGAATTATTCCTCCGGGAATATAAGTTGTGCCTTGGGAGAATGTCGGATGGCCTATGAGTTTTACTCTAAGGCAACCCGCACGACGGACGGTCTGGGAGGGCAACCCGTGCGAAACTAATAGAACTACGTGGGTCTGAGACCGTATGCAGGATGATACGGAGTACGTAGGCGGTGGTCGTGGGAAGATTGTCTCAGCCCAATAAGAGTCCAGATGTCCCCTCCCTTATAAATGCTATATTATGTATGTTTGTTAGTTGGGGTTGGATTCTGTTCGTGGTTCTAATAACTTGTCTTTGGCACCGGTGACAGGTGCGGATGAGTGACAACATCTGCGTGTGGATGAAGCCACGGAGCAGGCTACGTCGGGTATAAGTTTGTTAAGCCGCATCTCCTTTTGTGGTGCCCTATCCCAGGGTATATATGTATATAATGGCAATAAATCCTTGATGGTTAGGATTTTATGCGGCAGAGATATGTAGATTATTTACAGGTCTTGAAATTGTGGTTTCTGTGATAAAACTACGTCTTCCGCTAAGTGTTATAAAGTGCACTCTTTGATGACGTCTTCTGCTAAGTATTATAAAGTGCACTCTTTGATGACGTCTTCCGCTAAGTATTATAATATGCACTCTTTGATGATGTCTTCCGCTAGAATACTGCTTCCCTACTCTGTTGGTGTGTAGTGACTCTCGCTTAACACCACCCCTAGGCGTGACAACGGAGTGTTCAGGGAAGGGGTTGGAGAAGCTAGTACCTCCACCCTTCGGGATCGCTTCGGCGTCGTGCCGAAAGGGTGGTGTGCGATAAGATCCCCCGGTCGGACCGCCGATTTGGGAGGGGGGGTCTTATAGTTAGCTGCCTCCGAAAAGTGGGAACTAAAGGTCTGTACGTACAGAGTCGTGTGCGTGAGTTGCGATATTGCATACCATTGCATTGCATTGCATATCATAGCATAGCATTCTTGCATAAATCAGAGACCTCGTCGTATAAATTAGTATGGGCTCTTTTATACGATGAGTTTACTTCTTGCCAGATCCCTTAGCTTATGTGTTTGTGTGTGTCTACGCATAAGTTAAGGTTACTTTCATAACTGCTCTAGTTGTTCTTTACTTGCTCTAGTTTTCTTTATAACTAATCTGGTGTACTTTTCTAGCTGTTTAGACTATTTTATAACTGCGTGTGCATACTCACTTGATGCTCGTTCATATACTACTCGGCTTCTTTGTGGCCCCTTGATTTATTATGATAGATTTGCTAGAAAGGTGTGTTGAAATTTTGAAGTAAAGTGGAGGAGACTGGGCGATCTGATTTTTGGAGACCGCCATGACCGCGCGGCTTGTTCTTGTGTTTATTCTGCCGGTCTGGCTCTGCCGGGTTGCTCTGGCGGACTGTTGGTTCTGCCGGTCTATTCCTTGTAGCTGCGGTCTGTTCCCAAGTTGTTCTGTCGGTTGGCCTGTTTTCCTTGTTGGAAGACCGGGCGGGTTGTTCTTATATGACCGTCTATCCGGGCGGTCTGTCCTAGCGATCTGGCGACTTGTCTGAAGTCGGCCAGATGGTTCCTGGTTTGCTCCTGGTGGTCTAAGGAAGGAGTACCTTTGTGACCGCGCGGCTTGTGCGCGGTCTCGTGTTCGCCCGACCTGTGCGCGATCTTGTCTGCTGGTCTGCATCTTGGTCGGATGATCGTCCAAGAGGTCTGATCGCGCGGTCTGCCTTATGTGACCGTTGGCGATCTGACGGGTGGTGATTGTATCTCTCCTGTGCGGTGACGACATCCGTATTCCCGCCTATAAATAGAGGTGCAGGGCCCGTCATTCCTAACGAGAACTGTAAGAACTGAGCCTGGGTTAATTCGTGTGGTGTCACTTTGAGGTCGGGCGGTCTCGGAAGCGAGTTGACTGTTTGTTGTGTTCGCAGGTTTGCGATCAGCAGGTTGCGGTCTTCTTCCTTGGTGATTCCCAGCAGCTTGAATAAACAGTTCGGCAGCGGTCTGTCTGCGAACTGGTTTATGTTTGTTCTTGTGCTGTTCGCAGCGAGCTCAGCGATCAGGCGACCTTCAACGGTTATGCGATCTGAGTTGCGGTCTGGCGACAGCTTCAGTTCTTCATTCCAATAAGCTTGAGTTCGTGCGGTCTGAGGTGCGGTCTTGCAGTGCTGGCAGTCTGTCCGGTTTCTGTTCGTGCGATCTCAGGTCAAGTCGGGTGACTTCTGGAGTCGAGCGGTCTGTGCGGTCTCAGCTTGTCTAGCCGCCAGATTTGTTTTGGTGTGTTTTGTTCTTCTCGTCTCCGTGATTCTGATGAATCATGTCTCGCCATGTATGCCTCGCAATGTAAATGAAGCTTGTGTTTCAATAAAGTTTCTTGTGTTGCTGTGTGGCATTGTGGTTGTTTGGCTTTAACTCAGTTGTTGCAACTCCTGTTTACTCCTAAACGATTAAAATCAAAAATTTTAACATGGTATCAGAGGGAGGTTGTTGGAGTGGATAAGCAGTGATCAACTTGAGTTGCCATCGTCTTTGTGAAGAAGAGACCACATAGATTGCCATGGAAGGCGGATTCGCAAGATGGCTTGGTATTGAACTCCTTACATCGACTAACTATAAGAAATGGAGGTCATGTATGGAGAGCTATTTACTTGGCGAGGATCTTTGGAAGATAATTGGAGGAGAAGACACACAATAGGTGTTTCTAGCAGGAGATAATATGGCAGAGGTGAGACTTTGGAGGAGGACGAATGCTAAGGCAGAGTTCACTCTCAAGAGGGCTATCTCACCGGAGCTATTTGATCACATCATCGGATGTAAATCTGCTGCTGAAATTTGGACGTCTTTGGACGGGTTGTTTAATAAGAAGAATGTAGCTCGGCTACAGTTTCTTGAAAATGAGTTGGCGAAGGCCTCTCAAGGCGATCTTTCTATTTCTACCTTCTTTCTCAAGATGAAGAACCTCACAGCAGAGATTTCTGCATTGGGCCCTGATGAGCCCATCTCGGAGGCAAAGCTGAAGAGGCATATCATCCGCGGGTTGCGGAAGGAGTATCTTGCCTTTGTGACTTCAGTTCAAGGTTGGGCAAATCAACCATCTCTGTTGGAGCTGGAGAACATACTTGCTTCGCAAGAAAGTTAGGCAAGACAGATGGCGGGGACTTCTATCTCTGGGGGAGATAGTAATGTGTTGTTCTCTGGGAAGAAAAAGAAGAAGTGGGAGAAGAAGAAGCCGGGTTATGATGGACCCTCTACTTCAGGTCAGCAGGATAGGGGTTATGCTCCTAAGTCTGATGGGAAGAAGAAGGGAGATGGACCAAGGTGCTTCAGGTGCAATAAGACCGGTCACTTCAAGAAAGATTGCCGGGTTAATCTTCAGTCGGGACATGTAGCAGAGAAGGAGAAGCCAAAGTCTGATGAAGCTGGATGGGGAGGAGCCTTTGCGGCTAATATGACGGTGATGCCCGTTAAGGCCTTGACTGCCATCAACTTCGAAGAGGATTGGATTGTTGATTCAGGGTGTGGACATCATCTCACCGGGGATGAATCAAAGTTCTCTTCTTTGGCGCCTTACTCAGGTAACGATGCTATCATTACAGCTGATAATTCTGTTCATGTTGTCGAACAAGAAGGTGTTGTCTCCCTGAGCAGTGATAAGGGTCCATTCACGTTAAGGAGTGTTTATCACGTGCCTGGTATGAGGAAGAATCTCTTCTCTGTGACCAATGCGGTCGATGCCGGTTATCAGGTTCTGTTTGGCCCAACAGAAGTGAAGTTTCTTAAAACTCAACCGGAGATAAGGGGAGATGTTATCCATGTTGGAAAGAGGGTGAAGGACTTATTCGTGTTATCGACAAGTACCTATGTTGATAAGATGAAGACCAACGATAGCGCGGCTATCTGGCATGAAAGGTTGGGGCATGTTGGCATGGACAAATTGAAGGCTATGACAGTAAGGGGCCTTGTCAAGGGCTTGCCTAGCTTGTCCTCTTTTGGAGACGGTCATGTTTGTGCTGGATGTCAGTTTGGTAAGTCTCATCGACTTCCATTTGATAAATCGCAAACTAGATGCAAAGCGCCGTTGGAATGCATCCATGGTGATTTGATGGGACCGACAGCCACCCAAAGCCTTGTAGGCAATAGATATATGTTGGTGTTGATTGACGATTACACCAGATATGTCTGGGTGTATTTTTTGAAAGAAAAGTCGGAAGCCTTTGCGAAGTTTGTGGAGTTCAAGGAGCTGGTGGAAGGTCGGTTAGGCCCGCGGGTGAAGAAATTGAGAACTGACAATGGTGGGGAGTTCACCTCTGGTGAGTTCTCAAGTTTTTGCAGGAAACACGGCGTTCGGAGAGAGCTCACTTGTGCCCATACTCCACAGCAGAATGGCGTTGCGGAGAGGAAGATCCGTCATCTGACGGAAACCTGCAAATGCTGGCTTCATGCCAAGAGTATCCCAAAGTCTTTTTGGGCGGAGGGAATGTCTTGTGCGGCTTACGTCATCAACAGAATGCCTCTAAGTCCTATCAACATGAAGACCCCTCACGAACTAATGTTCAAGGAGAAACCGAGTGTTGCACACTTTCGGGTGTTCGGGTCAACCTGCTATGTGCATATTCCTAATGCTCTTCGGACAAAGCTAGATGCTAAAGCAAGGAAGCTAGTCTTTGTTGGATATGATGAGCGGAAGAAAGGATGGAGGTGCATGCATCCTGAGACACGGAGATCAGTGGTATCTCGGGATGTGGTGTTCGATGAAGTGACTTCATACAAGGGGAGTTCAGGAGTTGAACTACCGGAGAGCAGGGTTGATGAAGCAGGGAAAGCTGCAGGAAGTCTTCAAGTGGAGTTGCCTGTTTCACCAGGAGCTCCAGCTGTGTCAAGCTCTGAGATGGAGGCTTCAGGTTCTGGAAGCAGAGGGAGATGCTCCAAGTTCGTCTGGAAGAGGAGCTTGCACAGAAGAAGCAGCAGAAGAGGTGGTTAGTTAGGTGCAACCTCTTAGGAGGTAGAAGAGGACTATCAAGCCACCAGATCGATACACAAGAGGAAACATGGAAGAAATGGATGCTCTCAAGAAGAATGAGACTTGGTCTATAGTGCCCAGGCCTAAGGGCATTACCCCTGTGACATGCAAATGGGTTTATAAGATCAAGAAGAAAGCTGACGGCACGATCGAGCGTTACAAGGCTCGCCTTGTAGCTCGCGGGTTCTCACAGCAGTATGGTGAAGATTATGATGAGACGTTTAGTCCAGTGGCAAAGATGACTTCGGTCAGATTTGTTATTGCTTTGGCGGCATCTTGTGGATGAGAGATTTGGCAGCTTGATGTTATGAATGCTTTCTTATACGGAGAGATTGACAAGGATATCTTCATGATCCAGCCACCAGGTTTCATCTCGGAGGATCGTCCGGACTACGTCTACAAACTGAAGAAGGCCTTATATGGGTTGAAGCAAGCGCCTCGGGCGTAGTATGGGAAGATCGCGGAGTATCTCTTATTCTGCGAGTTCTTTGCTTCAGACTCTGATTACAGCTTGTTCGTTAAGAAGGAGGGGGCGCTTCGGGTTATTGTGCTGCTATATGTGGATGACATGATTGTCACCGGGAACTCGAAGGAGGCAGTAGCAAGGCTGAGAGCTGAGCTTGCTATCAGGTTCGAGATGAAGAATCTGGGGGAGCTTCACCATTTCCTTGGACTCGAGGTCCAGAGGCGGGAGAGCGGAGTGCTCATTTCTTAGGAAGGATATGCGGAGCGAATCGTGAAACGATTTGGCATGTAAGAAGGGAAGAGCAGCTATATACCTCTGGAACAGCATCATAAACTTCAGAAGGATGAGGGAAGAGTTCTATCTGATCCGTTGGTGTTCCGAGCTCTGGTTGGGAGCTTGATTTACTTGACCATCACGAGGCCTGATATTGCTTATGCAGTTGGCAAAGTGAGTCGGTACATGGCGGAGCCACGGAAGCCTCATCTTCTGGCAGCAAAAGGGATTTTGAAATATGTGAAGTCGACCTCTGATTTGGGTCTCCTATTTAGGAGAGGGTCAAGCTTGGAGTTGCATGGATACATGGATGCTGACTACGGGGGAGACGTGGATGATCGGAGATCAACGTCTGGTTATGTTTTTATGACGGGCCCCACATCTATCTCTTGGTGCAGCAAAAAGCAGGACTCGGTGTCCGTATCTACCACAGAAGCGGAATACAAGGCTTCGACCTTGGCAGCTCAAGAAGCCGTTTGGCTCAGGAGGTTGGTGGAGGATGTTCATGAGGAGGTTCGAGGTCCCACTATGCTACGCGGGGACAATGAGAGTGCTCTCAAGCTGGTTAACAATCCAGTCTATCACGCGAGGACCAAGCATATAGAGATTGAGCACCATTTCATTCGTGAAAAGGTGTTGGGAGGATCTCTTATGGTCGAGCATGTTCGGAGTGCGGACAATGTCGTAGACATCTTCACAAAGCCGCTGGCGAAGGGACCATTTATACGGTTGCGGAGTTTACTCGGGCTAGTCTCTACTTCCCACTTCAAGGGGGGTGTTGAAATTTTGAAGTAACGTGGAGGAGACTGGGCGGTCTGATTTTGGGAGACCGCCATTACCGCGCGGCTTGTTCTTGTGTTTATTCTGCCGGTATGGCTCTGCCGGGTTGCTCTGGCGGACTGCTGGTTCTGCCGGTCTATTCCTTGTAGCTGCGGTCTGTTCCCGAGTTGTTCTGCTGGTTGGCATGTCTTCCTTGTTGGAAGATCGGGCGGGTTTTTCTTATATGACCGTCTATCCGGGCGGTCTGTCCTGGCGATCTGGCGACTTGTCTGAAGTCGGCCAGATGGTTCCTGGTTTGCTCCTGGTGGTCTAAGGAAGGAGTACCTTTGTGACCGCGCGGCTTGTGCGCGGTCTCGTGTTCGCGCGACCTGTGCGCGATCTTGTCTGCTGATCTGCGTCTTGGTCGGATGATCGTCCAAGAGGTCTGATCGCGCGGTCTGCCTTATGTGACCGCTGGCGATCTGACGGGGGGTGATTGTATCTCTCCTGTGCGGTGACGACATCCGTCTTCCCGCCTATAAATAAAGGTGCAGGGCCCGTCATTCCTAACGAGAACTGTAAGAACTGACCCTGAGTTAACTCGTGCAGTCTCACTTTGAGGTCGGGCGGTCTCGGAAGGGAGCTGACTATTTATTGTGTTCGCAGGTTTGCGATCAGCAGGTTGCGGTCTTCTTCCTTGGTGATTCCCAGCGGCTTGAATAAACAGTTCGGCAGCGGTCTGTCTGCGAACTGGTTTATGTTCGTTCTTGTGCTGTTCGCAGCGAGCTCAGCGATCAGGCGACCTTCAGCGGTTAGGCGATCTGAGTTGAGGTCTGGAGACAGCTTCAGTTCTTCGTTCCAATAAGCTCCAGTTCGTGCGGTCTGAGGTGCGGTCTTGCAGTGCTGGCAGTCTGTCCGGTTTCTGTTCGTGCGATCTCAGGTCAAGCCGGGCGACTTCTAGAGTCGAGCGGTCTGTGCAGTCTCAGCTTGTCTAGCCGCCAGATTTGTTTTGTTCTTCTCGTCTCTGTGATTCCGATGAATCATGTCTCGCCATGTATGCCTCGCAATGTAAATGAAGATTGTGTTTCAATAAAGTTTCTTGTGTTGCTGTGTGGCATTGTGGTTGTTTCGCTTTAACTCAGTTGATGCAACTCCTGCTTACTCCTAAACGATTCAAATCAAAAATTTTAACAAGGTTCTTGATGTATATATATACATGTTGTTAGCTATTGATATAATTGCTTGATATATATATATACATGTTGTTAGCTATTGATATAATTGCTTGATATATATATATACATGTTGTTAGCTATTGATATAATTGCTAGATGTAAATGCTTTTATATACATGTTGTTAGCTATTGATATATTCTGCTAGGTTAGTAATATCCACTTGTCACCTGCTTCTTTTGTGTTACCCCTTGTTTGTCCTCCGCTTCTTCCTCCCGCCCGGTGCCTAGGTGTCGCGGGGGGAGGGGATGGGGAATTTGGCTTAGTCTTTGACAAACGGTCGGTGGACCACATCATTTTAGGGATGATATGCCAGAGCAGCAGGACTACGCTCAGGTGACAGGTTAGGAGAATAGGACAAAGTCAGCTAGCCACTACCCGACGTTGCCGCAGCAGCCACATACACGTGATGACAAGAGTTCAACAGCTTCCGCATAGGTGAAGAGATGAGTGATAGTTGTAGTATGGATCTTGATGTATTGAGCATAAGCCCTCTTTTACTTTAATTCTCATAGTGGACATTGTAATCATGTAATTTACATATTTAATGTGATTTGTGGACTTGTTTCTTCTATTGCTTCTATTACTGTGAATGGTGGTTGGCCTGGATGATGTTGACTAGCCAGCAGGATCAGCGTGTTGTGGTGACGACCATTTGGTGTAAAGGTCTCACCGCAAGACGGCGGTTCTGGGCGGTAAGACCCGAAAAAGAAAAAAAAGGGTCTTACAAACTGGTATCAGCTTAGCCGACTTTCGATCTAAGTAAAAGAAGTCCACAAACCCTGGGCCATGCACCCCGCTTGAGCTCAGTTTGAGGACAAACTAGCAGCGGAAGCAATGGTGTTTCCATACGGGAAATCACATAATTTTGTCCGCTTAAGGATGAGATTAGGCCAACCTATTAATACAACCTTATTGGTTTGACTTAGCGAGACATCTCATAAGGTATCCGAGTCTGACACCAACCTCGAGTATATTTTGTCCAAGTAGTAGGATACCCCAAAGTGACTAAAGGAAAGAGTCGAAAGCACGTGTAAACATTCATGGCTTACTCTCTGATATACCTACGTCACTTCCTAAGTTACATTAATACCCCTCACATGATTTACAAACAGGACCATCTTAAGAAGATTTGGTGCTTGTGTATCTACTATAAGATTAGTAGGAGACTCGAAGGTTTAACACATGTGCCTAGAAGTTGATACTCCCCACTTCCGTCCTCATAAAATCCATCACAGGGAGAGGATGTCGAATATGGAATGAGAATTCCAGCCTAGAAGAAGACCAGGTAATAGGATAACAAGCATACGACCATTGGAGAAGTTGCGGTAAATAGTAGTTTTGAGGGCAGAGAACCTTACTATGTCCACAAATCTCAGGGACTGTATACCTATAAGGATTATTACATGCGTGGAATGTCCAAATTTTTGGATATAAGAAACTCATCACAAGATTTACGGGAGGCTAATCTTGTTTCTTCGTTTATTGGGAACATCAAAGTCTCTGCAATACAACTCCCTGGGCACCTGCTTTGGTGCAGGGTATATAAAGTGAACCCTAGATTCAAATCTGTGTGTCCCTATCATCTGACTTATCCAAATGATCTGAATTTTACACCGTACATATAAATTTAGTACGACACACATGCTGTCCAAGAACCAGAATTCTGGAGATAAAATTCTATAAATTTGGAAATAATTTCATTTACATACGATTGTGGTAGACCTAAGGCTTAATGAAGACAAATTCACTCAAATCTTTTATGGATGGTAAGTCTCAGAAAGAAGGGTCCCTGGACAAATTTGTGGTCAATTGGACCCCTACTTATTGGTGGTTCCCCCATGCAAGACCAAGGTAGCTTAGGATAATACCAATGTTGTTACATTAAACATTATTGAGGATTCCAGGGTCAAGTTCCCCTAGATCATTATGAAAATCTGGAATATTATAGGAATTAGTAGATAGACTCGTGGTCTCCATTAAAATTCCAGAAATTTTGTCATAGCTAACCATTGATTAATTATCATGCTTCCTTCCCAAAATGGGTTTTGCACCCTTAGCCACAAATAAGTAATCTTTTGGAATTATTATAAGGAGAAAAACAATGAATTTCTACTGAACACTGTCTTGGATCATGATTAGTCTCTGAAAACTCAGTTAAACATATTGGCCCATGATAACTAATACTTGGTGTACAAATTAGGGACCCCATAATTATGAAAGAAATAAGAATGAGGCCAAAAACAAATATGACATTATGAAGAGTTGAAATCTATAAATTATCACATATAGGACTTGGGGAATGATTTGGAGATCGATTCACGACATATCTATGATAGTTGATCCATAGATGATAGGTCTCGTGCAATAGTTGAGCTTGGTTTGCGTTTAACAAAAAAATGAGAGTTATAGATTCGACCATCAATAACATGTGGATTTGGGGATAAAAATCAGGAATGAGGTTTCAGGACAATAATATGAAATTCTGAGCCTTGGAATTGATGACCCACATGAAATCAAGTACCAGAACTAAGCATTGACTATTACTGGAGCATCCTTTGGTTTAGTAAATGATCGTGAACGTATTTACAATTATTAACTGTCATTTTAGAGTCTAGGAGCATGACTAAGCATTGACATAAAATATTAAAGGAATGACGATGTCATAAAATTTAGGAAAACCAGTACTGATCAAACCATACGCATATCCTGATCTTGGAAGACAAGTCTAAATTCTAATTGCAAACACCTAACAAATAAGAGTACTGACATAACATCTACAATGATTGAGAACCACAGGAGAGTTAGATCCAAAGTGTTAGTAAGGATGATATTGAAAATATTGACGGTGAACATGACGGTACACCCTCTGGATCGAGAATTGCATACTTGCGAAAACATCATTCTATAGATTATAAGGCTCGATTAAGTTACACGCTCTCCCTGTGGATGTGTAAATTCACTTCAATCTAGGTCTTCCCTCCACTATATATACCTTCATCAATTGGGAATTATTTACGAACCCCCCCCCCCCCCTCCCAGGAAGAAGATCTTGGTTACAAACATAGTAAGATTTAACGAAAGTGCACATGGGAGAAAACTGAGGATGAGGCGATGCGAACTAGACCTAACCGTTTCCAATATTAGCTGGGAGTCATGTTGCACTAAGATTACTAAATCTTTCAGGTATAATCTGAACTCCAACTCACGTAGACCTAACCTAAATTTCGGGGACGAAATTGTTTCTTCGTTTATTGGGATTTGTAACATCCCCAAAACAACTAGACCCCTAAGTTGCATTTTGTCATGACAAGGTCAATACATTGCTCTAAGAGGCCAAAATGGCCTTAAGAACCAAGGTGAATGAGTAAAAATCACCTTGGTGTGCAAATAGCCAAATTGAGCCCAAGCTCAGGGCTTGATAATTAGAGTTCAAAATGACAAATTGACCCCACCAACTCTTCCTAAACATCTTAGGGAGTCCCTTGGGTCATTTAGGACCCATTGGGGGTCAACCCAATTTATCAAATTGGCCAAAGTCAACTCTAGCTTGAAATAAGTCAACCATCCCTATTGAGGGTCAATTAGGATTCAAATGATCAAATTGATCAGACCCAAACTCTCCAAGCCATTAAGGGAGGTCATTAGGTCATTATTGACCCATGGGGTTCGACAAAATGCATGATTTTGGACCAAAGTCAACTTTAGGTCAAACTAGCTCAAATTAGCCTATATAGGTGCAATTAACCCAATATGGGCCCCACCATTGCCCAGTCCATCATTGGTGGTGTACACAGACCCATGGCCATCATGTGGGGCCATCCCACCCATTAATTTGAACAAGTCAACCCAAAGATCAACACTTGGTCAAATAGGCCTAAATTGGGTCCAAGAGGAAATTAAGCCTAATGCCCATGGGACAAGGACTCGATTTGAGGCCCATTCTGCAGCCCTATGCCATTTACCATGAATTCCCTCTGAAATGGGGAGGAAACCCACATGCAAAGGGGTAAAATTGGGAATTCCCCCAATTTGGAAGCATCCAAGGAGGGAAACATGGATTGAGTGCCAATTGGCACCCAATTTCCCCTCCCAAGAGCTCCTCTCAGCTTTTCCTGAAGATTGCCCAGCTTTCCATGCAGCTGGGTGGACAAATGGCAGGAATTGGAGTGCATTTGAGTATGGCCGAAATTCCCCTTTAATGGCACCTCCTCAAATACTCCTCCCCCTTCTTCCTTGTTGTTATCATTAGCTGCAGAAGCTTGAGAGAGGAAAAAGCCCCCACTAAAACAGCGGAATCGTGTACCAGATGGGGAGATCGGCAAGGGCCATGGAGCTTGGTGGTCGGCCATGGCAAGTTTGGATTCACCACTTGGAGCTCGACTTGAGGCACGTTTTCCCTCTTCTCTCCCTCTGTGCTAGTTATCCAATTCTCTTAGGTTTGAAATCGAGCTCAAATCGAGCTCGTTAGCTCTGAAATTTTCGGAAAAATTGGGTCTTTTGCCCATGCCCTAACTTACTGTACACGCCGCCGACGGCCGAGTAGTCGCCGAAAAATAAAATCCCCCACCTCCAAGATGGAGGTGGTGGTGGTGGCCGGCCGTGTTGGCCACCAGGTGGCCGGGAAATCGCCGTCAAAATCTGCCCTGCAACTGCCATTTTCGGGATGATGGAGAAGATGAACAATAGTTTTTTTAGGTTATTAATAATTAGTATTTTATCAAAATACTTGCCTGATCTTAATAATTTTGTAGAAAATACTTAGAGCCTTTATCACAAAATATGTCCAACATCAAAGTTGTAGACCTGTGTCTTAAAAAAATTTAGAAATTGATTTCACTCCAATTGGAGCTATGTAGCTCCCTCAACACCATTTTTGGTGAGACATATATATAAGTGTATTTTGTTAAGTTAAATAATTTGTACAGAACTTGCATGTTGATTTTACCTAGGTTAGGCTCATTTCTGGAGGAAGTGACCAACATAACAATTGTAGATCTTGAAATTACCTTTACAATGCCACTGATTTCATGTCGTTTGGATCTCTGTAGCTCCCTTAACACCATTTTTGGTGAGACATGTATATAAGTGTATTTTGTTAAGTTAAATAATTTGTACAGAACTTGCATTTTGATTTTACCTAAGTTAGGCTCATTTCTGGAGGAAGTGGCCAACATAACAATTGTAGATCTTGAAGTTACCTTTAAAATGTCACTAAATTCATGTCATTGGGATCCCTGTAGCTCCCTCAGCGCCATTTTTGGTGAGACATGTACATAAGTGTATTTTGTTAAGTTAAATAATTTGTACAGAACTTGCATGTGGATTTTACCTAGGTTAGGATCATTTCTGGAGGAAGTGACCAACATAACAATTGTAGATCTTTAAGTTCCCTTTAAAATTCCACTGATTTCATGTCATTTGTTCAAGTGTAGCTCCTTCTAGGCCATTTTTTTGGTGTGACATATATAAAGGGCATTTTGATTAAGATAAATAATTGGTAACACAACTTGCATGTTGATTTTACTTAGGTTAGGATCATTTCTGGAGGAAGTGACCAACATAACAATTGTAGAGCTTGCAGTTACCTTTAAAATGCCACTGATTTCATGTCATTTGGATCCATGTAGCTCCCTCAACACCATTTTTGGTGAGACATGTATATAAGTGTATTTTGTTAAGTTAAATAATTTGTACAGAACTTGCATGTTGATTTTACCTAGGTTAGGCTCATTTCTGGAGGAAGTGACCAACATAACAATTGTAGATCTTGAAGTTACCTTTAAAATGCCACTAAATTCATGTCATTTGTATCCTTGTAGCTCCCTCAGCACCATTTTGGTGAGACATGTATATAAGTGTATTTTGTTAAGTTAAATAATTTGTACAGAACTTGCATGTTGATTTTACCTAGGTTAGGCTCATTTCTGGAAGAAGTGACCAACATAACAATTGTAGATCTTGAAGTTACCTTTAAAATGCCACTTATGTCAAGTCATTTGGATCCCTGTAGCTCCCTCAGCACCATTTTTGGTGAGACATGTATATAAGTGTATTTTGTTAAGTTAAATAATTTGTACAGAACTTGCATGTTGATTTTACCTAGGTTAGGCTCATTTTTGGAGGACGTGACCAACATAACAATTATAGATATTGAAGTTACCTTTAAAATGCCACTAATTTCATGTCATTTAGATCCTTGTAGCTCCCTCAGCACCATTTTTGGTGAGACATGTACATAAGTGTATTTTGCTAAGTTAAATAATATGTACAGAACTTGCATGTGGATCTTACCTAGGTTAGGCTCATTTCTAGAGGAAGTGACCAACATAACAATTGTAGATATTTAAGTTCACTTTAAAATTCCACTGATTTCATGTCATTTGGATCCCTGTAGCTCCCTCAGCACCATTTTTGGTGAGACATGTATATAAGTGTATTTTGTTAAGTTAAATAATTTGTACAGAACTTGCATGTTGATTTTACCTAGGTTAGGCTCATTTCTGGAGGACGTGACCAACATAACAATTGTAGATCTTGAAGTTACCTTTAAAATGCCACTGAATACATGTCATTTGGATCCCTGTAGCTCCCTCAGCACAATTTTTGGTGAGACATGTACATATGTGTATTTTGTTAAGTTAAATAATTTGTACAGAACTTGCATGTGGATTTTACCTAGGTTAGACTCTTTTCTGGAGGAAGTGACCAACATAACAATCGTAGATCTTGAAGTTACCTTTAAAATGCCACTGTTTCATGTCATTTGGATCCCTGTAGCTCCCTCGGCACCATTTTTGGTGAGACATGTATATAAGTGTATTTTGTTAAGTTAAATAATTTGTACAGAACCTGCATGTTGATTTTACCTAGGTTAGGCTCATTTCCGGAGGAAGTGACCAACATAACAATTATAGATCTTGTCGTTACCTTTAAAATGCCACTGATTTCATGTCATTTGGATCCCTGTAGCTCCCTCAGCACCATTTTTGGTGAGACATGTACATAAGTGTATTTTGTTAAGTTAAATAATTTGTACAGAACTTGCATGTGGATTTTACCTAGGTTAGGCTCATTTCTGGAGGAAGTGACCAACATAACAATTTTAGATCTTTAAGTTCCCTTTAAATTTCCACTAATTTCATGTCATTTGGATCCCTGTAGCTCACTCAGCACCATTTTTGGTGAGACATGTATATAAGTGTATTTTGTTAAGTTAAATAATTTGTACAGAACTTGCATGTTGATTTTACCTAGGTTAGGCTCATTTCTGGAGGAAATGACCAACATAACAATTGTAGATCTTGAAGTTACCTTTAAAATGCCACTAATTTGATGTCATTTGGGTCCCTGTAGCTCCCTCAGCACCATTTTTAGTGAGACATGTACATAAGTGTATTTTGTTAAGTTAAATAATTTGTACAGAACTTGCAAGTAGATTTTACCTAGGTTAGGCTCATTTCTGGAGGAAGTGACCAACATAACAATTGTAGATCTTTAAGTTCCCTTTAAAATGCCACTGATTTCATGTCATTTGGTCAAGTGTAGCTCCTTCTAGGCCATTTTTTGGTGTGACATATATAATGGGCATTTTGATTAAGATAAATAATTGGTAACATAACTTGCATGTTGATTTTACTTAGGTTAGGATCATTTTTGGAGGAAGTGACCAACATAACAATTGTAGATCTTGAAGTTACCTTTAAAATGCCACTAATTTCATGTCATTTGGATCCCTGTACCTCCCTCAGCACCATTTTTGGTGAGACATGTACATAAGTGTATTTTGTTAAGTTAAATAATTTGTACATAACTGGCATGTGGATTCTGCCTAGGTTAGGCTCATTTCTGGAAGTAGTGACCAACATGAATATTGAAGATCTTGAGGTTACCTTCAAAATGTCACTGACTTCATGTCATTTGGTCAAGTGTAGCTCCTCTTAGGTCACTTTTAGTGAGACATGTATAAAAGTGTATCTGGTGTGTTTAGTTATTTTGGCTCATGCAAATGCTTTGAAGATTTGTCCATGCCTCAGATATGATATCAACCACCTGTACTTTAAAATTCAACTCCTATATATGTGTGGATTTCTCTGAACTTCAAGTTGAAGTTTTGGACTTAAGGGTGTAGGAAAAATTGGGGTGCATTTAGTAAGAATGTAATAAATGATAATTAAGGATAAATACACCTTGGATTAATATGAGACTTAGGACCTGGTTCTTTTAGACTAATATTGAGCTATAGTAATTTTCCCAGGATTTAGTGAAGCCTTAACATAGCACTTGTAGTGTAAACCCTTATTAGCACACCAATAGTATTAATTGGTAAATGAGGATAAATATCATTTGTAAAATTATGAAACTCGGGCACTGAAGTTTTTAGGCTAATATTTAACTACTGTAAATATGTCAGAATTTATTGTGACCTGTAGATGGTACTTGCAGTGTAATTCACTATTTGCACCCCATTCGTTTTAATTAGAAATTATGATTAAATACTCCTTGGAAAAAAATGTGAAACTTAAGTTTTGAGGTTTTCAGACCATTATTATGTTACAGTGAATTCATCAGAATTTATGGAGATCATTAGTTGACAACCGATGTATAAATCACTATTTGCACATCTTCTATTTTAAATAGAGGCTAAGATTTAAGATTCCCTAGAGAATTTATGAAATTAGGATTTGAGGTTGTTAGATCACTACTCATTGCGAACCCATGGTAATAATTGGAACTCATTTGGATATGATGTGATCAAGATTGCACCTTAGGAGTCAAATCTAGCTCAATCTTATTTTGGTCTACGAATAGTAAAACTGATTTATATGATTTAGACCACCACTGACATTCACACATGGAACTGTTAACTCTTTGATTATTATGAAGGCTCAGATTATTTGGAAGAGCATCTCTAAGGGCATCGTGGGAAATTAGGGTTGGGTGCGTTTAGCAAAGCTATAAGTGTAGGAATTTACAATGATAAAAAAAGGAAGTTAGACCTCGTCAAGGGCCCCACAAACAACTCATCAGTGTTAAACAATTATATGGAAGAAAAACTACCCTTAGCTGGGTGAGCCATCTTAAGGTAAATACTCAAGGGCGAAGTCGAGAAGTATCTAAGGCAAACCCTGGATTAAGGATGACGAAGAATAGGAGTGTGGGTCCAAGTAACGTTGAGAATGCTAATTGAATGTGTGCAGTTCCTCGGTGAAGAAGGGAACTCGAGCTTAGAATGTGACGACGGGAGAGTCAGCACCCGGTCACAATTGGTGGTGTTGGAGTTCAAAAGGACTCCCCCACTCCTAAGAGCCAAGTTTAACTCATCTTAGAGATTTAATGTAATTGGAGAGGATAATGGGGATCAAGTAAAAAGGGGTAGATACCAACAAGAATAAGTGTCTTGGGAAGAGGAAGTTCGGGGTGTCAGCCCGCCACACTTCCTAGTACCGCTGCGAGCCCCTCACCTGGTAACCCTCCGGAAGTCCAAGGCTAACCCTAAAGCTTCTAAGATCAACTAAATTATAAACAAGACTAGTTAAGTAGGAGAACTTGACAAGTTATCTTTCATCCCAAACCAGATCGGGTTATAAGAAGGACTGGAATAGTCCTGCGAGCGGTAGGCTCGGATTATATGAGAAGGACAGGGATAGTCCTGCGAGCGGTAAGCTCGAGTTATAAGGAAGGACTGGGATAGTCCTGCGAGCGGTAGGCTCGGGTTATAAAGATAAGACTGGTGCAGTCTAGCGAGCAGTAGGCTCGTAGTTTAAATATAAGACTGGTGTAGTCTAGCAAGCGGTAGGATCGTAGTTTAAACATAAGACTGGTGTAGTCTAGCGAGCGGTAGGCTCGTAGTTTAAATATAAGACTGGTGTAGTCTAGCGAGCGGTAGGCTAGTAGTTTAAATATAAGACTGGTGTAGTCTAGCGAGCGGTAGGCTCGTAGTTTAAATATAAGAGCGGTGTAGTCTAGCGAGCGGTAGGCTCGTAGTTTAAATATAAGACTGATGTAGTTTGGCGAGCGGTAGGCTCTACTTTATAAATGTTGATTTAGAATTGCGAGCTGGAGGCTCAGTAGTAAGGGTTAATACATGTTGCTTGTGTATAAGATGTGGTGGGTCTTCGGTTTTGTCTTAGTCGTCACACCGACAGTAGTTCGTTGACTCGGCGGTGCTAGTGGTTTTATTTGGGCCAGGTTGTCTTACTGCGCGTCCGACGGGACGGATTCCCTAAACCCTGCCTGGCCATTTCAGTTTAGTACGCAGGAGCTCGTGAGTACCGGGTACCGGTATCACAACGTACGTTAGGGCCTAGGTCTGGTAGTGTGACTTACCCACCAAGGTGAGGAGATGCCCGCTCCTCTGCCACCGTTTGACCACGACGGGAGGTGCCCGAGAGGTTAGCTACCTCCGAAAAGTGGGAACTAAAAGTCTGTACGTATAGAGTCGTGTGCGTGAGTTGCAATATTGCATACCATTGCATTGCATTGCATATCATAGCATAGCATTCTTGCATAAATCAGAGACCTCGTCGTATAAATTAGTATGGGCTCTTTTATATGATGAGTTTACTTCTTGCCAGATCCTTTAGCTTATGTGTTTGTGTGTGTCTACGCATAAGTTAAGGTTACTTTCATAGCTGCTCTAGTTGTTCTTTACTTGCTCTAGTTTTCTTTATAACTACTCTGGTGTACTTTTCTAGCTGTTTAGACTATTTTATAACTGCGTGTGCATACTCACTTGACGCTCGTTCATATACTACTCGGCTTCTTTGTGGCCCCTTGATTTATTATGATAGATTTGCTAGAAAGGTGCTTGATGTATATATACATGTTGTTAGCTATTGATATAATTGCTTGATATATATATACATGTTGTTAGCTATTGATATAATTGCTAGATGTAAATGCTTTTATATACATGTTGTTAACTATTGTTATATTCTGCTAGGTTAGTAATATCCACTTGTCACCTGCTTCTTTTGTGTTACCCCTTGTTTGTCCTCCGCCTCTTCCTCCCGCCCGGTGCCTAGGAGTCGCGGGGGGAGGGGATGGGGAATTTGGCTTAGTCTTTGACTAACGGTCGGTGGACCACATCATTTTAGGGATGATATGCCAAAGCAGCAGGACTACGCTTAGGTGACAGGTCAGGAGAATAGGACAAAGTCAGCTAACCACTACCCGACGTTGCCGCAGTAGCCACATACACGTGATGACAAGAGTTCAACAGCTTCCGCATTGGTGAAGAGATGAGTGATAGTTGTAGTATGGATCTTGATGTATTGGGCATAAGCCCTCTTTTACTTTAATTCTCATCGTGGACATTGTAATCATGTAATTTACATATTTAATATGATTTGTGGACATGTTTCTTCTATTGCTTCTATTACTATGAATGGTGGTTGGCCTGGATGATGTTGACTAGCCGGCAGGATCGGCGTGTTGTGGTGACGACCATTTGGTGTAAAGGTCTCACCGCAAGACGGCGGTTCTGGGCGGTAAGACCCGGGAAAGAAAAAAAAGAGGGTCTTACACTGTGAATGTCATTTTAGATAATCAATTCTGGAATATGCATTTGGTAATGACAAAGGTCACAGGCCCACTAATAAGATTATTACGAATTGTTGATTCTGATGAGAAAGCATCACTTAGCTATGTCTATGATGGCATGTATCGAGCAAGAAAAACAATTAAATACATATTCAAAAATATCAAAAGATTGTATAAGCCATATACAATTATTATCAAAGATAAGTGGGATCGCCAGCTTCGCCAAAGACTTCATTCTGCAGCGTACTTTTTGAATCCGACATTCCAATATGAACAAGTAAATTATTGTAATAAGCCTGAAATTGTGCAAGACTTAATTGAGCTTATTGGAAACAAAGAAATTTGTTGTAAATCATCAATTATGGTGAATGAAGGATATATCGGGACCAATTAGAAAGCTTTGAAAAGTCCCTTGCAATCAAAATGACAAAAAAATGCAACCTGGTGAGTATAAGTACAAAGTTAATATGCAATTTAAGTTTCAATTAATAAGTCATTTAACTTCTTTTTTTTTCATCTCCAATATGAATGGTGGAGAATGTTTGGTTCAAGTGCTCATGATCAACTACAAAAATTGGCTATTCGCATTCTTAGTCAAACTTCTTCGTCATCTGTCTGTGAAAGAAATTGGAGCGTCTTTGAGCAAATCCATACAAACCGGAAAAATCATCTCGAGCATCAAAGACTCAATGATCTGGTTTATGTTCGTTACAATCTTAATATGAGAGATAGGTATGTATATTTAATCATTACTTGACATTGTTCAATTTTGACATTTTGTTGTACTTCCTAATACTTTACTTGATGACTTGACTAATACATTACTCATTTTCATGTATGGTGTACTTCAAGAAAAAAATATGATCCTATTGATTATACAAGTATTGATTCAATGGATTTCTGGGTAGTTGAGGAAGAGTCTGTTGGGTTTTTCTAAAACCATACATCAAATGTAGGCGCAGCGGAAATAAAGAGAAACAACCCAAAAGACTTTGATCGGGCCATGAATATTGAATCAAGAAGTTAATAAAATACTAGGCAAAATTACCTTGGCGGGATTGGATCAAATCCAACCTAGATGCTCCAAGAAGAAGATTCCTTCAGCGGCTATGTGAGTCCTTACGTAGAATAATGTCTACGTCTCTACAACAGTCCACACGAGCCGGGAGAACACCAAATCACGTCGTACGCAACTCGGAAGGAAGAACAACTGCACCTTGCACTTCCACGGATTGCTAGATCCGCTTCAGGAAGAACAGAACCCGACGACGATCGCCGGAGAGGAGGTCGGCGGAGGCGATTCAGACGGCGGAACTCTTCCGTCGGCTAGGGTGAGAGGCGGAACTCTTTCCGTCGGCTCAACTTGTCGCAAGTTATAAGAACCCTAAAAAGAAGTCCTATTTATACCCAAAGGATAAACAGCTTCTAGAAGAATCGCTATCCGCGGACCACACAGCAGAACAGGGGCTTCGGTTACAATTTGTCGGGATTCCACGGAATAGAATTCGTCGAGTTTACACGGGACAATCCGACGAATCCGACGAATCCAATCAGACAGCAACATTTGCCGAGTGAAGGATCTCTGTGACAATTCGTCGAGATTCCACGGGATGATCCGATGAATCTGACGAATCCGACGAATCATATCCGACGAATTCCGACGAATCCGACAAGTCATATCCGACGAATTCAGACAGCAACAATTGCTGGACTTCCCCATTCTATTATGATGACTGGTAACCTTTACCAACACAGTCAATCTTCCATCTTCTCCACATGCTCTTATATGCGACCATGCAGGCTCATATCGCGTTGGCAGTGATATTACATGTTTGACCACTTCTATATCACAATGGTAACTCTAACAGTCTCCCACTTGATCTTGAAAGTATCAAACAAAAACCTCACAAACAATGAGCGGCATCTAGCAATGCATCATTGCTCCCCAAGCAATAAGAGTTCATAACTCATAAGCCTTTATGACCAATGTTCCAGCGTTGTCTTTGTCCCTTTGTCCCTTACATCCGGAAAGAACTAGAGGCATGGACCATGTCACCCTCATAATAGCTCAATCCAAGTTTCTTGATCTAGAACGGACTTCCAGAGAATGGTGAGCTCAATATCACATATTGACTCTACCAAGCATGGCCATGCATTTCTCAGTCCAATTCCACCAAGGGGCCCATGGATGCAACTCCTGTTATATAGGAGGACAAATCCCATATCTGCTCACACCCAAACACCCAAATGATTCGTAACGTACCCAACGACCACCCTTATCATCAACCTTCTTCAAGGAAGACTTTAGATGACATCAAAGCACGCTCTTCCTCACTCGATGAATGCTGTGACTTCAGGTCAAAGGACCACAACACCATTGTCAAATGAGACCTACTTGTGACACTTTTAAGTAACAATCCACAAAGTAGTCTCAGGTTGGGTCTGTCCAGTACAACTTGTTCACTAACAAGTACCCACGTGATGACTTGATATCACAATATCATGACCTGTGAGAACCGGTCATCAGTCAACACACATGCTAGTCTTAATGTATCATCATCACCCTTAGCTTCTACGATGATACCTCGACCAGGGACCTTTTAAGAATGAAGCTTCGAAATCATAGGCTCTCACATTCAAGTCACGTATTTGATGTCCTATGGAAGCGAACATTCTAAGGGTATTTATCACGAATTTTATTCTATCATATAGAAACAGTATATCGTAATAAAAGAACTTGCCATTAATTGTAAAAGGAAATAATTGGTACACAATTCATCATATGAATAAATAAAAACAGCCAACAGAATATATATATTTTACATGCAACCCACAAGACTCCCATTAGAGATGATCACTCAGGTATCGTATACCCATTGATCTAGTATGACCATCATGCTTTCTCTGCGCGAGAGGCTTTGTCAGTGGATCTGCAATATTCTCCTCAGTCGGCACTCTGCAAATGTTCACATCTCCTCGTTCGACAATCTCACGAATAAGATGGAACCGCCGAAGTATGTGCTTGGAGCGCTGATGGGATCTAGGTTCCTTAGATTGTGCAATTGCACCATTGTTATCACAGTAGAGAACTACGGGACCAACAATGCTAGGAACTACTTCTAGCTCGCCGATGAATTTCCTAATCCATACAGCCTCCTTCGCTGCGTTTGCCGCAGCGATATACTCGGCCTTAGTTGTAGAATCAGCAACTATCTCTTGCTTGGAACTCTTCCAGCTCACAGCTCCTCCATTCAGGCAAAACACAAACCCTGACAGAGACTTCGAATCATCCCTATCAGTTTGGAAGCTGGCATCCGTGTAACCACTTACAACGAGCTCTTCCTCTCCACCATATACCAAGAATACATCCTTAGTCCTTCTCAAGTACTTCAGGATATTCTTTACGGCTATCCAGTGACATTCACCAGGATCAGACTGATACCTGCTAGTCATGCTCAAAGTAAAAGAGACATCGGGTCGAGTACATAACATTGCATACATGATTGACCCAATTGCCGAAGCATATGGAATCAACTTCATGCGGTCCTTATCTTCGCAAGATTTTGGACACTGGTCCTTAGAGAGATTTACACCATGAGACATGGGCAAAAATCTTTTCTTGGACTCAAGCATATTGAACCGCTTCAACACCTTCTCAATGTACGTACTCTGGGTCAAACCCAGAAACTTCTTCGATCTATCTCTATAGATCTTAATACCGAGTATGTAAGTCGTTTCACCCAAGTCTTTCATAGAAAAGCAGTTTCCTAGGTTGTTCTTAACAACTTTCAGGGTAGGTATATCATTCCCGATCAACAGTATGTCATCTACATACAATATCAGGAAGACAACAATGCTCCCACTGATTCGCTTGTAAACACACGGTTCATCCTCGTTCTTGACAAAACCAAACTCTTTGATCTTCTCATCAAAACGAAGATTCCAACTTCTAGAGGCCTGTTTCAATCCATAGATGGACCTATTCAGCTTGCATATTTTAGTGGCTTCACTTGGGGATACAAAACCCTCGGGTTGTGTCATGTACACTTCCTCAAGGAGGTTTCCATTTAGGAAAGCCATTTTGACATCCATCTGCCAGATCTCGTAGTCATAATACGCAGCAATAGCAAGCAATATCCTAATGGACTTTACCATGGCAACAGGGGAAAAGGTCTCATCATAGTCAACACCATGAATTTGCTTGAAACCCTTAGCCACCAGTCGCCCTTTGAATGTCTGTACATTCTCATCCATGTCGGTCTTCTTCTTGAAGACCCACTTGCACCCTATGGGTCGTACCCCTTCAGGTGGTTCCACCAAGTTCCAAACTTGGTTTGTAAACATGGAGTCCATTTCAGATTTCATAGCCTCAAGCCATTTGTCGGAGTCCGGTCCATTCATAGCCTCTTGGTTGGTCGCTGGTTCATCATCATGATCCATAAGCAACACATTACCTATTTGAGACACGAGAAATCCATATCTCTTAGGCTCAAATCTTGGTCTACCAGATCTACGTAGGACTTGTGTCTCTTGAGCAGGTTCTCCAGCTACAACATCTTGTAGTCCTGGCTCAGAATCCAACTCTGGTTCATTCACTACTTGTGGTTCTTGAACTTCTTCAAGTTCTACCTTTTCCGTCTTTCTTGACAAGAACTCTTTCTCCAAGAAGACACCCGTCCTTGCGACAAACACTTTGCCCTCAGACGGTAGGTAAAAGTAATATCCTTTCGTTTCCTTAGGATATCCCACCAGATAACACTTATCTGATTTGGGTTCCAGCTTGTCAGGCATTTGACGTCGTACGCATGCCTCACAGCCCCAAATTTTAATGAATGACATACTAGGACGCTTCCCAGTCCATATCTCATATGGTGTCTTTAGAACCGTTTTCGTTGGAGCGCGATTCAGTGTTATTGCAGCAGTCTCTAAAGCAAAACCCCAAAAGGAGACAGGCAAGTCTGCATGACTCATCATCGACCGTACCATGTCTAACAGAGTACGATTTCTCCTCTCAGACACACCATTATGCTGCGGTGTCCTAGGTGGAGTGAGTTGTGATACAATACCACACTCTTTCAGATGATCACGGAACTCATGACTCAGGTATTCGCCACCTCGATCAGATCGGAGTGCTTTAACCTTTTTACCCAATTGGTTCTCCACTTCATTCTTAAACTCTTTGAACTTTTCAAAAGTTTCGAATTTGCACTTCATAAGATACACGCATTCGTATCTACTGAAATCATCAGTAAATGTAACGAAGTAGAAATACCCACCTCTAGCCATAGAACTCATGGGTCCGCATACATCACTATGTACAACACCCAAGAGATCCTCAGCCCTCTCAGTATAACCAGTGAAAGGGGATTTAGTCATATTGCCTAACAAACAAGACTCGCATCGCTCAAATGATTCATAATCAAATGAGTCCAATAGTCCATCTTTATGGAGCTTGGATATGCGCTTCTCGTTTATATGGCCCAAACGACAATGCCAGAGATATGTAGGATTTGAGTCATTTGTTCTTAGTCTTTTATTATTATCTACATTATAGATCGGATGGTCTAGGTTCAAAACATAAAGACCATTAAACAATTGAGCTACAGCATAACAAACATCATTCTTAAATATAGAACAACAATTGTTCTTAATTATAAAAGAAAAACCAATCATGTCCAAGCATGAAATGGATATAATGTTTCTAGTTATGGCCGGAACATAATAACAATTATTAAGTTCTATTACAAGCCCACTGGGCAAAGAGTTAAACCCCTACGGCTACAGCAGCAACTCTTGCTCCATTGCCGACGCGCAGGTCCACCTCTCCTTTACTCAGCAATCTCCTCCTTCCCAATTCTTGCACATTTGTACAAATGTGAGAACCACATCCGGTATCCAATACCCAAGATGAAGGAGCAGAAAGGTTTATCTCTATAACGTAAATATTCGAAGCGGAAGTCATACCTCCCTTCATTTTCCGCAGACCGTCAATGTACGAAGGACAATTCCTCCTCCAATGACCAGCCTTGCCACAGTAGTGGCATTTCCCTTCCTTCACGGTGCTCTTCTTTTTCAGCGCAGAAGATTTGGGCTCAAGATGTGACTTAGGTCCCACCTTCGTCTTCTTGAAGCCATTGGCCTTACCCTTACCTTTATGTACCATCAATATGGGACTAGCAGGCTTGGACTTCTTCATGTTTATCTCGGTAGTTCGCAACATGCCTAGGAGCTCGGGCAGTGTCTTGTCTATTTCATTCATGTTGTAGTTCAAGACAAACTGCTCATAACTATCCGGCAACGATTGCAGGATAAGATCTGTGGCCAACTCTTGACCCAGAGGAAAACCCAGTCTCTCCAGGTTCTCTATATACCCAATCATCTTGAGTACGTGAGTACCAACCGAGTCTCGAGCTCCCATTTTGCACTGAAATAATGCCTTCGTGACATCGAACCTCTCTTGACGAGCTTGCCCTTGAAACATTTTCTTTAGGTGCTCGTCAATCTCCTTGCACCCCATGTTCTCGTGTTGCTTCTGAAGCTCAGAGTTCATGGTGGCAAGCATAAGGCACTCGACGTCTAAGGCGTCATCGGTATACTTCTTATAAGCATCCTTATCAACACGGGACGAGTTCCCGGTCGGCACCTTGGGGGCTTCTTCTTCCAAGACGTAGAGCTTTCGCTCTTGCCTGAGAACAATTCTCAGGTTCCTATACCAGTCCATGTAATTTGTACCACTTAGCTTGTCCTTCTCAAGGATAGCTCTCAGGGACAAGGTGGAATGTGAACCACTTGCCATGAAATTCTACAAGAATTCATGCAGAATTTAATAAGTACCTTAATTTCAAAATACAATTTATTTTAATTTGGACTTCAATTAAATACTCCCACTATTTTATTCAAATTGATAGCCCTCACTATCAATTCGGAGAGTCCATGCGAGCTACTCTCTTAGTGGACAAGATCCGTATTTCACCAACACCACGAGTCCGCTTTGGCGTTCCTCTCATAATGCGGTTATTTAGGTAGACAACGCTTGCCAATTGCATCCTCATGCAACTCTTGTATGGTTGGTGAATAACTCCTTATTCGCATCCATCATATGGTGCATGCCAACCCTATGCCTCTAGGCACTCAACCTTTGAGGTCACCTAGTTAAGTTAGACCCGATGTCGACAGTGGGATATCACACTTATCCGCTCGCACCCTTACCAAGATAGATTAATGCACCTTGCTTTGGCAAGCCCACACTTCATCGATCGAGGCAGGAAGAGTGTCATCCATCGGAAGGCATCCGAACACTTAATATTTGATGAAGGGATTTTAATTTTAAATAATAGGTTAACACTTAACCATGATCAACATTTGATCAAGTGCACATCAACAGAAAAATAAGCTTTCTAAAATCCACATGCATCCCTTATGTGCACAACATAAGACTATCAACCTTTGATAGGCGAAAGGGCTAAATCTGGACATTTAGAACTCTTCCAAATCTTCAGATTTACATGCATTGGACAAAGGCAAAGACAACTCGACTTAAAGCAGTAGACAAGCTCGTCTCTCATTGTTGGATTCAAAATCCAAAACAATACAAGGGTTCATTAACCACTTGAGGGACGGTTACTGCTAAGGAGACAACAATTTCTAACAATTAGAAATTACCACGAAATCCCAGACGTTCCTGGCGGGGTTCCAAGGGGCCGCGCCCCTGGCGGTGGTCTGACCAAAATTTTTGAAATCCCACCACCATAAACCACACAAAATCACATCAAATGTGATATTCCAAGAAGAAATCTTGACATTTAGAACGCTTCCAAATACCTAGATTTGCACGTACTGGAATAATCTAACTTCTGAAACAACATTCATGACCGCAACCTGGCTCTGATACCACTGTTGGGTTTTTCTAAAACCATACATCAAATGTAGGCGCAACGGAAATAAAGAGAAACAACCCAAAAGACTTTGATCGGGCCATGAATATTGAATCAAGAAGTTAATAAAATACTAGGCAAAATTACCTTGGCGGGATTGGATCAAATCCAACCTAGATGCTCCAAGAAGAAGATTCCTTCAGCGGCTATGCGAGTCCTTACGTAGAATAATGTCTACGTCTCTACAGCAGTCCACACGAGCCGGGAGAACACCAAATCACGTCGCACGCAACTCGGAAGGAAGAACAACTGCACCTTGCACTTCCACGGATTGCTAGATCCGCTTCAGGAAGAACAGCACCCGACGACGATCGCCAGAGAGGAGGTCGGCGGAGGCGATTCAGACGGCGGAACTCTTCCGTCGGCTAGGGTGAGAGGCGGAACTCTTTCCGTCGGCTCAACTTGTCGCAAGTTATAAGAACCCTAAAAAGAAGTCCTATTTATACCCAAAGGATAAACAGCTTCTAGAAGAATCGCTATCCGCAGACCACACAGCAGAACAGGGGCTTCGGTTACAATTCGTCGGGATTCCACGGAACAGAATTCGTCGAGTTTACACGGGACAATCCGACGAATCCGACGAATCCAATCAGACAGCAACATTTGCCGAGTGAAGGATCTCTGTGACAATTCGTCGAGATTCCACGGGATGATCCGACGAATCCGACGAATCATATCCGACGAATTCCGACGAATCCGACAAGTCATATCCGACGAATTCAGACAGCAACAATTGCTGGACTTCCCCATTCTATTATGATGATTGGTAACCTTTACCAACACAGTCAATCTTCCATCTTCTCCACATGCTCTTATGTGCGACCCTGCAGGCTCATATCGCGTTGGCAGTGACATTACATGTTTGACCACTTCTAGATCACAATGGTAACTCCAACAGAGCCGGCCTCGGAACTTAATTACAATGAATTAGAAAATGAAATATATGAGGAATATGCTATACCGGTTGATGGAGATGTTCAACCACGTTGTCAACAAAATGAACAAATAAATGGTAAATTTGTATATATGTTACTAATTTGTGTTACTAATTTGTGTTAATAATTACGAATTAATATGTATGATGTAATTATTATTTTTTGTAGATGAGTAGTGTGCTCAGAATACTCTGGATGATGCAGACCTTGAAGCATTTGGAGGGGATGCTTTTACTGGATATGATTTTGATGATATATAATATATTGATATAAACTGATTTCACTTTGCAAACTTTATGATTGATTGTTTTTTAAAAGCTATTAAGTATTAACAAGTCAACTTGACATGTTTTAAATTGATATGTTTTGTAAGACTTATCATTTTTATGAGTTTAGGCCGAGGTTCACAACTTTATATATCACATTTTTATATTTGTTACTTGTGTTAATGTTCAAAACTTTACATATTATATGTTTAATTTGTATATTCAGATGATAATACGTTACAATTCTAGTTACTAATGTCAAAACGGTTCCACCCCGGTCCAACCGGTCAAAACGGTTAAACCATGAACCTCTCCCAAGACCGGTTCAATGTTTGGTCCGGTTGTCAAAACCTTGCAAAAAATCCTAATTCCACTCTGAAATCCCCAAAATGCCCCTGCACTAATAGGATAACGACAACCTAACCGGCCAAGCCTGTTTCCCCACGTGATCATCTGATCTCCATTATTCACCATGCAACTCATTAATACAATTAAATTCATTTTCTTGCAATAAATTAATTGTCTATAATATAAATAGAGCATTGTTAATAGCCCACCATGTGCGGCTAATAGCCACCCATAAAAAAAAGACAAAATAACACCTCTAAATAATCTTCCCGCTTGTATAGTCGCACCCCTGACCTGTCCGAAATTTTCTTCAGCCATTCGCTATTCTTTCTTCCGCGATTCCGCCGTTTCTCTGATTCGCGACCCAGCGCCGCTAGATTCCTCTTCCTCTTCACTCACAAATCTCTCAGCCGGCGGCGCGACACCATCTAGCATTAACGAAGACCACCACGATGGCCGGATCTCTTCTTCAGTAGCTCTCCTTCAGCGTCTCTAATGACTACTCATGTACCCTAGCGGGGCCTTGCCGGAACTCGCCAACATTTCGCCTCCCTCCTCCAACCTTGAGTACATTGCCGGTGACTGTCCTCACCCACAAGCTTGATGTCGTATCCGGCACTTGTGCAGGTTGCAACTACTCAACACATTTGAGATTTTGGTTTCAGATCTACCACTTATGTGGGTATAATCTTGACTTGTTTTTCTTAGTTGATTGTTTGTAGAAGATTGTTGAATGTGAAATGTACATGAATTACATTGTGCTTTCCTTTTTTAGTTGATATTTATGTAAAGACTAACATATTTATTTTGTGCTTTCAGGTGGCTAAAACAACGACGCTTGACACAATTTTTAGTGGTTTTTGATTTCTTGTTATCATCATATTGTATACTTGCAAAAATTTTGGTGACTATTAATGTTTTGCTATGGTAGATTTAGTATTTTGTTCTTTTAAAAGAATGAAAAAATTATTTTGTTTTTTGTTTTTTGAATGAGGTGCAAATAGCTTCATGGTGTGAAAATATATTTTATCTGGTGCTATTATAAAATGGCGGCTATTAGCCATACATGAGCGGCTATTTATAACATTGCTCAATAAATATAGACAAACTAATTAACCCTGGTCTTATGCACGTTTTGGTTTAGTTTTTTCTTTAGTGTTCACCGAATTATATTCAATATTTATGTATATCTATAACAAACCAAGTAATCAGAAAATCAATAAACATCTTCATTAATTTAATGCTTGTATATATAGTTTATATATAACTCCAAATAATATATATTGAAATAAGATCTAAGAATTATTTCTAGGAGATCCAATTGGCCCATTATTTTTTGTCGTGGGCGGCAGAAAGACCAAACTCCCTTGCTGCTTGCTAGAGCTTGAAGAAGCAGAACCAACCAAGTACCCAGGACTACTATTCCCAACCCCCGCCGTCGCTCCGGCGGCCGTCAAACTGGATGCCAACTGGAGCTGCTCTCCCCACTTCAACATTCCATGCATCGCGCCACCGCCGCCCGACGGCGAACCCTCGACGCCCGCCGCCGCGCTTCCTCCCACGTAGGAAGTTATTGCAGCGGCCAAAGCCGACTGAAAGGTTGGGTCCGACGTTATCGCCTTGGCTATCGTGTCAGTCAATGCGTTCTGCATGCATAATAATAAACATATAACATTATATTAGTCATAGTATATTGTAACTAAAATAGTGCTTCTTGGTGCAAAATTATTATTAGTTGGGCTCCATTGTTAGGTCAAGCGTGGGCACATATTAATTTAGAGCATATATGTATGCCATTTCACAATATATACAATACTTTATAGAATGATGAAGTGTAATATGCAACAATTTCACAGTATACAATACTTTACAATATATGCTGAAGTATAGTATACCTATTTTTCTAACATATAAGATACTTCATAGTGTATGTCGAAGCGCTTTGTACGATATTTTCATCGGCATATATTACAATGTCATGGTACATATGATACTTGTTGAAGAGTGTTATACGACACTTTCACAGAAAAAAAATCCTCTCTATTTCACTCCAAATTGATAGTATCCATTTCATGGTCAAGATTTTATCTAAGTTGATCCGACTGATTCAGTAATTCAATCTTCTTATATTTTTCATATCTCCAAAAAATTTCTCACTCTTCGATAAAATAAAAAGGAGATCTAAATCATGAAATATTGGGCAAATGAAGAAAACCAAATAGAGAGAATCCTGATCCACTTTCACAGCGTATACAAGATTTTGTAGTGTACGTGTTAGTATACATTATATTGTAGAATATTTTAACAGTGAATTGTGCATGATGTTTTTGTTCGGGCATATTTGGAGAAATAACGATTCTAAAGTTTAACGGATTCTGCACAGATACCGCGATATTTATTACCCGTTCTAACCCTAGGGTTTACCTTTAAAACTCAAGCTAGGGGCAACGGAGAGGTAGTTTCACTTTGATCACCACCCGAGATGCTTCGAGCAACCGTCACAATTTTACGAGTCATGAGCCGACTAAAAGTCTTCATTTTATACGCATAGCATAATTAAAAGTATAATTTTTCTTAAATGCATGTTAGGTACCTTCTGAGCGTAGGAATTGAACAGTGACTCCTGGGACTGCCTCAAAGCACCCATATTGTAGCTCTTGTAATACGGCTCGTGAGCTGCATAGCTCATATAATTACCAGTAGTGCTTCTACTACTCCAGCTGGAGGAGTCCGAAGGAGAGAAGCTAAAGTTCGCCGGCGGCGAGTAGAAGCTCCGTGACGTGGAGGAAGAGAATCTATTTAGCGGCTGGCCGGCGGCAGAGGGATTGGTGAGGTCTAAGGTGATGGTGGGCTGGGAGGGGGAGGGGGAGATGGAGGGGTTTGTGAAGTAGAACTGGCGGTTGGGGTGTGAGCTATCCGGGAGGGAGAAGTTTAGGCCGGCGGCGGCAGTGGAGTGGGACGACACTGTGGCGGAAAGGGAGGTGGAGGAGCCGGCGGTGAGCATGCAGGCGGCGGCGGCGGTGGTGGAGGCCATGGCGGTGGCGGCGGTTGGAAGAGGGTGGCTGTGGTTTCCTTCGTAGGTGGTGATGAGAATGGACATGTCGTCACAGCATCTCTGCACCTGTAACATCGACACAATTAAGCCGGTAACAACTGTAGTTAAGAGAGTGAATATTTATTTAAACTGTGAGTTAAAAAATCAATTTATACTGGCAATATTTATCACTAGAATATATGAATGCAAACTGATGACATTAATTCAGGATTTAAATTTATTAACACTTGCCATTATAACTTTGAATTTTAAGTGAGTTAATTTTATATACTATATTAAAAAGAAAATTTTTGAGTTTAGGGTCCTCATATAAAGAAAGGCTTGAGGGTTGAATGTAGGGTCCTCATAAAGGATCATCAAAATGATCATACCCATCAATCCAATATATTGATTATTTCAAAATTTATCAAAAAACAAATTGAAAAAGGAATTCCCACTGTCCAAAATTTTTTTTGCATATCTATTACATCTATACTAATATATAAAGATTTCATCTTATAGTGTCGTGGTGTGAGCCATCAAAATAATCGCATTCCTCCGTTCAATCATCTCTCCCTCCTCTCTTTATTTTCAATTTAATTAAATAAAAAATCTCTCCCTCACCATGTCTTTGGGACTGCAATCACGCACTTGGAGGACTTCGAGTGGTAGGAGTGTCATCGCGGGACGGGATGTTGTTGTTGAACGCACAGGAGATCCCCATGCACTATCACTCATATATATAAAGATATCATCTTAACGGTGTAATATTGTAATTACGAGGCCCATCAAATTAATCACAATCATTGATTCAAAATAAAATAAAACCTCCCATATAAAAACCCTCTCCAGCCCGCGACCTATACTCACGACCCCACTTCGACCCTGCCCCCCTCTTCAGCAGTGAGCCAACAGCCCATTAATGATCCACTCTCCTCCCGATCTGCCGCAAGCTCTGCCCACCACCGTCGTCGTCCCCAAGGGAGGTCGTGCCAGAGGACTGCAAACGTGAGCTCGGGGGGGGGGGGGGGGCTACAAGTGGCGGGAGTGTTGGTGTGTAGGGGCACTGTTGCAACGAGAGTACTGTCACTCGTGTGTGTGTGTGCGCGCACGCGGTATTATAAAAGTAAAAAACAACTTTCGGTAAAACATTCCTCCTTCCAATTTTACATTTTCTTTATTTCAAAATTTACAGCTTCTTATAATTTAATTTAATTTACTATTTTAGTTTACAAAGTAAGTCATTCTCCTCTCATTTTTTTATTAAGTTTTGCATTTGGCGAGACAAAAAAATTATGGAGATACGAATGACAATTTCACTGTCGTGCTAAGACTTGGGGGTTGCGAACGCCGTGAGCCATGGGGATCCTCTCCATTTGAAGTGAAATGTATAGTATTTATTTCACGGTCCAGATCTATTTCTTGTTAATCCGACGGGTTAACTATTCCCATCCATTTATTTTTTCTTTTTAATCAAAAAATTATTCACCACTGGATCAAGTTAGAATGCATCCACGCCACGAAATGGATACTATCAATTTCACTCAAATAGAGAGAATCCGGATCCCGGCGTGATTGCCTTCGCACCGGGCCATTCTCTTGTGTGTGTGCTGTTTGCTTGGAAGTAAGCATAAAAGTATGAAACATGCGTGTAGTTTGGTCAGATGAAAATTAAAGAATTTTCTGGTTAAATGCGTACACGGGTCTATCTATTAATTTGACAAACTGAAGTTGAAAAAAAAACTATTTAATTATTATTAATCGTAAATTGATGATCAAAGAGCCTAATTTTTTGTTTTTTCATGCCGTCATCTGGCCACTTGACGTTGGATTGACTTAATATTAAATATTTAGTATTATTATTATATGTATAGTGTAAATATATTACAATAGGCAATGTCAAACGCATATATCCATGGAATGCACGGCAAGTGCTCTAAGCATTTGAGGGGTCAACCGAAATGGTCAAACATTTGAAGTCAATCGTATCATATTGATCTTTAAAGATCAATCCGGTGTCTATTGATCGTGCGATCGTCAAACGCTCTTCTTTCCTGACTGTTTGCATGCTTTGACAAAGCACGCTCGTGTTTTAGATCTTTCTCGGATGCGCCACGGTCATGCAATAACAACTTTGAGGGATTTGAATCTTGCTCCTACACTTCCTAATCAATAGGACCGCGCCCTTCCTATATATCTTCATTGTTCAATTGTTTGACAAAATGAAAAAAAATACTCACCCCTTCATCTTTATCAGTGGAAGGGCGGAGATCTTTGACGTCCTTTTAGGTCAAGAGAAGAGACTCAAAATTATTAGACTATCAAGTGTCTTCTTGTTTCATGATTCAATATTCTGCTATTTTGGGCATAGAGGAACCACATCAATCCATCCTAAACTTAGCGGTTAAACACTACAAAAGTGACGATGCTCAACCACAACACATTGTTCTTCTTAACGCTATAGAGTACGTTTAGTCGACCATCATGTGCAGAATTGAACTTAATTTCTTGTACTGTCAATGACATATCAAATAAGGCGAGATTATTGGTTACCCCATCATGTGTTTCTTGGTAATTAAGAATTGATAATATTTGGCCTTTAATTTTATCCTTTTCCACCGTATTTTTCTTTTCAATTTTACTTTCATAATTACACATTTTATTAACAACGTCCACTACGACATTTTTAAGCAAACAAAATTTATATGCATCCTATAATAATAAGATTGAAGCACATCACTAAACTATAATCCAAACATATTATACCAATTATCAAATACAATTCATAATTAATTTAATATAATTGATATATTATATTTTTAGCTTGCAAGCCTTGCGGTAGTGATTCATGTAGTGATCAGTGTGCAGTGGCGAAAATATTATGCCCCTACTCATATTCGTGCTAATGTATGTACGGCGAAAAATGACAGGTTCGGTTTGGCACGCGCGGCGGTAGGTGTGGTTATGTATGGTCGTTCGTGAATGCCCGACCACATCTAATGAACTGCATTAACTTTTATGTTCAAAACTAGTTTTATTTTGTTGGTGGAGGTCAAAACCATTGTCATGCCGAACATGCATTCTATGACGATTGAATTTTTGTCAAAACTCGTCAGAGCAAAAACGCTACGCCAAACAGAGCCTTAATTTGTTGGGGGGGAGCCAAATGTGTAAAACGTGTGTATATAATTTTGAGTTGACGAACAGTTTTCTCATCCAATGCGTGCACGGATGTATTGTTAATTTGACAAACTGGAGATGAAGGCTAATAAGAGGAAAAAACATTTCTTTTATTATAAAATGACGGCCAAAGAAATCAAATTATTTTGTTCTCTTCTGTTAATAAATATTCCTACATGGGTCGGTGTGATTTGTATTGACTCGGTGTACATACATTGTCAAGTCTTCTTTATAAATTAGACTATTCGTGCAGTAATAATTAATTTGAACTTGGTGGGTCATGTTTATACTATTTAATTCATTTTCTTTAAGCATCTCTCCTTAATTATATGTGTACACACACATATATGATATATATCGACACTATATACTATACTTTTAAGAGTAAATTTATCATTACACCATCAAATGAATCCTAGAGGTTAAATTTATTTTCAAAGCAAAATTTTTTAAATAAAAATTAAATTAATTATATATATTTTATACTATATAGTTTTAATTAAGAGGAGGTTTACCATTACAAAATCAAGATAATTGTAATCTTTGAATTTAATTTCAAAGCAAATATTATTCGATAAAAATTAAATTAATTATTTAGACGTTTTATTAAACATATCAAATTGATATTTTAGCGAAGAGTGGTGTTAAACCTGAGACTAACACTCTTTACCCAACACATCAAATTTTTTTTATAAAAAATATATAGTAAATTTATATTTGTATGTATCAGCTACATACAATACTATTATTGTCAACATTATGTAGGAAAGATATCGAGTGAATTAGTGGTATTGTCGTCGCCTCACACTTTCAATAAGGGGTGCGAGTGATCAATAATATTAATTATTATAGTTTCACAAGAGAACTCCCATGCACAAGGAAAAACATTCTTTGGCGAAACATTTACTTTTCTTATTTTACCTTTTCGTTATTTCAACTTTTACAACTTTGTATAATTAACTATTTTGTGTTTTTACTTTCATTTAAAATGTATATTCTTATCCCTTCAAAATTTATTAAGTTTTGTATTAGATGAAGCAAAAAAATTTACGTGGATGACGAACGACAAGTAAATCATGTCTGGGTGTACGAGAGAACCTTGAGCACGATTACATGTATGTGTGGGTGTGACACTTTTTCCAGTTTTCCTATATTTTTTGAAATTACCATGCAAAATCTCTCCTGTGAAACTTACATTTCACAACTTGCACAAAAATATCTTATATTCCCCTTATACCGCAGCTCTAGAGGGGGAGTTTTTATACATGCGTGCTATGAAATGCTAACTCAAAAGATATGTTTATGTAATTTCAAAAGATAGAGGGATATGACTTGTAATTAATTATGCAAATTCACAAGGAAAAGTGTCCAGTTAATAGTATATATGTATATGCATGTGTATTAAAATTCACGATGAGATGAATTGGGTTCCAATGTTCTCTATTTTTTTAAGGGCATTGTTAAAAGGCAAATAAAAAACGGCTATTCGTACATCAACATAACTTAAAATTCCCATTTTAAATTAGTTCTGATATTTTTAAGGCTCTTTATATTGGCAGCCCCTATTTGGCTATTGACACGCCAATTTCTATGAGTTATAACTTATAATGCGCCTTTTGAAAATATGCATTACATGCATATTTAGGAAAAGTGTTCAACACGAAAATTGTAGATCTCATCGAGAGATCTCATCGAGATCTACAACTTTCGTGTTGAACACTTTTCCTAAAAATGCATGTACAAAGCATATTTTCAAAAATTCGTCAAAAATTTGCTATAATTATTATCAGGGCGGCAATACGCTTTGTGCGTGCATTTTTAGGAAAAGTGTTCAACACGAAAGTTGTAGATCTTGATGAGATCTATAATTTTCGTGTTGAACACTTTTCCTAAATATGCATGTATAATGCATATTTTCAAAAGGCACGTTATAACTCCTAAAAATTGGCGTGTCAATAGCCAAATAGGGGCTGCCAATATAAATACCCTTTTAAAGGCAAACCAAAAAATTGTTATTCGAACACCAACATAACTTAAAATTCTCATCTAAAATTAGTTCATAAATTTTCTACGGGCAAACCATAAGCCGCACGTCAGCGTCGAAAACCCACCCCGTTTCCCTCTCGCACTAAGTCGAAATCTTCTCGCATTATATAATGATTTGTTTATTCAGTATATGCATGCACACTAAATGTTAATCGAAAAGAAGTGCAATAAGATGTATATAATTATCTTCTTATCTTTCAGAAATTTCCAAAGGGTAATATAACATAACAAAAGACTCTTGAGACTACAGTGTCAGAAAATAAAAATAATAATTGTGCAGAAAATTTAATGATCACACTTTACTCATACATAAATTGAGATTGTCAGGTGGTTAATTAATGCATGAATGCTGAAATCAGAATTTTTATTCCTTAATGGATCAGATCTTGGTTATTCAAAAAGGTAAACTAGGTGAACAATCTTTTATGTCTTTATAGACGCAAGAACTCACCATTTACTTTTTTTTTTCTTTGGGTCACTTTGATTAGCAACTATCCTCAAAATCCTCTCAATGGTTGAAAAATAATAACAAATTTTCTAATTTTAAATTTGATTTGTTGTTAACAATATTGGTTTGTCGTTAACATATTTGTTTGCACCAAGTAATTTCCAAAAGTATGATTTGTTGTTATTAATGGTGCGTGGATATCCATTTTTGGTTTGCCATCAACAATGCCCTTTTTAATAGTTTGCTTGTTTACTGTTTTCAGTTAATTTTGGTTAAGTGAGTTCTTTCTCCCTGGCCTCCGGTCTAGATTTTGGATTTGTTTGTTTCGGTGGTGGTATTTTGGAGCGGTGAGAATGGAGGGAGGGGCTGCGTGGCGTTGAAGGACAAATATGATGTTTTGGAGCATTGAGAATGAAAAATGGAGGTTTACCAAATATGCATTTTCAGCGATGACATTTTTTTCCTCATCGGAAATGGAGAAAAAATGTCGAGACAAACAGAGCCTATAAAAGTCTAAAAGAAAATTGGGCCGGACTTTTTCCTAGAGGAGCATCCTTTGGATTTGCCAACTGCCATTCTCCCTGAAAAAACAAATTAAGTAATTTTCTCTGAAGTTTTCATTCTCTTGCTCTCGCGCACGAAAATTGTTGCCCTTATTTTTCTCAAATTCAGATTTTTTTTACCGGGAAAACTTCATCCAGTGATCAGGTGAGGTAAGGGAGCACATCAAGCATCCACATTTTTGGCGGTCTGCAAGTCATGACAATTCATGCACTAATTCTTCGGTACATACCTAGTTCTTTTTTTAGTTTTTCAGGGAAGTTTTATGCGAAGATCGAAACATATCTCGCTAGGGTGAATCGCGGTGCGATTGTTTCTCTCTCAATTTTTTATTTGGACTTCTCCGGTTGTAAGCATACTTGGACACTTTAAGTTCAACTTTATTGTTGAATTTGTGTGGAGATAATCCCGGTGGGTTTATCGTTGATTATTTCATTGAGATTGAATTTTGTGCAAAAAGGTGAAGTGATCTTAGGCACACGTACGTGAAATTTATACATGGTTGGGTTTATCGCTGATTATTTCACTGTGATTGAAATCTAATTTTGTGCAAAGAGGTAATGTGATCTTAGGCACAAGTCAAATTTCTACACGTAATCAAAGCGACATAAGTTTGTAGTGAGGCTAAGTTCTTTCGGTTTGCTATAAACGAGTATTTCATCAATGGAAGACAGTGGTAGTTCCTATGGTTTGGGGGTTAATATGCTCGCACACAAATTTCAAGAAATGAACATCATGTTTGGAGAGTTACTTGTTGGGAGAAGATTGGTGGGATGTCGTTGGTGAGATGCACATGCAGAGGTAGTGCCGACCAGGACGAATGCTCAGAAAGTTAAGGCAGCGAAGAAGATGAACACGAAAAAGGAGTTCACCTTAAAAAGGACTGTCTCGCAGCACTTGTTCGACCACATCATAGGGTGCTAATCGGCGTTAGAGATTTAGGCAGCCTTTAATGGTTTGTTCAACAAGAAGAATATGACAAGACTTCAGTTCCTAGAAAATGAGTTGACAAAGGAAAATCAAGAAGAGCTTTCCATCTTGATTGATTTCTTGAAGATGAAGAGTATGTGTGTAGATATTACAACATTGGATCCGGAAGAGCTAATTTTTGATGTGAAGTTGATGAGACATAATATCAGAGGGTTGCGGAATAAGTATTTATCTTTTGTTATAGTGGTACAGTGATGGGCTACTCAATCGTCTCTGATGGAATTGGAGAATCTCTTGGAGTCTAGGAAGAGTTTGACTAGACAGATGACACTAATGTCTATCTCTAGTGAGACAGTGATGTTCTCTACACTTGGAAGAAGAAATACTTGAATAGGAAGAAGAAGAACGATAGAGTCTGTCCTTTTACCTCGTCTAAGGAGGTCGGTGCTCATTTCCCTCCTAAGACTGATGGAGGAAAGAGGAATGTCAAGAGTTTCAGATGCAACAAAGTTGAACATTATAAGCGTGATTATAGGGCCAACCTCACACCGGTCATACAACAAAGAAGGAAGAAGGTACAAAGGAAGACGAAGGTTGGCGGAGTGTTTCCTTGCGGAGAAGGTCTCCACTATGGAAGCCTTGGCCTCGGTGAACTTCAAAGATGATTGGAACATCGATTCCAGATGTGGATATCACCACGGGTCCAAGTTCTGATCATTTCTCCAGAAGCATGATGGAGGTGATATTATCGTGACAATGGATAACACAGTTCATCTAGTGGAGGAAAAAGGGATTGTGATAGCGGGCAGTGATGAGAGTGTACTCACATTAAATAGTGTGTATCATATATCGGGCATAAATAAGAATCTGCTTTCAGTGACGAATGTAGTTGATATAGAGTACCACGTTCTATTTGGGTCGAAAGAGGTGAAGTTCCAACATAACTTTGATTATGTGAAGACAGAGGTGACTCACACCGGAAGATGGGTTCATGATATGTTTTTTTCGGAACATCGTATGTACGTGGACAAGATGAAGGAAAATGATAGTACATTGATATGACATGAAAGGTTGGGTCATGCCAGAATGGAGAAGATGAGAGCGATGGTGGAGAAGAGTCTAGTCAGAGACTTACCTAGCTTATCTTCTTTCGACGACGGACACTTATGTGAGTGATGTCAATTTGGTAAGGCCTATCGCCTTACAATTGACACATCTTTCTCGAGATGCATGATGTCACTGGAGTGTATCCACAATGATGTGATGGAGCCAAGTGTCACCAACTTATTCAGGGAACAAATATATGTTGTTATTCGTGGATGACTTATCACGTTACACATGAGTGTATTTTTTGAAAGAGAAGTTAGAAGTGTTTGGAAAGTTTTGGAGTGCAAGGAGACTGTGAAAGATGTGCTTAGGAAAAAAAATATAGAAGTAGAGAACTGACGACGAAGTGAAATTTACATGTGTTGAGTTCTCTTCCTTCTGTAGGAAGCATGAGATCAGGAGAGATTTATCTTGTGATTATACACCGCATCAGAATAGAGTTGTCGAAAGGAAGATCTGACACATTTATGAGACTTGCAGATGTTGGTTGCATGTGAAGGGCTATCCCAATGCCTTATGGGCAGAGGGAATGATGTGTGTGTTGGGTTTTCTATACCCCTTCAGAAGGGATGACATATCGAATATGCGCAGCGGAAATGAACAAGAACAACCCAAAAAGAGATCAATGGATCTTGCGGTTTTCATGATTCAAGATAATAAGAAAGCAAATCGAAATACAATATACCTTCGCGGGATTGAGTCAATACTCAACCAAGGTGCTCCACGAAGAATCCGAAATCTGCCTTTGAGTTTTTCAAGGATCGAAATAGATCAATCCCTCTACAGAAGTCCACACGAGCAAAGGAGAACCCTAGCTTCTTGTCGTACAAGAACTAGGTCAGAGAAGGATGCTCTCAACGTCCTCACGGACTGCTAGGTCCGATCCAGAGGAGGCGGCGACCGGCGGCGGCGACTAGCGGCGGCGGATCGACGATCGGCCGACGGAATGAGAACAGCCGAAACACTTCCGTCGTCTGTTCTCTCGCAAAAGGGCTCGATCTGAAAAAACCGTCTTACTTATCAATCGAAGCCCTAATCACGTTTCTTTTATAAGCAAGGCATAAAATCGGCTATCCGCAGACCAGAGAAAATCCTTCCAGATTTACATTCGCCGAATTCGACTAATCACATTAACCGAATTCGACTAATCACTATAACCGAATCCGGCGAAACCATTTCGACGAATTCGACTATATAAATTCGGCTGTATAAATTCGGCGAAACCCTTTCGTCGAATTTGCCATTAGCCGAATTCGTCTAAACCCTTTAGCCGAATTCGGTTAATCCCATTAGCCGAATTCGTCTAAACCCTTTAGTCGAATTCGGTTAATGACTTTAGCCGAATTACCTAGTGTAAATCCATTCGTTTAAACACTTTAAACGATTTACCTCTTGAGACATTCTCAACTTGATTCCAAGCAGTCACATGATTGGTCCTCCACTCATATCCAATACGAGTAAGGCCAACACAATCCTTTCTCCAATTTCTCCAAACGCTTTTATGTGCGACCCTATAGGCTCATATTGCGTTGGCAGCAAGACTAACTGCTGATTGCTTTGAGATCATCTCAGAAACTCTAACAGTGTGCGACATGTGATCAATAGGATGTCATTGAGTCTTAACAATCAGAAGTCACCGCATGAACTCATGTTTCAGGAGATATAAAACAAAGTATTTGTGGGTGTTTGGAGCAGTTTTCTATGTTCATGTTCTGGATGCACGAAGGACAAAGCTTGAATCCATAGCCAAGAAGTGTGTTTTCATAGGCTGCGATGAGCGTAATTAAGAAGGTTTGGAAGTGAATGAACTCTCACACTCGAATGTTCATCGTCTCTTGTGATATAGTATTTAATGAGTTGATGTTGAATGATGGAGGTCCTAGCACCATGTTGAAAGAGAGTAGAGGAGAAACAAACCTTGATGAAGAAATTGAAGAAAAATAATTAGTTGAGTTACCTATATCTCCAAGAGCCCCATACTCTTCTAGCTCGACGTCGATGGAGATGGAGTCACAAAGAAGGGGTGCTTCAAGTCATGGTGACAAGGGATCAAGTGCAGAGGCAGGAGGTGGAAAGCTGGAGAGCAGTTCTGCTCTTAAAAGGTCGAAGCGGACCATCGTGCCACCAGTTCGCTATACGGAAGGAAATTTGATAATAATGGTTTTATGTTACTTTGTCGGGCCACTTGATGAGCGGGAGCCATCATGCTATGATGAAGACGCATGTGTGAAGTAGTGGGTGGAAGCCATGTATGAGGAGATGAGTGCCCTCAAGGGGAATGAAACATGGGATCTTGTGCCCACAATTCATGGTGTTGCCTCAGTTACTCACAAGTGGGTTAAAAAGTGAAGAAGAAGGCGGACGACAGTGTTGAGAGATTCAAGGCTCTGCTTGTCGCTCGGGGGTTCTCACATAAGTATGAAGAGGACTATGAGGAGACATTTAGCTAGTCTGGTGGCGAAGATGACATCGGTGCGGGTTGTGATTGCATTGGAGGCGTGCCAAAGATGGAGATTGTGACAGTTGGGCGTGCATAATGCTTTACTTTACAAGGAGATTGACAAAGACATCTTCATGATGCAGCCACATGGATATGTATCCGATGAGCATCTGAATTAAGTTTATAAACTGAAGAAGACACGTATGGGTTGAAGCAGACACCTCGTGTGTGGTACGGGAAGACAGTAGAGTATTTGCAATTTTGTGGATACTTTGTATTTGATCCTGACTTGAGTATATTTATAAAGTAGCATAAAGGCCTACGTGTTTTAGTATTATTGTATGTGGACGACATGATAGTGACATGGAATGATGATGAGGAGGTGACTATGCTTAGAGCAGAGTTATCTATCTGATTGAAGATGAACTTGAGTGAACTTCATCATTTCCTTGGCTTGGAGGTTCAAAGGTTAAAGAAGGGGTTGCTTGTGTCTCAGAAAGGATGTGCTAGGAAGATCGTTGAACGATTTGGCATGAAGGTAAGTTGTGCTCCACACCTTTGGAGACGAACTTGAAGTTGAGCCGTGAGGAAGGTAGGATTCTACCGGACCTTAAACCATATCTTGCGCTAGTGGGAAGCTTGATCTATTTGACGAGCATGAGACATGATATATCATTTGTAGTTGGGCTAGTGAGACGTTATATGTATGTGTCACAAAAGCCACATATGGATGTGGCTAGGAGAATTCTCAAGTAGATGGCAACCCCAGAGTTTGGGTTGCTGTATAAGAAGAACACAGATTTTTTGCTGCACTGGTTCACAAATGCGGATCTTGTCGGAGATATGGACGATCGAATATCAACATTTGGGTATGCATTCATGTGCGGATCAACGACAGTCTTATGGTGCAGCAAGAAACAAGATAGCGTGTCCATTACCGAAGCAGAATACAAAACGTCATCTTTGACGGCTAAAGAATTTGTCTGACTTTGTTGTCTTGTGGAGGATGTGTTTATGAAGATTGAAAAAGGCTAATGTGATTCGCTGCGACAATGAGAGTGCTTTGAAGTTCATGGTGAATTTGATTTTCCATGCTTGGACAAAACACATAGAAATTGAGCATCATTTCATTTGGAAAAAAGTGTTTGACAGAACTATCGTGATGGATTATATTCAGAGTAATGACAACGTGCCAGATATCTTCACGAAACCTTTACCCAAAGGACCATTTGAGCGTCTTCGTAGTTTGCCCACGTAATGTATCAAAATCTCATCTTGAGGGGGAGTATTAAAATTCACGATGAGATGAGTTGGGTTCCTATACTCTCTACTTTTTTAATTGTTTGCTAGTTTACTGTTTTCAATTTTTGGTTCAAATGGGTTCTCTCTCCTTAGCGGATCTAATTTTAAAAGTTCAAAAGAAAATCGGGCCGCACCTTTTCCAAGAGGAGCATCCATTGGAATTGCCAATTGCCATTTTTCCAGAAAAACAAATTAAGTAGTTTTCTCAGCAATTTTCATTCTCCCGTGCTCACCAAGGAAAAATGCCGCTCCTATTTTTCTCAAATTCAGATTTCTTTTGCTAGGAAAACTTCATCTCGTGATCAGGTGAGGCAAGGACACACATCAACCATCCACATTTTTGTCGGCCTGCAAGTAATGACAACTCATACACTAATTCTAGTTCTTTTTTCAGTTTTCATGGAAGTTTTATGTGAAGACCAAAGCATGTAGGGTGAATCGCGGTGCGATTATTTCTCTCTCAGTTTTTATTTGGATTTCACCGAATGTAAGCATACATGGAAATTTTAATTTAAAATTGATTGTTGATTTCTATAGAGTTTATCCCGGTTGGGTTTATCGTTGATTATTTCATTGCGATAGAGAAATGCCCATATATTTATATATATTTCAAAATAAAATAAAATGCAATGCCCATTTAAGTAGTTACACCGTATCCCCAAATGAAAAGTAATTATGGAAATCCATAAACTCGAAAAAAATTTTAGTGGAGCTTTTATACCTATTATGATGAGAATTTTTTTAACAAAAATATAAAATGGTATATAAATATTTTTCGCTTTAATTAATTAATAATGTGCTTATTTAAATTGCATTAATTATTTGATAAGAGCGAAACCACGTGCCTCTCACGGTTGGGGTACTATCGCAATTGGCTGTAGCGGCGGAGCCCCGTGTCTCTCACTCATATATATATAAGTCATCTGCATGTGCCCCACGCGACAGTACCTCAGCCACGACATTTTCATGCCTCTCCCGCCGCTTGCAAACCCTCGTGCGTTGTGCTTCGCCCGTTGCTCGATTTTGCCATGTGCACGGGCGTTGCTCGATTTTGCCATGTGCACGGGCGTTTGTGAGCTGCCGGAGCGCCGAGGCAATGTCGTAGTTGGGGTACTGTTGCGCGGGGCACGACCATAATTTATTTGTTTTATAAACATTTCAGTTCATACAAGATTTAACCACTATCGGATCTTATAAAACAATATATGTTGTAGAATAGATCTCGTCGAGTCAATCGATACCATAATAAGAACGCGACGATCCGACTCTCAGATTGAAAGTTATTGTATTAGTTTGGATTTAAATTTAAAATCCTAAAGTTTTATTGATTAAATTCATTCTTCATTGAATAAAAAAGGAAACGAGTCGAAGAGGCGCGTACGCGTCAACGGGTGCTCTATAGATTGCATAATTCGCATCTAAGTATTATAGATATGTGCATATTCCAAGAATTCGAGTCTCTTAGCTAGTTTCAAGTTAGGCTATTATATATTAGCTTGAAAGGTTGTAAAACTCTCGTGATATGATATATAAACTAAACAATATTAGAATTTAGATAAGTCTGAAGGGTTAGAAAACTGTTGGAACAAGATATATTAATTTGTATTCAAAATCATTTTTTATATCAATTTTTAATCATTTCTTATTTATATACCTTTTTTTTGTTACGTTTTTGAGATAATTAATCGCTCCTACATATAAGTAGCCCGGCCATTTATTGTTAAGCTTAGTGTATGCCCAAAGAAAGAATCTAGAAGTCTAAAGATAGAGTGAGGATGGATATGCTCATGAATAATATATTATATTGGACTTCTAAGAAGAAGAAATAAAAATATTTCGAACATATTATACATACCTGCTTCCTAACCGGACATCCGGGCGCAACGGTGCAACGATAGTATGCTCGTGGGCATGGATTTCCCTTCGCAATCTTCTGCCCATATTTCCTCCACTGACATCCATCATTCATCTACATAATCAAATTTCTATGTCAACATTCCTAAACTAATCACATTCTTTTAAACAACATGGATTACAAGCATAAATGTTACCGTTGGAGCATCACATCTTGCCCTGACAGAAACCCTAGCTCTCTTTACATGAGCCTGCGGTGCAGCTTCATCTTCCCCGCGTTTCAGGCCCTTGAGAGCTTTACTCGGCGGCCACGTGTCTCCCGTCACAGTTTCTTCCTTCGTCGCCGTCTCCTCAGAACTGTTCCCTGAGCTTAGACTCAACCGCGCTTCATTTTTAAAGCTGGCTTCACTCTCTTTCCCTTCCATTTTGCAATCCAACGACAGTGTGAGGCTTTCTTTCATATGATCATCGCTCGACTCCTCCACTATTTGGCGGGCGCCGTCTGTGTTTGACATGTCTTCCTGCTTTTGCTTCTGCTTCATCATGGGGTTTGAGCCAGATCCGAGGCAAAGTGATACAAGTTCATGTTCAGCGTGCTCGTTGCGTGTGGGAGAGTATGGTTGATCGCTGGCCTGGATCTTATTTGCTTGTTCTTGCTTCATGATGTCGAAGAAGTGCAGTTGGAGAGACTGGTAGTCCTTCACAATTTGACCTAAGATGCTCTTTAGTCTTTCATTCTCTTCTCTGACCTCCAACATTGCTGCCTTGGTTGATTCAAGTTGTCCTTCCTATATTTGCATGTATAGTACACAACATAAATAAGTACATGGTTCTTTGGTAAAGGTACACATACTAATACTCTTTTCTAAAATATTTCCTGCGCTGTACTTTTTGGGTAAAAATGTTAGTAAAATTTATTTTTTTCATACATATCTTTATTGTTTCACAAAACAAATTACAGAATATTAATCTATGTATTTTTATGGTCATTTTAAGTACTAATATGTATATATTTTGAGGTGAAAATACACATGTTTTTTTGAACTATATTTACAACTGTATTTACAACTAAAAATACAGTCTATATACAGTTGTATATGAAATTACAACTGTATATAAAACTGAAAATACACACCCGCAGAAAAGTTATCCTGCGATCAGCGCAGGGAAAAGTCTCCCTTTCTACAATGTGCCCCATCTTGCAGAAGTACTTTAGAGATTCTAAATGTTTAATATTTGCAAAAGTATTTAGTAAATTTAGGCCAATTTATAGGAAAGTAATTCTCAACTATTAAATTTAAAAATAATGTAAAATGATGATTATTTTGACTCTAAAACATCGCACTTTTAAAGCAAAATTTAGTAGAATCAACAAAATTAAAATAATGTAAAATGATGATTATATTTGCTTTACAACTTCACATCACACATTTTCTTTCTCTTATTTCTTTAAAGTTTAAAAAAATAGATAGTCTAAATGTTACACCGAAGTTAATTATATATATATAATTAAAATTGGTTTTTAGGATGTAGGCTCTTGCCTATCTCCTAGAACCCTTCCAAATATATATATATATATATATAATTATGCATGTTAGCTAAAACTAACTTATGCACTTCCTTCCAAATAATTTTTTCCCTATAAAATATGTATATATAAACTTGTTACTAACACTTAATTAAAAGTGCGTTAATTAGATACATTTGTCAAGGTTTTTACAATTTAATTGTAACAAATGTTTATGTGAATAGCAATGATTGCCTACTAGAAACAACTATGGAGTCGAAATTTTTTATCAAAGGGAAACAAAATTTTGAGTCACAAATATTAGATATTTCTTTCAAAACATGTAATGATAAGACAAAATGTATGATTACAAATGTTGATATATTTTACTTGAGATTTTTAAGAAAATTGTCATAAACTATTATTTAATATTAACATTTCAATAGTTTATCAGAGTTATAACACGAATGTCTGGTAGACATGGATTTTTCTTACATAAGTGTATGAATATGTGTAATGCATTGGGTTAAGCTATGCTATCATTCATATGCACTTGTCTTAATTTCCGCCTTCTAATGCATATAGAAATTAAGATATATGTTCTATGTTTCACATTACAAGAAATACATTTATGTTGGGTCAGGTTAGATGGCCTAATTTGATCTAATATGAACCAAAAGTTTATATGCTGACATGATTATTTAGGTTTAATAAATAGATCATAGGTTGGATAAAACTAATTTGATCATAATACGATTACAATTGCACTATGGAATTATCTCATATTAATGGTAATTTTTTTTTCCTTTTTTATATTGTCATCATACATTTGGCCCTAGGAACAGCACTCCCTCCTCTTGCAAGGCCCCTCCAACAGAGAGAAATGAAGATCGTTGTGAACCAATAATTCTAATATGAACTAATTAATCAAGACTTGTAACATCTACTCACAAAGAGCATACAAATGTATTAACGTTTAGGATTTCAATTACAGAGAGAAGTAACAACACATTAAATGCTTCCAATATATGCATACTATTTCAAAGTAATCTATGCACATGAAATTATGTTTATGAAAGTAGGATTCTTTCTGTGACAAAGATCTTAGCAGGAGCATGAGGTCCAACATCTAGATAAAGATGTTTGCTCCATGAAGTTAGTCATTGAGAATTTCTTTCAACATGTACAACCCTGAATCAAGCATATTGGGCATGAACCCATTAAAAAGATTCTACTCGTAGAATGCTCGTCCATACTAAATTAAAATCACTCATTGTAGCCCACATTAGTCATTTTCCCTTGAGGAGGACTCGACCTATAGTTCTCCTTGTATTCATCTCTCAAATGCTCATTTGTGTTAAACCATCCATCCTTTTGAAAAACTCAGCCATGATTTTTTGGTTGATGTATTCATCCATACGAGCACAACTTCTCGAGCATACCTAGTCCACAGGCATATGCTATAGAAATGGTTGTATGGAACCATGCAGCAACTTAATGCATGTGTTCATCTCCATGTTGCCTCTGAATTCAGTGTGTGGGGGCAAGCCAACATTCTTAAGTGAATTTAAATTCATGACGAAGATCCCATGATTTCTTCATTTCAACACCCTATTATAAGACTTTAAGGTTCCTACAATTTTTTGAAAAGCTTAAGACGGAGTTCACTGTGTTCCCATGGATTTCTAATCATCCTATTTCACCTCCAAATATGTAATTTGGTCGTCGATTTATGATGATTGAAAGGCAATCTCTTCCTTAATTATGAAAGTATATTTTACTATCCGGACTTAATAAACACAAACTTTGACCCCACTTTGGCTCATGAAGTCTACTCTTCCAATATTGTATGAGCATAAACTTGATTTCCACTTTCTTAATGCCATTGCATCATATTTTTCATTATCTATCGAGCAACATATTATAAATGTAAGGAACTTCGATGATGCCACAATAGCCCTAGACTTGATATACGTTGATGGAGAAATGATACAATACATTTGTTAACCCTAGCTCTAGCTCTCTGCCCAAACTCACTTGATGCAACAGACCAGGACGAGGCATGGCTATCGAACATGACAACTTCAGCCATCCATCGATTGAGGATATTCTTCTATATATCCGGGTACTATTAAAGATCACCATGAAGCTATTTGTTTCTTATCATACATAAGGCTTTGAAAAACCCGTTCTACTTCTCCGGGATATTAAATTAGCGCAACGACATCAGTTTTCAAATCACTCCAAAGAATGACGCTTCAATGGAGTTTGTAATGAACTACCAGACATTCCACAGATACAGTCCTCTCCAACGCCTCTCTTATGAAGGTCGTCTCAGAGGTGTCTTGTTGATAGTCACACACAATTCCATAGGGTACGTACCTCACGTACACTTTACATATTTACGGGACAATTTGGTGATTTAAAGTTTGCTTCTCCATCTTGAGAGGTGTCTATGTACATTAGCTGTACATATTGATTTGTGCGGATATTAGTTAATTTATAATAAATATGTTATATAGTTTTCTTGTAACCATCAGAGATGGTGAATTGTTCCTCTATTATGTATATCTAGAGGATTTCTATATATTTAATAAATAAATAGATTATAAATATATTCTATATATAATATGAATATATCAAGGCAGTCTAGATTCAAAAACTAATGAAGCCTTATCCACAAATATACATCTTGAACCCGGCCACCTAGAATCAACTAAATTTGGGTTAAGTATGTATGCTTTAATTAATATCAATTTATAACTAGTAATTAAGGCTCCGTTGGCGTGGCGGTCATGAACGCGTGCGGTGATTATGAACCGTCGTTCGTGAGCGCCTGACCTCTCCTAAGGAATTTGAACCACTTTTATGTTCAAAACTAGCTAGTTTTCTTTTTTGATGGCGCTCATAACTGCTGTCATGGCAAACATACATTCTATATATGGCGGTGATGTTTTTGTTCAAACTAAAAAAAATCACGTTAAACGGAGCCTAAATGCCTAACTAACCCTTCCATGAGAAACATGACCAACATAATTAATAAAATATCATAGTGATTTGATTATTAAGGTGGCCAATATAATGCAACTTGTGATGCATGATAACATAAATTAATAACAATTTAAGTTTATTTTTAATAACCTACAGGAATTGACTCTCATGTTATTAATGAAGACCTAAACTTGGCCATACAGCTAGCCCAAGTGATCTCCAAAAAATAAACATTTATTAAATAGGAAAAAATGAAGACAAGCAATTAATGAGTGCATATAATTAATTGATTATTCATCATCATTTCCAAAGTCATTAATTGAGCTCACAGTACAAAGTTGATTACCAATAATTCTAACCTTCTTATTAATGGTTGGATCAGTTTGTCTGGGAGGAGGAGATGATGTTTTTGTATTGTTCTCCTCACTGTACACAGGATTTCCACCTACAGCCTGCAATTCCATCACATGTATACATACCCCTTCCTTAAGACTGTATAAGAAATTTTTAACATCCAAAGCTATATATATATACACACACACACACAAACTCAAACTCACAATTTAATAAAAGAAAATTAATTTTTGGCGCGCATTCTTTATTAATTATATATTTTACAATTTTTAAAGTGAGGTTCAATTTACGGGTTTTGTTATTTTTTATTACGTGAGGCTCACGTATGCGCCATTTTTTTCTCAGTCTTTATTAAGTTTTGTATTTAACGAGAAAAAATTTCACCAAAATGGTGGTGTTAAACGTCATTTTCCATTTCAAAACCCAGGTCAAGGATTGGAGAGGCGGCGAGCCTATTATAAGGATAAGTGAACTGTCTGAGTACGGTGTGAGACTAATCTTGACATGTCTTTTTTTGTTCATGTTGGACCGTCCAACACGCCCCCTCAGCGTAAACCTAGCTATGATACCATGTTAAACCACTGCACTCATTTTTCATTTCAATACCTGGGTCAAAGATTGGAGAGGTGGGGCCTATTTTATAAGCACAAGTGGATCGTCTATATAGGCGGTGTGAAACTAATCTTGTTATATCTTTTTTTTTTGTTCATTTTGGACCATCCAACATGTGGGTGGTTATATATATTCTTGTCTTCATATATTCTCGGCCCACATAGAGGGCGACTCCATGGAAGCCATGGACAGTTTCAATAAATTTATTTGAGTAGAGGCTTTGGGAGAGATTGGCAGGGATATCATTATGCAATTTACGAGCTCGCATATTCATAGGGAAGGTAACAAGCTCGCTAGGTGGCGGACGCGATGGCCAAATTTGCGATGACGAGTAACAACAACTGCGGGTTCTCCAAAGATTTCACTCCGAGCCTGATCCGCTCTCTGATCAATAGAGACAAATCGGGTCCCCTTCATCTTAGAGTGCCAGCTTTAGATACTCCTACATGGTTTGCTTCGATTTTGAGTAATATCGTTGCTTTGTTAATAATTTAGGGGGGTTTGGGGTTTGTCCCTCCTCCCTTGTATATATCCTGTTTTTTTTAAATTTATAAAATTGGCGGTTATGCGTTTAGGCTCTTTAAAAAAAAAAAAAAAAAAAAATATATATATATATATATATATATATATTCTTCAAAGAATCAAACCCTAAAATTTAATTGGTAGGAAGATCATGAGCATACGGATCACAGAAAAACAAATTCTGCGCTTTCTCTCAGAATTAAGATGTGAGGAGGATCGAAAAATCATTAGAAAATCAGAAGCAGGGCAGGAGAAATCGTGAGTGAGTAATAAATAAGTAGAAGAAGAAGAAGAAGAAGAAGAGGAAGAGAGAGAGAGAGAGAATTATACGATTTAGTCAACCCTTCAATGGGATTTCAAATCAAGTCTATATCTAAGAACAAAAGAGACACAACATAAAAGAAAAGGCGAACCTTATTTTCAGTACTCTCTCCACCGCCATCATCGCCATTAATGGAGGAGTCGTCAGCTCTCCTCTCCTGCTTAGCCGCTGCCGCAGGCTTCTTCATCATCCTCGGCCACTCCATTGAAAAATACTGAGAAATTAAGAAGTTGATTCTCTGCGCTTCGTTTTCCTCCTTGGCTCCTTCTTCTTCTTATAATTAAGAGGTCGTACGTAGGCTTCTACTAGTTTGACCTTCCTCTGTGATATTTATGAATATATAAGAAAACTCTCCTACCTGCCTCTCTTCCCTTCTTTGGCTTCCTCTCTGAATCTCTCTCTCTCTCTCTCTCTCTCTCTCTCTCTCTCTCTCTCTCTCTCTCTCTCTCTCTCTCTCTCCTCTTCTTTTATAAGTGAAAAAAACAATGTTTTAATGTCAACGGTCCCAGTTGCGGTGCAGCAAGCAAGAGGAAAAATCTAACCTAATTATATGAAAGTTCATTTCAACGTGTGAGGCATGTCGTCTGGCCGTCATCATCAAGCGGCGCGCGGGCCATGGATGGGGCTCGTTATAAGAAAGCTGCTCAACTTTTTCCTCACGGCTTCCCCGGCCAGTTCATGTGTCTGTGAGCGGCCTCGGACACGCTATTGAAACTGTTAGCTTCAGTAATTAAAAACTATTTTTAACTAAAACATTATGATTTTTTTCCAGCACTTTTCCCATGGATTGGATGGCTGAGATGAGTTCACTGTGCTTTGTGATTCGGGCTGCGATGATGAGATCATGACTTGCTTGAGTTAGGGGCAGAACTATTCACAGGCAAATACCCCGGTTCAATTTTCGGCAAAAAAAAACGCATAGGATCTTTGGCTCATATGTGAAAATTGTAAAGGTTTAAAAAGTTGATTTCTCTTAAGCCATTTAACTAAATTTAAATCCGAAAGTTGTGATGGAATGCTCTCAAGAAAACACATAATATAGAGGTATTAATCTAAGGTTATCATGGAGTTTTGATGGTGCTTCATTTTTCTACAAATCAACCTTCATGAACTGATTTCTAGAGATTTTGTGATAGGATCAAAGAATCATCACGACCATTGGACTTGTGAAGACTCTTCAAAAAATTCCTAAATATTTTGGGTTGATCGGAAATCTTTTATTTTTCTTCTTGGCGGTCACTACTATCACCTTCTGCTGCCGTGTCTTTGATTAGTGAATATTTTTTTTGCTTCGTAATGTTGATGATTTATGTAATAAAATTTAAATAATTTAATTGATTATCATCATTATAATTAGTTATATAATATTTTCAGATCATCTCTCATTTCCATTCAGGTGCCTCGACTGTTGGAACCTAGATACCGGTCCAACTATGTTCGAGACTTGGGGAGTAACTTGAGTTACTTGTCTCTTCGTCAAATCTTTAGGTCTAAGTATTTCGAGCTGAGAACTGACCCTCACTGAGTGATAGGTAGTTGCTTAAGAGAATGAACTCACTGGATGCAGCGAGGAGGTCCCGCCACTAACCCGAAAATCCTACTTGATTTCCCCTCCAAAAAACCAAAGGCCGAGTCTGTCTCAGGTAACACAAGGATGCAGGGAAGAAAGCTCAGGCTCTCTTGGGGAGTGGATCCTTGCTGATCTGAGACATTATGAGTCATATTTATATGCAAATTCTTCTGAGGGAAAAATAGTCCTAAAGGTCAGCGGATAGCTTCCTCCGCCTTAACCAAATTACTATATGCATACCAAAATGGTCTGCGAACAACTCCTCGTGCCTTTTCATAAATACTAAATGAAGCCCCGCTGGTCTGCGGATAGTGATGGACAACTGAGGAGTCGGGTTGACCCAAAGTCGCCTCTGTAAGACCCTCTTTTTTTTGCTTTTAAACCGGGTCTTACAGCCCAGAACCGCCGTCTTGCGGCGACACCATTACACCCAATGGTCAACCATAATCACAGTAATTGAAGTAATAAATGAAACAAGTTCACAAAATCACATTCTATATTTATCATAATACAAGATTATATTGTCCACGATGAGAAAAAACTTTAAAGAATAAGGGCTTACGCCCAGTACATGTTCAAATATAGTGTAACAATCACTCTCACTCTACATCTATGCGGAAGCTATTTACTCTGTCTTCATGCATCAGTAGCTGCGGCTACAACGACGTGTAGTGTCTGCTCTGCTTCATTCCGTCCTCCTGTACGGGGTCCCACTGTTCTGAAGCATCATCCCTAAAATGATGAGGTCCATCGACCGTCAGTCTATAAGACTCAGCATATTCCTCACCGCCTCCACCCGCGACTCCTAGGCACCGTGCGAGAGGAGGAAGCGGAGGACATCAAAGGGTAATTCAAAAGCAGGTGACAGTGGCGAGACTAGCAAGTATATAGATACTAAGCAAGTAATGAAAACATCTCTACCCTAGCAGGAGTATGTATAAAGGCAATAAGTAAAGAGCGGTATAAGTAAAAGAGCAGGTATAAGAAATAAGAGCAGCTACGAAAGTAACCTTAACTTATATGCACACACAAAAGCACATAAGCTAAGGGATCTGGCAAGTAGTAAACTCATCGTATAAAAGAGCTCATACTGATTTATACGATGAGGTCTCTGTTTGTGCAGAAATGCTATGCTATGATGTGCAATGCAATGATGCAATGTTTGTATTATTATTTCATACACATGCAACTCACCCACACGATTCTGTACGTACAGACCTTTAGTTCCCACTTTTCGGAGGTAGCTAACCTCTCGGGCACCTCCCGTCGTGGTCAAACGGTGGCAGAGGAGCCGGCGTCTCCTCACCTAGGTGGGTAAGTCACACTACCAGGCCTAGGCCCTGACGTACGATGTGATACCGGTACCCGGTACTCACGAGCTCCTGCGTACTAAACTGAATTGGCCAGGCAGGGTTTAGGGAATCCGTCCCGTCGGACGCACAGAAGACAACCTGGCCCCCATAAAACCACTAGCACTGCCGAGTCAACGAACTGTTGTAGGTGTGACGACTAAGACAGAACCGAAGACCCACCACATCTTATACACAAGCAACATGTATTATCCATTTACTACCGAGCCTCCAGCTCGCGATTCTACATCAACATTTATAAAGTAGAGCCTACCGCTCGCCAGACTATACCAGTCTTATATTTAAACTACGAGCCTACCACTCGTTAGACTACACCAGTCTTATATTTAAACTACGAGCCAACCGCTCGCTAGACTACACCAGTCTTATATTTAAACTACGAGTCTGCCGCTCACTAGACTACACTAGTCTTATAATTAAACTACGAGCCTACCACTCACTAGACTACACCAGTCTTATATTTAAACTGCGAGTCTGCCGCTCGCTAGACTACACTAGTCTTATATTTAAACTACGAGCCTACCGCTCGCTAGACTACACCAGTCTTATTTAAACTATGAGTCTGCCGCTCGCTAGACTACACTAGCCCTTTATTATATATCCCGAGCTTACCGCTCGCAGGACTATCCCAGTCCTTCCTTATATATCCCGAGCTTACCGCTCGCAGGATTATCCCAGTCCTTCCTTTTATCCCGAGCCTATCGCTCGTAGGACTATCCCAGTCCTTCTCATATAACCCGAGCCTACCGCTCGCAGGACTATCACAGTCCTTCTCATATAACCCAATCCGGTTTGGGATGAAAGTTAACTTGTCAAGTTCTCCTACTTAACTAGTCTTGTTTATAATTTAGTTGATCTTAGAAGCTTTAGGGTTAGCCTTGGACTTCCGGAGGGTTACCCGGTGAGGGTCTCGCAGCGGTACTAGGAAGTATGGCGGGCTGACACCCCGAACTTCCTCTTCCCAAGACACTTAATCTTGTTGGTATCTACTGTAACGGCCCAGGCCCATGTCCCGGAACCGTTAGACGCCTGGCCCCATTGTCCAGGACGCCCGGGCTGCAGCCCGCTTAGCACACCCCAACCCTTCTCTGAGCCTGTTTCTCAGCTACAGTGGGGTGTTGGTAGCGGGGATCGAACACCCGACCTACCCTTGATGAGCCTCTTCAAACAGGACTCATCACCAACTGAGCTGAGTCCTGTTTGAAGAGGCTCATCAAGGGTAGGTCGGGTGTTCGATCCCCGCTACCAACACCCCACTGTAGCTGAGAAACAGGCTCAGAGAAGGGTTGGGGTGTGCTAAGCGGGCTGTAGCCCGGGCGTCCTGGACAATGGGGCCAGGCGTCTAACGGTTCCGGGACATGGGCCTGGGCCGTTACAAAAAAGTGCAGCTCAGTTGGTGATAAGTCCTTTTGAAGAGGCTCATCAAGGGTAGGTCGGGTGTTCGATCCCCGCTACCAACACCCCACTGTAGCTGAGAAACAGGCTCAGAGAAGGGTTGGGGTGTGCTAAGCGGGCTGTAGCCCGGGCGTCCTGGACAATGGGGCCAGGCGTCTAACGGTTCCGGGACATGGGCCTGGGCCGTTACAAAAAAGTGCACCCGCTACCAACACCGCATGTCCCGGAACCGTTAGACGCCTGGCCCCATTGTCCAGGACGCCCAGGCTGCAGCCCGCTTAGCACACCCCAACCCTTCTCTAAGCCTATTTCTCAGCTACAGTGGGGTGTTGGTAGCGGGGATCGAACACCCGACCTACCCTTGATGAGTCCTGTTTGAAGAGGCTCATCAAGGGTAGGTCGGGTGTTCGATCCCCGCTACCAACACCCCACTGTAGCTGAGAAACAGGCTCAGAGAAGGGTTGGGGTGTGCTAAGCGGGCTGCAGCCCGGGCTTCCTGGACAATGGGGCCAGGCGTCTAACGGTTCCGGGACATGGGCCTGGGCCGTTACATCTACCCCTTTTTACTTGATCCCCATTATCCTCTCCAATTACATTAAATCTCTAAGATGAGTTAAACTTGACACTTAGGAGTGGAGGAGTTCTTTTGAACTCCAACACCACCAATTGTGACCGGGTGCTGACTCTCCTGTCTTCACATTCTAAGCTCGAGTTCCCTTCTTCACCGAGGAACTGCACACATTTAATTAGCATTCTCAACCTTACTTGGACCCACACTCCTATTCTCCGTCATCCTTATTCCAGGGTTTGCCTTAGATACTTCTCGACTTCGCCCTTGAGTATTTACCTTAAGATGGCTCACCCATTTAAGGGTAGTTTTACTTCCATATAATCGTTTAACACTGATGAGTTATTTGTGGGGCCCTTGACCAGGTCTAACTTCCTTTTCTTATCATTGTAAATTCCTACACTTATAGCTTTGCTAAACGCACCCCAACCCTTATTTCCCATGATGCCCTTAGAGAGGCTCTTACAAATAATCTGAGCCTTCATAATAATCAAAGAGTCAATAGTTCTATGTGTGAAGGTCAGTGGTGGTCTAAATCATATAAATCAGTTTTACTATTCGCAGTCCAAAATGAGATTGAGCTAGATTTGGCTCCTATGGTGCAATCTTGATCATATCATATCCAAATGAATTCCAATTATTACCATGGGTTTTCAATGAGTAGTGATCTAACAACCTCAAATCCTAATTTCATAAATTTTTCCAGGGAATCTTTAATCATAGTTTCTATTTAAAATAGAGGATGTGCAAATAGAGATTTATACATCAAGTGTCAACTAATGATCTCCATAAATTCTGATAAAATCACTGTAACATAATAATGGTCTGAAAATCTCAAAACCTAAGTTTTACATTTTTCCAAGGAATATTTAATCATAATCTCTAATTAAAATAAATGGGGTGCAAATATTGATTTACACATCAAGTGTCAACTAATGATCTCCATAAATTCCGAGAAAATTAACCTAGCACAATAATCATCTAAAAACACCAAATCCAAGGTTTCATAATTTTCCAGGGAATTTACAATCATAATTTCTATTTAAAATGAAAGGTGTGCAAATAGGGTTTTACACATTAGGTACCATCTAATTAATGATCTCTAAAAATTCTGAGAAAATTAACCTAGCACAATAATCATCTAAAAACACCAAATCCAAGGCTTCATAATTTTCCAGGGATTTTACAATCATAATTTCTATTTAAAATGAAAGGTGTGCAAATGAGGTTTTACACATTAGGTACCATCTAATGATCTCTAAAAATTCTGAGAAAATTATCCTAGCACAATAATCATCTAAAAACACCAAATCCAAGGTTTCATAAGTTTCCAGGGAATTTACAATCATAATTTCTATTTAAAATGAGAGGTGTGCAAATAGGGTTTTACACATTAGGTACCATCTAATGATCTCTAAAAATTCTGAGAAAATTAACCTAGCACAATAATCATCTAAAAACACCAAATCCAAGGTTTCATAATTTTCCAGGGATTTTGCAATCATAATTTCTATTTAAAATGAAGGTGTGCAAATAGGGTTTTACATTTTAGGTACCATCTAATGATCTCTAAAAATTCTGAGAAAATTAACCTAGCACAATAATCATCTACAAACACCAAATCCAAGGTTTCATAATTTTCCAGTGAATTTACAATCATAATTTCTATTTAAAATGAGAGGTGTGCAAATAGGGTTTTACACATTAGGTACCGTCTAATGATCTCTAAAAATTCTGAGAAAATTAACCTAGCACAATAATCATCTACAAACACCAAATCCAAGGTTTCATAATTTTCCAGGGATTTTACAATCATAATTTCTATTTAAAATGAGAGGTGTGCAAATAGGGTTTTACACATTAGGTACCATTTAATGATCTCTAAAAATTCCGAGAAAATTAACCTAGCACAAAAATCATCTAAAACACCAAATCCAAGGTTTCATAATTTTCTAGGGATTTTACAATCATAATTTCTATTTAAAATGAGAGGTGTGCAAATAGGGACTTACACTACAGGTACCATATTATTACCTCAATAAATTCTAGAAAAATCAGGAGAGCATAGAAATGATCTAAAACCACTAAGTCCTAAGTTTCATATTTTATATCATTGGTTTGATCCATATTATCTAATTAACAAATAAGCATATTCCACCACTTTCCAAATGAAGTACCATTTATATGAAACTATAAATCACAGGAAAATTACTAGGTAATTGTAATGATCTAAAAAGGGCATATCCAGAATCTCATAATTTTCTCAGTGGATTTTATGCATGTTTGCTACAAGATTAGGAATTTACAAAAATGCCCATATGCCATAAATGCCTACTTTTTCTCCTCCAAAAATTCTACAACTTCAGAGGATGATGTATTCCATCCACACCAACTCATATCCAGAGTTTCTAGGGCATCTAATGGGGCAAATGGGCCAAAATCACCTTTTTCCCATTTTTGCTAAATGCACCCCAATTTCCTCTTAGACACAAACTTCATTTTTGAAGTTCAGAGAAATATACTCATGCAAATGTGATGAAATTTTAACCAGTGTCCATAAATGACCTAAAGAAGCCCTCCACAAAATTTGGGATCATTAGGAGTTATATAACTCCAAATATTTCATTTATTTGATTTTCCATGTTTTAGACCAAACCTTAGAAAAATAATTTCCTAAAAATCTTATTTTTGAACCTAAGCTAGGTATATGGCACATGCATGCATGGCCAAAATCTCAAGTCCATCAGACTTATATTTTACAGTGAGCACACTAATTAATTTCTGGTTCATGTTTTGACCAGTCTCACTAAAATGAGTACTGTGGAACCCACAGTTAACCAAATGACATGATTTCACATTCATATGAAAGTAGTCGTCCAGATCTACAATTCCTATCTCTGGAGATTTTTCTAAATATGGCTTCTAAGGGCCTCAAAATAAGCCTACAAAAATTGGGCAAAAAGTGTGACAGAATATATATATAAATCCTTAATTATATGACATTATTAAAAACACTGTTCATCGTCCTTGTCCAAAAAAAAAAAAACAGAAAAACGCAATTTCCTGGAGCATTTTCTTCCATGGATTCCGGCCACCACAAGAGGTTTCCGGCCAATCCCCCAAGCCACCACCTCCGTCCGGGGTAGGGCTATCGACCGACGGTGAGAACTCGGCCGGAGGTGGCCGGAGTAGCTCTCCCGCCGTTTTCGTTTTTCAAGCATGAACATGTAAAATTTGAAATGGTGGATCACCATTTCTTCATTGTTTTTGAAAATGGAAAGAAGGGGAAGCTAGCACGGATGAAGAGGGGAAGGAAACTTGCCTCAATCAAGCTTGATGGTGGACTTTTCCCGAAATTGCCATGGCCGACGCCTCCATTAGAGCACCTTGCCGATCTCCCAATTCAGCATCGTTTCCTTCACTTCAAAGCTCCATCCCGACTCCTCTCAGGCTTCTAAAGCTGATGGTGAGCTCAGTTGAGAGGGATGGGGAGTATTAAGTGGGTTGCCATTAAGGCATTTTCGGCCAGCTCCTTGGCCGCCCCTTCCAGCCAATGGAACTCCATCCCTACTGCCCCAAACTGAGGGAAATTACTCCCCAGCTCAGAGGAGAGCTTAGGGAATGCAAAGGGGGTGCCATTTGGCACCCATCCCTTCAATTCATCCTCCTTGTTTCCTTGTCTTCTTCCTCCAATTTTGACACTTGGACAAAGCCTCCTTTTTCTCCAATTTTGATTTTTCAGCATGCTAATGGTCTGGTCACCATGTGGGCTGACCACTTGAGCCATGGGATTGGGCTAATACTACTTGATTTGAGTTTTGGGCTCACTTGACCCAAATAGGCCAAATTGGGGATTTTTGGGTTTGGGCTTGACTCAAGCTCACACCACTTAATATGACTGACCCACATTATTGTCTTGGACCCTATGGACCCATTCCAAGACAAATTGAGTCATGGTGGGGTCATATGGGGCTTGATTGCACTAATTTGCCTATAGGGGCAATTTGGGTATTTTGGTGATTTTGCCCTAATTCTCCAAATTGAATGAGCACCTTGGCTCATCTAGGTCTCATTTACTTCCCTTGGTGTTTATGGAGGGTTGTGATAGGTCAATTTGGCAAATTGAAGGTCAATTTAGGGTTTTAGCACAAATAGATCAATTTGGGGCTTTTTAGTAATTGGCCTAATTTCCCAAATTGGTAGCCCTATGATGGGGATTTTGGATCCATTAGGTCCCTTAGGGAGGTTGCCATATTATGGTGGGTCCAATTTGATCATTTGGAGTTCAATTGCCCTCATTTATGGAGGTTTGACCTAGGTGGCCTAAAGTTGACTTTAGCTTTTGATCAATTGAGTTTGACCCCAATGGGTCCTAAATGACCCAAGGGATTCCTTAAGGTGTTTAGGAAAAGTTGGTGGGGTCAATTTGTCATTTTGAAGTCTAATAACAAGTCATAAGCCTTTGGAGTTAAATTTGGCTATTTGCACACCAAGGTGATCTTCACTTATTCACCTTGGTTCTTAGGGCCATTTTGGTCTCTTAGAGGAATGTCATGACCTTGACATGACAAAATGCACTTCAGGGGTCTAGTTGTTCTGGGGTTGTTACAAATCCCAATAAACGAAGAAACAATTTCGTCCTCGAAATTTAGGTTGGGTCTACGGAAGTCTGAGTTCAGAATATACCCGGAAGATTTGATAGTTCATGTGTATCATGAATCCCGACTAATATTGGAAAACGGTTAGGTCTAGTTCACATCGCCTCATCCTCAGTTTTCTCCCAAGTGCGCTTTTCATTAAATCTTACTACGTCCGTAATCACGATCTTCTTCCTGATGGTGTCCTTAAATATTTATCAGTTTGATGAAGATATACATAGTGGAGGGAGGGCATAAGTTGAAGTAAAATTGCATATTCCCAAGGCGAGTGTAGGAATCCATCGAGTCTTATAATCCTTAATATGATGTCTGTACCCTTATTTGTTAGGTGTTTGCAATTAGAATTTAGACTTGTCTTCCAAGATCATGATATGCTTATGGCTTGAGCAATATTGATTCTCTTAATTTTCATGACATCGTCACTCTTTTAATACTCTATGTCAACGTTTGATCATGCTTCTAAGATCCGAAACGATATTTAGTAAATGTAAATATGTCATGGTCATTTACTAAACTAAAAGAATATTCTAGTAATAATCAAGCTCAGTTCTGGTACTTAAATTCATGTGTGTCATCAATTCTGAGCCTCATAAAATTCATATGTTGTAAATCCTCCATGATTAATTCTGGAGTGCACCTAATCATACTAATGTCCTGAAACCTCATTTCTAATCTATATCCCAAATCCACGTGTTATTGATGGTCAATTCTATAGTTCTCATTTTGTTAAACGCAAACCGGTCTCAACTATTGCACGAGACCATCACTTACGGGTCAACTATCAGTAAGATATAATGTCTTCTCCAATTCATTCCAGGAGTCTTGTATGTGATAATTTACAGATTCTCACTCTTCATAATGTCATGTTTGTTTTGGCCTCATTCTTATTTCTTTCATAATTATGGGGTCCCCAATCCAGTATCAGTTATCATGGGCCAATAGGTTTAACAGAATTTTCAGAGACTAATCATGATCCAAGACAGTGTTCAACAGAAATTCATAGTTCTCCTCTTAAATAATTCCAGAAGATTAATTATGTGGTTAAGGGTGCAGAATCCATTTCGTGAAGGAAGTATGATAACTAATCAATAGTTAAGTATAATAAAATTTTCAGAAGTTTAATGTAGACCACAAGTCTATCCACTCGTTTCTGTAATATTCAGATTTTCAAAAAAAAATGATCCAGGGAAACTTGACCCTGGAACTCTCAATAATGCTAAATGTAAAAAAAGTTCACAAGCCCTAATTTCCTACAGAACTCAATCTTCAAAGTCTCTGATTCCTTTAGAGATGAAAGATCTCTTCACCGTAAGTGCATGTTTCAAATTTCAAGAGAATTCATCAAGGAGATGATTATTATTCATAAAACTCTATGTGAGTAACAACATGTGTATTACCCTAAGCTACCTTGGTCTTATCAATCCTTAGGTCTACCACAATCGTATGCAATGTAATTATTTCCAAAACCATAGAACTTTATCTCCAAAATTCTGATTCTTGGGTAGCATGTGTATCGTACTAAATTTACATGTACAATGTAAAATTCAGATTATCTGGATAAGTCAGATGATGGGGGCACACAGATTTGGGTCTAGGTTTCACTTTATATACCCTGCACCAAAATAGGTGCCCAGGGAGTTTTATTGCAGAGACTTTTATGTTTCTAAAACAACCCAAGTTAATATTCTAGCGACCCAACAAACGAAGAAACAAGATTAGCCTGCCGTAGATCTTGTACTGAGTTTCTTATATCCGACAATTTGGACATTTCAAGTGTGTACTTAATCCTTATAGGTATAAAGTCCTTGAGATTTGTGTATATGGTAAGGTTCTCTATCCTCAAAAATGTCATTTATCGTAATTCTTTCCCAAGGATCGAGTGCCTATTAAGTGGTCTTCTCTAAGTTGGACTTCTCATTCCACATTTGACATCTCTTCTTTGTGATGGTTTTTCGAGGGTGGAAGTGTGGAGTATTAGCTTCTAAGCACATAAGTGAAGCTTTACGAGTCTCATATTAATCCGATAGTACAATCACAAACACCAAAACCACTTAAGATTGTCCTATTTGTTTGTTTGAGGGGTGTTAATATCACTTAGGAAGTGACGTGGGTATATCGGAGAGTAAGCCCTGAACACTTATGCACGCTTTCAACTCCTTCTTTTAATAATTTTGGGGGTATCCTACTACTTGGTCAAAATATACTCGAGGTTGATGTCGGACTAGGATACCTTATGAGATGCCTTGCTAAGTTAAACCAATACGGTGTACTAGTCAGGTTGGCCTAATCTCATCGTTAAGTGGACAAGGTTATGTGATTTCCCGTATGGGCACACCATTGCTTCTGCTGCTAGTTTGTCCTCAAACTAACTCGAGCGGGGGTTGCCCAGGGTTTGTGGACTTCTTTTACCAGGATCGAAAGTCGGCTAAGTTGATACAGTTTGTAAGACCCTCTTTTTTTGCTTTTAAACCGTGTCTTACCGCCCAGAACCGCCGTCTTGCGGCGACACCATTACACCCAATGGTCGCCGCCACAAGACGTCGATCCTGCCGGCTAATCATTATCATCCAGGCCAACCATAATCACAGTAATTGAAGTAATAAATGAAACAAGTCCACAAAATCACATTCTATATTTATCATAATACAAGATTATAATGTCCACGATGAGAAAGAACCTAAAAGAATAAGGGCTTATGCCCAGTACATGTTCAAATATAGTGCAACAATCACTCTCACTCTACATCTATGCGGAAGCTATCAACTCTGTCTTCATGCATCTGTAGCTGCGGCTACGACGACGTGTAGTGTCTGCTCTGCTTCATTCCGTCCTCCTGTACGGGGTCCCACTGTTCCGACGCATCATCCCTAAAATGATGAGGTCCACCGACCGTCAGACTATAAGACTCATCATATTCCTCACCGCCTCCACCCGCGACTCCTAGGCACCGTGCGGGAGGAGGAAGCGGAGGACATCAAAGGGTAATTCAAAAGCAGGTGACAGTGGCGAGACTAGCAAGTATATAGATACTAAGCAAGTAATGAAAACATCTCTACCCTAGCAGGAGTATGTATAAAGGCAATAAGTAAAGAGCGGTATAAGTAAAAGAGCAGGTATAAGAAATAAGAGCAGCTACGAAAGTAACCTTAACTTATATGCACACACAAAAGCACATAAGCTAAGGGATCTGGCAAGTAGTAAACTCATCGTATAAAAGAGCTCATACTGATTTATACGATGAGGTCTCTGTTTGTGCAGAAATGCTATGCTATGATGTGCAATGCAATGATGCAATGTTTGTATTATTATTTCATACACATGCAACTCACTCACACGACTCTGTACGTACAGACCTTTAGTTCCCACTTTTCGGAGGTAGCTAACCTCTCGGGCACCTCCCGTCGTGGTCAAATGGTGGCAGAGGAGCGGGCGTCTCCTCACCTAGGTGGGTAAGTCACACTACCAGACCTAGGCCCTAACGTACGATGTGATACCCGATACTCACGAGCTCCTGCGTACTAAACTGAATTGGCCAGGCAGGGTTTAGGGAATCCGCCCCGTCAGACGCACAGAAGACAACCTGCCCCCCATAAAACCACTAGCACTGCCGAGTCAACGAACTGCTGTCGGTGTGACGACTAAGACAGAACCGAAGACCCACCACATCTTATACACAAGCAACATGTATTATCCATTTACTACCGAGCCTCCAGCTCACGATTCTACATCAACATTTATAAAGTAGAGCCTACCGCTCGCCAGACTATACCAGTCTTATATTTAAACTACGAGCCTACCACTCGCTAGACTACACCAGTCTTATATTTAAACTACGAGCCAACCACTCGCTAGACTACACCAGTCTTATATTTAAACTATGAGTCTGCCGCTCGCTAGACTACACTAGTCTTATATTTAAACTACGAGCCTACCGCTCGCTAAACTACACCAGTCTTATATTTAAACTACGAGTCTGCCGCTCGCTAGACTACACTAGTCTTATATTTAAACTACGAGCCTCCGCTCGCTAGATTACACCAGTCTTATTTAAACTACGAGTCTGCCGCTCGTTAGACTACACTAGCCCTTTATTATATATCCCTAGCTTACCGCTCGCAGGACTATCCCAGTCCTTCCTTATATATCCCGAGCTTACCGCTCGCAGGACTATCCTAGTCCTTCCATTTATCCCGAGCCTATCGCTCGCAGGACTATCCCAGTCCTTCTCATATAACCCAAGCCTACCGCTCGCAGGACTATCACAGTCCTTCTCATATAACCCAATCCGGTTTGGGATGAAAGTTAACTTGTCAAGTTCTCCTACTTAACTAGTCTTGTTTATAATTTAGTTGATCTTAGAAGCTTTAGGGTTAGCCTTGGACTTCCGAAGGGTTACCCGGTGAGGGGCTCGCAGCGGTACTAGGAAGTGTGGCGGGCTGACACCCCGAACTTCCTCTTCCCAAGCCACTTAATCTTGTTGGTATCTACCCCTTTTTACTTGATCCCCATTATCCTCTCCAATTACATTAAATTTCTAAGATGAGTTAAACTTGACACTTAGGAGTGGGGGAGTTCTTTTGAACTCCAACACCACCAATTGTGACCGGGTGCTGACTTTCCCGTCGTCACATTCTAAGCTCGAGTTCCCTTCTTCACCGAGGAACTGCACACATTCAATTAACATTCTCAACCTTACTTGGACCCACACTCCTATTCTCCGTCATCCTTATTCCAGGGTTTGCCTTAGATACTTCTCGACTTCGCCCTTGAGTATTTACCTTAAGATGGCTCACCCGTCTAAGGGTAGTTTTACTTCCATATAATCGTTTAACACTGATGAGTTGTTTGTGGGGCCCTTGACCAGGTCTAACTTCCTTTTCTTATCATTGTAAATTCCTACACTTATAGCTTTGCTAAACCCACCCCAACCCTTATTTCCCATGATGCCCTTAGAGAGGCTCTTACAAATAATCTGAGCCTTCATAATAATCAAAGAGTCAATAGATCTATGTGTGAAGGTCAGTGGTGGTCTACATCATATAAATCAGTTTTACTATTCGTAGTCCAAAATGAGATTGAGCTAGATTTGGTTCCTATGGTGCACTCTTGATCATATCATATCCAAATGAATTCCAATTATTACCATGGGTTTTCAATGAGCAGTGATCTAACAACCTCAAATCCTAATTTCATAAAATTTTCCAGGGAATCTTTAATCATAGTTTCTATTTAAAATAGAGGATGTGCAAATAGAGATTTATACATCAAGTGTCAACTAATGATCTCCATAAATTATGATAAAATCACTGTAACATAATAATGGTCTGAAAATCTCAAAACCTAAGTTTTACATTTTTCCAAGGAATATTTAATCATAATCTCTAATTAAAATTAATGGGGTGCAAATAGTGATATACACATCAAGTGTCAACTAATGATCTCCATAAATTCTGAGAAAATTAACCTAGCGCAATAATCATCTGAAAACACCAAATCCAAGTTTTCATAATTTTCCAGGGAATTTACAATCATAATTTCTATTTAAAATGAAAGGTGTGCAAATAGGGTTTTACACATTAGGTACCATCTAATGATCTTTAAAAATTCTGAGAAAATTAACCTAGCACAATAATCATCTAAAAACACCAAATCCAAGGCTTCATAATTTTCCAGGGATTTTACAATCATAATTTCTATTTAAAATGAAAGGTTTGCAAATAAGGTTTTACACATTAGGTACCATCTAATGATCTCTAAAAATTCTGAGAAAATTAACCTAGCACAATAATCATCTAAAAACACCAAATCCAAGGTTTCATAATTTTCCAGGGAATTTACAATCATAATTTCTATTTAAAATGAGAGGTGTGCAAATAGGGTTTTACACATTAGGTACCATCTAATGATCTCTAAAAATTCTGAGAAAATTAACCTAGCACAATAATCATCTAAAAACACCAAATCCAAGGTTTCATAATTTTCCAGGGATTTTACAATCATAATTTCTATTTAAAATGAAAGGTGTGCAAATAGGGTTTTACATTTTAGGTACCATCTAATGATCTCTAAAAATTATGAGAAAATTAACCTAGCACAATAATCATATAAAACACCAAATCCAAGGTTTCATAATTTTCCAGTGAATTTACAATCATAATTTCTATTTAAAATTAGAGGTGTGCAAATAGGGTTTTACACATTAGGTACCGTCTAATTATCTCTAAAAATTCTGAGAAAATTAACCTAACACAATAATCATCTAAAAACACCAAATCCAAGATTTCATAATTTTCCAGGGATTTTACAATCATAATTTCTATTTAAAATGAGAGGTGTGCAAATAGGGTTTTACACATTCGGTACCATCTAATGATCTCTAAAAATTCTGAGAAAATTAACCTAGCACAAAAATCTTCTAAAACACTAAATCCAAGGTTTCATAATTTTCCAGGGATTTTACAATCATAATTTCTATTTAAAATGAGAGGTGTGCAAATAGGGACTTACACCATAGGTACCATATTATGACCTCATTAAATTCTGGAAAAATCAGGAGAGCATAGAAATGATCTAAAACCACTAAGTCCTAAGTTTCATATTTTATATCATTGGTTTGATCCATATTCTTTAATTAACAAATAAGCATATTCCACCACTTTCCAAATGAAGTACCATTTATATGAAACTATAAATCATAGGAAAATTACTAGGTAATTGTAATGATCTAAAAAGGGCATATCCAGAATATCATAATTTTCTCAGTGGATTTTATGCATGTTTGCTACAAGATTAGGAATTTACAAAAATGCCCTTATGCCATAAAAGCCTACTTTTTCTCCTCCAAAAATTCTACAACTTCAGAGGATGATGTATTCCATCCACACCAACTCATATCCAGAGTTTCTTGGGCATCTAATGGGGCAAATGGGCCAAAATCACCTTTTTCCCATTTTTGCTAAATGCACCCCAATTTCCTCTTAGACACAAACTTCAATTTTGAAGTTCAGAGAAATATACTCATGAAAATGTGATGAAATTTTAACCATTGTCCATACATGACCTAAAGAAGCGCTCCCCAAAATTTGGGATCATTAGGAGTTATATAACTCCAAATATTCCATTTATTTGAGTTTCCATGTTTTAGACCAAACCTTAGAAAAATAATTTCCTAAAAATCTTATTTTTGAACCTAAGCTAGGTATATGGCACATGCATGCATGGCCAAAATCTCAAGTCCATCAGACTTATATTTTACAGTGAGCACACTAATTAATTTCTGGTTCATGTTTTGACCAGTCTCACTAAAATGAGTACTGTGGAACCCACAGTTAACCAAATGACATGATTTCACATTCATATGAAAGTAGTCGTCCAGATCTACAATTCCTATCTCTGGAGATTTTTCTAAATATGGCTTCTAAGGGCCTCAAAATAAGCCTACAAAAATTGGGCAAAAAGTGTGACAGAATATATATATAAATCCTTAATTATATGACATTATTAAAAACACTGTTCATCGTCCTTGTCCAAAAAAAAAAAAACAGAAAAACGCAATTTCCTGGAGCATTTTCTTCCATGGATTCCGGCCACCACAAGAGGTTTCCGGCCAATCCCCCAAGCCACCACCTCCGTCCGGGGTAGGGCTATCGACCGACGGTGAGAACTCGGCCGGAGGTGGCCGGAGTAGCTCTCCCGCCGTTTTCGTTTTTCAAGCATGAACATGTAAAATTTGAAATGGTGGATCACCATTTCTTCATTGTTTTTGAAAATGGAAAGAAGGGGAAGCTAGCACGGATGAAGAGGGGAAGGAAACTTGCCTCAATCAAGCTTGATGGTGGACTTTTCCCGAAATTGCCATGGCCGACGCCTCCATTAGAGCACCTTGCCGATCTCCCAATTCAGCATCGTTTCCTTCACTTCAAAGCTCCATCCCGACTCCTCTCAGGCTTCTAAAGCTGATGGTGAGCTCAGTTGAGAGGGATGGGGAGTATTAAGTGGGTTGCCATTAAGGCATTTTCGGCCAGCTCCTTGGCCGCCCCTTCCAGCCAATGGAACTCCATCCCTACTGCCCCAAACTGAGGGAAATTACTCCCCAGCTCAGAGGAGAGCTTAGGGAATGCAAAGGGGGTGCCATTTGGCACCCATCCCTTCAATTCATCCTCCTTGTTTCCTTGTCTTCTTCCTCCAATTTTGACACTTGGACAAAGCCTCCTTTTTCTCCAATTTCGATTTTTCAGCATGCTAATGGTCTGGTCACCATGTGGGCTGACCACTTGAGCCATGGGATTGGGCTAATACTACTTGATTTGAGTTTTGGGCTCACTTGACCCAAATAGGCCAAATTGGGGATTTTTGGGTTTGGGCTTGACTCAAGCTCACACCACTTAATATGACTGACCCACATTATTGTCTTGGACCCTATGGACCCATTCCAAGAGGAATTGAGTCATGGTGGGGTCATATGGGGCTTGATTGCAGTTATTTGCCTACAGGGGCAATTTGGGTATTTTGGTGATTTTGCCCTAATTCTCCAAAATTGAATGAGCACCTTGGCTCATCTAGGTCTCATTTACTTCCCTTGGTGTTTATGGAGGGTTGTGCTAGGTCAATTTGGCAAATTGAAGGTCAATTTAGGGTTTTAGCACAAATAGATCAATTCGGGGCTTTTTAGTAATTGGCCTAATTTCCCAAATTGGTAGCCCTATGATGGGGATTTTGGATCCATTAGGTCCCCTAGGGAGGTTGCCATATGATGGTGGGTCCATTTTGATCATTTGGAGTTCAATTGCCCTCATTTATGGAGGTTTGACCCAGGTGGCCTAAAGTTGACTTTAGCAAATTTGATCAATTGGGTTTGACCCCAATGGGTCCTAAATGACCCAAGGGATTCCTTAAGGTGTTTAGGAAGAGTTGGTGGGGTCAATTTGTCATTTTGAAGTCTAATATCAAGTCATAAGCCTTTGGAGTCAAATTTGGCTATTTGCACACGAAGATGATCTTCACTTATTCACCTTGGTTCTTAGGGCCATTTTGGTCTCTTAGAGGAATGTCATGACCTTGACATGACAAAATGCACTTTAGGGGTCTAGTTGTTCTGGGGATGTTACAGCCTCGCTCCCTCCTTGGGCGAGTGCTGCTGGGGCGACTAGGTCTGAGTCCTACTCGCCGAGGGCGAGCTCTCTTGAAGCGAACTCGCCTGGGGCCAGATCAACTCGCTTCGCCCTGAGTGAGAAGGAACTTTGTCGATCATTGGGATGAGCTATTGGCATCGATACGAGCTATAACGTCGATAAGAGCTATGACTTTGATAAGACCTATGTCAGGGAGGGGCGTACTCGCTTCACCAAACCCTAGGCGAGTAAGACCGCCATTGGGTCTACTCGCTAAATACAGGTTGTACACAATCTCCGCTCTTTGCGAGCTCGTCAGAGGTTAGAAAGAAAAGTCCAACCCCTTATTTGCCGAGATCGCGTGCTGACTGAGCCTTCCTCTATAAATAAAGTGGGGGTATGCCTTTGATCCTTCATGCTGAGATGGCTTCTGGAGGAGGTTTTTCCATCACTGCCAACCGGGTGCGTGCTGAAGATGAGTCCGAGGCGGCCGCTGTTCTAGACCTTATTGGCGAGTTCCTCCCCTTGCCTTCATAGCTCTACGAGGAAGAAGAAACATAAAAGGAAGAGGTTCGATCCTGATCCACGCGAGAAGTCTTCTACCGACCCTGAGTCTACTACGAGATGCGGGCCTTCACCCAAGAGGCTAGTTGCCCCGCCTATCACCGAAGAGCCCAACGTTGGCTTGCCTCTTCAACAAGGCAAGGGCGAGATCGAGACCAAGACTAGTTGGGTGGGGGTGCTGGACAGCCTCCAGATGACACGGGCGCTCCGCCGCTCCCTCATGTTCGCCCCGCCGTGGTACCAGGTAAGGACATTGCCTCCTCGCCTGACTAAATTGAGCCAATCTTAACTCTTTGTTCTCTGCAGTGCCTTCTAGTCACCAGGTGCAGCCTAAATAAGTCACTGGAGTATCGTCGAGGGGCCTAGCCACCACGTCTTCTTCGGTTCCAGAGTGAGCTGGTTTGGCTCCGACCCCCCTCTCGCAGATGTCTCAACATCTGTCCGTCGTTCAGCCCACTCGCCCTACCTCCAGAGGGAAGTCCTTAATGATGGGTTCCCTACCTGGAGGGACAGGCGTGGTACTTTGCCTGCCCGCCTCTTCCGAAGGACTTCGGACGGATCCGCCTCGGCTCATCCCACTAACCTGCATTTCTGCCATTTTTCTCACTGTCAGTCTTCTGTCTCAGATAACCATGCGTCAATCTCCTCTGCTCACTCGCCACCCACATACTCACTTATGGGATCCCTGCCGCATGCGGCGTCCACGCCTTTGAGGGAGCACCTTGCAGATCCACCGGGCTTCAAAGAGGGTTCATGGGCTCGCCTCATCGCCATCCTCCAAGCCCATGACTCCTTCCTGATGGCGATGCTACCCTCCGAGGTGAATCAGCGGTTGGTCGATCTCGGTGATCGCCTTGCGGAAGCGGAAGACTTCCAACTACAACAACAGGGCGAGGAAGGTCTGTTCGCTCGGGTAGCAGATCTGGAGGCGAGGCTGTACGAAATGGAGACTCGCCAACAACCCACCGAGGATGATCTACATTGGTTCACACAGTTGGTGGGCTCTGTGGGCGAGGCCTCACAGTTAGAGGAGCATATCAGGCGAGGCGAAGAGCACATAAGACGAAGCGAGGAGATCCTAGAGAGGGCTCATGAAGACCTACGAGCGGCCTGTGGAATTACTTGGAGAGCTCGCCATCCCAATCGCATGCATCGCCGAGGTCAGGGTCCGGTGGGTTGCGGTTGAGCTCCTTAGGAGGTCTTCCCCGCCTTTTGATTTTTTTGACGCCTGACGCAACGTTGTACTCACGACCCTCCGGGTCCTTATAATATGTAGGCGATATTTTTATACTTAACTCTTTTGTACTCACACTATGCGCTTAAAGAAATCTTATTATTCCATTGCCCTTTCTGTTTGATGATTTCTTCTCTTAATTCTCTGGTCTTTTATTCTTACTCGCGTGTCATTAAACTGGTTTCTCGCTTAAACGTGCTTGCGCCGCCGGTCAATGTACTCGTGTGCGACTAGGTTAGGGGGCGGGGGCTATAAATAGAGGGCCTCCCAGAGTGGGAGGGTGCGCTTTCATATCTCTTTCACGCACTCTCTCCTTCTCGAATCCTTCCCACAGACCCCCCTACTCATCGCCAACCACGGTGAAAGAGCCTTCCGAGCATGGACGCGCCTTCTGCGCCCGTAATTTCCTAGCGCATAAATTCCCCTGCTCCCAGACCCTCAGCGAGGAGCTGAGCGATGTCGAGAAGTGGTACCTGTCGTATGGCTATACCGCGAGGCGGCCAGGACCCGACGAGTTTCTCAATACGCTCTACAACAGAGAGCTCGCCTTCCCCCTAGCCCACTTCCAGGAGGCGCTGAGATTGCCCATGTGGCCATAGGTCCGTCAGGTCCTTCACTACTTCGGGTTGATCGTTGCGCAGGTCAACCCTAATATGATAAGCATCTTGGTCGCCTACACCTGCTACCTGTGCGAGGAGAAGATCGAGTTCAACCTCTGCACCTTCTGCAAAGTCTTGACCATAAAGGCGACCAACAATGGCACCCTATTCTTCACCAGCATGTGCATCAGGGTCGCCGAGACACTTAGCAAGGTCCACCATTAGACCGATAAGTTTTTCTTGGTGCGGGGCAACTTCGGGAACATTCCCTTAGCTCCAGTCCAGAAGACAGAATCGGAGTTCAGATCGCCACGCCTGAAGGGGGATGCGCTGGACCTTTACCTCTTCCTAAAAGAGAAGGTCATGGACGTCGTCTACCTACGGCGAGGCGTGGACCAACTCGCCTTCGTGACTCCGGGAGCGGGTAAGTCTTGGATAATACTTACCACGCTATTCTTGCTTTATATTCTTGGTGGGAATGGACTTGAACTGTCCTCTCTTCTCTTGCAGGTGAGCACATCATCCCTACTCGCCCCCTTGTGATGCCTCGTGACAGCCATCGAGCGAGATCCACCCTGAGGGTGTTCTCGCCGGGGCTGTGGTAGCGGTGGACAGCGAGACGCCTCCGGCTGCTGATAAGGGGAAGGACCGAGTCGACCCTGAAGCTGCCTCGACAAGCAAATTTCAAGGGGAAAATAGGGAGCTCCATCCCTCACCCTACGGTGAGCCCACCTCCAAACACCTCGACCCATGCAAATTTTGGGCTGGGGATGAGAGTGAGGACTCCATAGGCAACCCCCTACTTGTTGGAACTAGTATTTGGCCCAACAAGGAGTTCGGACCCCTGTAAAGGGGGGCAGCTAGCACCTACGGATCCCAAGGTGAAAACTGACCGGAGACTTAGAGCTAGACACAGACCCTTGGATGCAGAGCGGAGGTCCCACCAAACACCCAGAAGATCTTTAGAGTGCTTTCCCTCCCAAGCCAAAACTGAAGCTGGGCACCCTTGGAGAGCCCGAGGAGCTAACCAAAGAACATAGGGAGGTAGAAGCCAAGAATTGGAATCGGAATCCTCTCCAAAGGTTCCCTTCAAGGTCTATATATAGCTTTTCTCTTCTGGTCTGCTAATAGCATAAATACGCCTTTTGGTTATACTAACCGCACCACAAAATGGTCTGTTAATAGCCAAACTCCGCTCTACTAAGAGGCTATGAGCAGACCACCAAGGGTATCCAGGTAATTTCACCCTCGGATCCCCCTAGGAGAGTGGTCCGTGAAGGCACCACTCGCCTGACCTCTCACACCTACGAATGAGTGGTTCGGGAGGACACTATTAGCCGGGTCTTCATTCTTCGGGACGAGTGGGGTCCCGCCCTTCATTCGCCCGGCTACTGGTATATCCTCCCTTTTTATCATGCGAGTGCCCCGCGAGTGGGGTCGCTCTCTCCCCAAAACTCTCCTGCCCCATCCTGATCTGGGCGAGTGCGCTCCTTGCCTGATCCTTTGCCCATCGTAAGCATAGGGGGCCCATTCGACAAATACGGGGTTGTACACAATCCCCGCTCTTTGCGAGTGAGGTACTCGCTCGGAAAGAAAGTCCAACCCCGCATATTTGGTGAGCTCATGCTGACCTGGAGGGAATATTTTGGTGGGGCCCTCCACTTTGCTATATATATCTCACGTTGTAGAGTTTGCAATGCATATTCCCTCCACCCTTTTCTATTCTCCTTCTTGAGCTTTCGTAGCCAATGGCTTTCATGAGGCCGTCGCCGAAACCACTTTCCCAGGAAATGCTGGACCGACTCGCCGCGGTGCGAGACAAGGACTCTTCCCACACCGCGAAGTATGCCTTCTAGCTCTCGGACAAGAGGGAACCTACCTCTTCCTACCGGCCTATACAAGCCAAGATGGTTAGGATGGGACCGATGAATAAGAATCCTGCATCGGAGACCCCCCTCTTCTCGCGACATTCCCAATAACTTACCCAAGGTAACCCATTTCCCTCGCCCTGTCGATACACTGGCTGGTATGATATCTCACGGACTATCACCTGCAGGAGATGCCGACGACGGGAGGAGCCCCTGAGACCAGTCAGGCGGGTGTCGACGTGCTCCCGCCTCTAACTGAGGATATCCCGCTGGTTCCGAAGTCCCGCCCTCCGGCCACCCCTGGCAGGATCCTCCCTGAACCAGGTAAGACGTCGTTGTTTTCTAGCATAATTCGACCTTTCGCCAACTTATCTATCTCGCTTTCTCCCTGCAGCCTCCACCTTCAGGACTACAGGACTTCCTGTGACACCGCGTGATCCTCCTCTGACACCATGAGATCCCCCTACGATGCCGCGTGTCTCTCCCGCTCCTGAGACGACTGCCCTTATTGAGCTGGAGCTAGAGCGCTCGGACGAGAGGGTCGCTGGCCACAACCCCCGGGTGCTGACCACGCCACCACCTCTACCGCCAACCAGGAACCGCACCGCCCTGGGATGGGGAAATCACTCCACCCCCTAGCCAACCATTTGCAGGGCAACCTAGCCCCTCTCGCCGGCGTCAAGACAAAGAACCTATGCCAAGTTAGTCACTTCACTCGTTGTAACTTTCTTTTACCGAGATCACTACACCATGTTGATCTAGCGTTTGCTCTTGCATACTTTCGCAAGGCCTCACCGATGGACCCTCAATACAAGGATGGAGAAGGAATGTTCTTGCCTCCTCCCTCCCCTTGTGATCTTTCAGACTTCCTGGGCGATCCTGCTGATCCCGGGACGATGAAGGTGCGAATGACGGAGGTTCTCGACAAGCTCATCTGGATACAGCGAGACCTCGCCAACCAGATCGATGGGCAACGGGCAACCCTTGAGCGTCGGCTAAGCATTCTCAAGTGAGAATACATGCACCTTATCAGGGAGATGGAGCGCCAAGGGGGTGGGTGCGAGGAGACATCTCCTGGGAGGCACATCGCGCAGGCTAGAGACCAGATGCACCTGGTTCCCCAAGAGCTTACAGTAGTAAGCGCGTATTACTACCCACGAGTGCCTCCGAGGACAGGGAGGTGAGGTCGGGGTCGATGGCAGTAGGTACAGTATTGAGTCTACCGTCTCTCGCTCCCTGTATTCTCCCGCACCCTTGCTATTTCTTTTCTCTTCTTTTATGCGTTGAACAAGTCAAGACCTGTTGGGTCTCGCAAACAATTTATCTGTCTGAATGTTGTATATTCCGTGACCTCTATTATTTTGCCAAATGCTATATTCCTGACTCTTTTACTTTCGTTGTGCTTTCACCTAAAGTGTCTTGCGCGTCGTATTCGCCACCTGGCGGCGACCGGGGTGTAGGCGGGATGGCCAGAATTCCGAGGCGCCAGGGTAGCGCAGCCGTTATCCACACTCTGCGCCTTGAGCATTTCACCAATTTTCTATTTTTTTTATAAATAGTCAGCCCACCCACTGCCTTTATAACACTTTATTCTCGTTCCTCCCTTGCTCTCGCACCAGCACTCACCCTTCTCTCTAGTATTCTTGTGATACCTCCTCCCTTTCAAACTCTACAATGTCGAACGAAGCTGATGGTAGGGGCAAGTGCGCTCAGCTTTTCGCCCACCATGACTTCGAGAACTGTGACCTATTGGAAGAGAAATTCACCATGGCGATCGCTGACTATGTTCCACCCCGATACGTTGCGCGCCGCCTGGGGAACTGCGGCTGCATCAATAAATTCTCATCGAGGACTCTCATCATCCCCCTCGATCACTTCGAGATGGGATTCTACCTCCCTCTTTGGCCCGAGGTGCGCCAGACCCTGTGTTATTTCGGCGTCATCCCCATGCAGCTCAATCCCAACTCGATCGCCATGCTGGTTGCATTCGCGTGCTACCTACACGAGGAGGGTATAGAGTTCTCGCTCCCCGTCTTTTGCAAACTATTCAACTTCCGAGCGAAAGGCGGGGTAGCCCTTCTCCGGCCAGACCACCCTAAAAGTCACCGGCACGGTCAACAATAACCACGACTGGGTCTGGCAATTTATCTTCGTCACCGGGAACATTGGCAACATCCCTCTCGCGCCTAAGCAAGAGGACGAGTCGACTTACCGGCCGCCGTCGCTGGGGGGTTATGAGGCCAAGCTCCACGCATACATCCAGGAGCAAGTCATGGATGTCGTCTTCCTGCGGAAGCACATCAATTCGCTTCCTCCCGTCCTGTTGGGAGAGGGTAAGGCAAACTGATCCTGCTTTACTTTCCGCTTACCTTTTCTACCCATCCTTCTCTTAACCATTATGATACAGGTGTGCGAGATCTCCCTCTCCATCCGCCGCGCGAGATTGTGGAGATCCCCGACGCTTCCTTGGCTCTTGCGAAGTCTGCCGCTAAGGCTTGCCGCGAAGGTCCCGCTCCCTCCAAGTCCAGTGCCCAGAAGCGAAAGCCCGACGCGGCTCCTGGTACTTCTTCCTCCAAGTGGCCGAAGCCCTCAACTGCCAAGGAAAAGGGGGTAGCCGCCGAGACCCCTGAGACGAGTGCCCCGATCATAAGGGAGACGATGGACACTGCCGCAAAAGTGGTGCCTGGGACTTCCAGCGCACCAGCCGAGTATTCCGTGAGACCCCTCCCTAGAGATCATCGCAACTTTTCCATGGGCGAGAAGTACATGGATGAGGCCGGTTAACCTCTGGTGTTGTGGGACCGGAAGGCCAACCAGATCTCCATCTCTTCGCTCCTGCCTTCCTGGCTGGAGCAGGACAGCACCAGCGGTGAGGCATACGCCCTCTCCTTCGTGCTCTATGGCTGGGAGAACGCCTCCATCTATGATGTCAAGTCCACCCAGACCCTCGCACATGAGGCTGCGCGTGCTCAGCCGCGGGCCTTGGAGCTAGCACATATGTCCTCGTGCAGCAGCATCACTCTCATGCGAAACCTCATCGAGGTGGAGAGGACGCAAGCCGAATCTTCCGCCGAGGTCGTCTCCTTGAAGGGTCAACTAGACGCCCTCAAGGCCCTTCTTGCTGAACGCCCCGTCCATGTGGTAAGCGTTGTCACAAGTACTTGCGCTTTTGCGCCTTTTCCTTTCGCTTTCTTTCCCTAACCTCGTCTTTTCCCCTTTCTTTGAGAGCACCGCCAACATTAATATCCTGACCGCGCGAGCCAACATACTTGATGATCAGAACAAGGAGCTGCGGGCCGAGGTTTAGCATTTGCGAGATGAATCTACCTCGCCGCCTCCTGGAGAGCAGCGCACTCGGCATCGATACACAAATTACGAGATCGAGGTTATGATGCAAGAGATGGACCAGGGAGCGGCAAGGCATGTGATAGAGACGTTACGCCATGTCGGGATGCTGAAGGAGGGGAGAGAGGGGTCACCGCTCGTGATGTTCTGCCCGAGCTCCTCATTCCAGTGAACGTCCTGGTGGGTGAAGCCGATCTGCAGCAAGAGGATGACGTCGTCTAACTAGTTGTCGAGATCATTGAATCCTCCAGCGAGAAGTCCGGCGACCTTTCTTGAAGAACATTTAGTTTCTTTTCGCTTTTTCCCCTTTTTGATTGTAACATGTCTGGGGCGTGACCCCCCTTTTGTAAATAGGACCTTTTGAAGATGTAATGGAATGAACTTACACGTTTGTCTGTGTCTCTTGTGATTTTGTGTTTCTATTTCTCATTCGCTAGTTATTTGCTAACCATTCGCCTACTCGCCAACAGTGTGTACTTAATGATTGCTTGCTCATTCACATGCTTGCTTGCGCACTCGTGTATCGCTGGTTCTGGGTAACAACTAGGATGTTACCGCTCCATAGGTGTGTCGTGCCATTGTAGCCCACCCGTGCGTGTTCGTTACGCTTGGGATATAGGTGATCGCGTTGATTTTGTCGAGAGTGCGACCCCGCTGAGAGCGCACCTCCTACCAAATGATCCCCACACCCTTCCTTCAGACGAGTGGGTACTTCGTGTTGGATCTTGCGGCGCCCTTATAGGGGGAGCGTGAATAAGGGCTAAAATTTACTTTGATAATTTTTTAATATATTATGATAATTTTAACGGATAAACAAGTAGATTTTTAGACAACCCAAATAAGCACTTAGAAAATCTTAAGAAATTGGAAATCAAATTTTATTTCCACAAGTGATGAATACAAAGGATTGTCGATCTTAATAAAGCTTAAAATCAAGGCTATGATAAAAATATAATTCTTTTCAATTTACTGGTCCTTCAACCAAAGACCGGCCAACTATAGCGAATCTCTTCCTAGATCTTGCTACTAGCCTCCCCTAGATCTCCCCATGATCTAGACGCTGCACACAAGGCGGCGATTTACTCCTAAGCCGCACAAGGACCTAGACGCCACACACAAGGCGGCGATTTCCTCCTAAGCCACACAAGGACCTAGACGCCACACGCAATGCGGCGATTTCCCCTAAGCCACACACAGACTTAGACGCGACGCACAAGGCGGCGATTTTCTCCTCCGATTACAAAATGATAAGATAAAATACAAAATAGAAATTCAGATATGAAACTCCCTAAATATGAAGCTCTGAAGACGACGCCGAATCCTTGCAAAGATTGCCTGAGATACTGCGCACGAACCGTCTCTTCTTCGCTCTTGAACGTTCTTGCCAAAATGGGAGTTCTCGGAGTTCTGGAGCTCTGTGGATGGAATGCACTCAGGAAAGGACTTGGAGATCTCCAAAACTCTGAAATGCACGAACAAAATGAACCAATATATAGAAATTCACTATCGCCTGGGCGTCATCACTGTCAGAATTCCGACAGCGCCTAACTGCCGTTCGTCGTGCTGTCGTGCGAGCGGTTGCCGTCCGTCGTGCTGTCGTGCAAGCGGTTGATCTAACTTCTGGCCTGTCACCTGGGCGACATCACTGTCGGATTTCTGACAGCGCCAAACTGCCGTTCGTCGTGTTATCGTGCGGGAAGTTGTTGTAACTTCTCTGCTGTCGCCTGAGCGACATTAGCTGTCGGAAAATTTCGACAGCCCCAAACTGCTGTTCGTCGTGCTGTCTTCTATTTTCATTCGTCGGAATTCGTCGGGAGTTCTCGAGAACATTCGACGAAATGACTTAGCCGCACATTTTCCTTCACAAGTGTGCCTTGTTTAACTTCTGTCTGCGTTCGTCGATATTCGTCGGGAGTTCATGAGAACATTCGACGAATAGACTTAGCAGCAGAAATTTCTTCTTTAAACTAGAAATTTGGCTTCTGTCTGGATTCGTCGAGATTCATCGGAACTTCACGAGACATCTCGACTAATTGACTTATCAAAAATTTCTTCTCTTCTGAAAGCCTGCTCCACTCCTCAAACTTGAAAACCTTCAGTTATGAGTATATGAAGTACACCCCAATAGAGAGATTACACATGGACCAACACTTTGTTCTACATAATGAGGGATTACATTGTCTAGAACTGTGTTTGGTGATCCATTGCAACCTGACTTTGGTGTGCACTTAGCATTAAAACCTGTCATCACATATCTAAACAGAAATCATCAAATACATCATCAATTCAATTTAGTTCACTAGGGGACATCTTCAAATCCAGGTAATTGTGGATACAATACCCAACACCCATGAACGAGGACTTGTCTCCTCATTGAACCTGTACAACCTGGACACTATAAACACACAAAAGACTAGATCAAATACAACACGATATTTGTTATTCTCAAACCAAGAGATGCGGAACATAGGCTCCAACAATCTCCCCCTTTTGATAATAACAAATACCCGTATGAGAAATTAGTGAGATTAAGACAATTTGTGCTTATAGATAAGTGCGGTAATAAGATATGCATGAATAACATATTAAGAGCGTGATAGAATTGAAAGCGATAATGCCTACTCTTTCTATATCATGTCCTCCCCCTACATTAGTGTCTCTTATAAACTACTCCCCCTAAATATCTATTTTACTAGATTTCTCAATTTATTCTCCCCCTTTGTTATTAACAAAAGTGGGTAGGGATGAGTGTATATTTTTTAAGATAGGTAAGGAACCATTTATTGAAGGATTTTCATGATCGAGCATATGATAGGGTATGCACCTCCTATATGATTACTCCCCCTATAAATATACACATTTTTTGAGTTTAATATCATTATAATGCACTCCCCCTAAATATTAGATTTATGCAATTTAATCTCCCCTTTTGGTAGAATCAAAAGAGGGTTTAGGAGTGAGTATGTATAATAAGGAGTAATATATTTTATGTCGAGAAGAAAAATAGGATGCAATCAAAAGCTTGTTAAATACTACTTGTTGAGAAAATATAAGTATGATGTAACATAAAGTAGTAAGCAACATAGCTAACATGATAAAGTAAGCATTCTATTTTAAGATACCACTTGCTTAAAGGAAAACACGGTGTTAAAAATAATAAGCACTCTTAAACATAAACATCATTTTAGAAGATAAAACCATATAAAGGATAATGAGTTTCAATTTGAAAAGTTGATGTTTGAGTTAAAGATTGAAGAGATGCCATTCCATTAAGATAAAAAATTGCAAGCATGATTTCATAATATCAAGAAAAGATACATAAACTACAATGTATAAAATTTGCATTTCAAGTAAACATAAACATTGTAGCGGTCATGCTTTGTTATCTAGTGCATTTACTTAAGTTTGTAGAGATTTGAGTAGATGAGCATTAGGATCCAATTCTCATGAGTAGAAGTTTTATGAAAGATAATGAGGTGTACAAAGTAGTGTTTTGATAAAGTATACAAGTGAATCAATCAAAAACACATGACATATACAATGAAATAACACAACATTAAAATACACAAATAATATTACTTCCACACTATTTCAATGCACATGAATAAATAGTACAACTACCAAGGTGCTCTGCACACACAATGCTTATTAAGACTTATCAGGGTGCAAAGTAGTGCTTGGGGGATCACTTTTATACTTTTTAGCTTTATTTTCAATTTTTTTTTTGCGATCCGGTGTACTAAAGAGAAGTGGTGTATAAATTGTTTGCTACAAGACACTTTACAATTCTTAGCCAAGGTGCTCAACTTCACAATGCTCATTAAGGCTTATCAGGAGGGTGAGTAGTGCTTGGTGGAGTTTTCTTTGTCATTCATTATTTGCTTTTTAGTTTAGTGACTAAGGACTCCGAATTCACTTGTTTTGCAAACATAGCATTTTAAAACACATTTCTCTAAAGAATAAGTGCATGAAAGACAAAGAATTGTAATAACCAATTCAATGTTGTGTAGGTAATCTATTTAGGCATTTTAATTATTTATGTTATTACACTACACAATCATGTAAGAATAAGATTGTAAACACATGTAGGTTATCAAAAATAAGTGAGTGAATGAATCATTATCAAACATAATGCATTACTCATACTTAGAGGCATGCCAAACATTTCTACACATGTTTATCTACAATCAATTTCATTGCACATAACACGATAATTTTCAAGGCATGACAAATACAAAACAATGTTTTTAAGAAACTTGAAAGTTAAATTAAACATTGTATTTAATCTTTAATTGATATAATTAATCATCCATCCTTGACAATGGCAATGAATAACAATCAGTTTTTTTTTGTATATATGCACAAAATAATAAACACTCATAAAGAAAAACATATTTTTGTTCTTTGAAATTGTTTTGTAATTTTGTATTTGTTTTTTTATATATATATATTCTCTAGAAATCATAGAAGTCTTTAATAGCCCTTTCAGTAAATGATATTCTATGCCAGAGAAATAAACAAAAATAATGTATGAGAAAATACATATATATATATTTTTAAAAGAAATAAAATTTTGTTTTAAAAGGAATAAAAAAATAGAAAACTTTTTACAAACACACAAAATATTAAAATAATACCAGAAATAATTCAAAACAAAAAAATATTTTGGAGCAAAGGAGCTAACGCCAGACATTAACTTCTTAACGCCAAAACAGAACTGCATTTCTTGATGTTTTGAAAAATATTTTTCTCAATTCATTTGTATTATAAAGAGACCTTCCTTCAGTTGAAATTTCAGAGTATATTGATTAGATTTGAAGGCTCTTTTAGCATGTATTTGGTGATTTTTCAAATACTTGTGTTTGGTAAAATCATTAAAGCTCGAAATATTAAAATATGCAAACACATGATGCAATGTTAGAATAAAAAAAATGCATGATTTATGTATAAAGAGTGAGATAATGTTCTTGCAATGAATATAATATAAGTATATCTAAGATCAAGATACCTTAACTACATGACTACACTCTAGCCCCGTAATAAGTGACGGATGGGCATGAGGAGCTGCACACATGCCGTAGGTTGGGGTGTTAATCCCATATGCATACAAAAGATGACGCTCAACCTAGCACTCTTTCCCCCCAGTGCCTCTCAAGGCCCCACTGGAACCCTCCCCGGTTAAGGACAAGACATGACTTAGAGGTTAGGTCTCTAATGCACACAATCCTACGCCCTCGCTATTGTGAGACACATGTCTTAGGTTTATTGATTATGGACATACTAAGCGTGTAAGCCTTAAATATATTAACTGTGTTATAATTTCATTATTAGTTTTGGATTTACAATTTTATCGAAGATTGTTGATTTTAAATCCATTTAGAAAGTTTTATTCATGCAAATAACTACAAAGGAAAATAAGATTTTCATATTTTAATGATATAATTTACTTTAGCATTGCAAGATATAACTAGCATGAGCATTGATTTCTATCTATGGTACATGATAATGCTAGTGTGATGAATTAGGACAACATGGTGCAAAGCTAAGTAAAGATGGACAAATATAAGATTGAGTTGCATGTATTCAAACATAGAGTTTTGAATTTTCATAGACCTAGAAAGAAGTGACAATTCTATTTGATTTCATCTTATTGATATCAAGTTAATTCATAGGTCTAAAGATAATGAGATTCATGCAAACAATAAAGATGCACATCACACACACAAAACAAGATATGAAACTATAATACCAATTGCAATCATATATTTCATAATTCCTAAGGTTGATAGAATTAGTTGATTTAAGATAGGTCTTGATGGATCATGAATTATGATATATGATTATAGTGAATTTTAGCATAGGATATTAATAGATCATGGTGGTGATTGTGAAATCATATTCATCATTTTTGTATATTTACTTTTTGATTTTAATTTTTAGAAATTAGACAAAACAAATACAAGGTATTTGACAACAATGATAGTAAAAATAAATTTTCAGAGAAAATCAGAATTTTTAGGAAAAAATACTACCGCCAGTGGTAGTGATAACGCCTGGCGTTAGCAATAGAGTTACTATATTTGATTTAAAACACATTGTTTTTGATATTATTTGATTCTGATTTTTCTCGATTATGATTTGCAATATAGGGGCTATTATATGCAGCAACGAAAAATAGACAAAAATGCAATTAGTTGCGCATTTAATATTTTAGCCTAAGACCCCTAAAAATCCATTTAAATCCAATTTTGAAAGTAATTTCATTAGTCTTGATAATATCATTTAGAAAATTTAGCATTCAATTTATAATGATAATATAAGACATTTATAGGCAAAGGATTTAAAAAGGATAAAACAAAAAGAAAAGATAGATCACTTAAAAATTATGACTTTATGTTCAATTTAATTCAATTTTGATTTGATAAACATTAGGCTTAAAATGTAAAAGTCATATTTCATAATATATCTAAGTGACCTTAGCGTTTTGGCTCAAAAATAAGAAAACAAACAAAAGAAAAAAACAATTAAGCATATCATGAAGTAGAGTACTGATATTTCATTTTTAATTAATTTCTACTTCATGCAATATAATGATTCCTAGTGAATGAGAGACTTAGGTATCCAAAGGGGACCAAGTGTGATGGTTCCTTTGGGTACCCAAATACATCGTGTAGGCTTTTGAAGAGATAGTGATGAATGGGCCTTTACAAGTGGAGTTAGTGTTTCGTTTTTAATTTTGGGCCTCCATTCATACTTTGGTTGTTTATCTTTTAAATTCATATTATGATTATTTGACTTCTTTTTGGAATGATAGTTGTTTGAAAAATAATTCATTTGGGATTTATGTTTATTCAAATTATTTTTCAAAATACATTGATGTTGATAATCATAATGAATTTTATTATATTGATTCTTTGAGAGTTTATAAGAGTGATGGTATTTCTTAAAAATTGAATGTTGAAAAAGTGGGTTACAATATGTTTTAAATGATTGGTTCTTATTTTGATGATTTTCATTTTCACTCTTTCTTATATACGTACTCTTATAATATGAAGTTAAGCTTTTAGACTTTTGATAATTTGATAAACTAGAAATAAAAGATGTTTTATTATATGAAAAGTTTTGAATAAACATTTTTAATGATTCTAATTTATCCTTTAAATTATCATTTTCTTTTAACAAATTTTCATTATGCTCTTTTGAAATTAAAAGACCTTTTTCCAAAACCTTGAGTTCTTCTTTAAATGTATTATAATCAAAACAAGGTTTAGCATTTTCAATTAAAGAGCATGAACAAGAATTTGAAACATCAATATAAGATTCTACTTTAGCGTTTGCTTTTAAAGTTTTATTTTCTAAACGTAATTTGGAATTACTATGTTTCAACTTTGAAATTTTACGTTTAGCAAATTTAAGCACATGAAATGTAGAAATAGAATTAGTTACTAAAAGAGAAGATTTAGATTTTCTTACCTTGCTATATTTTCCGTCTTCTCTTTTGCTTGATGTTTTAGCATCAACTGAGTCCAATATTGTGACATTGTCTTCTTCTCTTGGATCCATAAGGAATTGCTCACAGGCATCATCTGCGGAAGGAAGACTATAAGAATTCTCAAGAAATTTCCAAACTTCATAAGCATTAGGAAGTGTATAAATAAGTTTGAAAATATTTTGATCTAATGCACAATATAGACTATTCATTGATTTGGCATTTAAAAACATTTCATTTTTATTTAAAATATTTGGGGGCATTTAATTGTAATATTCCAAACTTCAATATCCAAGGATTTAAGAAAATTTTTCATAAGTATTCTCCACCCATTATAATTTTCACCCATAAATAATGGTGGACAGAATGATTTTTCATTTTCATAAAAATTATTCCCTCTAGAAGATGCTAGATCATGAAGCGCCATTATTCCCGGCTGTGAAGCCGTATTGGAATAACCTCACTCTGATACCACATGTTGGATCTTGCGGCACCCTTAGAGGGGGGGGGGGGGTGAATAAGGGCTAAAATTTACTTTGATAATTTTTTAATATATTATGATAATTTTAACGGATAAACAAGTTGATTTTTAGACAACCCAAATAAGCACTTAGAAAATCTTAAGAAATTGGAAATCAAATTTTATTTCCACAAGTGATGAATACAAAGGATTGTCGATCTTAATAAAGCTTAAAATCAAGGCTATGATAAAAATAAAATTCTTTTCAATTTACCGGTCCTTCAACCAAAGACCGGCCGGCTATAGCGAATCTCTTCCTAGATCTTGCTACTAGCCTCCCCTAGATCTCCCCATGATCTAGACGCTGCACACAAGGCGACGATTTACTCCTAAGCCGCACAAGGACCTAGACTCCACGCACAAGGCGGCGATTTCCTCCTAAGCCACACAAGGACCTAGACGCCACACGCAATGCGGCGATTTCCCCTAAGCCACACACAGACTTAGACGCCACGCACAAGGCGGCGATTTTCTCCTCCGATTACAAAATGATAAGATAAAATACAAAATAGAAATTCAGATATGAAACTCCCTAAATATGAAGCTCTGAAGACGACGTCGAATCCTTGCAAAGATTGCCTGAGATACTGCGCACGGACCGTCTCTTCTTCGCTCTTGAACGTTCTTGCCAAAATGGGAGTTCTCGGAGTTCTGGAGCTCTCTGGATGGAATGCACTCAGGAAAGGACTTGGAGATCTCCAAAACTCTGAAATGCACGAACAAAATGAACCAATTTATAGAAATTCACTGTCACCTGGGCGACATCACTGTCAGAATTCCGACAGCGCCTAACTGCCGTTCGTCGTGCTGTCGTGCGAGCGGTTGCCGTCCGTCGTGCTGTCGTGCGAGCAGTTGCTGTAACTTCTGGCCTGTCGCCTGGGCGACATCACTGTCGGATTTCCGACAGCGCCAAACTGCCGTTCGTCCTGTTGTCGTGCGGGAAGTTATTGTAACTTCTCTGTTGTCGCCTGGGCGACATTAGCTGTCAGAAAATTCCGACAGCCCCAAACTGCTGTTCGTCGTGCTGTCTTCTGTTTTCATTCGTCGGAATTCGTCGGGAGTTCTCGAGAACATTCGACGAATTGACTTAGCCGCACATTTTCCTTCACAAGTCTGCCTTGTTTGACTTCTGTCTGCGTTCGTCGATATTCATCGGGAGTTCATGAGAACATTCGACGAATAGACTTAGCCGCAGAAATTTCTTCTTTAAACTAGAAATTTGGCTTCTGTCTGGATTCGTCGAGATTCATCGGAACTTCACGAGACATCTCGACGAATTGACTTATCAAAAATTTCTTCTATTCTGAAATCCTGCTCCACTCCTCAAACTTGAAAACCTTCAGTTATGAGTGTATGAAGTACACCCCAATAGAGAGATTACACATGGACCAACACTTTGTTCTACACAATGAGGGATTACATTGTCTAGAACTGTGTTTGGTGATCCATTGTAACCTGACTTTGGTGTGCACTTAGCATTAAAACCTGTCATCACATATCTAAACAGAAATCATCAAATACATCCTCAATTCAATTTAGTTCACTAGGGGACATCTTCAAATCCAGGTAATTGTGGATACAATACCCAACACCCATGAACGAGGACTTGTATCCTCATTGAACCTGTACAACCTGGACACTATAAACACACAAAAGACTAGATCAAATACAACACGGTATTTGTTATTCTCAAACCAAGAGATGCGGAACATAGGCTCCAACACTTCGGGTGCACTCGCCGAGCGAATGCCTCCTCTGTTGGGGGCCACTCGCACGTTATGACCCTTAGGATTTTCTCTTCCGATATTTTTCTTGTCTTCTTGCCACTGAGAGTCAGTTTCCCTACCAGCTGGGTGAAAGCCTGACCACGTTACTCCCTAAGCCCAGCGTAACATTTTTCTAGCCAGCCTCTCCGCGAGATCGACCTGACCCACCGGCTAATGAGAGCCCGATAGCAGAATCGTCCAGGGCAATCCAGCATGAATGTTGTTACCTTGCCAGCCTCTCCGGAGATCAATCTGACCCCATCAACTGTAGGATCGGTAGGCGCCCTTAGAGGGGGGGGGGGGGGGGGGGGTGAATAAGGGTTTTAAAAATTTATATTATATTTTGAAATACTTGAAAGATTAGGAGATTGAAATAGTGATTTAGAATGAAGATCTAAATTGTTTTATAATGAAAGAGTAAGAAATAAAGAATTTAGGGAAATGAAAAGTAAATCAATTTCATTACAAAAAGTGACATGATTATTATTGATAAAAATTGATTATAAAACTAGATTTCTATGACGCTAGAAATCAAAGGCGAATAAGTGAAAATCCCTTTCTGTTTTTTATCCCGACTCGTATCCCCACGAACCGGTGGCCATGGCCTATCCTTCCCAGGATACGGTCTCAAGCCGCTCTAGCCAATACTTCCCCGGATATGGCCTTGAGCACCCCCTAGACCTAACCTAGATCTAGTCACCAACACAAGGAGAGTTTCTGCCCTAAGTCCTACCTAGAGATAGTCGTCAACATGAGGCAAATTCACTAAATGATTACAAGAAAAGATGTGAAATAAATAACAACAATATAAAACTCCCTAAATGGATCTCATGGAGAAGTAGACGAAGACCCGCAGAGTATGATCGTAGTCGATGCGGTCTTTCGTCACGGTGATGAAGCGTGTTGAAATCTTCTCCAATGATCTCCTTAAGCCTTCATTGATTTGTGGGAATATCTCTTTGAATCTTCCTCTCTATGTTGTGTCATGAAGCTCTGGAATTTAGGATCATAAGAGGATGAAGAAGACGGATCCAAGGGGTCCTTTTTATTGCCTTGGAGCTAGCGCCTGCGCTATCGCTACCGCCAGTGCTATCCCAGATTAGGAAATATTCTCCGCGTGAGAATCCTTCATTTTAAGCAAGTCGGACGCCTTCCTCTATTGCTTTGCGCTACCGCCTGCGCTAGTAGATACCTCCCACGCTAGGTGCTATTGCCTACATTAGATGCTATCGCCTGCGTTAGATGATATCACCTGGCGCTAAATCCTTCTATATCTGCCTCCTGAAATTGCTCTAATCAGAGCTAGCGCCTGCGCTAGGTGCTACCGCTGGCGCTAGTGAACATATTGGAATTCTGGCTTCAAACTTTGGGGCAACTGATGAGTCTCCATTATATACATAATTTAGGACTCATTTAGGCTTATTTTCATGCATAGGTACTACATATTAAGTTGATTATCGTTCATATTGGATTAGTTGTTCATTTGCGTAGATAGTACCTTCCTTAGCCTAGTTCTGTGTGTTATCGTGGATGTTTCCCTTTTATTCTTGTTGGTGCATATTTTATGCCGCTGAGGAGCTTTGTTTCTATGCCCCAGCAGATATGTTTGAGTTTCATGCAGGTACAAGGATCATGTGAACGCCCGGAATTGTTCGGGGTGAATCTTGGCCTAAAAAGCCAATGATTGTGCGTTTTCCTTCGCGCACGATCAAGCGCACGACCAATGGTCGTGCGTTAATTCCACTTTTCATCCCGAGCGGTTCGCACGATCAGAGGCCTTCTTCGCGCACGACCACTGGTCGTGCGCAGCTGACCGTGCGTTATTTCCTCCCTTTTCTCTGCTGCAGGTCGGCCGCGCACGATCACAGACATTCCTTCGCGCACGACCATTGGTCGTGCGCCACTGACCGTGCGCAGTGTTTATTCTGCTCCTTATTTAAACCGCTGCTCCACGAATTTAGGGCATTCAGCAGTTCCGGGGGCGCGATTCTTCCGCCGTTTTGGGCGATTTTCATCCCATCTTCATCCCCATTCCATTCCAATCATCCGGGAGACTCCTCCGGCGACCAAGAGTTATTTCTCTACCATCGGGGAGCCCTTCCGGCCGTCAGCAAAGCTTACTTAGCGAGTGTTCTTCAAGTTGTTGCGGAGAAAGTGGAGATCACCGGAGAAAGTGACAGACCTCCAGCGCTGGAAGCACCCCTCGACCGAGTTCGGAAGCGGATTGACAACCCGCTATTCCGGCCGTGACCGACGACTCTCCTTCTTGAGTGGTTTTCTCTTAACTTATCTTGTATAACTAGATGAATATTTGTGTAATGCACTTGAATGATTTGTTTGTTTATGAATGAATTATTTGGTGTTTACATAATCTCCTTTGTATTGCTCTGTGTTGCATTCGCTTACACTCCACTCCACTCTACTTCCACATACACGTTCTAGCTAGCTCACCCTAGCAAAAGCTAGAGGTGAGAGTGAAGAGGTGAACTCGACCCTCACAAAACCTCGCACTGTGGCCATTTCACCCGCTTACCGAAGCGCGGCATCGCGGCCGCTGCACTCACCCCCACTTTGCGAAGAGGTGTGTGCGACCCTCAATCGTCACAGTTACTTTCCGTCCATGCGCCTTCCGAAGCACGGCATCGCGGCCGTTGCATCCATCCCGCCTTGCGAAGCGGAGTTTTGACCCGCATTTCTTATTTCTGCAATAGTCTAGATCACCCATCACAAAGCCCTTGTTTTTACTTTCTGTTACTCGTCATAACAATCGCCTCACTCTATTTTCTTATCACCACATCCTGCATTCCTTGAGAGATTGATACTTGGGGATAACTTCCCATTTTTATTACTTGAGCGACCGGTGTACTGCCGTCGTATCGCATTTCGTGCCTGCTAATTAGCAGTGCCGAAACAGCGCATCAGCAACCTTCATATGTTATCCTTGAGTCATATGGCTTTGTTTCCTGCACACTTAAACACACTTGATCAAATACATAGGATTTGTTATTCTCAAACCTAGGAGATGCGGAAGACCATGTTCCAACAAACTCCCCCTTTTGATAATAACAAATCTATTAATGATAAAATCAGAGCATTAATATATAAACATGATGAAACCTACTTGTGTGAGTGTGAGAGTGATGACTTAGGATAATTGTTGATTTTAGTATTTAGAATTGATCCTCCTAAATACATGCTCCCCCTAAGTGAATGCTCCTAATATGTAAGCTATCAACTTAATTAATCATGTTAGTTTTCAATTTTGATAGCGGTGAATATTTATCATGTTAGTTCTCCCCCTTTTGTTATTAGCAAAAGAGGGTAAGGAAGCAAGAGATATACAAAGAGGATTTTTGATAAAAAAAAGATAAGACATGATCGAGCTTTTTAGAGGAAATGATAAGGAGTTTTAAGCATAATAAGGTAATGATGTCCAAGTAACCAATCTACCCAGAAAATATCTCTACACCCTAGCCCCGTACTAAGTGACGGATGGGCATGAGGAGCTTCATACATGCCGTAGGTTGGGGTGTTAGTCCCATATGCAAGCACTAGAAAATACTCAACCCAGCACTCTTTTCCGCCAATGCCTCGCAAGGCCCCACTGGAACCCTCCCCGGTTAAGGACAAGACATGACTTAGAGGTTAGGTTATCTAATGTCTACAACCCTACGCCCCCGCTATGGTGAGATATGTAATCATGGGATAATAATCATTGGAAACATTTAGCGTTTGAATGTAATGATAAGTTCATAGCCTGTGGGTTTATTTTTTTATTTGAATTTTTTACAGAAAAGCTCACATAGCTAATTTGAAATCCATTAATACATCAGAGTTTTAGCATTTCAGAAGACTTAACATTTTGAAATAAATAGAAACATCCTTGTAGCAATTAGGAACACAAAACACAATTTGATTTGAAATTCAATAATAAGAAGATGTTTTTATAAGTAATATTTCACTTGTTGGAGGAGTGTTTAGCATAAATTTTTTTATAGATATAGATCCGAGTTTTTTGCATAGAAATGATATTCGTGCTAGACCAACCAATGTAAATTCTACCAAGCAAGTCTACCATTTGTTGAAAAAGGAATTTTGAGATTTAAGACTTTGATATAAGCATGAAAGCGCAAGGTAAAAAATATATGGTGATGATGCGGAAGACTTATAGAAATACAAGAAACATCTTTTTGTAATCATGTCTATTCGTAAGAAGATATACGAGTTAAATTCCAAAAAAGGAAGATGTTTTTGTAAATCATTTTTCATTTAAAATCTTTAAGTAATAAAGTAACCAAGCATGAAAGAAGGATATCAAAGAGAAACTACTACAATATTAATTCACAAATTCAAAACATACCAAACATTGTAGAAAGCATACTAGGTTATCTAGTGCATTTATAAATAAGGAGGAGTATAGAATTTAGCATTAGAATCTAATACTCATGAGAAGAAGTGTTATGGAAGATAATGATGTGCACATAAGTGTATTTTGAATAGAGTAAACAAATGATTTAATCAAAAATATAAGACATATGTAGAGTAAAGTGCACAATAAAACACAAATAATTTTACTTCCACACACATCAATGCACATAGAAAAAATGTACAACTACCAAGGTGCTTTGCACACACAATGCTCATTATGACTTATCAGGGTGCAAAGTAGTGCTTGGGGGATCACACACTTTATTTTTCAATATTTTTTTTTGTGATCCTGTCTACTTAATAATAAGTGGTGTAAAATGAAGGTTTGCACAAGACATTTTACTATTCTTTCCAAGGTGCTCAACCTCACAATGCTTATTAAGACTTATCAGGAGGTTCAAGTAGTGTTTGGTGGAGTTATCTTTGTCAATTTTTTCATGATTTTTGTTTTGTACAAAGATCTCCGAATACACTTGATTTGCAAACCAATGTAATTTGAAAGGACAACCACTTTTCTTAAATGTTAAGAGTGCAAATAAAGGTGGTGTAGGTAAGATAATTATGCAAAGTTTGATACAAAGTTGCGCTGTATAATTGTGCAAAGTTTGATACAACTAGGTGGGTATGAATACTACCAGACCTAGGCCTATGTACGCCTCAATGCTAAGAACACACAGCGGAGCCCCTGCGTACTGCTTGACGCTAAGAACACACAGCGGAGCCATCAAGGAAAAAGAAGGGGACTTGGGTAGGTGAGCACCAAGAGTCCAACCCAACCGGTCTAGAGTCTAACTGCCGGCTTCTGTCGGTGTCACGACTAGCAAGCCCGTAGACCCGCCACAAGTAATCCTCCAAACAAGATCCATTCACCACCATGTGTAAGCCATGCAACCCATGCAATTCCCATGCACACCCGTGCTATCAAGCACCCAGGGACTCACCAAAGGAGTCTTCTCCTTTTCATATCATACAAGTCAACTGATGCTAACTAGCATCCAAGGCCCCCAACAACCGGGCCCTTAACATTTCACCACAAGATATAACAATATCTTATAATGCACACCAAGCCATCAATGCTACTCATACCGGGTTGTCACGACTCTAAGCAGTAGCGCGTGCTTCACATGGAAATTACCTTACTAGTTCCTGCAGGACTACTTGTGCGTACTGTGCCATATTCATATTTTACTAAATATGTAAGCCCGAACATATCACCAATATTCAATCGTATTACATACAATTCACAACGTGTTTCAACACGATTAAATCTATCAACCTTATGGAGAGGTTATCACCATTCTACACCATCCAATAGATTATCAAGCGATATGAACATTAATTCATACAGGTCCTTTTTACGATTCCACATACATCTTACAATTGAAGGTTCATTCAAGGGGTCATCTTAACAGAAATAAATCAGAAATCATTATCACAAGCTAATGCTAGCATATACATGATTCATACAAAATTCCGGCCCAAACAGGCTTCACATTCAACATTTATATCCCCTTCCAGTTATGAAATAACACGGCAATAACTTTAATACTACTTAATCATAAATTATAAATTTCAACAGGGATGTACATATTGTTATCACCTATGTCTCCACCAATTTTCAAGAGCATCCAACCAATATAATAAGAGAAATCCACAAAATACTGCGATCGGAAGTGTTATGACATAGTTTACTAAAATTGGATTTCTGGGTGCTACAGTTGTCCAAAAATTGTGATCCACCCCAATTTGGAAAGCTAACATCGAGGGATACAACATTCATGTTGAGTCCTAAACCCAAATCCAAGTGGGTCCTATCAAAAATCTGCTCTGAAGTCAACTGCAGAAATCTAGACAGCAAAACAACCTGCATTGACCACCTCCCAGCTTTCTGGACAGTCCACTCAACTGGGCTTATAGGGAGCTACAAGTCACTTCAGAAAACGGATAACCTATCGTCGGAAAGCTCTTTCCGAGGGCTACAACTTTCATGTTGAGCCCGAAGTCTAATTCCAGTGAGGTCAAGCCTACAAATTGGCTCGAACCCAACTGCGCACAATTTTCCTTAATAACCAAGTGCAAAGCTATAAATTGAAAACTTCATTAGCAAGGGGGCTATCATCACATTTATCACACAATTATGTAATTAACAACTCTAATTAACAGAGGATTATTCATCATCTTCCCCAAACAAAATTAGGTCATGTCAACTTTAAAAATCCCTAAACAATCATTCCCCTCACTCTCCATCAACGACCATGAGTTTGCACCAAATCAAATCCCATCTCTTCCTCTTGAAGAGAAGAAATGATTCCAAGAACCTCGCGGCGAACGGTGCCCTAAATTTGAGGTTCCGACTTGGTCTTCCTAAGGAAACTCCATTAAAGCTCACACGAGAAGCTCTCTTGAGCCTTCATCTCTCCTATTGTGATCTAAGAGGCTAGCACCAAGGGAGAGGGGAGGAAGTCACCTGATTTTCGGCCGACGTTCGCGGTCGCCTCTTCTGCGGCATGGCGGCAGTTGGCCAAAACTGATTAAAGGGTCCTGATCCACATAAATATTCAATCTGTAATCAGTCAACATCACCCAAACTAAAAAGAAAAGGGAATATCAGACAGCTGATCAAGGTAAAAGCCCCATAATTAAATCTCCTAACAGTACCCCAATTAAAAAGGGGAATAAAATTTAGACAACAGAACTGATCCTCCCAAGCTCATGAAAATGAGAACCATTTCTACAGTAGGAGTTGGCCAACAAAGCTAACTTTATCAAGAGAAAAAACCCCAAGACAACCTAAAAGCTCACCGGTCAGAAATCGAAAACCAACCACACAGACATCGGCCAACTCGACACACCAGCATGGAAGAGAGGACTTACAGTGAGAGTAGATTCAGATAATCGCCAGTCCGACGAAACACCAACCAAACTGTACCAACACCAACCCTGAATCCAGCAATAACCTAAAGATCCCTTGCCAGATCTTGCAAAACGAAGAAGAGAGAAGGAAGAGGAAGAAGAAGAAGGTGAAGATCAAGATGCCCCCTCGGGAGAAATGTTAAGCCCTACTTCTAATGCCTTGCGTTGGAACCCCAAGGTTCGGTGTCAGCCCCCTAGTGGACAAGGTATCCACTTCTCAGCCAAAAAAATAAGCACTCAAGTTTTTATTGGGCGACGGAAAGAAGACGCGCAGAATTTAACAAATGCAGACCGACGTTCGACAAATTTAAGCAAATTCATCGAACGACGAACAGCTACAGGTTCGTCGAATGATGAACAGTAAATTCATCGAACGACGAACAAGTAAGGATTCGTCGAACGATGAACAGCTACAGATTCGTCGGGCGCTGAACGACTACTGATTCGTCGAACGATGATGAACAACTGCCCTTCGACGTTCGTCGAACGGAAATAACTTTACCGGGGCTCATTTTCTACCTGCTTTATTTCTCCCATTGACACCTAAACGACTTGACCAGTACTTTATGACACTTATAATCCAAATTATGCACAGAGAAATCTGAAGTGTCTCTCATCCTGATGCAAATACAAATATTGTAGTGATAAGACATAGTTGGGTTATTTAATGAAGGAGAACAATCAAACAATACTTATTCGACTGCATAAGGGCAACATAATAACAGAACTGTTCTGAATGAGCCAAACAAACAACTCCCATCCTCTGTTTCCAGCAACGCTCCAAGAGAATAGAGGAATTAGTTGCAGCCGGCCAACAAGAGGACCACACAAGACTTCTCCCCGAGTAATTAATGATGAATGGCAGTAAATAGGAATAGGTATCCCTTATGTTAGCAGCTCATAGTAAAATGAGTTCCCTCACCTTAATAAGCAGACTTTCATTGCACCTTTGATCTAAACCCCCTGACATTATGCCCTTTCAATCCATCAACTACCAAAATGATGTTACTAGCTCAAGGGTTTAAGCTCAGGAAGCTTTTATGTTTCCAAATAGTTTCCAAATTCCGCACGTGATCGTCCGATAATGCTTATCAATTGGTTCTAGTGATATTATGAATCTATATCGAGTCTCAAAGTAAAGTGAATCCATGACTCTATACCTCGCATGGGTTATAATCACATCATTCCCTTCTAATAACACATGACCCTGAGTCAGGTGTTACTTTTATCTCATGATTTAAATCATTTCATTTAAGGGCTCCTAAACCGTGAACATAAACCTTATCCAACGGTTGGGTTTCGGTACAGAGGCTTTAGAAATCTTCTTTGTCGAGGTAAAACGCTACACGTACTCTTACTTGTTCGTACAGAGACATATTCATATCTCACTAAATAAGTGCAACTTATCATCAATATCCCCTTCACGGGTTCAATTCACGGCGTGTCTCAACACCCTTGACGCTATCACCCATATTGAGAGGTTATCACGAATCAATTCATCATTGTTCACGTACTATTCAAATAAACAAGATCTAAGGGAAAATGAAGTCGATACGTAAATAGTCCAATAAACGAAGGGACAAGCCCCCGTACGTTTTTGCACTAAATTTCTTCCACCGCCCATATGGTACATTCATCTCACGTATGGGCACAAACCTTAGGGGCATATCTTCCTCGACTTAGATTTCTTACCCTATAGATCCTCGTATCTACGCACTTATATATCAGCCGTGATGTAGAAATTCAAATTTTTACGGCGACGACCAAGCTGCATCCCATTGTAACGAGAGCATGTACAAATAACATCCAACCACCCAGTACATTTACATATATTTGAACTTAACATGAACCAAGGTGCAAGGCTCGGGATGATTTCCCTTCGACACGGGTTATGCAGACTACCAAAAATAAGGCATACTTCACAATATGATAAACTAAATCAAATCTATTTCAAGCGCCCTACCATCCCTGCCAACGATCATCCATGGCATTCATGTTTATTTTATAAAACCTTTTAGAATTTTAGAACATCGATCAAGTCGTATTAATCTTGTTGACTCCACCGCCTAACTCTTATTAATTTCCCAATGTCAAATAATTACAACACTAAGGGAATGTTCACCAAGAATTTCCAAACTCAGGGGTAGTGTATTATCATACCCGCAATGCATGCACAAAATTTCATTAACTTCCCAGCTATAATGTTATTACAACATAGCTGCATATCCCCAAAGTGTAGATTTACTACTCTCCTCGTTACTTATCCACATAATCTTAGAACAATATAAAGAAAATGATTATCTTCAAAAATGCTTTTCCTCTCTTATTCCGCTAATAAAATTCCTATCAACCCAAACATGGCCTTAGCAGTCTGCTTTGCTTAAGGTGAATTAACTCTCAAGGATCAAAACTTCCAATGTCAAAAATTACAAAGATTCTAACTCCTCAAGGGATCCAAGACGGTACATAACTAACCCAATAAACGAAGAGATAAGCCCCCATATCTCTTCGACTGAGTTTCTTCTGCCACCAATATAACACATTCGTCCCAAAATGAGCCTTCTCTGGATCCGAATTCTTATCGTAACTTCTCCATATGAAACCATCTACATAAATAGAAGTGAGAGGTATCCACATACATTATAAAAGACATGCTTGGTGGCCTCTTACTAAGTTGATGATAGATATCAGGCACCAATCTCATTGAGATTGCCCTAATATTTTGGGTAAGGTGATAATATTACTCCATATCTAGGATAGAAATCTCAGGGTGTGAGTCTCTAGCATCTACACTCACGTTAAGCTCTTCCCTTAGTCAATCAAGGTCACTTATTGCTTGACCCAATCATCCCCAAGATCGGTATAAGGTTAGGGTATAAGCTCTTCCCTTAGTCGACCAAAAATGGTATCCTAGTTAGGTTGGCATCAATCTTATGCCAAACCAACTCTAATGGTTGGAATGGGAATACCAATTACTGTCTCGGAGTGAGCCAGCATTTGTATGTAAGGGTACGAGTTTGGCTTAGGTTGGCACTTTCTATAGGTAAAATTGGACATACTTAATGTGAATCACACATGGGCACACCACCGCTTCCGCTGCAACAGTTTGTCCTCAAACTGATTTAGCTAGCAGGTGTGGCCTAGTGGGTTAATGGACTTCTTTATCTTAGGATCATTGCAAGCTGATACAATTTCTAATACCCCCTCCCGGAACACAAGACACGGCCGAGGGGAGTCTTATGCCCAGGACAGCCGCTTTGCGGAAGCGCCAGCACACGAGATAGCCTCCTCCACAAGACGCCTATCCTGCCGGCTAAACCAACTAAACAGCGCCAACCCATTAATAAAAGAAAGCATTAAAAGCCATATATTCACAATAAGTAATAATGTCCAAACAGTAAGTACAAGAAAGACAGAAAGCTACACAAGCTCCTGCAAATCATCAGAGTATCAAGCTAAATGCCCCAAGGGCTACATCTCAAAACACCCACTCGCCTCTGTCACTGACGGTAGCCAAGGTATCATGGTCTCCGGCCCTGTCATCCTGACCTGACTATCCTCCTCCAGCACCGTGCACTGCTTCTCTAAGGTATACTCCTAAAAAGAGGGACGTAGCAACCGTTAGTCATAAAGACTAAGTGGCTTCACATCCGCTCCCCCGACGACTCCAAGGCACCGGGCGGAAGGAAAGGAAGAAAAGCTGCAATATAAGCAATAATATATACAAGTAGGTGACAGGAATGGTTGTTCATATATGTCGGTTGTTCATATATGTCAGTTGTTTAAGTACCCAAGTACTTGCAATGGCACTACTAAGCTGTTCATAAGTATATAAGTAGCAATGGTTGTAAATGCAAGTACTAGTAACAGGTATAAGAAGCACAACTAACCAGTGATATAGCAATGACAGAATGTAAGCAAGTAATGAAATAGTACAGGAGTAAGCAGTTCATATCGTACCTTAACTTATATGAATGCTCATACAAACTTATAAGTTAAGGTTTCCAATTTGGGACCCATCATATAAAAGAGCCCATACTAATTTATATGATGGACCTGATGCGGTGCAATGGTATGATTATGCAGGATGAATGCAATGATTATGATATGATGAACTCACCCATGCACTTTGCTATGTCGACATAGACCTGTAGTTCCCACTTTTCGAGGGTAGCTAACCACTCAGGCACCTCGCGTCGTGGCCAGACGGAGACTGTGGACCGGGCTCCTCCACAACTAGGTGGGTATGAACACTACCACACCTAGGCCTATGTACGCCTCAACGCTAAGAACACACAACGGAGTCCCTGCGTACTGCTCGATGCTAAGAACACACATCGGAGCCATCAAGGACACAGAAGGGGACTTCAGTAGGTGAGCACCAAGAGTCCAACCCAACCGGTCTAGAGTCTAACTGTCGGCTTCTATCGGTGTCACGACTAGGAAGCCCGTAGACCCGCCACAAGTAATCATCCAAACAAGATTCATACACAACCATGTTTAAGCCATGCAACCCATGCAATTCCCATGCACACCCGTGCTATCAAGCACCCAGGGACTCACCAAAGGAGTCTTCTCCTTTTCACATCATACAAGTCAACTGATGATAACTAGCATCCAAGGCCCCCAACAACCGGGCCCTTAACATTTCACCACAAGATATAACAATATCTTATAATCCACACCAAGCCATCAATGCTACTCATACTGGGTTGTCACGACTCTAAGCAGTAGCATGTGCATCACATGGAAATTACCTTACTAGATCCTGCAGGACTACTTGTGCGTACTGTGCCATATTCATATTTTACTAAATATGTAAGCCCGAACATATCACCAATATTCAATCGTCTTACGCACAAATCACAACGTGTTTCAACATGATTAAATCTATCAACCTTATGGAGAGGTTATCACCATTCTACACCATCCAATAGATTATCAAGCGATATGAACATTGATTCATACATGTCCTTTTTACGATTCCACATACATCTTACAATTGAAGGTTCATTCAAGGGGTCATCTTAACAGAAATAAATCTGAAATCATTATCACAAGCCAATGCTAGCATATACATGATTCATACAAAATTCCGGCCCAAACAGGCTTCACATTCAGCATTTATATCCCCTTCCAGTTATGAAATAACACGACAATAACTTTAATACTACTTATTAATAAATTATAAATTTCAACAGGGATGTACATATTGTTATCACCTATGTCTCCACAAATTTTCATGAGCATCCAACCAATATAATAAGAGAAATCCACAAAATACTGCGATCGGAAGTGTTATGACATAGTTTACTAAAACTGGATTTCTTGGTGCTACAGTTGTCCAAAAATTATGATCCACCCCAATTTGGAAAGCTAACATCAAGGGCTACAACATTCATGTTGAGTCCTAAACCCAGATCCAAGTGGGTCCTATCAAAAATCTGCTCTGAAGTCAGCTGCAAAAATCTGGACAGCAAAACAGCCTGCATTGACCACCTCCCAGCTTTCTAGACAGTCCACTCGACTGGGCTTTTAGGGAGCTACAGGTCACTTCAGAAAACGGGTAACGTATCGTCGGAAAGCTCTTTCCGAGGGCTACAACTTTCATGTTGAGCACAAAGTCTAATTCTAGTGGGGTCGAGCCTAAAAATTGGATCGAACCCAGCTGCGCACAATTTTCCTTAATAACCAAGTGCAAGCTATAAATTGAAAACTTCATTAGCAAGGGGGCTATCATCACATTTATCACACAATTATGTAATTAACAACCCTAATTAACAGAGGATTATTCATCATCTTCCCCAAACAAAATTAGGTTATTTCAACTTTAAAAATCCCTAAACAATCATTCCCCTCACTCTCCCTCAACGACCATGAGTTTGCACCAAATCAAATCCCATCTCTTCCTCTTGAAGAGAAGAAATGATTCCAAGAACCTCGCGGCAAACGGTGCCCTAAATTTGAGGTTCCGACTTGGTCTTCCTAAGGAAACTCCATTAAAGCTCACACAAGAAGGTCTCTTGAGCCTTCATCTCTCCTATTGTGATCTAAGAGGCTAGCACCAAGGGAGAGGGGAGGAAGTCACCTGATTTCCGGCCGACGTTCGCGGTCGCCTCTTCTGCGCGGCAGTTGGGCAAAACTGATTAAAGGGTCCTGATCCACATAAATATTCAACATGTAATCAGTCAACATCACCCAAACTAAAAAGAAAAGGGAATATCATACAGCTGATCAAGGTAAAAGCCCCATAATTAAATCTCCTAACAGTACTCCAATTAAAAAGGGGAATAAAATTTAGACAACAAAACTGATCCTCCCAAGCTCATGAAAATGAGAACCATTTCTACAGTAGGAGTTGGCCAACAAAGCTAACTTTATCAAGAGCAAAAACCCCAAGACAACCTAAAAGCTCACCGGTCAGAAATCGAAAACCAACCACACAGACATCGGCCAACTTGACACACCAGCATGGAAGAGAGGACTTACAGTGAGAGTAGATTCAGATAATCGCCAGTCCGACGAAACACCAACCAAACTATACCAACACCAACCCTGAATCCAGCAATAACCTAAAGATCCCTTGCCGGATCTTGCAAAACGAAGAAGAGAGAAGGAAGAGGAAGAAGAAGAAGAAGGTGAAGATCAAGATGCCCCCTCGGGAGAAATGTTCAGCCCTACTTCTAATGCCTTGCGTTGGAACCCAAAGGTTCGGTGTCTGCCCCCTATTGGACAAGGTATCCACTTCTCAGCCAAAAAAATAAGCACTCAAGTTTTTATCGGGCGACGGAAAGAAGACGCGCAGAATTTAACAAATACAGATCGATGTTCGACAAATTTAAGCAAATTCGTCGAACGACGAACAGCTACAGGTTCGACGAACGACGAACAGCTACAGGTTCGACGAACGACGAACAGCAAGTTCATCGAATGACGAATAGGTAAGGATTCGTCGAACGACGAACAACTACAGGTTCGTCGGGCGCTGAACGACTACTGATTTGTCGAACGACGAATGACTGCCCTTCGACGTTCGTCGAACGGAAATAACTTTACCGGGGCTCATTTTCTACTTGCTTTATTTCTCCCATTGACACCTAAATGACTTGACCAGTATTGATAAGAAAAGCAGAATTTAACAAATAACCAGGATTCTAAACTAGCCAACTAAATCCAAGTTTATGAATCCAGATTTTTTTTGCAAGAACTCTCCAGGTTATTAGCCAAACAATACCTATATATTCATCCAAGTCACTAATGAAATGCACAGAATAATCATACATATATATATTTATATTTTATCTATCCAGATCACTAATGAAATTCACAGAATAATCATATATACATTTTATCCATCCAGATCACTACTCATAAAATATGCAAGATTAGCCAACTGAAATGATTAGGAACTAGCCCAATGAACCAAGCATATATAACCAAGAATTTTGTGTGCATCTGAACCAGGAAATTTCGGCATATAGCCGGGAATTTCTAGCATATGAACCAGGGGAAATTTCAGCATTATATTTTTGTGCAAACATAACAATAGGCAGCAGCTATACAATATAACGCAGAAGAGTAATTATTGAACGCGCCAACTTTAAAATTTGTTTTCCAAAAAAAATACCTCCACTAGTCATCAAAACACTTAGATGGTAAATACCACACTCCTTGAATATTTTCATCATAGGGGATTTACCAGTTTTCCAACTTAAACACCTCGGGGTCTTAGGGCTTCTACCGAGTCTGAGTCAACCTCCGGTGACACAACACACTCATGAGGGGTCTCGCGCACTGGGATGTTACAAATCCAATAAACGAAGAAATAATTTCGTCGCCGAAATTTAGGTTGAGGTTAGGGGGTTTAAGTTCAGATCACAAAAGTCATCTGGAGTACACTTTAAATCCCACTCACCACTAGTGAGGGTTACAACTCATTCACATCACCTCACTTCCAATTTCTCCCGAGTGTACTTCTGTTATACTTCATGACATTTATAATCCAAATTATGCGCAGAGAAATCTTAAGTGTCTCTCATCCTGATGCAAACACAAATATTGTGGTGATAAGACATAGTTGGGTTATTTAATGAAGTAGAACAATCAAACAATACTTATTCGACTGCATAAGGGCAACATAATAGCAGAACTGTTCTGAATGAGCCAAACAAACAACTCACTTCCTTTGTTTCCAGCAACACTCCAAAAGAATAGAGGAATTAGTTGCAGCCGACCAACAAGGGGACCACACAAGACTTCTCCCCGAGTAATTAATGATGAATGGCAGTAAATAGGAATAGGTATCCCTTATGTTAGCAGCTCACAGTAAAATGAGTTCCCTCACCTTAATAAACCAACTTTCATTGCACCTTTGATCTAAACCCCCTGACATTATGCCTTTTCAATCCATCAACTACCAAAATGATGTTACTAGCTCGAGGGTTTAAGCTCAGGAAGATTTTATGTTTCCAAATAGTTTCCAATTTTCGCACGTGATCGTCCGATAATGCTTATCAATTGGTTCTAGTGATATTATGAATCGTTATCGAGGCTCAAAGTAAAGTGAATCCATGACTCTATACCTCGCATGGGTATAATCACATCATTCCCTTCTAATAACACATGACCCCGAGTCAGGTGTTACTTTTATCTCATGATTTAAATCATTTCATTTAAGGGCTCCTAAACCGTGAACATAAACCTTATCCAACGGTTGGGTTTCGGTACAGAGCCTTTAGAAATCTTCCTTGTCGAGGTAAAACGCTACACGTACTCTTACTTGTTCGTACAGAGACATATTCATATCTCACTAAATAAGTGCAACTTATCATCAATATCCCCTTCACGGGTTCAATTCACGGCGTGTCTCAACACCCTTGATGCTATCACCCATATTGAGAGGTTATCACGAATCAATTCGTCATTGTTCATGTACTATTCAAATAAACAAGATCTAAGGGAAAACGAAGTCAATACGTAAATAGTCCAATAAACGAAGGGACAAGCCCCCGTACGTTTTTGGTCTAAATTTCTTCCACCGCCCATATGGTACATTCATCTCACGTATGGGCACAAACCTTAGGGGCATATCTTCCTCGACTTAGATTTCTTACCCGATAGATCCCCGTATCTCACTTACATCCATCTCCCTCTTCTCCCTCTACATCCTTACCTTTATCGAAATCCTCTTCTTCCTCCATTCCCTCTTCATTTTCCACTTGGAGAGCAGCGGCCTCAGGAAACATTGATGAAAAGTTGACACCCTCTAGAACCAGGATGCCACCGTCTCGTAAATTGGAGATAGTCATCTCAACCGCCTCACTTATTTCTTTTAGCATCACCTACCGGTAAGCTGGATTATTTTCATCATACATTTCATTTTTGGTTTTCTGCAAATAAAGTTACAGGTTAGGTCAAAAGGAAAAAAAAGGAATAGCAGACCGAGCGATCTAGGTACCTTAAGCTCGGCTTTAATAGCCTTGTTCTCCTGCATGTATCTATGCAACAACCTCCCCATATGATGGCAAAAGACCTCATGTCTGATGCAGGTCTGCGAACACATATCGGGGAAAGATTGTCTTCCCAGCTATAGACTTCTTTAAAATTCTCTTCGCCATATAAGACAGCCGAGACCATGCCAGCATGGCGGGATAGATCACCACCCCAGTTCGGGAGGCATGTTGAAACTCCCACGCATTTACCTTTTTTGTCCCACTTCATCAGCGGTCTCCCCATGATATCAGTCATGGAGCGCCTATACCCGTATAAATCAAAGGATTTATCAGAATAGCTCGAAGATCCAGCGGTCTGGGTTTGATACCGCTCTTGATCTCTTTTTAGCCTTTTCCCCCTTTGAGTAAGCTCACCTTCCGGAGCATAGGGTAAGGTAAGAGGAACCTGCAAGACCGCTGCAGGGAAAACTTCTTCATAAGAATGAAAGATTTGTTAAGAATCAGTCTAAATATTAAGGTCGCAGGAGCTCACTATGTTTTTGTTTGATGGAAGAAACTTGCGCCAATGTACCATGTAATGCTATAGATCAGCTTTGCGGTCTTTGCGCATCTCCTTGATCTCATCATCAACTCCAGAGAGGGACTTTGGCTTTCATAAGATCGATTCATCTCGAAACTTGGGATGAGTCCGGAGACCGCCCAACCTTCCCTGAAAGATCAAGAATCTCTCCGCCTAGTTGGAGATCACAACTTTCAGACCGCTGTAGGTAAAATACAGCAGGCCCTTAAAATCTTCCCTCCTCAAACCTTCCTTCAGCATCTTCAAGGTGAAAAGAGATCTAAATAGATCCAGGGTAAATATCACTTTGACTGATCTCAAATAGCAGATGTAAGTGAAGATCAGCGTGATGGAATTTGGTGGAAGTTGCCCATGAACCAGACCGAAGAACTTGAAAATCTTCTTTATCTCCCATGGCAAAGGAAGGCAAAAACCATGGTTGAAGTGGTCGATCGGAATAGTGATCTCATCTTCTCCACAGTGATTGAGACGTTCACCTGCGGCGGGAAGACGGATCATTATCTGCGAGCTCATTGGGTTGTCCTTTAGAAACTCGTGAAACTCAGCTTAAGAAAGACGGCAAGGCTGCTGTTCAGACTCAATAAAAATTTTGCAGGCAATAGCTCGCGCTGACACCATTGTTCTAAAGATTTCAGACCGCTTGAATGAAGAGTTATAAGGAAGCGTATTAAATGACTCCACCAACTGGATATTTATAGTTCTAGGAGCAATCAAGATTTAATCATTACAAAATAATGAACTAAAGACCGCTGTCTCACATCACGCGGTATAATAAATCAAAAAAATTTTAGAATACACAGATATGTACATAAACAAGAATCTCAGACCAGAGACCGCAACAAGTATCAAACATAATATAAATATTAGATCGAGCGATCTGATAATAAAACTTCCAAGGGAAAAAAATAATTCAAACTAAAAAATAGAGGTAAAAGATAAAACGGACTGCAAAATATATACATAATACAATAACAGATCTCAAAGTCACCAAAACATAGTCTTCAGTTTTTAAGAACTAATAATCGCTATATCAGAATATATCAAAAACTATCATAAGTCATTTCAAATGATCCTTCCTTTTCCCAAGATAAGCCACCATGTTCTAAAGTTTGTTGGCCGCAGTAAGTGTCATGCAGATGGCAGTGTTAGCGACAACAGCATATCACTAAAGATCGCTCACATCTCGCTTCAACTCTTCCCAGTTGATGAGTTCTTCCTGGTCCACTCGATCTTCAAGGGGAGCAGTTGATGTCCCTGAAATCAAGGGAGCAGGAGGTCCCAACCTCAGTTGGGAAAAGGCGGTATGCAAGGCGTCGACCTTACCTTTGAAGATAGTTGTCCTCTTCTTTTGCCTCACGGAGCCTCTTGCGAAGATCAACCATTTCATCTTCGAGCTTTTTTCTACTATCTCTTTCTCGATGTTCGAGCGACCTCCGTAGATTGATCAATTTCTGGTCACATTGAGCCATGACCGCGCGGACTTCTTTAACAGCATCCTCTTTCTTTAATTCGGCCGCCAGCAGCGCCTCGTCCTTCTCCAGCAATCTCCTCTCAATCTCCCTCTCACATGCTTGGAAAATATGAACCACCTGCATAAATGGGGATGCAATTGTGGGGGGTGGAGGTAGATCGATCTGAGGAAAGACCAGTCCAGTCACTTCCAGCAACCTTTGGGTTTCCTCATCTTCTCCTGCAATCAGGGGAAAATAATTCGATCAACAGCAGTCAGGAAGTGAGGTAAACAAATATTACATCCATACTTGGGAAAATAGAAACAAAGCAGTCAGGGAAGTGATTCTGAGCAGCTTTAGAAACCATAGGTGCAGCGGCTAGAATCAGGCGATCTGGAGGCCTTCGACGCTCAAGGACAATCTTTTCTAACTGTTTTTTGTGATTTTTCTCCTTCCTTTCTTCGTTTTTTCAATTCTTTGGAGCTAAGGAGAATGTCGTCGGTCTCAATGAGAACAATCCCGCACCGTCGAACCGGAGATTGAGGTCTAATATAGATGGGTAGAGAGATATTAGGCGGAGCGGTCAAGGGAAGCTTACCAGACCGGATCGCAGAAATCACAACCGCGCGGCCTGCATCATGCCTCGTCAAAATAACATCTGCCTCAGAGGTCAGAGACCGTCCATCGGAAAGAGCTTCTTTCTCTTTGAGCAGTTGGGCTTCTAGACCCAATTGCTCTTTCCCTTCTTTCTCTTCCCCATTCTCTTTCTACTGGTCTTTTTCTTCCCCTTCGCGATCTTCTTCTCCACTTTCCTTAAATTCTCCTTCTTCATCTCCCTCCTGGGCAGTACCTGGGATTGCTTCGATCTCAGTTGAGATCGCAGTAGCCTTCTTAAGGAGGTTCCTTCTTCTCTTCTTCTTCCCTTCTTTAGACCCAGTTTCGTGGATCCTCCTTCTCTTCTTTTCTTTTTTCTTCTATTTCTTATCTCTTAGCTCATTCTCCTCTTCTCTTCCTTCTTTTTCTTCTTCTGCGCTCTTTTTTCCTTCTAACTCTGCGACCTGATCATTATCCTGTGCGACCTCATTCTCAGTCATCGCGGTCTCATTCTCAAGACCCGCGTCCTCCTTGCTGGAAGCAGCAAGCTCCTCTTTAGGAGCACCTCCATTTCCCTCCTCTGATTCCTTTTTCTTCTCTTCTTATTCCTCTCTCTTCTTCTTCTCGACCTCTTTTTGCTGCTGCATCTCAGCATCAATGGAATCCCTAGATTGTTTATCTATCTGCTCCATCCTCCGCCTCTCCAGAACAACACGATCCAGTTGGCTCTCAGTCTTAACAATAACAGGAGCAGCTGGAGTGATGCTTTCAGAATCGAGCAGAGACTGAGAGACGCATTCTTAAAGGGTTCAAGAGACAGTTAAAAAGGAAAGGAAATATCAACGAAGAACGTTAAGAAGAAGCCTTGAGATCGCGGCTACCTGTAGAGGAGCCATCTCAAGAGGTTCGACGGGAAATCGAACACCGGCAGGCTTGACCGCAAGGGTCTTGGCAGAAAACTTCTTTTTCACAAATTCCAGGTCTCTTATTAGCTGTCTCATTTTGATAGCTAGAGATACCTACTTTTTCAGACCGACCGAGATCTCATCAAGGGTCGCTCCAGCTGCCTGGTTAGATGCCTCCGTTTTCTTCGGGGAATCATTTGTCGGAATTTTAGCTCGTCCGGACTCGTTGATTTCAAAGGCGAGTCAGTAATATCCACAAAGCTTGAAGATGATAGTGGGGGAGTCCGCTTCGACAGGCCACCTACAATGATATCCTTGGTTGCTGCCCGCAAAGATTCAGCTATGGATATATTCTTCACATGTAATCTAACTGTTTTATCTCTTTTGGATAGCGGTTTTCTTGAAGCAGCAGCAGGGATAACTCCTTTCTCAGCCACTGCACTCTTTAACAAACCCATTATTAATCAGCTGCGACGAACTCAGAATACAGACCGCTCAGAGAAAAATCTAATCTCAGAAAGCCAAATGCAAATACAAATGAAAGACCCTGGGTCTATTTATAGCCAGAGAAGAAATATTAAAATATTCGAGGCTTTCGCAATCTCTGCGATCTGAAGGTAACATTTCCTAAGCACCTCGGAACTTGGAAATGTGCGGGGATTATGTTCGCCCAGAAGATCGTGATGTAAGCTTTTTAAGGAAGTTCGCGCTGTCTCGTTTCCGAGACCATCCAGTTCAACCATCTCGCATAAGGCATGAGGCTCGCAAGTTTGGTTGCCAATATGCCCTATCGAGCTCGTGCGGTCTGTACCTCCAAACTACTTCTGACAACAGCAAGCCAGGTAATTTCTCACCCCAGTTCAGCTATCTAAAATCCCGGGCAGCCCGTAACCTTAGGAGCTACCCGTTTGGGCAGCCTCCGCGCCTATAAATAGAGGGTAGGGCTCCTCAGAAAAGGATTTTTTTTTTTGGGGGGGGGGGGGGGGATCAAGTCTTGAGTTTATTACAGAAACAAGCAGTCTTATTTTCAGCTTGCTCTTTTCTCACCTGCCTGATCTGTTTCGAGCCTCCTTTAATCCCTAGTCTTTAGTTCTCTCTTGTAAGGCCGTCTCGCGGCGAAAATCTCTCCAACACCACCACCTGACATTCTTAAACCCCTAGTAACCAACGGTCCCAAGTTTGTCCCCCCGATTTTGAGTGTAAGTTGTGGAGGTGCAATTTTGGCATCAACAAGCAACTTCTACTTGACCGTTACTTCTAGGATGATGTACAGAAGCAAAACGCAACTCGGTGCCAATCTGGCCATAGAAATTTATAAGTTAAGGATTGCTGAATTGAGACCCATTATCCGTGATAATCGCCATTGGGATTCCGTGCCTGCATACTATCTCCCCCCAAATTAAATTTTTTACAACTTGAGTAGTAATTTTGGCCAACGCGTTTTCCTCGATCCATTTGCTGAAATATTCAATCATTATTTTAATGTACCGGCACTGCCCACTAGCCAGAGGGAAAGGCCCAAATAAATACATCCCCCAAACTACGAACGGCCATGGGGTTGCTATAGACTTGAGTTGCTGAGCCGGTTGATTCTGTGGAGGAGCAAACTTTTGACATTATATTGTACATATTTCTTTGCGAATTTCTCTGCATCCTTCATAAATTGAGGCCAAAAATATCCCTTCCTTAGAATTCTCTTTTCCAAAGTTCTAGCTCCATAGTGACTGCCACACTCTTGAAGAATAACCAGAATTTCTTCTTCTGAGACACACTGAGCTAAAGGTGATAGGAAGGTCTTCCTGTAAAGTATCACTGCAACAAGATAATAATGAACTACTTTCAATCTAAACCTTTTTCTATCTTTTACCATTGAATGGAGTTTCCCGGTTGAGAGACAGAGAATGAATGGATCCATCCTAAATGGACGTTGATCTATCTGCATAACTTCTCCTTCCTCAATTGCTGGATGAAACAATTCCGAGGTGGTTCCTCCCGAGAGAAAGACCAAACTTTGCCAATTCATCTACTTCCGCATTCTTCTCTCTCGGGATATACTGGATATAAAAACTTTTGAACTTCCCTATCTCAACTTTTACCAAAGCTAGATACTGCTTCAGAATCGGGTCCCTGGTCTCAAAAGTCCCGTTAACTTGAGATTCCATCACCAAAGAATTCGTTCTGATTTGAACATCCTCAATTCCCAACTCTCTTGCAAATCTGAGACCGGCCAACAAAGCCTCATACTCTACTTGATTATTAGTTGTTGGGAAATAGAACTTCAAAGCTTGATCTAATCTGACTCTATTTGGATTGATCAAGACAACTCCTGCTCTAGATGAATTCCTTCCTGATGCTCCATCGACAAAGATTGTCCAAGCAAGAGGTGTTCCAACCTCCTTTTTCGATAAAGCCTCACTTGTATCAATCATGAAATCCGCTAGAACTTGCGCCTTGATCGCTACCCTTGGTATATAGGAGATATCGAATTCACTGAGTTCTATCGCCCATTTGGCTAGTCTTACTGAATGCTCTGGCTTTTCTAAGACATTCTTTAATGGAAGATCACTGACCACTTGGATCGAATGAGCTTGGAAATAGGGTCTTAACCTCCTTACCGAAGTTATGAGCATTAAGGCCAACTTTTCAAGGATTGGATAACGAGTCTCTGCATCTTTCAGAATCTTGCTCACAGAGTATACTGGAGACTGTTTCCTCTTCTCTTCTCGGACCAAAACTGAGCTTATGGCATCGGAGCCAACTCCCAAATACAGAAAGAGATCTTCTCCCTCCCTTGGGCTTTGGAGGAGAGGAGATGATGTCAATTGCTTTTTGAGATGATTGAAGGCATCATCACACTCTTTTGTCCATTCAAACTTAGACCCTCCCCGGAGGGTCTTAAAGAAAGGAGCGCTTTTATCTCCAGATCGAGAGATAAAATGACTTAAACCTGCCATTCTCCCTCCTAATTGCTAAACTTCTTTAGGAGACTTAGGAGGTGACATTTCCAAGATGGCTTTGACCTTAACTGGATTAGGTTCTAACCCCTTCGAAGTGAGGAGATGACCAAGAAATTTCCCTGTACATGCTCCGAAAATGCATTTCAACGGGTTTAGCCTCATATTAAAATCTCGAAGAGTTGCAAATATTTCCGTCAGATCATTAAGGTGAGATGAGAATGATTTGCTTTTTATTAGGAGGTCATGGACATAGACCTCGAGATTTCTTCCTTTTTGGCCTTTAAAAACTATATCCATCATTTTTTGATATGTTGCTCCAGCATTTTTCAGCCCAAAGGGCATCACGAGATAACAAAAGCAGCCATCATTTGTGATAAACGAAGTGTGCGGGATATCAGGCTTGTGCATTCTAATTTGGTGATAGCCTGAGAATGCGTCTAAAAAGCTCATACAAGAATACTCAACTGCAGAATCCACTAAAGAATCTATTCGAGGCAAGGGGTAGCAATCTTTTGAGCAAGCTTTATTAAGTTTCGTGAAGTCTACACACATTCTCCATTTCCCACCAGACTTTTTGACCATTACAACATTAGACACCCATTCAGGGTACTGAATTTCCTGGACAAACTTAGCCTTCAGTAGCTTCTCCACCTCCTCTCGAATTGGTTGAGCAAGCGTCATTGCTACAGACCTCTTCTTTTGCTTGATGGGAGTGGAGTTAGGATCAATGTTGAGATGGTGGCAGGCGATGTCTGGATCAACTCCTGGCATGTCGTCTGCAGACCAAGCAAAGATATCCAAATTCTTCAGGAGATAAGAGATGAGCTGGCTCTTGTTGGCTTCAGGCAATTCAGCGTTGATGGATAGCTTCTTGCTCTCATCTTCCTCACTGATGGGAACACCTTGAGTTGCTTGGGCAGGTTCCAAGCGAACTCCATCTCTTTCAACTTCTTCGGCTTCTTCTGCAACTTCAAACTGGTCAGAAATTTGAGCCGATGAGGACATCACAGCTTCCTGAGGAGAAGAGGATATGATAACGTTGACCATTTTCACATAGCACTCCCTGGCTTTCTTCGGATTGCTCCTGATCCAGTGCTGCTTGCCATTCATGGCAAATTTCACTGCTTGGTGGTAGGTTGACACTACCGCTTGATACCCATTCGGAATGGGCCTCCCAAAAATTGCGTTGTAGCTGCTAGGAGCTTCAACGACTATAAACTTTACGAGCCTCACGATGCCACCTAAAATCACCGAGAGGGTGACGATTCCTTCCATCTCCTTCTTTTCTCCCGAGAAACCATAGAGGGGTCCCTCCGTAGAAAGAAGAGGCTTCCATGTCTTCAAAGCTTCGAAGGCAGGCTTGAAGAGCACGTTCACCGAGCTCCCAGTATCGATTAGAATTTTCTCCGCAGTATAATTCTCTATAACCGCTTTGATGATGACTGCGTCGTCGAAGGGATTGGAGGTCGAGGGAAGGTCATCTTCTCCAAAGGTGACCGTTCCCCAGACCGGAGCTGAGGAAGTGGCAGCGACTTTGATCGATAGACCCTTTTAAGACTAACCCTTATAGAGGACTCTGGTCCTGCCCCTCTATGGATGCATAAAAGGTTGCCCAGAGCCCTTCATCATTTGCGTTCACACACTCACCGGGAAAACTAATGTTGCCGAGGTGACCAAAATCATCTACCTCTTCACATTCCCAGTGGACTTCCACTACCTCCTTGCTCTTGGAGGTTGAAGCCTTAGAGGGATCACTTTATTGAAGGAGATCTCAGAGCTTTCCCTCCTTCAGAAGCTTCTCTACCAGCAAGTGAATGGCTCTGCAATCCTCGGTCAGATGGCCTCTTTCCCTGTGATATTCACAGTAAAGAGTCGGATTCTGAGATTTCAGATCTGAGTTGAGCGGAGTGGGCTTTTTGAAGAAGGGCTGTTTTTGGAGAATCTGCACTACTTCACTCATAGAAACACCAAGGTCTGTGAAAGATTCTTGGGAGTTATTGTAGAATGGCTGAGCAGTTAGAAGGGGGTAGATGAATGTGTTGGATTTGATGGACTGGGGTGATTTGAGGAACTGGAGCAGCAGGGGTTGGCAACAGAGGCCCTTTAAGATGGAACTGCTGATTTCCCTGATTGAAGCGGTTATTGCGGAAGTTCCTTCCTCTTTTCGGAGTGGGAGGGGGGAACTCTTGATGTGACTTTGACGATGGTTGAGCCGGATAAAATCCCGCAGAACCTTTCTAAATGTCCTTGCTAGTCAGATTAGAGACATAGGCGGGGTTGTTGATTTCCCCTTCTATGTACCGATTTGCGATACTGATCAGCTCCTGATAAGAGCTGGGTTCTCTATTGGTAACCTCAAACTTGAGGGGACCTTCCTGCAAACCATTAACCAGTGCAGCCATATAAAGAGCGGGATTAACATCCCTGATTCCCAGAATTTCTTTTTGGAAGCGATCAATAAAACGAGCCGTAGTCTCGTTATCCCCTGCTTGATCTTGAAGAGGGCCGCAGGACCACTCTTCCTTTTCTTGGCGGTTGCAAACCTCAGGAGGAGTTCATGCCTCAAGACGACAAAACTCAGGATGGATTGGGAAGGCGGCTTTTAGAACCATTCCCTGGCAGGTCCATCAAAAGAGGTGATCAACAACTTGCACCTCACAACATCTGAAATCATCCTAAGAGCGACGACGGACTTGAAAGCCTGAAGATGTGAAACTGGGTCACTCTCTCCAGAGAACGTAGGGAGTCGGGGCTCTCTGAAACCATAAGGGATGGGCTCCCAACGCACATTGCTAGAGAAAGGAGAGGGCTCATCCGCCTCAACTTCATCTGAAGGAGCAAAAAATAGAGCAGGAAAAGGAGCAGGAGGGGACGAAGGATAGACATAATCCTCTTGGAAGTTCTGGGTCTGGGCTAGAGGCCCCTGAGCTGCTGCTCTGAAAGAACCACAACGGGCTGCAAACTCCTCCTGTTGAGACCGCAGAGGAGCTGCAGACTGAGGGGTCGCGTGGTCACAAGGGTGATTGCTGGCCAAGTTGTCAGGTGTGGCGACCTGACCTGGCTGAGGGAGGATCCACTGGGAGATCGCTGCCAGAACCTGACTCATTTCCTTGATCTGCTTGGCAGACTCATGCTGGGCTCGAACGACCTCCTGGGGTTCTCGAGCGGTCTCCTGCTGAGATCACGCGATCTCCTGCTGGGATCACGTGATCTCATACTGAGCCTAGGCAACCTCTTGCCGAGCTCGAGCGGCCTCCCGGAGAGCCTGCTTGACAAGTAGCTCAAAATGACGCTCGAGGGCTTCTAAGGGATTCAATTCGATGGGAGGATGACTGCTAGATGACCGGCGAGCTCGCATCCTGTGGTCCGTCATCTCGATGTCTCCTGAATTCACCTAAACTCTCCTTATTTGAAGGTCGCGTGTTCGTTCTGTTGGTACCCAAAAATGTACCTCCAAAAACTCACACTAAAGGAAAGATCGAGGGGCAAACTGTGGAGTGTAGGTTACTTAAGACAGAAGATGCAGAAGAGGAAAACGAGGAGAGAAAAGCTACTCGGATTCACTTCCAAAGATGAGTATAGGGTAGACCAGAAACAGAGCGGGATCTGAGGTAGAAAAGTGATAGAATTCGAGACTGCTTACACAGGTTGTAAGCTGGAGGCTCGAAGCCAAGGTACTTTTTCAGGTACCCCTACCCCTCTATTTATAGACGCGGAGGCTACCTGAATGGGCAGATCCAAAAAATTATGGGCTTCTCGGGATACAGGAGAGTCGGGGCAGAGAAAAGGAGGAGCTAAGAAGAGAAGTCGCGGATTTTCGGGCAAACAGTGGTGCATGTGAATTCAATATTCATTATGATGGTAAATTCTTTCAATACATTTTAGTGTTTTTCTTTTTAGTTATGAATTTTGAATATATATGTGATTTTTGCTAGGTGAATAATAGTGATGGTTTAGATCATGTTTGACATCAAGGAGGGAACACAATACAATTTTTATTTTGAAAAGGAAAAAGAAAAAAACATATTGAAGATTGAGCTTTCTTGTAGATTTGAACTTTCTTCTAGATCATGTTATTTCTCTAAATTTGTCGATGAAGGCTAAGGTGCCTAATAGCCTAATTACTTGATTTAATTAACATATCTTATAGCAAATTTATAGTTCAATTTATATGAATACTATATGATATATATATAGACAATGAATATAAGAAAGATAGATAGGTCATCAAAATAGAAATATGATTTTGAATTTTGATCAATTTGATTTGTAAACTCATTAAGTTTTAAGAGATAAAATCAAATTTCCAATAATGTATAAGATGACCATACATGATAGCAAAAAATAAGAAAACAAAAAGAAAAATTAAAAGACATTAAAGCTTATCATGAAGTAGAAATTTGTATATCTCATTTTGAAAATATTCTACTTCATGCATTTGGTGATACCTAATGAATAAGAGATTTAGGTATCCAAAGGAGACCAAGTGTGGTGGTGCCTTTGGGTACCCAAATATAATGAGATGACTTTTGGAGAGATGAAAAAGAAAGAACCCTTTCAAGTGGAGTTACCGTTTCATCTTTAATTTTGGGTCTCCACTCATACTTAGGTTTAGCGTTATAATTATGCATCAAATTTCCATATTCATTAAACTTAGGCTTGAAATAATAATCACTTTTGAAATTAGTTTTCATAGGAAATTTGTCCACATTTTAATTTAATTTGGGAGATATATAGTGAGGGTTAGAATTCATTATGCTTTTGTGATTAAACATTCTACTAGGTACATGTTTAATAGATTTTAAAATACTAGTAGAAGTCTTACACATGTTTGATGATAAACTAGAAATAAAAGATTTTTTATTGCTTGAAATTTTTTGCACAAATAGTTTTAATGATTCTAGTTTATTAGATAAAATATTATTTTCATTTATCAATTTTTCATTATGCTCTTTTGAAATTAAAAGTTCTTTTTCAAAATCCTTGAATTTTTCTTTAATATCAGTGCAATCAAAACAAGGCTTTGAAATATCAATCAAAGAGCAAGATGGAGAAAACACAACACAACTAGATTCTATATTAGCCTTTAACCTTTTATTTTCTAAACGTAATTTTGAATTAGCCTTTTTTAATTTCTTAATTTTATGTTTAGTAGATTGTAGCAATTGTAGCGTAGAAATTGAATTACAGACAATAAGGGATTTTGATTTCCTTACAGTGCTTGTGGACGAGGACTGGTTTGAACAAGAAGTTCCTTTTATATCATTATTGAATTCCTCTTCCATGGATGAGTTTTCATCTTCCTTTATGTTAGATGTGCATTCTATGGATTCATCATGTGAGGAGCTTTCTTGAATACATGTGCAGGCTTGTATATTCTCCGGTTCTTGTGATTGTTCGATATCTGTAGATGGAGAATCATAAGTTATGTCAAGAAAATTCCACATCTCGTATACAGCAGGACAAGTATAAATGAGTTTGGAAATATTTTGATCTAACGCACAAAATAGACTATTCATAATTTTGCTTTTAAAACCATTTCGTTTCTATTTAATATGCTAGGTGGTTTTTCAATAGTAATATTCCAAACTTTTTCATCTAAACCTTTAAGAAAAATTTTCATTAATATTTTCCATCCTTTATAATTTCTTCCTTCAAATAAAGGTGGTTTAAGAGATTTTTCTTCTTCATAAAAATTTACCCCACTAATAGAAGCGAGATCATGAGATGTCATTATTCTCGGTTGTTAAGCCGGTTGGAATAAAATTGCTCTGATACCACTTGTTGGATCGGTAGGCACCCTTAGAGGGAGGGGGGGGGGGTGAATAAGGGTTTTAAAAACTTATATTATATTTTGAAATACTTGAATGATTAGGAGATTGAAATAGTGATTTAGAATGTAGATCTAAATTGTTTTATAATGAAAGAGTAAGAAATAATCAATTTAGAGAAATGAAAAGTAAATCAATTTCATTACAAAAAGTGACATGATTATTATTGATAAAAATTGATTACAAAACTAGATTTCTGTGACGCTAGAAATCAAAGGCGAATAAGTGAAAATCCCTTTCGGTTTTCTATCCCGACTCGTATCCCCACGAACCGGTGGCCCTAGCATATCCTTCCCCGGATACAGCCTCAAGCCGCTCTAGCAAATCCTTCCCCAGATATGGCCTTGAGCACCCCCTAGACCTAACCTAGATCTAGTCGCCAACACGAGGTGAGTTTCTGCCCTAAGTCCTACCCAGACCTAGTCGCCAACACGAGGCGAATTCACTAAACGATTACAAAAAAAGATGTGAAATAAACAACAACAATATAAAACTCCCTATATGGATCTCTTGGAGAAGTAGACGAAGACCCGCAGAGTATGATCATAGTCAATGCGGTCTTTCGTCACGGTGATGAAGTGTGTTGAAATCTTCTCCAATGATCTCCTTAAGCCTTCATTGATTTGTGGGAGTATCTCTCTGAATCTTCCTCTCTATGTTGTGGCACGAAGCTCTGGAATTTAGGATCATAAGAGGATGAAGAAGACGGATCCAAGGGGTCCTTTTTTATATCCTTGGAGCTAGCGCCTGCACTATCGCTACCGCCGGCGCTATCCCAGATTAGTAAATATTCTCCGCGTGAGAATCCTTCATTTTAAGAAAGCCGGCCGCTTTCCTCTATTTCTTTGCGCTACCACCTATGCTAGTAGATACTTCCCGCGCTAAGTGTTATCGCCTGCGTTAGATGATATCGCCTGGCACTATCTCCTTCTATATCTGCCTCCCAAAATTGCTCTAATCAGAGCTAGTGCCTATGCTAGGTGCAACCGTCAGCGCTAGTGAACATATTGGAATTTTGGATTTAAAGTTTGGGGCAACCTTCATATGTTATCCATGAGTCCTATGGCTTTGTTACCTGCACGCTTAAACACACAAGATCAAATACATAGGATTTGTTATTCTAAAACCTAAGAGATGCGGAAGACCATGTTCCAACACTGGTTAATGAGAACCCGACAACAGAATCGATCTGTGGCACTCCAACACCTTGTCGTTACCTTGTCAGCCTCTCCGGAGATCAAACTGACCCCACCGGCTAATGAGAGCCCGATAGTGGAATCGATCTGGGGCACTCCAGCACCATGTTGTTACCTTGCCAGCCTCTCCGAAGATCAACCTGACCCCACCGACTAATGTGAGCACGACAGTGGAATCGATCCGTGGCACTCCAGCACCATGTCGTTACCTTGTCAGCCTCTCCGGAGATCAACTTGACCCCACCGGCTAATGAGAGTCCGACAACGGAATCGATCCGGGGCACTCCAACACTCGGACACATTTTATGGACTTAATAAAGAGCAACAACAACTTATAACAAACTAACATATACAATAGTTCAAGGATAAAAATGTTTTAAGTTTACCCTACTCCAAACCTGGATGAAGGATATACCTTCCACCACGTCATGCCTCTCCATCTCTCTCTCCATCTATTCTGCCTCCGCTTGCCAAGTGGTGTTGACCGCAGTGACGTATCACTGCCTTGCTACCTTCGGGTCACCCCTCACCCAGACCTGGACTCCACTTACGTTAAGCTTGAGACACTGATGGAAAGTGGAGGGGACGCATCAGAACGCGCTGATGAGGGGTCGTCCGAAGATGGAGCTGTAGCTGCTCTGAGTGTCCACAATGACGAACGGGCAGTTACGGGACTGCCCCCCTAGGATGACGTGGAGCCCCACTCCTCCTTCCACTTCCTTCCTCTCTCCCGAGAATCTGAATAGTGGTCCATCTGAGGCCAACACTCTCCTCGCCTCCACCTTCATCTCGTCGATTGCCTTCTTGAAGATGACATTGACCGAGCTCCCGTGTCTACGAGGATCCAGGAGGCAGGGAAGTTCTCGATGGCCATCTGGATAACCAACACATCGCAGAACGGGTCCTCATGACCCAACACATCCTTCTGAGAGAAGGTGATCTTTTCTGTTGGGGGTGGGGCTTGAGATGTCGAAGCCACGCTCCAATGGTAAATGGTATGGAGGCTCTCCTTTCTGGTTGCCTCGATCCCCACTCCCCCATGGATCACTCGGATGCCTCCTCGGGTCCCCACATCGACCCGTTCTTCACACCTTTCTTCCTCCTCCTCTCGAGGTAGAACCTCCTCGATCCTCACCGACCGCTGCTACTACTGCGCCGAAACTCTTGCCTCCCTCATCTCCAGGAACTCCGGGAAGTCGGCCGTCGCGTGACCTTCCTCCAGGTAGAAGTCACAATAAGGCAATGCCACCTCCTTCTCCTGGCCTCTGCGCCTTGATTCCTTCTTCTGACTCCCATTCCCACTCCTTCTCCTTCTCCTATTCCTCCTCTTCCTCCTCGCCCGATCGCCATATCATGCTGAGGCGGGGGAGGCAACAGCTTTGGACCCTGCCATCACCCGAGTTGATGAGGTCTTCCCTGACCCCCATGGAAGTTGCCACCTCCCTACTATCTCCACCCCAACTTCGGGGCCCTCGGCTCCTCTCTTCTCCAAACTTCTGACTGCCTGACCTCCGGCTCACTGAGCTTTGCTAGCCTTTTCGTGAAATCTGGATTGGCTACCTCACTCTCGATCTCCTCCACCGCCCTTTCCATCAACTCCTCGAAGGACAAGGGGGTCTTCCACTTCAAACTCATCTTGAAGAATCCCTCCCGCAGCCCCACCATGAAGGCGAGCTAGAGGGTGAATCCTGGCACCTCCTAGATGAGGAGGACCTTCTCCTAGAAATGGTCCACATAATGGGCCAACGACTCCCTTGGCCCCTGCCTAATCTTGAAGATCACCTCAACGTCCTTCTTCCTCTTCTTCGAGGTCATGAAGCGAAGAAAAAAGCTGCGGCGCTGATATTCAAAAGCATAGATCGATCCTCTGGGGAGCTGGTGAATCCAGTCCCTTGCCATTTCCTTCAAGGTTGCTATGAAGAGTTGGCAATTGAAGGCATCTGACAGGGGCCTGAGGGAGACCATGTCCTCAAACCACTGCAAGTGCGGGATGGGGTCATCCTTGCCGGTGTAGTACATCATGTCCAACTCCATGAACCCCTCTGGGAGAGGTGCCGAGAGCACCCATTCGCAGAACGGGCTTCCTCCACTCATTGTTCTCGCCTGCTCGACCCTTCCCATGAGATCTCTGACTTGACCTGCACTCACAGGGCCCTCACTCGTCGGGCCCACACTCGCCTGGATCCCACTTGCCGGGATGGCACTGGCCGGGCTGGGGAAGAGCTCCCACCTAGCGAGATCTCTTCCTGGCTCCTCGACAACTATCTCCTTGCCTACCCTCTGCCCTGGGGTGTTTTTGCTGACTCTTGATGGCTAGACCGCTTGGGGAGCTCGGGTTGCAAAACTGCCCCGCACCGAAGAGAATGCGAAAATGATGATCTCGAGCACCTCCCTTCGGAGGTCTGCCAGCATCTCTACCATCACTAGAGATGGTGGGCCGCTATGGATGGCATTTTACTAGTCCTCTCTTGCCTTATCACTTCCTTGGGAATTTCCTGTACTAGCTGCGTTCCATGCTCACCGCACCAAAAAGGTTGGAATCAGTATTTGGCCCAACGAGGAGTTCAGACCCCTGTAAGGGGGCCAGCTAGCACCTACTGATCCCAAGGGGAAACCTGACCGGAGACTTAGAGCTAGACATAGACCCTTGGCTACAGCGCAGAGGTCCCACCACACACCCGGAAGATCTTTAGAGCGCTTCCCCTCCCAAGCCAAAGCTGAAGCTGGGCACCCTTAGATAGCCCGAGGAGCTAACCAAAGAACCTAGGGAGGAAAAAGTCAAGAATTGGAATCGGAATCCTCTCCAAAGGTGCCCTTCAAGGTCTATATATAACTTTTCTCTTCTAGTCTGCTAATAGCGTAAATCTGCCTTTGGTTTTACTAACCGCACCCCAAAATGGTCTGTTAATAGCCAAACTCTGCTGTTCTAAGAGGCTATGGATATACCACCAAGGGTATCCAGGTAATTTTACCCTCGAATCCCCCTGGGCGAGTGTTTTGTGAAGGCACCACCCGCCTGACCTCTCGCACCTACGGGCGAGTGGTCTGGGAGGACACCACTCGCTGGTTCTTCATTCTTCGGGATGAGTGGGGTCCCACCCTTCATTCTCCCGGCTACTGGTACATCCTACCTTTTATCATGCGAGTGGGGTCACTCTCACCCCAAAACTCTCCTGCTCCCTCCTGATCTGGGTGAGTGTGCTCTTTGCCTGATCCTTTGCCCATCGTAAGCCTAGCGTACCCACTCAACAAATATGGGGTTGTACACTACTGATATGGGACCCTACAACGAACAACATCTTTGTGAGCTCGCTCCTCTCCTCTTGGGAGGATTTTGAGGAGGTCAGCGACCGTGAGTACAACCTGCTCTTTGGGTTATATGGGCGCGAGGATGCTGAGGTCCTTGCGGAGGCTCCCATTCGCGAGCTGGCCAATCTCAGCAACCTCTCCTCCCTCTGCACTGCCGAGCTGGTTCACCAGACTGCGCGGTGAGGGCTTCAGGCGAATAGTAGGCTCCTCCACTTGGGTTGGGCCTACGAGGAGCAGGGGAGAGGCTAGCTCGGGTAGAAGAGGAGCTGGTCACGCTCAAGGCTAAGGATGTTCCCCCTCCTGAGGTATGGGTTCTTACACACCTCTATCCTACTCACCTTCCATCTCTGTCGTCTAACCTTTTTATTTCAAGAAATCACGATAGCGCTGGTTACGCGGGTGTCTGAGATGGAGTAGCTGGTCGTGGCACAATGTGAAGACAGCTATCTAGGGACTTGCCTTGCTGAGGCGGAGTCGAAGATAGCGGAGTGTCGCCACAATACCAAACGGGGGTCATCAACAGTTACCCCGCTTCTCCACTTAACCCCAACCCAAGTTGCTAAGACGCGCAAGCAGATGGCCATCTAGACGGCGACGTTCACGCAGGAACGGCTTCGGCGGCAGTTCCTTCTCACCACAGAGGGGGCCCAAATCGACCTCACAGTCCTTCTTCCGGAGCTGTATCGCGAGGTAGTGAGCTCTATCCTGGTGATAACCCAAAGTGATGACTCTTCAGGCGAGTCAGAGGAAGACGACCAAGGCGAATATCTAGTTTTCATATTCTCAAAAAGTTGTAATAATAATAAATTTTTTTCTTTCTTTTTTATGAACCTACTTGGCGTATTCGCCATTTTCATTTTATTAAATAGGCGTATTTTCCTTGGTGTATTCTTTGATTGTGCTATCTCTCGTACTGTAAGTCTATCATTTTCTTTTTCGTTGATGTACTCGACAGTACTGCATTCTCACTAGCAATGATGACTGGCATAGGAGCATCCTTTACGCTGATCCAATGCCCGCGTATTTTTGTACTCGCTGAGTGTGTGACCCTGTTAGAGGGAGCCTCGCTTCGCTAGGTAATCACATATTTCAATTAGGACATATCGTGAAGTGGTAGGCGAGTAGACGAGTGGTTTTGGTGCTCGCGGGACTAGGAGATTTCGGGGGTACTCACCTCGCCTCTCCTCACCTCAACATGAAATTATCCTAGGGTTAGCAATTTGTAAAATTTGGGGCTCACTAGAGGGGGCAAGTAGCCAGTCTGCAAGGGAGGAGCCCAATGCAATGGCCTGATCTATGAAAACACTCTGCTCGAGGACATAGAACTCACTCGAGGGTGAAAGTTGCCAGCCTGCAGGGGAGGATCCCAGTGCAATGGCCTGGTCTATGGCAACACTCTGCTCGGGGACATAGAACTCACTCAAGGGGCAAGTAAACAACCTATAGGGTAGGAACCCAGTGCAATGGCCTAGTCTACGACAACACTCTGCTCGAGGACATAGAACTTACTCGAGGGGGCAAGTAGCCAGCCTGTAGGGGAGGAGCCCAGTGCAATGGCCAATTCTATGATGACACTCTGCTCGAGGACATATAACTCACTCGAGGGGGCAAGTAGCCAGCCTGCTGGTCTACGGCAACACTTTGCTCGAGGACTTAGAAATTACTCGAGTGGGCATGTAGTCAGCCTGCAGGGGAGGAGCCCAATGCAATGGCCTGGTCAACTATGACACTTTGCTTGAGTACATGGAACTCGCTCGAGGGGGAAAGTAGCCAGCCTGCAGGGGTGGAACCCAGTGCAATAGCCTGGTCTAAGGTAACACTCTACTCAAGGACAGAACTCACTCGAGGGGGAAAATATTCAGCCTGCAGGGGAGGAGCCCAAGGCAATGGCCTGGTCTATGACAACACTCTACTCGAGGACATAGAACTCACTCGAGGGGGAAAGTATTCAGTCTGCAGGGTAAGAGCCCAATGCAACAGCTTGTTCTACAATAACACTCTGCTCATGGACCTAGGACTCATTCGAGGGGGAAAATAACCAGCTTGCGGGGGAGGAGCCCAGTGCAATTACCTGGTCTACGACAACACTCTGCTCGAGGACATAGAACTCACTTGAGGGGGCAAGTAGCCATCCTATAGGGGAGGAGCCCAGTGCAATAGCCTGGTCTACGACAATACTCTGCTCGAGGACATATAACTCACTCGAGGGGGAAATAGCCATCCTACATGGGAGGAGCCCAGTGCAATGGCCTGGTCTATGGTAACACTCTGCTCAAGGACATAAAACTCACTCAATGGGGCAAGTAGCCAGCCTGCAGGGGAGAAGCCCAGTGAAACGGCCTAGTCTACATCAACAAACTGCTTGATGACATAAAACTCACTCAAGGGGACAAGTAGCCAGCATGTAGGGGAGGAGTCCAGTGCAATGGTCTGGTCTACGGTGACACTCTGTTTGAGGACATAGAACTCACTCGAGGGGGAAGTAGCCAACCTACATGGGAGGAACCTAGTGTAATGACCTGGTCTATGAAAACAGTCTGCTCGAGGACATAGAACTCACTCGAGGGGGCCAGTAACCAGCCTGTAGGGTAGGAGCCCAGTGCAATGGCCTGGTCTACGACGACACTCTGCTCGAGGACATAGAACTCACTCGAGGGGTTAAGTAGCCAGACTGTAGGGGAGGAACCCAGTGCAATGACCTGGTCAACGACAATACTCTGCTCGAGAACAAAACTCATTTGAGGGGGCAAGTAGATAGCCAATAGGGGAGGAGACTAGTCCAATGGCCCAGTCTATGACAACACTCTGCTTGAGGATATAAAACTCACTCAAGTGGGCAAGTAGCCAGCCTACAGGGGAGGATCCCAGTGCAATGGCCGGGTCTATGACAACACTCTTCTCGAGGACATTAAAATCACTCGAGGGGGAAAGTAGCCAGCCTACAGGGGAGGAGCCCCGTGAAACAGCCTGGTATTTGGCATCACTCTGCTCGAGTACATAGAACTCACTCGAGGGGGCAAGTATCCAGCCTACAGGGGAGGAGCCTAGTGCAATGGCCTGGTCTACAGTGACACTCTGGTCGAGGACATAGAACTCACTTGAGGGGGCAAGTAGCCAACCTGCATGGGAGGAACCCAGTGCAATGGTCAGGTGAAAGGAAACACCTTGCTCGAGGACATAACTTACTCGAGGGGGAAAGTAGCCAGCCTGCAGGGGGAGAAGCCCAGTGCAATGGCTTGGTCTACGGCAACACTCTGCTCGAGGACATAGAACTCACTCGAGGGGGAAAATAGTCAGCCTACATGGGAGGAGCCCAGTGCAACAGCCTGCTCTATGGCAACACTCTGCTCGAGGACATATAACTCACTCGAGGGGCCAAGTAGTCAGCCTACAGGGGAGGATCCCAGTGCAACGGCCTGTCTACTACAGCACTCTGGTCGAGGACATAGAACTCACTCGAGGGGGAAAGTAGCCAGCCAATAGGGGAGGAGCCCAATGCAATGGCCTGGTCTACGGAAATACTATACTCGACGACATAGAACTCACTCAAGGGGGAAAGTAGTCACCATGTAGGGGAGGAGCCCAGTGTAATGGTCTAGTCTACGATAACACTCTGCTTGAGGACTTAGAAGGGTCTCGCTGCTCGGTATCTGTTGTCCAGATAGTGAAGCACTACACATTTGCAATAGAAAGTGTTATTACTTTATTTCAGCATAAAAGATGAACAAGACATTACATTGCTCTTAGGAATAGAAACACTTCTTGTCGACTCCACTCCAAGTGATTCCCAGGAGTTCACCCTCGACATTCTCTAGATGATACTTGCTTGTTTTTAACACCTCAGAGACTATGTAGGGGCCCTCTCAATTAGAATGGAGTTTACCTACTGCTGCGGATCTCCCTGCAACATCCACCTTTTTGAGAAACAAGTCCCCTTTGTCAAATTGCTTGATTTAAACATACTTGCGGAAGTGCTTTGCTATTCTCTGTATATGATGAGTCCTGATCATATACATTTTTATGGACTCATCTGGGCCGTTTATTTAGTCATTTCACCGCACTTTAGCCCTGTTATAGTTCATATTGACCATTCTATGCTAGGTGCACTTTTGGCCCATTTTGGTGTTATCTCTTGGTTACCTTCGTTACTAGTTTTCATGCTTTGTTAAGTGCCATCTTCAGTGGCTAGATTGGTGTTGTATGCTGGAACAGGAGTCGTGCAGGTGTTCCCGGTACAATTTTGCACAGGAACACTGCGCACGATCACTAGTTCTATTGCGCACGACCACTGGTCGTGCGCCATTGATCGTGCGCACTTAACACCCCTTTTTATGAATTCTGTCTGGCTTATCGCACGACCACTTACGATAGTGCGCACGACCATTGGTCGTGCATCACTGATCGTGCGAACATTGTATTTTATAAATTTCTTCCCTTGCAGGCTCCGTCCAGTCAGGCGCACGATCACAGAATTCTAGTGCGCACGACCACTGGCCGTGCGCCAATGACCATGCGCCCTATTTAATTCAGCGCCTATATAATGCCCTGCTCGCGAATTAGGTCAGGATCACGCATTGGAACGCCGTTCAGTCCGCCGTTTTTCTCCCTTTTCACAGTTTTTCACCCCCTAGGCCTCCTCCAATATCCAAGGGCTTAAAGGAAAGGATTCTACACTTATTTTGATCGCCAAGGAAGAAGTTCTTCGCATCCGACGTGGCCGGATTGTAAATCCCTGGATAAGACGGGTCCATTGGGAGGTGTGACAGCCCTCCTCTACCCCGGACGACAGTTGGGACCGAGTTAGGACACGGATTGACAACCCGGTGCTTCCTACCGTGAATCTACAACAAGACTCCGGATTCGGTCGTATCTCTTGCCTTTCTCTTCTACTTGTGTGGTTATATTTGTTGTAATCTCTTTATTTAGATGATGAATGCTATGAACCATGTGTATTATTGTTTATTTCATGTTTATGGAATTATTTAGTTCATTTGTGTTATTGAGGTGCGCCCCCATCCATTTTCCACTCCTCCACCGTGCCCGGTGCTGCACTAGCAATTGCTAGTGGCGTGCTTGTCGAAGAGGTGCCGACGACCCTTATTCCGTTTGCCTACTCGTCCATCCGCCCTTGCGACGCAGTGCGCTCAAGGCCTGCCTAGTCTCCATCCCGCCAAGCGAAGCATTGCATAGCGGCATTGCATATGAGTAGTCATAGCATTTTCTCTTTGTTTTCCACAATCCAAAAATCCCCGTTTCCGCATCCATCCGCTCGAAAGGACTTCGATCTCAAGTCCCTCCTCAATAGTCAACTCCACCCTACTGTGTTCCTTGAGAGATTTGATACTCGGGGATTACTCCTCGTTTTATATTACTTGAACGATCGATACACTGCCGTTTCGTGTCGCAGTCGAGCTACCGCCTATAGCGGTGTGTGAGATTTGTGCCATCAAGTTTTTGGCGCCGTTGCCGGGGAACACAGTCGTGTGAGTTTTCTGGAGAGGGAGAACCTGAGAGAGAAGCCATTCCATTTGTAAATTGCATTTCTTTGTTTTATTTCTTTTTATTCCATTTTCCTGTTTTAATTAGGTTGCTTTAGTAATTTTTGTTAGGTGTAGTATTTCACACAATAGTGTTTTTTTATTTGAATCGTTTTATCTTCGCACTATGTGGGCACATCTTAATTTCTGTTGCCGTTGGTGTGGAGCTACCTCCCACTCTAGTGATGAATGCCCTACGGAGAATAGTAGGCATAATTCTTATAGCCCAGCATATGGAGCACCGACTTCGTCTGATACTTCATATGGTGCGCGTAAGTCTTATGGATACTCGGCTGAGCCTTTACCGTCGTACTTCTTTTTGGCTCCAGCTCCCGCTGTGCCAAAGAAGCCCGCAAGGCAGTGCCGGTTTTGTCAGAGCACTGATCATGTCCTGAAGGACTGTGCCGAGTATCTTCGCCAATTGGACGAAGACGACGAGCCGGATATCCGGATCGTCCCAACTCCTAACTCTGGCGGCACACCTTCAACATCCGGTTATGTGTCTTTGTCACCTTCGCATCTTGAAGGGTATGGCATGGACACGGTCACCAGATGTGCGGCTGATCTATGCACCGACACTGCTGAGCCTATTCACCATGTGCCTCCACCACTTCTTGTGGATTCGGTTCTTTCCCCTGTTGTGCGTGCTATACTCATCTCCGATGACATTGTTGATGATGTGTCACAGGATGAGGTGCGTGATCTGAGTGTTGTGCCTATTCCTATGGAGGAGGACAAACTTCTAGGTGAAGAGGAGTTTTCCTCAGCACCGGTGGAGGAAGTCCAAATCCTAAGCCTGGCCACCGTTGATCCCGCCGAATCTTGTAGCATTGATGACAATCCTAACTTTATTTTACTTCCCCAACCTGATGGGAGTGAGACCGGGATCACTCCCCCGATTGACGATTATTTATGTTTTTCGCCTTCTTTATTTCCTGATCCCCTTCCTTCATCTGAGTCTGTGCAGGTTGAATCTTCACAGGTACTTCAGGAGGACTTGGAGCTTTTTGCTCAAGTCAATGATGAGAGCATCCTTTCACGTGAGGAGGTTTACTCCCCCTCCGTAGAGGAAGCTCCCCTCATTACCTTTTCCTCCTGCCACCTCGATGTTGATGACACCTTGCTAGGCAAGGATGTTTTTGGTGAGTTGAGTGAGGATACCTCCTCCTCTTCTTACTTTCTTTTCCCTCTACCTGTGTCAAGCAGGTATTATTATTTAGGTAGAGGGGTGACTGCCTTATCTCCGTATCGGAACCAGCTACCGAAATGGATAATGGAGCAGTTACCTGTGAATTTTCTTTTTCATACACCCATTAGCTAGAACCCTTAGTTTTTGAATAAGTCGTGCTGGGATGACAATAACCCCAGTAGTTATCTTTCTTTTTCGTGAACTTTTATTTCGCCTAGTTTAGTTAAGTCATTGTTAAGGCTGTGATTGTCTCGCTGCTTGTGCTGATTCCTAGTTGTACGAATACTGCACGGTGGATGGAGTTTTTACTAAAATTTTGGCCGCTTGGAAAATTCCTTGCGCGCACGATCACTGGTCGTGCACACTACTTATCGCGCACGACCACTGGTCGTGCGATCGGCCCAGATTTTTATAAAAAGCCCGTCCGCCCGAGCCTTATGCGCACATTCTAGGGTTCTCGTTTTCTTCATTCGCGCGCCGTCTCCGCTGGGTTGCCGCCGATCGTGCGCCCTTCTTCCTTCCGGTGAGCCCATTTCTGATCTCCCTCCTTCCCTTGCCCTCCTACCACCATGAGCTCTAGTGCTCACCATTTCGCCAAGGCCTACCACCGCTCTGGCCGTCCCTCCGCCTCTCCAGCTCAGATCCTTGCTCGAATGGCCTCCTTTTCCAAGGATTCGCACACACGGCGATACAACTCACTGAAGGAGAAGCCATTTCTGTCCCAACATTTAGTCGATTGGAACGAGCTTAATTCTATCGGCGACAATGGCGAGTTGGGGGAGGCCGTCCACCTTCGTTATTCATTTGATCACTGGAGCAGGGTGTTTGAGTGTGATGACCTCGGCTACCGGGAGCTCACATTGGAGTTTCTCGCTACGTTCGAGTGGGAGTTGCTGCCCTGCGACCTACGTCCAAGAAAATGATCTTTCCGAATGATGGGGAGAGTCTTCACTCTTTCTCTGGCGGAGTTGGCGGTGAGCGCAGGTTTTTACACTGAGGAGGAGGCTGCGGCGATTGATTTTTCGAGTACGAGTATCTCCTTCCCTGACGACAACACCCCGCGTGCCGCGTGGTGTGCTCTCACAGGACGTGACGAAGAGTATGTAGCCAGGAAGAGCAAATCCACCTGGATTGTCGCGCCTGCTCTCCGATACCTGCAACACGTTCTTAGTCATTCTCTTGTCGCCCGAGCTCTCAGTCAGAATGTCGTGGGGTGGTAAGATTTGACTTGCTTATATAGTATGGAATTCCGGATGCCCTTGCATCTGGGCTACTTGCTCGCTCTCTTCCTCCATCACGAGGCCACCTACGGTCTCACTGGTGCCATTGGTGGTGCATACTATATCACTCGCATTGCAAAGGGATTGGGGGTTTGGAGTCAGCTGCCTCTGATGGTGCAGGTAACTGCACCCTCTTTCATCACCAGGGCCACCATGGTGAGCTTTCATTTACTGCGGGTTGTGGGGAAGAAGAGTAGCAGGCATTTTGTGGTCGTGATGCCAGGTGATGCGCCTAGGGAGAGGCATGTTGATGAGGAGCACGGAGAGCCGACTGAGCCGCCGAACACTCACCGAGAGATAGCCCTCTCGCAGCCGCGGCGTCAGTCATCCATGCCGGAGCGGAAACACAAGGAGGAGGGTAGTTCTTCACGAGCACCGGAGGTCCTAAGCTTCGATCAGCGCCTCTCCGATTTAGAGGCGAACCAGTATTGGCTGACGGATTTTGTTTATCAGCAAGCATTGCGGGGAGGACTAAATATTCCCCCACCTCCTGGTCGGGCCGCGTCATCTCCCAGACCTCCGCCGTCCGTTGTTGTTCTAGATAGTGACAACGACGACGAGTGATCTTTCTCCCTGTGTGCGAGCTATTCTAAGCCTTGTTATCTTTTTTCTTGCTGCTGTTTCTATTTTTTGTTGAGTCGCTCGAACTTTTTTTTCTTTTGTTAACTGTAATAATAACATTTTGCTTCTGGATGCTCTTCTGGGCATCGTTTTATGAATTTAGCATAATTTGTCCACTTTGTTATGAGTGCGAGTGCTTAATTTTAATTGCAGGAACAGGTTCACCTCCATGGGTGATAACCCAGATTTCTTGATTATTATTTCTCTCACATGTTTAGTTCAGTTTTTATTATTTTTGCTGTTTTTAGTGTATCACTTGCAGGTAGGCTTTGTTCTTTGTGATGGCGGAAGCGGCGGATTGCTCGCAAATCTAGCGCCAATCTTCTGGTGTGCTCGTTTCTGAGCACTGGGTACTCTCTGTCCCTAGCTTTACTCTGAATTTTATTGCAATATACTTGTGGTATTGTTTAGTTTAAGTCTGGGGGAGAGTCGTTCTGAGTGTTCACTCATGTTCACTATCGCATAGCATGCTAGAAGTATTTATATTTTAGTTTATGGAAAGATGTTTAGTTTATTTTCATTGCACACCACTGCACCCGCTTGAGTGCGCGCTTACCTATTTGTTTTGTTTCCGAATGAATTGTTTTGGTTGGAGTATGAAATAGGATGTTAACTTAGGAATTACTATTAGGAGCGCGATGTTGACTCGAGCAGTGTTCTAGTCGCATCTGCATGCTACGATAGAATTTGAGTAAAATTAGATTATTTCTATGCATTTAATTTATGATTAGTAATTTTGCGTAGTTTTAGATTTATTATACTCAAATGGTGAATGTGAATGAAATTGACGATAACCCGGTGTTGTGTGTGTACGAGCACTAGTCGTGTGTTGCTCGAGTCGGGAGGAAGGTTTATCTTTCTCGTGGGCTAAGAACTTGCCCCAAGCGACTCTCGAAGCATGGGCGAGAGCGATTCGTCGAGTTAAACGTGATGTAGGCCACCTTTTGGCTAGTTTGAGCCTTGTCTTTCCCTGTCCTTTTCGCTCACCTTTGCATGCCAAATTTGTGCCTACCACTCCTTTGATCAGCTCCTCTTCATCCACCAAAGCCCAAAGCTTATCCTACACCCGCAACCAAATTGCTGTTTAACTGCACTCATAATTCTCAATTTGTTGTGATGTATGGACTCGTCGTGTTGAGAAGGGGAAATAAACGCCATTTCGCTGAAATTGTACCAACTGGGGGATAAGTAAAAGAAGAAAAGTATTTTGTAAAAAAGAAGAAAAAAAATATGGAAAAAGTTTATTGAAAAGAAATCCTCCCGTGCTAAATAGAAAATTCGTTGGTGATTGTGAAGTAGGCCGTGTGCACACCTAGTTTTCATGATAAGTCTGGGGGTGTGTCACACGAGCATTGTTTTTGGTTTTGTGTGGTGCAGCGTTCCGTTAGCTCACTTGGGTTGCGTAGCCATCGTGTTTAAATTTGAATATCATACCGTAACCTAAGCCCCAACTTAATCCTAAAGTCCTATTGATTTATCTCATGAGAGTGCTAGCGTCGTGGAGAGAGTGTGACCGGGTGAGCGTATGGTTCACGACATTGATGGATTTCAGCGGAGTTATTCCTAAACCCCGATCTTGTGCAACACCCGCCTTAGTGTCTTGTTACTTTCACACCGGGCATGATCGTGCGAATTCTTCATAAATTCACCAACTGAGTATAACTAAATCTTTACTTACGCTCTAATACTTATGTAAACTAGCTGGCATAGTTAGAATCTCTTTTTACTAGAATTTCTACTCGCATGCGTATGTTACTTCGCACCGTACTCCTTTGTGTAATTCTCTATGTTAACTACTGTTTTCACACTCCGCCGGATTCGTTTGCTCGGGACGCGCAAACAGGTAAGTCTGGGGGTGTGATGAGTCCTGATCATATACACTTTTATGGACTCATCTGGGCCGTTTATTTAGTCATTTCACCGCACTTTAGCCCTGTTATAGTTCATATTGATCATTCTATGCTAGGTGCACTTTTGGCCCGTTTTGGTGTTATCTCTTGGTTACCTTCGTTACTAGTTTTCATGCTTTGTTAAGTGCCATCTTCAGTGGCTAGATTGGTGTTGTATGCTGGAACAGGAGTCGTGCAGGTGTTCCCAGTACAATTCTGCACAGGAACACTACGCACGATCACTGGTTCTATTGCGCACGACCACTGGTCGTGCGCCATTGATCGTGCGCACTTAACACCCCTTTTTATGAGTTCTGTCTGGCTTATCGCACGACCACTTACGATAGTGCGCACGACCATTGGTCGCGCGTCACTGATCGTGCGAACATTGTATTTTATAAATTTCTTCCCTTGCAGGCTCTGTCCAGTCAGGCGCACGATCACAGAATTCTAGTGCGCACGACCACTGGCCGTGCGCCAATGACCGTGCGCCCTGTTTAATTCAGCGCCTATATAATGCCCTGCTCGCGAATTAGGTCGGGATCACGCATTGGAACGCCGTTCAGTCCGCCGTTTTTCGCCCTTTTCACTGTTTTTCACCACCTAGGCCTCCTCCATCATCCAAGGGCTTAAAGGAAAGGATTCTACACTTATTTTGATCGCCAAGGAAGAAGTTCTTCGCATCCGACGTGGCCGGATTGTAAATCCCTGGAGAAGACGGGTCCATTGGGAGGTGTGACAACCCTCCTCTACCCCGGACGACAGTTGGGACCGAGTTAGGACACAGATTGACAACCCGGTGCTTCCTACCGTGAATCTACAACGAGACTCCGGATTCGGTCGTATCTCTTGCCTTTCTCTTCTACTTGTGTGGTTATATTTGTTGTAATCTCTTTATTTAGATGATGAATGCTATGAACCATGTGTATTATTGTTTATTTCATGTTTATGGAATTATTTAGTTCATTTGTGTTATTGAGGTGCGCCCCCATCCATTTTTCACTCCTCCACCGTGCCCGGTGCCGCACTAGCAATTGCTAGTGGCGTGCTTGTCGAAGAGGTGCCGACGACCCTTATTCCGTTTGCCTACTCGTCCATCCTCCCTTGCGACGCAGCGCGCTCAAGGCCTGCCTAGTCTCCATCCCGCCAAGCGAAGCATTGCATAGCGGCATTGCATAGGAGTAGTCATAACATTTTCTCTTTGTTTTCCACAATCCAAAAATCCCCGTTTCCGCATCCATCCGCTCGAAAGGACTTCGATCTCAAGTCCCTCCTCAATAGTCAACTCCACCCTACTGTGTTCCTTGAGAGATTCGATACTCGGGGATTACTCCTCGTTTTATATTACTTGAACGATCAGTACACTGTCGTTTCGTGTCGCAGTCGAGCTACCGCCTATAGCGGTGTGTGAGTGCCATCAGCTACCACCCTAGGGCTTCTTACCTCAAATCCACCGGGATGAGGGCCTCCGATCCATGAGTTAGCTTGAAGGGTGTTTCACCAGTTGTCGTGGTGGGGGTAGTCCTCAAAGCCCAAAGGACTGAGGGGAGCTTCTCTACCTAGTTTCCCTTCAGGTTCTCCACTTTCTTCTTGAGCAGGTTGACGATGACTTTGTTGGCCGCCTCGTCCGGACCGTTGCTCCTTGGATGGTGAACGGAGGCGAAGCGAAGATCGATGCCGAGTTGGCTGCAGAAGTTTGTGAGCTCGAGATTGGCGAATTGCGGGCCGTTGTCGGTGACGATGGCGAGAGGTAGGTCATGCCTACATATGATCTCTCCCTAAATAAAATTCTTCACTATCAGGGAGTTTTTCTTGGATAGTGCTTTCACTTCTATCCACTTGGAGAAGTAATCAATCATCACCAGGAGGTACTTTCTTTTGCCCACTTGTCAGGGGGGGGGGGACCCCAAATGGCGATGGGCCATGGGGTGATGATCGATCGGAGATGCTGGGCTGGTTGCAGCTGGAGTGGAGCATAGAGTTGGCACTTTGAACACCTTCTTGCAAACTTTTCTGCATCTTTTCTGATGGTAGGCCAGACGTATCCTTCTCTCAGCACCCTCTTCTCCAGGGTTCAGCTTGCCAAGTGACTTCCGCACTCACCCGCGTGAATCTCTTCTAGGACCTGTGAGGCTTCTCCTTCGGACAGACACCTCGCCAGGGGACCGGACAGGGTCTTCCTGTAAAATACCTCATCACTTAGTAAATAGTAGGCCGACGTGTACTTAAATCGCCTCTTGTCCTGGAACTCCGAGGGCAGCTTGCCCATGGTTAAGAAAGTAATCAGGGGATCCATCCATGAGGAGGGCTGATTGATGTCCATCATCTCCCCTTCCTCGATAGAAGGCCAGAACAACCCAGGGACCGTACCCCCGACCACGGAGCCATACTTGGCTAGTCGATGCGCTTGGGCATTCTCCTCCCTTGGAACATATTGTATGGAGAAGGATCTAAAGGTGCCCACCAAGCCCTTAACCTTCACCAGATAGCGCTGCAGTATTGGCTCCCTTACCTCGAACTCCCCTCTAACCTGGGAGGCGACCACCATCGAGTCGGAGTAAACTTTGATGTCGTGAACCCGCAGTTTCCAGGCTAGGTGGAGCCCTGCGATTACGACATCATACTCTGCCTGGTTGTTGGTGACCAGGAAGTGAATATTAATGGCCTGCTCTATCTTGGTGCCTTAGGGACTGATCAGTACGATGCCTCCCCCACAGGAGTTCCTCCTGTAGGGTTTTCTATACCCCTCGAAAGGGACGACATATCAAATATGCGCAGCGAAAATAACAAGAACAACCCAAAAGAAGCTAACGGATCTTGCGGTTTTCATGATTCAAGAGAATAAGCAAATCGAAATACAAAGTACCTTTGCGGGATTGAGTCAATACTCAACCAAGGTGCTCCAAAGAGAGATCCAAAAATCTGCCTTTGAGTTCTTCAAGAATCGAAATGGATCGATCCCTCTACAGAAGTCCACACAAGAAAAGGAGAACCCTAGCTTCTTGTCGTACAAGAACTAGGTCGGAGAAGGATGCTCCCAACGTCCCCACGGACTGCTAGATCCGATCCAGGGGAGGCGGCGACCGACGATGGCGACTAGCGGCGGCGGAAGGCGATCGGCGGACGGGAAATATGAGATGCCCTCGCGCGGAACAGTTCCGGTCGGCTTCTCGTCCAAAATCGCGAAAGGATTAAGTTCTCGTAAACCTAGAATCGCAAGCCCCTTTATACTTAAACGCATAAATCAGGTTATCCGCAGACCAGAACATTTCTGTCCAGATTTACATTCGCCGAATTTGACTAATCACTATAACCAAATTCGACTCAGATTCGGCTAAACCATTTCGACGAATTCGTCTATTTGCTGTAGCCGATTCGACTATATAAATTCGGTTATATCATTTCGTCGAACGAACATATTTCGGCTAAACCCTTTAGTCGAATCTGTTACAATTCGGTTAATCACATTAGCCGACTCGATATAGCCAAATTCCATTAGTCGAATCAACATTATTCGGTTAAACCCTTTAGCCGAATTTGACACAGTTCGGTTAAACCCTTTACCCGAATTTGTCTAGCATAAACCCATTCGTTTAAACCCTTTAAACGATTTCCCTTTGAGACATTCTCAAGTTAATGCCAAGCAGTGATAGGATTGGTCCTCCACTCATATCTAATATGAGTAAGGCCAACACAATCCTTTCTCCAACTTCTCCAAATGCTTTTATGTGCGACCCTATAGGCTCATATTGCGTTGGCAGTAAGACTAACTGTTGATTGCTTTGAGATCACCTCAGAAACTCCAACAGTCTCCCACTTGATCACAAAGTATCAACAAAAGTCTCACAAACAATGAGCGGCATCTAGCAATACATCATTGCTACCCAAGCAATAAGAGTTCATAACTCAACAAGCCTATCATGACCAATGTATCAGTGTTGTCATGTCCCTTTGTCCTTTACATCCGGATAGAACTAGAGGCATGGACCGTGTCACCCTCATAATTGTTCAATCCCAATTTCCTAATCTAGAATAGACTGTCTGAAATTGGTGAGCTTAATATCATATATTGACTCAACCAAGCATGGTCATGCATTTCTCAGTCTCATTCCATTAAGGGGCCCATGGATGTAACTCCTGTCATAAAGGAGGACAAATCTCATATCTGTCCACACACAAACACCCAAATGAATTGTAACATACCCAATAACCACCCTTATCATCAACCTTTCTCAAGGAAGACTTTAGATGGCATCAAAGTACGCTCTTCCTCACTTGATGAATGCTGTGACCTCAGGTCAAAGAACTACAAACACCATTGTCAGATGAGAACTACTTGTGACACGTTCATATAACTATCCACAAAGTAGTCTCATGGGGGGTCTGTCCAGTACAACTTATTCTCAACAAGTACCCATGTGATGACTTGATATCACAATATCATGACCTATGAGAACCGGTCATCAGTCAACGCACATGCTGGTCTTATGGTCTCATCCTCGCCCTGAATTTCTAGGATGATACCCCGACCAGGGACCATTAAAGAATGAAGCTCCGTATAAACATATGCTCTCACATTCAAGTCACGTACTTGAATTCCTAGGGAAGCAAACACTCTAAGGGCATTTATTATGCTAATTAATCTTATCAGACAGATATAAATGACATAATAAAAGAACTTGCCATAAATATAAAATGAAATACATAGTACATATTACAATTCATCCAATGAACAAACAACCAACAAATATGCAATCCACAAGGCTCCCACTAAAGATAACCATTCAGGTATCTAATACCCATTGATCTAACATGACCATCATGCTTCTTTTGCGCAAGAGGCTTTGTCAGTGGATCCGCTATATTTTCTTCAGTCGGTACTCTGCATATGCTCACATCTCCTCGATCGACAATCTCTCGAATAAGATGGAAGCGCTGAAGTATGTGCTTGGAGCACTGATGAGATCTAGGTTCCTTAGCTTGTGCAATTGCACCATTGTTGTCACAGTAGAGAACTATGGGATCAACAATGCTGGGAACTACATCAAGCTCGCTGATGAATTTCCTAATCCATACAGCCTCCTTCGCCGCATTCGTTGCAGCGATATACTCGGCCTCAGTCGTAGAATCAGCAACTGTCTCTTGCTTGGAGCTCTTCCAACTTACAACTCCTCCATTAAGGCAAAACACAAAACCTGACTGTGACTTTGAGTCATCTCTGTCAGTCTGGAAGCTTGCATCCGTGTAACCCTTTACAACGAGCTCTTCCTCTCCACCAAACACCAAGAATGTATCCTTAGTCCTTCTCAAGTACTTTAGGATATTCTTGACAGCTATCCAGTGACCATCACCAGGATCAGACTGATACCTACTAGTCATGCTTAAAGCATATGAGACATCGGGTCGAGTACATAACATTGCATACATGATTGATCCAATTGCGGAAGCATATGGAATCAACTTCATGCGGTCCTTATCTTCCAAAGATTTTGGACATTGGTCCTTAGAGAGACTCACACCATGAGACATGGGTAAGAATCCCTTCTTGGACTCAAGCATGTTGAACCATTTCAACACCTTCTCAATGTATGTACTTTGGGTCAAACCCAACAACTTCTTCAATCTATCTCTATAGATCTTAATACCAAGAATATAAGTCGCTTCGCCCAAGTCTTTCATAGAAAAGCACTTCCCTAAGTTGTTCTTAACAACTTGCAGGGTCGGAATGTCATTCCCGATCAACAGTATGTCATCTACATACAATATCAGGAAGACAACAATGCTCCCACTAATCTTCTTGTAAACACAAGGCTCATCTTCGTTCTTGATGAAACCAAACTCTTTGATTTTCTCATCAAAACGTAGATTCCAACTTCGAGAAGCCTGTTTCAATCCATAAATGGATCGAATTAACTTGCATATTTTAGTGGCTTCATCTGGAGATACAAAACCCTCGGGTTGTGTCATATACACTTCCTCAAGGAGGTTTCCATTAAGGAAAGCCGTTTTGACATCCATTTGCTAGATCTCGTAGTCATAATACGCATCAATAGCAAGTAGAATTCTGATGGACTTGACCATTGCTACAGGGGAAATGGTTTCATCATAGTCAACACCATGAATTTGCCTGAAACCTTTAGCCACCAGCCGGCCTTTGAATGTCTGTACATTCCAATCCATGTTGGTCTTCTTCTTGAAGACCCATTTGCACCCTATGGGTCGTACCCCTTCAGGTGGTTCCACCAAGGTCCAAACTTGGTTTGCATACATGGAGTCCATTTCAGATTTCATGGATTCAAGCCACTTCTCGGAGTCAGGTCCATTCATAGCCTCTTGGTAGGTTGCAGGCTCATCATCATGATCCATAAGCAACACATTACCTATTTGAGTCATGAGAAATCCATATCTCTCAGGCTCAAATCTTGGTCTACCAGATCTACGTAGGACTTGTGTTTCTTGAGCAGGCTCTCCAGCTATAACTTCTTGTAGTCCTTGCTAAGGTTCCAATTCTGGTTCGTTCATTGTTTGTGGCTCTTGAACTTCTTCAAGTTCTACCTTTGCAGTCTTTCTGGATAAGAACTCTTTCTCCAAAAAGACACCAGTCCTTGCGACACACACTTTGCCCTCAGACGGTAAGTAGAAGTAGCATCCTTTGGTTTCCTTAGGATACCCCACTAGATAACATTTATCCGATTTGGGTTCCAGCTTGTCAGGCATTTGACGTCGCACGTATGCCTCACAGCCCCAAATCTTGATGAACGACATACTAGGATGCTTCCCAGTCCATATCTCATATGGTGTCTTTAGAACCGTTTTCGTTGGAACTCGATTTAGTGTGAAAACAACAGTCTCTAAAGCAAAACCCCCAAAGGAAATGGGCAAATCTGCATGACTCATCATCGATCGCACCATGTCTAACAAGGTACGATTCCTCCTCTCAGAAACACCATTATGTTGAGGTGTTCCGGGCGGAGTGAGCTGTGATACAATACCACACTCTTTCAGATGATTTCTAAACTCATGACTCAGATATTCACCACCTCGATCAGATCGGAGTGCTTTTATCCTTTTTCCCAGTTGGTTCTCCACTTCATTTTTAAACACTTTGAACTTTTCAAAGGTCTCGGATTTGTTCTTCATAAGAAACACGTATCTGTATCTACTGAAATCATCAGTAAATGTAACGAAGTAGTAGAACCCACCTCTAGCCATAGAACTCATGGGTCCGCATACATCACTATGTATTATACCCAAAAGATCATTAGCCCTCTCATTACAACTAGTGAAAGGAGCTTTTGTCATCTTACCCAACAAACATGACTCGCATCTCTCAAATGATTCATAATCAAATGAGTCCAGTAGTCCATCTTTATGGAGCTTGGATATGCGTTTCTCGTTTATATGGCCTAAACGACAATGCCAAAGGTACGTAGGATTTGAATCATTTGTTTTTAGTCTTTTAGTATTTTCTATGTTATAGATCGGATGGTCTAAGTTCAAAACATATAAACCATTAAACATTTGGGCAACGCCATAACAAACATCCTTCATATAAATAGAACAACAATTGTTCTTAATTACGAAAGAAAAACCAATCATGTCCAAACATGAAATAGAAATAATGTTTCTAGTTATGTCGGGAACATAATAACAATTATCTAGTTCTATTACAAGCCCTGTGGGCAAAGAAAGACGATACAATCCTACGGCAACGACAGCAACTCTTGCTCCATTTCCAACGTGCAGGTCTACCTCTCCTTTACCCAGCAATCTTCTCCTTGTCAGTTCCTGCACATTTATACAAATGTGAGAACCACATCCGGTATCCAATACCCAGGATGAAGGAACAGAAAGGTTTATTTCTATAACGAAAATACCTGAAGTGGAAGTCATACTTCCCTTCTTCTTCTGCAGATCTTCTAGATACTGAGGACAGTTCCTCCTCCAGTGCCCTGCCTTACCACAATGGTGGCACTTCCCTTCCTTAGCCAAACCTTTCCTTTTCTGTGCAGAAGACTTGGGATCAAGAGGAGACTTAGATCCAATCTTCGTCTTCTTAGATCCCTTGGCCTTGCCCTTGCTCTTATGCACCATCAATATGGGGCTGGCAGGCTTGACCTTCTTCATGTTATTCTCGGCAGTTCTCAACATGCCAAGGAGCTCGGGCAGTGTCTTTTCTATTTCATTCATGTTATAGTTTAAGACGAACTGCTCATAACTGTCTGGCAACGATTGCAGGATCAGATCCGTGGCCAACTCTTGGCCCATGGGAAAACCCAGTCTTTCAAGGTTCTCGATATACCTAATCATCTTGAGTACGTGAGTCCCTACTGAGTCTCGAGATCCCATTTTGCCCTGGAATAATGCCTTGGATATGTCAAACCTCTCTTGCCGGGCTTGCCCCTCGAACATTTTCTTGAGGTGCCCGATTATCTCATAACCACACATGCTCTCATGTTGCTTCTGAAGCTCAGAGGGCATGGTAGCAAGCATGAGGCATTCCACATCCAGGGTATCATCCTGATACTTCTTGTAAGCATCTCTATCTGCTCTCGAAACATTTCCGGTCGGCTCTGTGGGGGCTTCACCTTCCAAGACACAGAGCTTGCGCTCTTGCCTGAGAACAATTCTCAGGTTTCTGTACCAGTCGAGGAAGTTCATCCCGTTGAGCTTGTCCTTCTCAAGAATAGCTCTCAAGGACAGGGTGGAGTGAGATCCACTTGCCATGGAAATTCTACAATGAATTTTGCAAAGTGAAATTTTAGTACTATATTTCAAAATACATTTTATATATTTTTAATAAGGACTTTTATTAAAGAGCTCCCACTATTTTAATCAAATCAATAACCCTTGATATCGATTCGGAGAGTTTATGCGAGCTACTCTCTTAGTGGACAAGATCCGTATTTCACCAACACCAACACCACGAGTCCGCTTTGGCGTTCCTCTCATAATGCGGTTATTTAGGTAGACAACGTTTGTCAATTGCATCACTATGCAACTCTTGTATGGTTGGTGAATAACTCTTTATTCGCATCCATCATATGGAGCATGCCAACCCTATGCCTCTAGGAACTCAACCTTTGAGGTCACCTAGTTAAGTTTGACCCGATGTCGACAGTGGGATATCACAATTATCCGCTCGCACCCTTACCAAGATAGATTAATGCACCTTGCTTTGGCAAGCCCACACTTCATCGATCGAGGCAGGAAGAGTGTCATCCATCGGAAGGCATCTGAATACTTAATATTAGATAAGGGATTTTTTTAAGTGATTAACATTTTAATCATGATTAACATTTAATCACAGTGCACAATCAGAAAATAAAATTACAACATTCACATTCCAGATACATCCCAGATGTGCACAAAAACTGTCTATCAACACTTTGACAAAACAGGGCTAAATCTGGGCATTTTGAACACTTCTAAATCTCCAGATTTACATGCATTGGACATATGAACAACAAATCCACTTGTGCAGAAGACAAGCTCGTCTCTAATGTCAGATTCAATAATCTAAACATTTGGTTTCACAAACCATTTTGAGGGACGGTTACTGTAGAGGAGAAACAACCTCTGAAACATGAAAATCGCAACGCAATCACATGCGTTCATGGCGGGGTTCCAAGGGGCCGCGCCCCTGGCGGGGTCTTAGGGGCAGGGCCCCTAACGGGGTACAAGGGGCAGCGCCCCTGGCGGTGCTCTCGCTTGCGGGGTGCGGGGCAGAGCCCCGACCAAAATTTTGAAATCCCACCACCACAAAATCACATCAAATGTGATATTCCAAGAAGAAATTAGGGCATTTAGAACGCTTCTAAATGTCCCAATTTACACGCACTTGACCGCAACCTAGCTCTGATACAACTGTTGGGTTTTCTATACCCCTCGAAAGGGATGACATATCAAATATGCGCAGCGGAAATAACAAGAACAACCCAAAAGAAGCTAACGGATCTTGCGGTTTTCATGATTCAATAGAATAAGCAAATCGAAATACAAAGTACCTCTGAGGGATTGAGTCAACACTCAACCAAGGTGTTCCAAAGAGAGATCCAAAAATCTGCCATTGAGTTCTTCAAGAATCGAAGTGGATCGATCCCTCTACAGAAGTCCACACAAGCAAAGGAGAACCCTAGCTTCTTGTCGTACAAGAACTAGGTCGGAGAAGGATGTTCCAACGTCCCCACGGACTGCTAGATCCGATCCAGGGGAGGCGGCGACCGACTGCGGCGACTAGCGGCGGCGGAAGGCGATCGGAGGACGGGAAGAACGAGATGCCCTCGCGTGGAATGGTTCCGGTTGGCTTCTCGTCCAAAATCGCGAAAGGATTAAGTTCTCGTAAACCTAGAATCGCAAGCCGTTTTATACTTAAACACATAAATCAGGCTATCCGTAGACCAGAACATTTCCGTCCAGATTTACATTCGTCGAATTCGACTAATCACTATAACCAAATTCGACTCAGATTCGGCTAAACCATTTCGACGAATTCGTCTATATGCTATAGCCGATTCGACTATATAAATTTGGTTATATCATTTCGTCGAAACCATTTCGTTGAACTGACATATTTCGGCTAAACCCTTTAGTCGAATCTGTTACAATTCGGTTAATCACATTAGCCGAATCGATATAGCCGAATTCCATTAGTTGAATCAACATAATTCGGTTAAACCCTTTAGCCGAATTTGACACAGTTCGGTTAAACCCTTTACCCGAATTTGTCTAGCATAAATCCATTCTTTTAAACCCTTTAAACGATTTCCCTTTGAGATATTCTCAAGTTAATGCCAAGCAGTCACAGGATTGGTCCTCCACTCATATCCAATATGAGTAAGGCCAACACAATCCTTTCTCCAACTTCTCCAAACGCTTTTATGTGCGACCCTATAGGCTCATATTGCGTTGGCAGTAAGACTAACTGTTGATTGCTTTGATATCACCTCAGAAACTCCAACACCTCCCTGACGCTCCATCCATGAACATTTCCCAAGCCACTCGCTGGGGTGCTTCCTCCTCCTCTACTTCCACGGTGTAGTCGCCAAAAAGTCTGCTATAGCCTGGGCCTTCAAGGCCAACCGATGCACGTAGGTAACGTCGAACTCGCTGAGCTCCACCGACCACTTGGCCAATCTTCTCGAGTGTTCTACTCCTTCCAAGATACTGCGGAGAGAGTGATAAGTCACCACCTTGATCGGATGGGCCTGGAAATAGGGTCGGAGTCTTCAGGCTGAAACTATCAAGGCAAGCGCCAGCTTCTCTAAGATGGGGTACCGTAGATCGGCCTTCCGCAAGACCCAACTCACGTAGTAAATAGGGAGTTGTTTCTTTCCTTCCTCGCAGACCAAAACCAAACTTACTACTTTGGATCTTACCCTGACGTACAAGAAGAGGTCCTCTCCCTCTGTGGGTCCTTGCAATAAGGGTGCCTACGCCAACTGGATCTTCAAGCTCTCAAAGGCACCTTGACACTCTGCCGACCATTCAAACTTCTTGTTATCTCAGAGTGTTTTAAAGAATGGTGAGCACTTTTCCCCAGCTCTAGAGAGGAACCTACTCAGTCCTTCCAATCAACCTGTTAGGCGTTGTACCTCCTTGACATTCCTAGGTGCTTCCATTTCCATAATCACCCTGACCTTGTCTAGATTTGGTTCCACTTCCACCGGGGTCAAGAGGTGACCCAAGAACTTCCCCTTCCCTGCTCCAAAAATGCACCTTGCTGGGTTCAACCTTATTTTATATTTTTGAAGTGTGGTGAAAGTTTCTTTTAGGTCACGGAGGTGCTTTCCTACACTGCTGCTCTTCACCATGAGATCATCAACATACACCTCCAGGTTCCGCACCTTCTACTCCTTGAACACCCTATCCATCATTCGCTGATAGGTAGCTCCTGCGTTCTTAAGCCCGAAGGGCATCATTTTATAACAATTAACATCCATCGTTGGTAATGAAGGATAAGTTTTTTATGTCGGGAGGGTGCATGCGAATTTGGTGGTAACCAGAAAAAGCATCTAAAAACTCATGACAGGGAATCCGACGACCGAATCTACTAGCTTGTCGATTCTAGGAAAGGGATATCAATCATTGGGGCAAGCTTTATTAAGAAGAGAGAAGTCAATACACATGCACCATTTTTCGTCCCCATTTTGCACCATTACAACATTGGAGACCCAACCTGGATACTGGATCTCCGAAACAAACCCCGCCTCCAACAGCTTCCTGACATCCTCTCTGATAGGCTCGGCCAGGGTAGTGGTGGTCGCCCTCTTCTTCTGCTGTATGGGATGGACTCTCCTGTCCAGGTTGAGATGATGGCAGACGATGTCCACGTCAATGCCCGGCATGTCCGCTACGCTCCATGCGAAGATACCCGCATTCTCCTAGATGCAAGGCATGATCTTTTCTTTATCTCACAACTCTAGCTCCCTGTTGATCTTCACCTTCCCTGGCCTCCCGCATTCAGATACAATCTCCTTCTCTTCCACCTCCTCAACTGCCTCGAGTGTTGGGAATATTGCCCTCAATATTCCCTTGATTTGAAGAGGCATCACTCACAATGCTAAGTACATATTGTATTTGATAAAATCTATTTTGTCTCAAGGTTTATACAGGGAGATGATATTCCATACAATGGAATAGGTTCAAAGGTGTGCTGATTAATCAGCTGAGAAAGTTTCCCTGTCTCAGCTGAACCGCTGAGATGAGGACATGTGTCGCTGAGAAGCAGCATATCTCTACTGAGCTGCAGATAGATAGAATGTGCTGAGATGAGAAACTATCTCAGCGGATCCACTGGGACGACAGCTGCTCAACCGCTGAGACTGAAAGCTGTCTCAACCCAACCGCTGAGACAGATTCAAATATTAAAGAAAACAAGTGGCGCAACACGCCTTTGACGTAAACAGCTGTAAAGTGAGATTAGAGCCAACCATCTGTTCCCAAGGTGTCAGAGCTTGTGAAATTTTTCCGAATCTTTATGAAGCGAGCAGGAGTTAGTCAACTTAGAGTTACAAGCCAAACAACCAGAAGCAAATGGAAACAAACAAACGATCTTTATTGATAGCAACTTCAAATTACAAGGCAAGGCATGCTTGGCGAGACATGATTTTGCCAGCACAAACACCAAAGGAAAAGATACAAAGTTGAAGACAACTTGAGACCGCGCGGTCTCCCTTGCGACATCTACAACCGACAAGACCGCAACCCGCTGCCGATCTCACAACAACACCAACCCGCTGATCAGACCGCACCCTTCCTTCTGAACTCCTGATTCTCCCGAACTCCAGCAACACAACTCCAAGCCGCAGACCGCCCGAACACATTAAGAGGAAGAGGTGATCGCTGCTGCCCGCACTATCCGCAGAAGCTGCACAAGAGAAGTTCAATCAGCAGACCGCCCGGTCAGACAAATAGAGACCGCAGGAAAAAAGCGAACTCAGCTTACACTTGGTGTGTCTTAATTTGCTGCTACAGTGGCTCCTATTTATAGGTGTGGGACCTGATCCAGTCACCACCCTATGAGATAGGATCACCACCCTCCAGACCGCGCCACCTGACGGGTCACACCGCGCGATCAGCAACAGTACTCCTGCTTCATTTTGGTGAACTCGCCAGCTCCAACATCAACCATGAGAGACCGCCACTCTCACAGCAGATCGCGACTCCAAAGGAGATCGTCAGACCGCCCGGAGCTGTTCACCACCTATGTTCGCCCGAGACCGCCAACACAGTCAGTTCGCCATCAACCCGCGAACTCCTGTCCCTTATGTCGGTCTCCTCCTGAGACCGTGAACATCGACCAGCTCGCATACCAGTCTCCTCCTGAGACCGCGAACTGAGACCGCGCGACTAAGACCCTTAGTCCGCGAATACCACCAGAAAGCCCGGTCAGCCATCATGCCGCATTCTGAAGAGAACCTGGAACAAACTGTGTGGTCACACTAGACCGCACAGCCTTGAAGACGAACAGCCTGCCACGCGGTTAGAGACAGACCGCGCGGCCTTCACCTTCAGCCGCCTTGGACCAGATACCAGCGATCAAGCCAGGAGACCGCAGCTAGGTTTAGACAAGCTAGACCGAAGAGACAGACCGCCAAGTCCTGCGGTCAAGCCAGACCGCCCGACCTCCTCCCAGACCGCCCAGGTCCAAAAAGTCCTCTATCTTCCACTTCAACAATTTCAACACTCCCCCTTGAAATGGGAAGTTGAAATTAGCCCCAGTAGGCTCCTTAGCCGTGTGAACGACCCCTTTGCCAGCGCCTTTGTGAATATGTCTGCGACATTGTCCGCACTACGCACATGCCCGACCGAAAGAGATCCCTCCAGCACCTTCTCCCGTATGAAGTGGTGCTCGATCTCGATATGCTTGGTCCTCGCGTGACAAACTGGATTGGTAACCAGTTTGAGAGCACTCTCATTGTCACCACGTAGCAGAGTCGGCTCCCGAACCTCCTTGTGGACGTCTCCCACCAACCTCCTAAGCCAGATGGCTTCCTGAGCTGCCAAGGCCAAAGCCTTGTATTCCGCTTCCGTGGTGGAGACCGATACGGAATCCTGCTTCTTGCTGCACCACGATATAGCTGTGGGGCCCGCCATCAAGTCGAATCCAGACGTCGACTTCCGATCATCCGAATCCCTCGTAGTTAGTATCCATGTACCCGTGCACCTCGAGGCCCGCATCCCTCCTGTATAGGAGACCCATGTCCGAGGTCGCCTTGACATACTTCAGAATGTTCTTGGCCGCTAGCAGATGAGGTACCCATGGCTCTGCCATATATCGACTCACTCTGCCAACTACATATGCAATATCCGGCCTCGTGATCGTCAGATAGATCAAGCTCCCAACCAGAGCTCGGAACATCAACGGGTCTTGCATAATCCTCCCCTCATCCTTTCGAAGCTTCATAGCCATCTCCCGAGGTGTGGAAGTGCACTTCCCTTCCTTCATGCCAAATCGCTCCATGATCCACTCCGCATATCCGGCCTGGGTCACCAACACTCCACCTTCCTTCCTCTGCACCTCGAGTCCAAGGAAATGGTGAAGCTCACCTAAGTCCTTCATCTCGAACCTGATGGACAGCTCGGCTCGAAGCTGTGCTACCTCCTTCTTCGAGTTACCCGTCACGATCATATCGTCGATGTATAACAGCACGATGACCTGAAGCTCCCCGCTCTTCTTGACGAACAAGCTTGAGTCTGAGTCTGAAGCACCAAATCCACAGAATAGGAGATATTCTGCGATCTTCCCGTACCACGCCCTCGACGCTTGCTTCAACCCATACAGGGCCTTCTTCAGCTTGCAGACATCTCCGGAAAATCTTTAGACACAAAGCCTGGTGGCTGGATCATGAAGATGTCCTTGTCAATCTCGCCGTACAAGAAAGCGTTCTTGACGTCGAGCTGCCAAATCTCCCATCCACTGAATGCCGCCAAGGCAATGATGAATCGAACTGAAGTCATTTTTGCCACCGGACTGAAAGTCTCCTCGTAGTCTTCACCGTACTGCTGCGAGAACCCCCGAGCTACAAGGCGAGCCTTGTACCGCTCGATACTGCCGTCAGCTTTCTTCTTGAGCTTGTAGACCCACTTGCATGTAACAGGAGTGGTGCCCTTGGGCTTGGGCACAAGAGACCAGGTCTCATTCTTCTCGAGAGCTGCCATCTCTTCTTGCATCGCAACGTCCCACTCCTTCACGCCTCTGGCCTTCTCAAAGCTCGACGGCTCCTTCTCATCCAAGGGACCAGCGAAGAAACATGAGACGAAGCTCACTGCGTTTCCTCCTGTATAACGATCAGGTGCGACGATCGCTCGCTTCGACCTCCTCAGCTCCTTCCCCTGAACCGCATTATCTTCAGTTGCTTCTTCCCTAGCTCCCCTTCCAGACGTGCTAGGAGCATCGCTCCCCCTGCTCCCTGAACCAGAAGCCCCCGTCTCAGAACTAGAAGGAGATGGACCACCTGGTGACATAGGTAGCTCCACCTAAAGATCCTCCACAGCTTTCTCCGGCACCTCCACCCTGCTCTCTGGTAGCTCCACATCAGAAGACCCCTTGTAAGATGTCACCTCATCGAACACGACGTCGTGAGATACCACAAACCTCCGTGTCTCTGGGTCCATGCACTTCCATCCTTTCTTCCGCTCATCGTATCCCACGAAGACTAGCTTCCTTGCTTTCGCATCTAGCTTCGTCCGAAGAGCATCTGGAACATGCACGTAGCAGGTGGAACCAAACACCCTAAGGTGTGCCACGCTTGGATTCTCCTTGAACATCATCTCATGTGGAGTCAACATGTTGATGGGACTCAGAGGCATCCTGTTGATGACGTAGGAAGCACAAGACATTCCGTCCACCCAGAAGGACTTTGGGATACTCTTGGCATGCGGCCAACACTTGCAGGTCTCCGTCCGATGACGGATCTTCTGCTCTGCAACTACGTTCTGCTGTGGAGTATGTGCACAAGTGAGCTCTCTCCGGATGCCTGCCTTCCTGCAAAAGGTAGAGAACTCACTGAAGGTGAACTCCCCTCCGTTGTCAGTTCTCAGCTTCTTCACCCGCAGTCTTAGCCGACCCTCCACGAGCTCCTTGAACTCCACAAATTTGGCAAACGCCTCCGCCTTCTCCTTCAGGAAATATACCCAGATATATCTGGTGTAATCATCGATCAACACCAGCATATATCTGCTGCCTCCGAGGCTTGGGGTAGCAGTTGGTCCCATCAAGTCACCGTGGATGCACTCCAACGACACACTACTCCTTGTCTGCGACTTGTCAAACGGTAGCCGATGAGACTTGCCGAACTGACATCCCGCACAAACATGACCTTCACCGTAGGAAGATAGACTTGGCAGGCCCTTGACCAGACTTCTCACCGCCATAGCTTTCAGCTTGTCCATCCCTACGTGCCCCAACCTCTCATGCCATATAACGGCACCATCATTCATCTTCATCTTGTCAACGTAGGAACTTGTCAATAAAACGAACAAGTCCTTTGCCCGTCTCCCGACATGGACGACCTCGGCCTTTACGGCCTCAAAATTGCGTAGAAACTTCACTTCTGTTGGGCTGAACAGAACGTGATACCCAGCGTCTACAGCGTTGGTCACGGAGAAGAGGTTTTTTCTCATACCAGGCACGTGATAGACACTCTTCAAAGTAAGTGGACCTCTATCACTGCCCAAGGAAACAACCCCCACCTTCTCTACTGGATGCACAGTATTATCAGCAGTAATGATTGCATTGTTACCAGTATAGGGCTGTGCAGAAGAAAGCTTGGTCTCGTCTCCGGTAAGGTGATGACCACACCCAGAGTCCACGATCCAGTCTTCCAGATAGTTGATAGGAGCAGAGGATCCAACAGAAGCCGAGAAAGCTCCTCCCCAACCTCCTCCAAAGTGCCTGGCCTCAGCTTCCTCCATCTTCGCAGTATGCCCAGCTTGGGTGACTACCTTGCAATCCTTCCTGATGTGGCCATACTTGCCATACTTGAAGCACTTCGGACCTTCCCCCTTCTTCTTCCCGTCAGCCTTGGGAGCATACCCCCTTTCCTGCTGCCCAGAAGTTGAAGGCCCATAGCCTCCTCCAGCGGTCTTCTTCTTCTTACCCACTTCTTCTTCTTCCCTGAGAAGAGCACTTCGCCATCTCCCCCATCCACTGACACTCCCGCCATCTGCCTTGCCAAACTTTCTTGCGATGCAAGCAAGTTCTCCAGCTCCAACAGAGACGGCTGATTTGCCCATCCCTGCACCGACGTCACAAAGGCAATATATTCCTTCCGCAAGCCGCGGATGATGTGCCTCTTCAGCTTCGCCTCAGAGATAGGATCATCAGGATCCAATGCTGAGATTTCAGCATACAAGTTCTTCATCTTTAGAAAGAAAGTGGGGAGATAGAAAGATCACCCTGAGCCGACCTTGCCAGCTCATTCTCCAAAAATTGTAGCCTCGCTACATTCTTCTTGTTAAACATCCCATCCAGGGCTCTCCAGAACTTCGCAGCCGATCCACATCCCAGAATGTGATCAAACAAATTAGGTGAGATTGCCCTCTTTAGAGTGAACTCAGCCTTCGCATTCGTCCTCCTCCAAGTTCTCACCTCTGCCCCATTATCCCCTTCCGGGACAACTTCCTGCGTCTGATCTCCTCCAACTACCTCCCAGAGGTCCTTACCTAGAAGATAGCTTTGCATACACGACTTCCACTTCTTGAAGTTAGTCGATGTAAGCATCTCAATTCCAAGACCCCTCGCTTCCATTGCTCTACCACTGGTTCCTTCTTCACAAAGGCGATGGCTACTCTAAGTTACTCACTGCTCAACCACTCCAACCTAGCTCTGATACCATGTGAAATTTTTCCGAATCTTTATGAAGCGAGCAGGAGTTAGTCAACTTAGAGTTACAAGCCAAACAACCAGAAGCAAATGGAAACAAACAAACGATCTTTATTGATAGCAACTTCAAATTACAAGGCAAGGCATGCTTGGCGAGACATGATTTCGCCAGCACAAACAACAAAGGAAAAGATACAAAGTTGAAGACAACTTGAGACCGCGCGGTCTCCCTTGCGACCTCCGCAACCCGCCCGACCGCAACCCGCCGCCGATCTCACAACAACACCAACCCGCTGATCAGACCGCACCCTTCCTTCCAAACTCCTGATTCTCTCAAACTCCATCAACACAATTACAAGCCGCAGACCGCCCAAACACTTTCAGAGGAAGAGGTGATCGTTGCTGCCCGCACTATACGCAGAAGCTGCACAAGAGAAGTTCAATCAGCAGACCGCCCGGTCAGACAAATAGAGACCGCAGGAAAGAAGCGAACTCAGCTTACACTTGGTGTGTCTTAATTTGCTGCTACAGTGGATCCTATTTATAGGCGTGGAACCTGATCCAGTCACCACCCTATGAGATAGGATCACCACCCTCCAGACCGCGCGACCTGACCGGTCACACCGCGCGATCAGCAACAGTACTCCTGCTTCATTTTGGTGAACTCGCCAGCTCCAACATCAACCATGAGAGACCGCCACTCTCACAGCAGATCGCGACTCCAAAGGAGATCGTCATACCGCCCGAAGCTGTTCACCACCTGTGTTCACCCGAGACCGCGAACACAGCCAGTTCGCCATCAACCCGCAAACTCCTGTCCCTTATGCCGGTCTCCTCCTGAGACCGCGAATAGCGACCAGCTCGCATTCCAGTCCCTCCTGAGACCGCGAACTGAGACCGCGCGACTAAGACCCTTAGTCCGTGAATACCACCAGAAAGCCCGGTCAGCCATCAGACCGCATTCTGAAGAGAACCTGGAACAAACTGTGTGGTCACACCAGACCGCCACATCCTTGAAGACGAACAGCCCGCCACGCGGTTAGAGGCAGACCGCGCGACCTTCACCTTCAGCCGCCTTGGACCAGATACCAGCGATCAAGCCAGGAGACCGCAGCTAGGTTTAGACAAGGCAGACCGCAGAGACAGACCGCCAAGTCGTGCGGTCAAGCCAGACCGCCCGACCTCCTTCCAGACCGCCCAGGTCCAACAAGTCCTCTAACTTCCACTTCAACAATTTCAACAGAGCTTTCCCTTGAGTGTCGTTGGAGATGTGCAGAGTATAAAAGGAGTTGGGGCACTTTTGAAGGGTGGTCAAGTGCTAAACAAATTTGCTACTGTTCCATTGAGGTCCTGAACTTCTCATTCTCCTCCTGCTCACTAAACAAGGAAGAAGAGACTGAGAGATAAAGATTGATCTTCTACAAGAAGGAGCAAGGTGATTCTTCATCCTTCAACTGAAGAGGAAGATCAGATAGTAGCTGGCTCACAAATCATCATCCAGTCAAGCTACTAGAAAGTGCAAGCTGTGCTAGAACTAGAGAAGATACCTTCTCTGTGTTGTCTGTTGTAGTAAGCTTAAACACTCTTTTACTGTAGGGCTACTTGGCCTGAGTTTGTAGGGCAGTTAGGCCTGAGGTTGTAGGATTAGGAGGTGGTCTGAGTTGTAGGAGGTGGATTCCTCTGATGTAGGGTTGTGTGCCTGAGGTAGGGTTTGGGAAAACCTGAGAAATCTTATGGGATCTGTGTTGTAGGCTCTTGGAGCTGAGATTGGAGAAATTGGCCTTGTCTAACACTATGTTAGAAAGGTGTAGGGGGAAAGTGGACTACCCATAGACACACTGTCTTGGGGAACCACTATAAATACTTCAGTGTTTTCTGGCTTTGCTTGATTACTAGCTTAGAATAGTTTTAACTATCTATATCATCTAAGTAAAAATCAAAATACCTATTCACCCCCCCCCCCCAGGTGAATTAGATCACATACCTATAATCTATCAAGTGGTATCAGAGCTAGGTTGGTCTTAAAGGGCTTAACTATCTGAACAGATCCTACATAGGTATTGTTATTTCTGAATCCAATGGCTTCTAATGGAGTTCAGAAGGAAATGGGTTCCATGAAGCTTCCTATATGCAAAAAGGAAACCTTTGGCATTTGGAAACAAAGGGTTAGGCTGTACATGGAAGCTTCAGAACCTAGGATCTATATCATTGTTTAGGAAGGCCCCTTCCTTATCACAAAGCCCTCCACCATTGATCCTACTAGGCAGGTAGGCAAGTCTTACACTGAAATGACAAGGGGTGAGATAGCATTGGCTACAATGGATAAAAGGGCTCAAAATATTATAGTCAATGCTATTGATGATTCAACATTCCAAAACTTGGTGCACTATGAGACTACAAAGGATATGTGGGATACATTGATTGTTTACATGGAAGGAACTGAAGAAGTGAGGAGTGATAGGAAATCCCTCCTCAATCAGGAGTATGAAGCTTTTAGGCAACAAAACTAGGAATGCAAAGCTGACTGCTATGAAAGATTCTTCAGAATAGTAAATGAGTTGAGGACCTATGAAAGGACCTTCACTCATTATGAGTTAAATCATAAATTCCTAAGATCTCTAACTAGAGACTGGGATACCAAAATCTGTGCCATCAGGGAAGTAGCAAAGCTGAGTGAAACTCCTCCTCACACTCTGTTTGGAAAGCTGCTCTCTTATGAGATGCAGATGTCTGCAAGAAAGGAAGAGGACACCTCAACAAGGGCTCAGGCAAGGGAGAAATCTGTATCTCTCAAAGCTGTCAGCTCCAAGAAAAGCAAGGGCAGGATGGTGTCTCCTCCAAGGAGAAGTGTTGAATCTGAAAAATCTGAAATCAGAACCTCAGATAGCTCTTCCTCTGATGAAGAGTTTGCTGTCTTCTCAAAGCAGTTCAAGAAGATGATGAGGAGGAAGCAATGGAAGAACAAGCCCTCCTCCTCATCACACTCCAAGGAAGACCACAGGAAACCTGAAAGACAGCACCCAAAGGGTGACAGGTATGATTCCAAATCTAGTAAACATGTTTCAAATAACATTATTTGATATTGCTGCAGCATACCTGGACATGTCATAGCTGACTGACCAGCCAAAAGAAAGGAGAAAGGTGATAAGAAGCATCATCACCAAAAGGATAGGAAGGGTGAAAAATCCTTCCTAGCAAAGAAAGGAAAAAAGCTGAAGTGAATCTGAATCCTCAACTTCAGATTCAGAGAATGAAGAAGAAGCCCGCATAGGGCTATTTGCAGCAGAAGAAGATGAAGATTATCCTGCTGCCAAGGTTGGAGTCAGGGCCCCTCTATCACACTCAGATAGTGATAAAGAGGAGGATGAAGAGGACAATGTTTAGCTAGGCCTCATGGCCATCACTGATGAGGAGGACAGTCAGAACATATCTGAAAATGAATAGGTATTAATTCATTCCATATCCTCTTCTGATTATGAGTCTGGCCAAGAATCTGTAGGACCTTAATCAATTAATTGAAGTGATTCAGAAGCTGAGGTGGATGTCAATCAATTGATTGACAAGTATGATGCTCTCTTGGAAGCTCTGAAAAGGAGCAAAAAGCTCTAAGAGGCAAGCCCAAGAGATTGATTCCCTTAAGATGGAAAAACAAGAATGCACTGAATCTTCTACCAAGATGAATCAGATGTATAGGGAAATTAGCCATCTGAAGGGGATAACTATCACCCATCTGAGCACCATATCCCTGAAGAACAAGGTCATCAAGGATCTTGAGGAGAAGCTTGTGAAAGAAAGAAGCCTAGTGTCTCAATTCTCCAAGCCAAAAATCCGTGCTCTCTATTATTGACTCATTCTCTTCTCAATCCAATAGGAGAGGACTAGGATTCAATAAAATGGAAGCAGGAGAAGGGAGTGGAGAAAAGAGCAGGGGTAAGGCTAAACCTCAATCCACCTTTCAAAAGGTATTACTCCCTTTCAACAGGTATGACCATGAAAGCATGTATGGTCACTGGAAGAATGGAAGTACCTCTAGGAAGGAAAACACTCCTTCCCATAGTGTAAGAAAGGGAATGGGATTGAGTGCTATGAAGGCTCCCCATGAAGAAATTCAAATGGCCCATCAAGGACCATTTGTTTTTGGTACCTCAGGCCCCTCACTCATATGTAAGGAAACTAAATCTTCAAAATTCTCTCCAGCAAAAACTTTGTCTGCTGTCAAACCTATAGATAAGCCTTGCTGCCCTGGGTCCAATGCCATCCAATCTTTCCTAACTTCCAAGTCAAAGCAAGGTGATGTCATAATGACAAAGGCTGCTAGGCCTGTCCACAAGATGACCTTCAGCCAAATCATTGCTGAAAGGAACAAAATGAGGATTGCTATCTCCACTCCTGAACACAAGCATGTTGAGGCTCATATCACCACAAGAAATGTTCAGAAGAGGAGATATAACATTCATGAGTGTTGGTACTGTGGTAAGGTGGGACAATTTGCCATAGATTGTTGGCACAATCCCAATGTGCCAACTGCAAGGATGAGCCTTCCTGCAAAAGTTGGAGCAGGTATGAAGTCTTTTCAGACTAACAAGAACCTAGGACCCAAAATCACTTGGGCTCCTAAGGGTAATTAAATTCCATCATGCAGGTTAGTTCAAATACTAGCCTTGGGCAGATTTGGTATTTGGACAGTGGGTGCTCAAGCCACATGACAGGAACAAGAAATCTTCTACAGGACTACAAGGTTGTGAATAATGGAGCCAAAGTTATCTTTGGGGGGTCAGAAAAGGGAATCACCAAAGGATATGGTATGATCTCCAATGGCATAGTCTCAATCACAAGGGTAGCTTATGTTGAAGGGTTGCAACACAACCTAGTAAGCATAAGTCAACTATGTGATCTAGGATATGTCATTGAATTCCACAATGACAAGTGCTTGATTAAAAAGTATAAAGACTTAGAGACCATTCTCTCAGGCACTAGGAGTGGGAATGTTTATTGCTTAGACTTCATATATAGTAATTCTCTTACAGCTGTTTGTCTAGTAGCTAATGAGAATGAGTCCCTTTGTGTTCAATGGCACAAGAGACTTGCTCACATTAACTACAAGACAATGTATAGACTATTCTCTAACAAACTTGTTATGAATAGTCCTAACATAAAATGTATTAAAAGTGGTCCCTATCATGCTTGCCAAATGGGTAAGCAAACAAGGGCCACCTTTAAAAGTATTGGCTCCAAAGACACTGAAAGATGTCTTTATCTCTTGCATATGGACTTGTTTAGTCCTTTGCCAATTCAGAGCCAAGGTGGGAAGTTGTATACATTGGTGATTGTTGATGATCACTCAAAATATACATGGGTATTCTTCCTAAAGAAGAAGTCTGATACTTTAAATATCTTTATAACTCATGTCAAAGCAATTCAGAATGACTTGCAATGTGTTGTGGTCAGGACTAGAACTGACCATGGCACAGAATTTCAATCTGAAGCTATGACAAAGTTTTATCAAGAATATGGTATCACCCAAGAGTTCTCCTCCCCAAGGACTCCACAACAAAATGGTGTGGCTGAGAGGAGGAATATGACCTTGATAGAAGCTGGGAGAACACTGCTTAGTGACTTCTCACTCCCAGAATACTTCTGGGCTGAGGTAGTCAATATTGCATGTCATGTTCTCAATAAAGCTTCCATCAATAAGGTTCATGGAATAACTGCCTATGAGATTCTGAAATGCAAACAACCTACAATTTCATACTTTAGAATCTTTGGCTCCAAATGCTACATTTTAAACAATGGAAAATCTCAATTAACAAAGTTTGCAGAGAAATGCAATGTGGGTGTTCTTGTTGGCTATAGATCACATAGTAGAGCTTATATAGTGTATAACAAGAAAACTCATGTTCTAGAGGTGTCTATGCATGTAGTATTTGATGAGACCAGCCTAATATATAAGGGCTGGTCTAGATCTTCTGTCTTGGCAGGAAATGAAAAGGATTTGGAAAGGATGTCTATACAAGACACACCCAGCAACTGCAAAGCTCATTCTGATGCTGCCATCCTTGAAGAGGAAGAAGTCCATGCTGATGAAGACACGAATGAACCAGCAGAAAAAGCACAGCAGGCTGAGAACAGACTGCCTACAACTGTAAGACATCTAAGGGATCATCTAAGAGAACAAATAATTGGAGATCAAAATCAAGGTGTATTAACCAGAAGCAAGGCTCATAATGAAGCCCTATTCTTGAGCTTCCTATCACATATGGAGCCCAAAAAGTTTGAAGAAGCCAACCAAGACACCTTTTGGATTCAAGCTATGCAAGAAGAACTTCTACAATTCAAGAGATGCAAGGTATGGAAATTGGTGCCAAAACCTCAAGGACACAACATCATAGGTACCAAATGGATTTACAGGAACAAGTTAGATGAAAATGACACAATCATAAAGAACAAGGCAAGGTTGGTAGCCAAGGGGTATAGACAGGAAGAAGGGATAGACTTTGATCAAACCTTTGCCCCTGTTGCAAGGTTGGAAGCAATTAGGCTATTCCTTGCCTATGCTGCCCACAAGGGGTTCAAAGTGTATCAAATGGATGTCAAATTAGCCTTCCTCAATGGTGACTTAAGGAAGAGGTATATGTTGAGCAACCATCGGGTTTTGTACATCCTACCCTCTCTAGTCATGTTTACTTACTTAGGAAAGCTCTTTATGGTCTTAAGCAAGCCCCCAGGGCTTGGTATGAGACTTTGTCTAGCTTTCTCATCAAGAACAAGTTCTTGAGGGGAAAGATAGATAGCACATTATTTCTTAGGGAAACAAGGGGCAAGTGTCTCCTAGTCCAAATATATGTTGATGACATAATATTTGGGTCTACTGATGACAACCTCTGCAAAAGGTTTGCCAACCTAATGCAGGGGGAATTTGAGATGAGCAGTATGGGAGAGCTCAAGTACTTTTTAGGCCTCCAAGTAAAACAGTCTGATGAAGGTATATTCATTTCCCAGACCAAGTACACTAGGGAGCTTATCAAGAAGTTTGGGATGGAATCAACTTCTACCATAAAAACTCCCATGGGGTCCAACATTTCCCTGGACAAGGATGAGAAGGGCAAGGCCTTTGATGAATCTATGTACAGGTGAATCATTGGATCCCTGTTATATTTAATTGCTAGTAGACCGGATATTATGTATGCTACATGTGTGTGTGTGCTAGATACCAGGTATGTCCTAAGGAATCTCACTACTCAGCTGTAAAGAGGATTTTGAGATACCTTAAAGGATGCCTATATCTTGGCCTTTGGGTACCCTAAGAACAATGATTTTGAACTAACGGGATTTTCAGATGCAGATTTTGCAGGCTGCAAAAAAGACAGGAAAAGAACAAGTGGCACTTGTCAATTCCTAGGAAGAAGGTTGATATCATGGAGCAGCAAAAAGCAGATAAGTGTGGCTATTTCCACTGCCGAGTCTGAATACTTTGCTGCAGGCAGCTGTTGTGCACAGCTATTGTGTATTCAACACTAACTAGAGGACTATAACCTCAAGGTAAGTAACTCTCCTCTTTATTGTGACTCATCCAGTGCTATCTCTATTGCTAAGAATTTTGTGTCTCACAACAGGACTAAGCATATAGAAATAAGATATCATTTTATAAGAGAACATGTAGAATCTCAAGATATCTGCCTTGAATTTGTCCCCACTGACAGTCAAGTGGCTGATATCTTCACTAAGCCATTGGATGAGGCCAAGTTTAATGCCTTCAAGATTGAACTAGGAATGTTAAATATAGAATTGTGTAAAACACTTCATTCTTCCAATCTTGATTTGATATAACTTAAAATGTTGACACATCAATCCTATAGAGACATGATTAGGCATTCAAGTAATCCTATCTCTAATGATTTTAAAGTAGTATTATCAGTTTAACCAGAACAACCTGTTTCAGCTGAGCTTCAGGTTGCACTTAGACAGCTGGGAAAAGTCTCAGTTCGACGAACTCTTTCCTGGGTTCGACAAACGCCGTGTTTCAGTGCGACGAAATTGCTCCTCAGCTCGACGAATTCAGTCTTCCAGCCAGTTCAACATATTTTGTTTTCAGTTCGGCAAACTCCAGTATGAGTTCGACGAACTAAGCTTTGTGTTCGACGAACTCAGTTTGAGTTCGACGAACTCAGCCTTATGATGTAGTTTCAGATGAACTCAGCTTTGTGTTCGACGAATTAATTCAGTTCGATGAACTCATCTTTGTGTTCGATGAACTCAGTTCGAGTTTGACAAACTCAGCCTTATGATGCAGTTTCAGATGAACTCAGATTTGTGTTCGATGAACTCCAATTTGAGTTCGACGAACTCAGCTTTGTGTTCGACGAACTCAGTTTGAGTTCGAAGAACTCAGCATTATGATGTAGTTTCATTTACACTTACAATTATAAGAGCAATCAAATCCAATTACTAGGTTTAATTTTACCTAAGTCTTAAGCAATATAAATAGCTTAATGATTGATTAAAATATCACACTTTCCTTCAACCTAGCCGGCGAGACAAACCCTTCTCCCCTACAACTCAGCGACCTGTAACTCAAAAGAAATGGCGCCAAAGAAGGCAAAAGAGCTGCAAGAAGGCTATGAAATAGTTAGGGATGGATTCTTGCATGCTCCAAAGGAAATTAAAGCTTTGATTGACCTTCTATCTGCCCAAGGTCTTGAATATACCCTATTTGAGCCCTCAACAATTCTCAAAACAGAAGTTCTGGAATTATTCTCCAGTGCTAAGCTGTCCTTCTCAAAGTCAACCATTAAGGGAAAGATAGGAAGTAGGAGGATAAAGATATCCCATAAGAAAATTGAAAAGGCTCTTCAACTGCCCTCCTGCAGTAAAGAAGAAGATGATGTTGTCTCTGAGGAAGACACAGTCATTGCCTTACAGTGGTGTGCCTACTCTGATGCCAAACTTGGCTCTCTTAAGAGGAAGTTCTTCAACCAAAGAGGCAAATTGCTCTCTAACATAGTTGGCAAGGCCATACTGTGCAAACCAGGCTCTCATGACATAATCTCCAAACACATATTTGAATTGATGTCAAGAGTTATCCTACAGAAGAAGACTTCCTGGGCAAAGGTACTATTTCAGAGAACTATAGAATGTCTGCAAGCCCCCAACTTAGGAAGAATCCTATCTATCTATCTTTTAAACACCTACCCAGACTACTTTAAGAAATCCAAATGATTCAACCTCCATTATCCAAAAAGAATGGACATAAAATCTCTAGACAGATTTACTTGGGTTCTTCCAATGAGCAACCTTCTCCATTGAAGGAAAATAAAAAGGGAGTTCTGGTGAAGGAGATGAGGAGAAGAAGAATGATATACCCTGACTCAGAACAAGAGCCAGAAGAAGATATACAAGATCTGGATAATCAATTTCCAGCAAGCAGTCCTCCACAGGATAATTAAGGAAATAAACATAACATTGAAGGTCATGCAGGCATTGATCCTAAACTAAAGAGACATGATGATGCTGAGATAGTGCATCAAGAGGATAAAGAAGACAGTGGCACAACTAATAGAAATATCACCATCTCACACTCCTCCCCTGAAGACAATGAAGACAATGACCCTATTGATCTTCAAGGTGAGATTGATTCAATTATCCTCAACCTAACCAAAAGGTTTAATCAAATCCCTCCTGAACCAGCAGGTTACTGGGAAGATGATTTGGCAAATGTTGATCCTAACTTAGAGGGGGAGCAGCTCAACACATCACCAAATAAGAACAATACTAATGCTCTAAGTGAGGGGGAGCAAGACAAGTGTATTGAAAAGGAACAAGAGCAGTTATCAGCTAATAAAGATAATAGAACTCACATTGAGGGGGAGCAAGTCCCTGCTCAGGTTGAGGGGGAGAAAAGTCATGCTCAAGTAGAAAAGGAGATGAGTCCAACAACTATAACAACTGATGACAATCTCCCCAGCTCTATGATGAGTCCTGATCATAAACACATATTTGGACTCATCTAGGCCGGTTATCTAGTCATTTCACTGTACTTTAGCCTTGTTTCATCTCATATTTGTCTTTCTATGCTAGGTGCACTTCTTGGCCTAATTTGGTGTGTTTTTTTTGTTTATTCTCTTTTGATAAGCCTTATCGTTTTGTTGAGTGCCACTTTCAGGGCCTGATTAGCATTTCTGTAGGAACAGGAGTCGTGCAGGTGTTCCCGGTACAATTCTGTACAGGAACACTGTGCACGATCACTGGTTCAATTGCGCACGACCACTGGTCGTGCGCCGCTGATCGTGTGCACTTAATCCTTTTTTTGGGTTCTGTCTCGGACAGTGCGCACGACCACCTACGATAGTGCGCACGACCACCGGTCGTGCACCACTGTTCGTGCGCATTTAACATCAATTTTATGTGTTCTGTTTCGACCAGTGCGCACGACCACCTACGATAGTGCGCACAACCACCGGTCGTGCGCCACTGGTCGTGCAAACATGGTATTTTATAAATTTCTTACATTGAAGGCTCCACCCAGGCAGGCGCACGATCACAAAACTCCAGCGCGCACGACCACAGGTCGTGCGCCTATGACTGTGCGCAGTATTTTCGCCAGCGCCTATATAATGTCCTGATCTGCAAATTAGGGATAATCCGGTTCCGGGAGCGCGATTTCCAGTCCGTACGCCGCCATTTTCCACTTCTGGCCACCCCCACCTCATCTCCTCCGCAAGGGGAAGTTATCTTCGGCCATTCTAAGCATTCCTCTATCGTCCGGAAGCATTCTCCGCCATCCGGAAGCACTCAAGCAAGCTATCTCCAATTTTTGTGTGGTGAGAAGGATAGTAATCCTGAGGTAGAAGACGACGAAAGCACGTGGAGAGCTTGTGACAGTCTCTCAACGCCGGAAGCACAGTCCGCCCGAGTCTGGAGGTAGCTTGACAAACTACCATTCCGGCTGTGAATGGCCGCTAGTCTTCGTCCATTGGTTGATTTCTTCCTCCCCCCTTTGTTGTACTTCTTTGAATCATTTAAACTTGAATATCATGATGTTTAGTTTAAATGCAATGGTTGTTTCTTCTCTGTTCTTCAGTATTTGCTTGTGATACGACTCACCTTCACTCACTCACTCACGCACTCATCGTGTTCGATTCGCGTTAGCAAGAGCTAACGACGATTTGCGAAGAGGTGTTTGCGACCCTCACTCTCCGCACTAGTGATCACTTCATTCGCATGCACCGTCCATCTGCCTCACGAAGCTCGGCATCGCGGCCGTTGCATCCATCTCACCTTGTGAAGCGGTGATTTCGACCCGCATTTCTTTTATTGTTGTTAACGGTAGGAAACCAAATCAAAACCCCACTTTCTGTGTTTGTTCCCGCTTGTGTAACAATTGTCACACAACGCAATTCGTTCACCCAACCTGCATTCCTCAAGAGACCGACACTCGGGGATCCTATTCCCAACATTTATTACTTGCGCGACCGGTGCACTTGCCGAATAAATCGCATCAAGTTTTTGGCGCCGTTGCCGGGGAATGTTCAGGCGTGTAACGTCTTAAGTTGTGAACTTCTATTACAAGAGCAGTTGTTTTTGATTTTCTTTGTTTTGTTTTCTTTTGGTTAAGATTGTGCATGCAGAGACAAGCCGCGGGGGGAACTTGTACCCTTTGATCCTGAGATCGAACGAACCGCTCGCGCACGAAGGCGCGCAGCAGTCGTACAAGCGGTAATGGGTGACAACATAAACCCAGATGATGCTGAACCAAGAGTGCCCAACGTGGAGCAGCACCATCCTGGAGATGAGCAAGAGGTAGTTAGGCCTCGGCCCCGAACGATGAGAGATTATACCACTCCGACAGCTGGGAGTGTGTATCCTGGGTTCGGTCCCAACATTATGAACAACCAGTTTGAGATCAAACCTGCGATCTTGAACATCATCCGGAACAATGCTCAGTTTTCCGGGATGGCCAGTGAAGATCCACACCTGCACCTGGCAGAGTTTTCTGATATCTGCGGAACTTTCCGCTATGCTGGGATTCCTGACGATACAGTCAAGCTGCGACTGTTCCCCTTCTCACTTCGCGACAAGGCCAAGGCGTGGCTCCATTCCATTCCTCCTGGGACTGCTGCGACTTGGGATGCTCTCGCATCCAAGTTCCTGGCCAAATTCCACCCCGTTGATAAAATTGTGAGCCTGCGGCGGGAGATCGCCACCTTTCGCCAAGCTGACCAAGAGACCCTTGCCGAGGCGTGGGAGCGCCTTAATGATCTTTTCCGCCGCTTCCCGAACCACGAGCTCCAAACTTGGAACGTGGTAGAGACATTCTACTTCGCGATCGAGCCCAACTACAGGGCGATGATCGATGCTGCTGCGGGTGGTACTCTAATGAACCATACTCCAGAGGAAGCTCTTCGAATTCTGCGAGACACCGCCTCCCACAACACATTTTGGACTGCCGGGAGGAATGCACCAAGAAGCGCCCGTGGTCTCTTCGTGGTCGATTCACTCCCGCCTACATCCGCACCGGCTGCTGTCATTACGTGTGAAGGATGTGGAGGCGGCGGACACCACGCGTATGAATGTTCGGGCAATGATTTATCAGGTGACTTCTCGCACTTTTCTTTAAATGAATCTGTTAATTTTGTTGGTAATCAACCTAAGGGGGTGCCATTTAATAACACGTATCATCTGGGAGTGAGAAGTCACCCAAACTTCTCTTGGAACCCCAACGCATCTGGCCAACGATGGGCACCGGGGCAGCATCAAGACGATGCCTACGCCTCCGGGAGCCAAACAAGGCCACCTCACCCGGAATATAACCAAGGCCCCCCAGCTCCCAAAAAGAGTAACTTGGAGGAGATGATGGAAAAATTTATGCAAGCGGCTAACTCAAACATGGTTAACCAAACCGCATCCATGCGGAACTTGGAAACACAGCTGGGCCAATTGGCCCAAGTGCTCACCGAGCGGTCGCATGGGACTCTTCCTAGTAACACCGAAAAAAACCCAATAGACCAAGGGAAGAGTCTTGGTGATGCGGAAGTGGGTCAGCCGCGTGAGTTAGTAATCTCCTGTTCCATTAATAAAATTGAAACTAAGGCTTTGTGTGATTCCAGCTCCTCCCGCAACGTCATTGCTTTGTAAGACGTTGATAAATTGCAACTTGAAATTAACACGGAGGACCGGAAATCTCTTGTGCTCGCAAATGGCACCATCATACAATCGGAAGGGGAAGTTAAAAATGTAGAGGTTATAGTTGAGGGGACAATGGTGGTTGCTGATTTTCAAGTGTTAGGACCCCGGGAGAATCACTCCATCCCTATCTTGGGTGTACCGTTCTTGAAAGAGAGCGGTGCCACCCTTGATTTTTCTGCGGGTTGTGTCCTCCTACCCAATAAGGTGCCTTTGCCCACTTTCCCCAAGACTATAACTGAAACATCCATTTGCCCCCCTCCTTTTATTTTTGATGAATCACTGAGTTGTGCAGGGGATAAGAAAGATAATAGATCATCTGAAAGAGAAAAGGAAGAGTACCAGTCAAGCGGAGAGGAAAAAGTAGACTCTCGGAGAAACTATGATTCCAAGAGGGAGGAGGACGGCAGTCCTGAACATATTGAGCTGAACTTGATTCGGGATGACATCCCATTATTCTCTTGCATTGAATCATGTAATAAACTAGTTAAGCGTTCCATCTCTTGGGCTGATCCGGTCGTCACTGCGGCGACGGAAGTGACGTCACCCACTACTAAGTTGGGAGAATCTGAAAACATTCAACGTTGGCAGTCTCCGACTGTCGCTAAACTTAAACAAGAGAAGCGTCTGCGCGATGCGCGCTCTGCCGCTCTCCGTGGCAAGAGGGCGGAGGTTAGGGGAACACAGGGTGACACCAGTGTTGGCCCTAAAGCCTTCACCTCCCGCCTTCAAGCTTTGGGAGACGGGCACCATAAAAGCGCCTACAGCTGATTTCCTGTTTATCTCTTATTTTGTGAAACTCTCTTTTTCATGCACTTTTTATTTAAATCTCTGCACTCTTTAAACAATTATAATACATGTATTTGGTCCAGCTTAAGGACATAAAATAAAAGCGATGCTGGGAGACAACCCAGATTTGCTGATTTCTGTTTTTCTAACATGTTTCAATTCAGTTTTTATATATTTTTGCTGCTTTTAGTTGTGCCGTTTGCATGTGTGCTTTGTCCTTTGTGATGGCAGAAGCTGCGGATTGCTCACGAATTTAACGCCAATCGTCTGGTATGCTCAATTCTGAGCATTGGGTAACACTTCCCCCCTAGCTTTCATTTTTTGTGATGTAATGTTGAGATTAAGTCTGGGGGAGAGCACGTTGTTATCCACTTTGCGCACGAGTTGCACCGCATGCTAGAAGATTGTTTAAATTTTTCGTTGCCATCATAATTATTCCATGCTTCATACACCACTTCACCCACATAAGCGCGCACTTACCTAATTGTTGCGCTTCTGAATAAATTATTTTGGTTTGGAATGTGAATTAGGGTGTTAGCTTAGGAATTACTATTTGGAGTGCGATGTTGACTCGCGTAGTGTTCTAGTCGCATCCGCATGCTATAGTAGAATTTGAGTAAAACTAGATTATCTCTATGCGTTTAATTTATGATTAGTATTTTTGCGTAGTTCTAGATTTGTTATACTCAAATGGTGAATGCGAACGAAATTGGCGATAACCCGGTGTTGTATGTATACGAGCACTAGTTGTGTGTTGCTCGAGTCGGGAGGAAGGTTTACCTTTCTCGTGGGCTAAGAACTTGCCCCAAACGACTCTTGAAGCATGTGTGCGAGCGATTCCTTGAGTTAAATGTGATGTAGGCCACCTTTTGGCTAGTTTGAGCCTTGTCTTTCCCTATCCTATATGCTCTCCTTTGCAAGCCAACATTTGCGCCTACCACTTCTTTGTTTCAGCTCCTCTTCCATTCACCAAATCCTAAAAAAGCTTATCCTACTTTCGCAACCAAATTGCTGCTCAACTGCAAGCATGTTCTTGATTTGGTGTGATGTTTGGAATCAGTATGATGTGAAGGAGAAATAAGTTTTATTTGCTGATTATGAACCAACCGGAGGATAAGAAAACGAAAAAAAATATGTTATTGAAATGAAATTCTAAAAAATTGTATTGAAAAGAAATCCTCCCGAGCGTAATAGAAAATCTGTTGGTATTTGTGAAGTAGGCCATGTGCACACCTCGTTTTCATGATAAGTCTGGGGGTGTGTCACACGAGCTTTGTTCTTGGTTTTGTTTGGTGCAGCGTTCCGTTGACTCATTTGGGTTGCGTAGCCTTCGTCTTTATCCTCGAATATCATACCGCAACCTAAGCCCCAATATGATCCTAAAGCCCTACTGATTTATCTCTTGAGTTTGCTAGCACCGTGGAGAGAGTGTGACCGGGCAAGCTTATGGTTCACGACGTTGATGGATTTCAGCGGAGTTATTCTTGAACCCCGATCTTGTGCAACACCCTCCTTAGTTGCTTGTTACTTTCACACAGGGCATGATCGTTCAAGTTCTTCATAGTTCACCAACTGAGTATTGATAAATCTTTCTTTACGCTCTAATACTTTTGTAAATTAATTAGTATAGTTAGAATCTCTTTTTACTAAATTTCTATTAGCATGCGTTTGTTACTTCGCACCGTACTCCTTTGTGTAATTTTCTTTGTTAACTACCATTTTCACGCTCCGCCGAATTCGTTTGCTCGGGACGTGCAAACAGGTAAGTCTGGGGGTGTGATGAGTCCTGATCATATACACATATTTGGACTCATCTAGGCCGGTTATCTAGTCATTTCACTACACTTTAGCCTTGTTTCAGCTCATATTTGTCTTTCTATGCTAGGTGCACTTCTTGGCCTAATTTGGTGTGTTTTTTTTGTTTATTCTCTTTTGATAAGCCTTATCGTTTTGTTGAGTGCCACTTTCAGGGCCTAATTAGCATTTCTGTAGGAACAGGAGTCGTGCAGGTGTTCCCGGTACAATTCTGTACAGGAACACTGCGCACGATCACTGGTTCTATTGCGCACGACCACTGGTCGTGCGCCGCTGATCGTGTGCACTTAACCCTTTTTTTGAGTTCTGTCTCGGACAGTGCGCACGACCACCTATGATAGTGCGCACGACCACCGGTCGTGCGCCACTGTTCGTGCGCATTTAACATCAATTTTATGAGTTCTGTTTCGACCAGTGCGCACGACCACCTACGATAGTGCGCACGACCACCGGTCGTGCGCCACTGGTCGTGCGAACATGGTATTTTATAAATCTCTTACATTGCAGGCTCCACCCAGGCAGGTGCACGATCACAGAACTCCAGCGCGCCCGACCACTGGTCGTGCGCCTATGACCATGCGCAGTATTTTCTCCAGCGCCTATATAATGTCCTGATCCGCAAATTAGGGATAATCCGGTTCCGGGAGCGAGATTTCAAGTCCGTACGCCGCCGTTTTCCACTTCCAGCCACCCCCACCTCATCTCCTCCGCAAGGGGAAGTTATCTCCGGCCATTCTAAGCATTCCTCTATCGTCCGAAAGCATTCTCCGCCATCCGGAAGCACTCAAGCAAGCTGTCTCCATTTTTGTGCGGTGAGAAGGATAGCAATCTTGAGGTAGAAGACGACGGAAGCACGTGGAGAGGTCGTGATAGTCTCTCAACGCCAGAAGCACAGTCCGCCCGAGTCCGGAGGTAGCTTGATAAACTACCATTCCGGCCATGAACGGCCGCTAGTCTTCGTCCATTGGTTGAGTTCTTCCTCCCCCCTTTGTTGTACTTCTTTGAATCATTTAAACTTGAATATCATGATGTTTAGTTTAAATGCAATGGTTGTTTCTTCTCTGTTCTTTAGTATTTGCTTGTGATACGTCTCACCTTCACTCACTCACTCACGCACTCATCGTGTTCGATTCGCATTAGCAAGAGCTAACGACGATTTGCGAAGAGGTGTTTGCGACCCTCACTCTCCGCACTAGTGATCACTTCATTCGCATGCGCACCGTCCATCCGCCTCACGAAGCTCGGCATCGCGGCCGTTGCATCCATCTCACCTTGTGAAGCGGTGATTTCGACCCGCATTTCTTTTATTGTTGTTAACCGTAGGAAACCAAATCAAAACCCCACTTTCTGTGTTTGTTCCCGCTTGTGTAACAATTGTCACACAACGCAATTCGTTCACCCAACCTGTATTCCTCAAGAGACCGACACTCGGGGATCGTATTCCCAACATTTATTACTTGTGCGACCGGTGCACTTGCCGAATAAATCGCATCACTCTATTAATACCATAATTAAAGGTCATATGGTGTCAATAAAGACCTATATTGATAATGCATTACAGTCTTTGAAGAAAGAGATTATGGTTGAAGTACAGGAAATCAAGGAAGATACAGCAATCCTAAACAAACAAATGACCAAATGGTTTAATCTAGTAGAACCCATAGTGATTGCTCAGAACACTATACTGAGATCAATGGACAAACACCTCCAAATGGCAGAGGATGACATGAGATATGTCAAGAATTATGTAAGCGAGACAGATGAAGTCATAGAACAAGCCTCCAATCACATTGAAGACTTTGTCTGGAAAACAGCCACCACTATGCTTGGAGAGTCAGAGAAGATGAAGGATGACCTAAAGGGGGACTTGGAAAATGCTTTCCAAACTCTCTCAGGCTCTGTAGCTGCTGCCTCCCAATCCCTTGAAGGAAAAATAGTTGAAGAAGCCAGAAAGAGGGAGGTGGCCAATGCTAAGACCAACTCAGAGTTAGCTCTACAAGTGCTATAGGGTACAAGGATAGCCCTCAATCTTTCTCTGTTGGACAACTTCAGCAGAGAAGATTTTGAGTTTGAGGGGCAAGCCAAACTAGCTCAGAATGCTCACCTAGCAAAGAAGAGAAAAAGAGAACATGTGATGCTAGTTGAAGAATTTATGGCTATGCAAAGAAAGGAGTAGGACAATGATCCTGATTTTGAGTATTGGAGTGATGACTCCAAAAGCATTATTCTGAATGCTTGGGTAATCAATGGGCAAATATGCAAAGATATTGACAGGATATACCCAGCTGAAGAATGGATAAAACATTTGGAAGGAAATTCTTTGAGGGACTTGATCTTCAAAGAAAACCTTGTGCTGAAGGACAATCCAAAAAGAATACCTTCAAAATATATTCCAAAACCCTCCCTCTATTTCAAAAGACAGGAAAACAAGAAGAAAGTGGTTGAGCTAAAGACTGTTGCTGCCAAAGGGAAGGAAGCTGCTGATGTCAACAAAGCTGAAAGTTCCAAGAAAAAGAAAACATAAATTGCTTATGTTAATAAAAGTGAAACTAGATCTATGTATTACTCTTAAACTGAAATGACAATGAAAATTCTGTTGAAATTAAATATGTATGTTATGGGATAAATTAGTCAAAGCTTAATATTCTCTTTTCAATACTTTTGCTTCATATGGTCTGTGATGCCAAGTTTGTAATAACATACAATGCTGGTATCATATTCACTTTGCATAATCTGTCATGATTTTTGTTGGAATGCTTAAACAATGTTATCTTCTGGATGTTATGATATCATGAATGTCATATAGTTCATTTGCATGATAAGTCTTTGTTGGCTATGTACCTTAGCATTGGGAATGTTCTGCCTTCTTCAAATAGGGGGAGATTGTTGGGAATATTGCCATCAATGTTCCCTTTATTTGAAGAGGCATCACTCACAATGCTAAGTACATATTGTATTTGATAAAATCTATTTTGACTCAAGGTTTGTTGATGAGTACTTTTTGTACTCATCTTTTAGTATAAGTTTAATATATTTTTAATATGAAATTATATAGTTTTTATGCTTTTCTTATTTAATTTATTATCTTTTCAATTTTATAAACTAACTTAAGCCTTTTCTGTGTTTTTCAGGATTTCTGGGCATTTTGAGCAAAATTGTCAAGTACACGCACAAGGTCACGGGCGTGACCAAGGGCGTGACTGCCAAAGATGTGTTCCAGACCTGCCTCTGCTACCTAGAGTCGTTCCGTGAAGAATTCGCCAAGTACACGCCCCAGGTCACGGGCAAGACCAAGGGCGTGACACCTAACTGCTGCGTTCCACGAAAATTCAGGAGATCGACGAACAGGCGAGAGTTCGACGAATGTTCAGAATTCGCCAAGTCATGCCCCAGGTCACGGGCGTGACCAAGGGCGTGACATCCAAGTCACAACTGAGACCCCACCACCAGCTACTAGCATGCCTGCCACGTCAGTTAATGTTACAGGCCCCAGGTCACGGGCGTGACGCATCCGAAACGCCTGCATTGAAGCCAGAATGCGCCCTCTCCGCCAGCGCCGATCACGCCCCTTACACGCCCCTTGGTCACGGGCGTGACTAAGGGCGTGTAACATCAAATTTCTACCTATTTAAAGGGAGCTTCACCAGGAATTTTGGAAACGAATTTTAGGATTAGACATTTTCATTTCATGTATTATTTTCATGTTTTAGTAGTTCTTGTAATCCTCTTTCTTTATGCAATTTGCATTTTCAATTAAATAGTTTTTAGCTTCCTTTTCATAGTTTGTAATTTCTTTTATCAATAAAAGTGTTTTATTTTCTCTTTCCTCATTGTTTTATTTTCTTTATGCAAACCAACCCAAAGTTTTAATTGATAATACAATAGAGATCTTCTTGAGTAAGAGTAATCAACACGCCCAGATTTTTATACGACCTTGGTTTGTATAAGCCTATACTACATCCTACACGGTACACTTGTCATTGTCGTTTGCAAGCATAGTTTTCGCTTCATCATTTGAACAGGGAGATGATATTCCATACAATGGAATAGGTTCAAAGGTGTGCTGATAATCAGCTGAGAAAGTTTCCCTGTCTCAGCTGAACCGCTGAGACGAGGAGATGTGTCGCTGAGAAGTAGCATATCTCTACTGAGCTACAGATAGACAGAATATGCTGAGAAGAAAAACTGTCTCAGTGGATCCACTGGGACGACAGCCGCTCAACCACTGAGACCGAAAGCTGTCTCAGCCCAACCGCTGAGACAGATTCAAATATTGAAGAAAAAAAGTGGCGCGACACGCCTTTAGTGCAAACAGTTGTAAAGGGAGATTAGAGCCAACCATCTATTCCCAAGGTGTCAGAGCTTTCCCTTGAGTGTCGTTGGAGATGTGCAGAGTATAAAAGAAGGAGTTAGGGCACTTTTGAAGGGTGGTCAAGTGCTAAACAAATTTGCTACTGTTCCATTGATGGCCCTGAACTTCTCATTCTCTTCCTGCTCATTGAATAAGGAAGAAGAGACTGAGAGATAAAGATTGCTCTTCTACAAGAAGGAGCAAGGTGATCCTTCATCCTTCAACTGAAGAGGAAGATCAGATAGTAGCTGGCTCACAAATCATCATCTAGTCAAGCTACTAGAAAGCACAAGCCGTGCTAGAACTACAGAAGACACCTTCTCTGTGTTGTCTGTTGTAGTAAGCATAAACACTCTTTTACTGTAGGGCTATTTGGCCTGAGTTTGTAGGGCAGTTAGGCCTGAGGTTGTAGGACCAGGAGGTGGTCTGAGTTGTAGGAGGTGGATTCCTCTGAGGTAGGGATGCTGTGCCTAAGGTAGGGTTTGGGAAAACCTGAGAGATCCTGTGGGATCTGTGCTATAGGCTCTTGGAGCTGAGATTGGAGAAGTTGGCCTTGTCTAACACTTTGTTGGAGAGGTGAAGGGGGAAAGTGGACTACCTATAGACACACCGTCTTAGGGAACCAATATAAACACTTGAGTGTTTTCTGGGTTTGCTTGATTACTAGCTTAGAATAGTTTTAACTATCTATATCATCTAAGTAAAAATCAAAATATCTATTCACCCCCCCCCCCCCCTCTAGGTGAATTAGATCACATACCTATAATCTATCATTGAGCCTTGCCATCTCCTCCATCACCTGATCCACCGCCTCGGCTTCCTCCCTCCAGGTGATGGTGTTGACGCCATTGAGGTAGCACTCCCTCCCCACCTTAGGATCATTTCGGATCTTGATCTGCAACCCTCCTTGGTTGTACTTCAGACACTAGTAGTAGGAGTAGGTCATGCACTTGTAGGCACTAATGAGTGGCCTTGATCACCACTGCATCGTGGAAGAGATTCTTGTTGCCCAACATATCCTACTCTAAAAAGGTAATCTACCCTATCGGTGGTGGGATCTGAGTTGTCGAGGCCACGTTCCTCCGGTACACGGCCTGAAGACTCCCCTTCCGGGTTGCTTCCAACCCTGCTCCTCCGTGGATGATGCATATCCCTCTATAAGCTCCAAGATCTCCCCGATCTTCATATCTCCTGGGGTGGGGCTCCTCCACCCATTCCTCTGCACTTCTCCTCTTTCTTGCTCATGCCCCCTCTCTTGGTCCCCTCCTGCTCCTCTTCTCATCTCTAGTAATTTGAGGCGTGTAGCCATTGCATTAACCCCCCCCCCCCCCCCCCCCCCCCCACATGTTGGAAGTTGCAATAAGGCATTGCCCGATGCTCCTCCTCACTTCGAGGCTATCGCGGTCATGCTCCCCGACCGCGTCCTCGTCCCCTCCTGATGACGTTTGCCTCCTGGGGCGGCGCCTGGTTCTGCATCCACTGCCCTTGCCTCTGATCGGGGGAATGACAGCGGTCCCAGTGCTTGGGGGAAAACCTTATTCCCTGCCTCCCAGGGTAACATTAAAAGTGCACAGTGTGCCTCTGGAAATTCTTTAGAGGGGGGGGGGGGGGGGAGGGGGTGAATAGAGATTTAAATATTTTTACCCTAACTGAGCATACAATAAAAATAACTAAGGTATTATGCACACAGCAAACCAAAGGCAGAATAAATAAAGTAAAGTTTGCTGAAAATGAACACAGAAAAATCAAAGGGGACAACACAGAAATTCACAGCAAAGACACAAGAATTTTTATAGAGGTTCCCCAAATGTGGGTACTCCTATCTTCTACCTCCCTGGTAGGATTGCACAACCTATACCCGAGTCTTTTGACAAGGAGACTCTTAGAACCACAGATCTTTTGATAAGGAAATCTTGAACCACTGAGTCTTTTGGTAAGGAGACTCTTAGAACCAAAGATCTTTTGATAAGGAGATCTTGAACCACTAAATCCTTTGGAAGAGGGATTATTAAAACTCTGTACATGTGAAGAAAATAGTAAGAAGAAAATAAGAGGGAGAAGAAAAGAATTTTGTTCTCAGAATTCTTCAAAATCTCTGATGTTGCTTCTGTCTTTCTTTCACTCTATCTGAAATGATGAACCCTTGCTTATAATAGTGATGATCTGAAATGGTTGTTTTGCTTGATCCTTTCCTCTCAGCACTTGTTGTAGTTCTGTTGTATAATAATAAAGAAGAAGAAACAGTGTTTTTGTTCCTGTGCAGATAGAGAACTTCTGTATATCTCAGTCAATTAGGGTTTGAGAGGGAAGAAGATGAAGACCCTATTCGACAAACAGAATGATGTGATAATCCTCATGATCTTATCCTCTTTTTGCATACTTATTGTGTATGACTGAGATTTCAAAAACTTTCTTCTTTTGGCTTGTCCTGAAAAAGTAATTCTTCTCAGCCACCTAATTTCCTTTCTCCATTTGTTCTCGACCCATCCATTCATTTTAAATACCTTCCAAAACTGATTTGTTGTGTCCTGGAAAGCTTTATTCTATTCTTGGCAACAAACGAGACGTTGGAGAATTGCCTCTAGCCTGGTGGTCCTTCTAAAAAGGTCCCAAAAGGACAGCTGAAAAAGCTTCCTTTTTCTGACTGTATTCGATGCTGCGTCGACTTTATCAATCTTCATGTCGACGCACCTCTGAGTTCTTCTCATGGTAGCTTTGAATTTCTTCTTAGCTATGGTTGAACTCAGATGTCGTTGTTACATCGATACCTTATCGACGTACCCATCGAGTTAAAGCAATGGACTTGATCACTTAACCTCTGCGTCGAATTGTAGTCGACGTTGCGTCGACTTGTTAGATGGCTTCAACAAGCAATTCCTCCTGCGTCGAGTCCCTTTTGACGTTTCGTCGACTTGACTTCTACTTCGACAGGCTGAATGATCTGCTTCGACTTTAACTCAATGTTGCGTTGATATCAAGTTGAAGTTGCATCGACTTTCATTCGACGCAAGTCTTAACTCAACTTGTTTTGTGATTGTTTTGACTAGTCCTTGACACTCTAAGTTGAGTGTGACATCCTAAGACATCTAATAACCAGATTACCCTTACAATACAATGTGGGTAATAAATCCTAAGAGGTAAAATCACTTATAGTTAATTTGTTAAGTTAAATCAAAAGAGGTTTTCCCAACAATCTCCCCCTATTTATCTTAACAAATTTTACAGTTTATTATATAGTGATTTTACACATACTTTGACATAAATACAAATACAAACAAGACATTTATAAACAATATGATATGATAGAACAAAATCACATACCATTTCATTCATTGTCAAGTAAATATATTGTTCCCCATAGCTATTTGACAGAATACCTGAGTTTTAACATTCCTTCTCAAAAGTTTTCCTTTTCCTGGAGAATAACTTTGGTATTACCTTCCTTGGGGCAAATGTGAGTGGTTTATTCTATCCTTCAGAATTCCTTTATGCTTCTTTATTGATTTCACCATCTTTGGGAAGCTCCCCCTGAGATTAATCATTCTCCTCGGCATCCTGAGTCGCTTCCTTAGCAATTATTGCAACCTCATCTAGAAGTAGATCATCTACAAGGAGCTCCCCCTGACCTGAGGGAAGCTCCCCCTGATTTACTGCAGGCAAAGCTTCAGCATTTTGTACTGGATTATCTTGGGGACTTGTTTGAGGCTCCCCCTGGACATTTGCATCTGTACTTACTATTTGAAATACAGTAAGTTTATCAGGATTTACCACATCCTTATCCTTCACCTGGTCATTCTTTTCTGGAACTGACCATTCCTCCTGAATATTCTCCCCCTTCTTAACCTTGCTGAGAAGAGAGGTTAAGAACTCTTTAGTGACCATGGAGGAGGATACAAATTCCTTGAGATCCATGAGGGACCCTCTTGAATCAAGTATCTCACATTCCATCTGAGAGTACTTTTCATTAAACCTTCTAACTTGAGTGGTCATTAGGTCAGCAAAGGTGCTGGAAGCCAGCCCTAATGCCCTTGCAATGTCTTGCTCAATATTAATTGGGGGTGTAGAATGAGAGGTAGAGGCAGGTGGAGGTGTGAGGTTCTCATTCAGATCAGGAGGATCTTGGTAGGCAGGGGAAAGAGATTGGTAGATTTCTGGAGAGATATGAACTGGTGGTGGGGGAGGAGTAGACTAGTTGTCTGGAATTAAGATGGATGTTTGTTGTTGTGGTTGGAGAGGAATGTGAGGTGTTTGCCTAGAACTGTAGTGGTTGGGGTGGACTGAATATTCTGAGCAGGAAGATCTTCTGGAATGGTATCTTTTTGTGTTGCTGCAGGATCCTGTGCTGGGATGTCATCCCTTAAGAGATCTAGGAATGTGTCCTGTGGAGTTGGAGAAGGAGGAGGTGAAGGTGCAACATGACCAGTCTTTAGGATCTGCCTGGTCCACTTGAAAAAGATCCCAATGTTGATTCTTTTCTCAGGAGGAATTGGCACTCCTTTTGATTTGCACAATGCAGGGTAGTGGTGGAGAAGTACTTGACTCATAACTCTCATATATGCATTTTCCTTATGAGAGTACTTGTGCTCAATCATTTTTAGGAGGTATCTCCCCCAATTTATCTTCTTCTAAAGAACAAGAACTCCCATTATTTAAAGTTATTGTTTGGGAATAGCATCATGTGCTGAAATCTTACACAGCAGCACCTTCCCTACTATGTCTGCAAGGAACATGTATTCTTCTCCAGGATCAATCTTCTTCAGATTTATGGGCTTATCTTTCTTGAACTTCATAATCTCCAGGGCCTTCTTTGTCTCCTCCCTTGTTAATTCATCAGACTCATCACCTGTTTGTAGATCAAAGGTGAGAGATAGCATTTCCTCTGTAATGCTAATGTCGGTTTCATCTATTTTCCCATTGAGGGTTCCATCCTCTTCAAGGTGAATATTTTCCTTGAGGTCTGTTAGCTCCACATCAAGAATCTTACATCTGGTTGAGATCAATTTTGTTAATCCAGCTGACTGAAACAAGCCGAGAATAGCTTTGAAGTTATCTGAAGCTGCATTGAACGAGTCCACATCTACATCAAAGCCAGAGTTTATCTTTGGAGGAGCCATTGATTCTGAAGTAGTACCTGCAAGAAGGAACAAGAGAGAGAGAGAGAGAGAGAGACGAGTGCGAGAGAACTAGATAAGGGGAGAGCAAGAGAGCTAGGAGGAGAGAAAATTCAAAAGTGCACTGAATTCGACGCCAATGGTGCTTAAAAGAAGATGATTCGTCGCACCTTAGGGTTTTATTCAAACCACTGTAGAAAAGATTAATAGACAGCGCGCCAAAATGTGTCTGAGTAGCTTCTAGAATAGAAGGTGAGCATGCTTAATGTCGACATTGCGTCGATGAGAACTCGACGCCTCTTCGAATTTGGCGAGCAACTGTTAATTCGATGTATCCGTCGATATGAAATCGACGTTGCGTCGAATGCTTTTCGAATTATCTGCTTTGAACGGCTCTCGACGCTAGCGTCGAATAGAATTAGATGGTGCGTCGAATTCTTTTCGATGCAACTCTAAATTAGCAGTTACATATTCCTTTTGGTGCATGCGTCGAGTAGAATTAGAAGGTACGTCGAATTCTATTCGACACAACTCTGAATGAATAATTCTGTTTTCTTAGAAAGTTCTTGTTGTTTTTCTTAGCAATGATTTTTAATGAAAACAGTATTTATACTAATATTATCATGAAGTATAAACTCATCAGAGAATTTTGGTGTATAGATTACTCCCTTTGCATATGAGTTGCTTACAATTGATCATCTACTTCTTTCTTTTCCCTTCACTTTCTCTGGGAAAAGAACTCTACATCTTCCTGCACAAATAACTCAAACATCAGAAGGTACCCAGGTTACCTTGGGCCCTTTGTTTTTACTATTATAAAATTCTATGAAAGAGTAGAAAGGTCTTTCATGATATCGCTTTGGATGGCAGAGAGTGAGTTTATCAAACCTTGATCTATTATTTTGATAATTCAGATGTGTATAAAATGTATCTAAATATAATAAGTCTCTTGATTATTGTTGGTTAGTTTCTTTGCATTACATTTTCCAAGAGATTTCTTTTCTTTGTTTGGATTTATGTTATTAACTGCAATTATTTTATCTAGATGATTAATATTCTGATCCTTAGGTTTTGCCCTTTCCTCACTAGATTGATGGTCACTAGGTCTAATGAATCTAACTGGATTTTTACAGACAGGTTTCCTAGGGACTTCTGTGCTAGTGCATGGGTCTGCTCCTAAACCTAGGTGCTTAAACCTCATGGAGAGATTTTGTGTAATATTTTTGAGCTTTTGACTCCTCCCATTGAGTGAGTCTTCAAAGGCCTTTGCCATTGTTAGGTCTTCTTTTAGTTCTAAATTTTCTTTTCTTATTTTAGATAGTTCTGATTCTTTATTATGAATCTCTTTTATTGAGTCTTGATTTCTCAAATATAGGTCATCTTCCTTTAGATTTTATAGTTCTAGCCTAGCTATTTCTATTTCTTTTTATATCTTAATATGATCATTGCAGAATTCTTTAAAGCTAATTTTAAAATCATCAGAATTGAAGTCAAAATTATCAAATAAAGATACCTATTCTTCCTCATCATCTGAGGACATCCCCAATGCCATCATGCAGGCTGCTTCTGCTTCTTCATCACTCTAAGATGAAGAGGAGCTTAACTCTGGTTTAGAGTCACTCCAGGTTTCAGCAATAAACCCCTTGCCCTTCTTCTTGTCTTTCTTCCTGGAGGACTTCTTCATTTGTTTCTTTTTGCTGATGCTCCTGTCCCTTTGCTCTTCTGGGCAGTCAGGAGCAAAGTGCCCTGGTTTGTTGCAGGTGAAGCAGATCACTTCTTTCTCTGGAGTCTTATCAAACCTAGGCTTTGAGCTCCACTTTTTTCTTCTTGAGTCTTCAGTCTTGACCCATTTTCTGAATCACCTTGCCAAGAGACTGGACATCTCATCTTCAAGAGTGGAGGGCTCTCCTTCAGCAGCCTTCAAGGCAAGGTTCTTTTGTATGGGAGTTAAGATTGAATCCATTGGAAGAGGGATTCTTAAAACCCTTACAGGTGAAGGAAATCGTAAGAAGAAAATAAGAGGGAGAAGAAAAGAATTCTGTTCTCAGAATTCTTTAGAAGCTCTGATGCTGCTTTTGTCTTTCTTTCACTGGATCTAAAATGATGAACCCTTGCTTACGATAGTGATGATTTGCAAGGGTTGTTTGCTTGATCATTTCCTTTCAGCACTTGTTGTAGTTCTGCTTGTTGAAACCAATTTCTCGATCTCTTGTGAAGCTCGGGCCCTCAACAAGTTGAGGGGCAACTAGCCCTTACTAGTCCCTCAAAAGGAGCAGAATGGGGGCTCGGAAACAGACTAAGACCTTAGTCACAGCGAGGAGGTCCCACCACAAACCCTGCGAGTTCTCCCCGGCCTTATATAAGTCTACTAAACCGGCGAGGTGATTGAGTTCGTCGAGCGGAGAACCCAGTTCAACAAACTGAGAGCGTGTCGCGAGTTCGTCGAACGTAGGAAACCAATTCGTTGGACTAAGGGCGCAACTCTAGTTTGCCGAGCGGAGAACCTAGTTCGACGAACTGAGAGCGTGAGGTGAGTTCGTCGAATGCAGGACGGATTTCATCTAACGCCGATTGAAGTTCGTCGAACACGGAAACTTTGGAAAGAATCTGGCTCGTCTGTTTTCTCGCGAGCGGTTGGCGAGCACCCGGCTCGCCTTCCTTCCTGCGAGCGGCCCTTGAGGCTATGGCTCGCCTTCCTTTGTTACTTCTTTTGCCTGTTTACATCTCCATCTATGACCATCTCCCGGCGAATATCGGGGTTGTATAGTGCCACTCGCGAGTCTGGCCTATTTGCGCTCGCGCGGCTTTCACCGCGAGTAGTCCTTGAAGCAATGCTGCCGAGCTAGACTTCTTGCTCACCCTCGCGCGGAGGGCGTCATAAGCGAGTGGTCTGTGAGACCCCCACTCACTGTTCGCTCTCGCCCAGGTGGGGTCGCACCTGGCTTGCCCCGCACTCGACTTCGTCCTATTGGAGCTTAACCTTGGCTTGATTCTGTTTTCTAGCCTGGGCGAACCTGAGGTTGTACACAATCCCCACTCTTCGCGAGTCTTAAGCTAGACTCGCAAAGAATCATCCAACCCTCGGTGTTCACTAGATGGATGCTGACCTGGCAGGAATCTTCTGGTCGGGCCCAGCCTCTCTGTTATAAATATCGTTGAACGTAGTTGATGGGTTCTCATCTTCCTGCTTCACCAATTCTCGCCCCCTCGTACTGTAGCTGTCTGAGGATGCCTATTTCCGATTAGACCAGGGCTCTCATAAACGCGACGCAAGCCTTTGAGCATGCGGCCCTCGCCAAACTTGCTCCTTGGGCCTCGAAGCCGTCTTCTCTAAGAATGCTAAAAGCGAAATCGATCCAGCGTCAGGGTGGGAAAGACGGATCCCTGACTCTAGATCCGTCCCCTGACCTACTGCTCGCGAATCAGGTACTTTGGTCGACAAGCTGACCTACCTCCTTTTCCTGCTGACCTGTACCTTTTTTTCTTTTAGGCCTCGCTTCTATCGGGGAACCTGACGGATGAAGCTCGAGTGGACGCTCGCCCTGTTACCCCTCAGGGAGGCGGCGTGGAGATCCTGTACCTGGGCGTCCCCCCCCCCCTTTCACTCGTCTTCGCCCCGACACTGTAAGCCTTCTCGCGAACTTCTTCGATGAACTCCCTTTATTGACTTGATAACCTTGTCTCTCGCAGAGTTTCCTCTCGCGACTCCCGATGGACGAGCCATTCCACCGCTCTCGCAACTTCCTCCAAAGACTAACATCTCTGTCCCGGGGTATACCCTTCTGGACCATGCAAATCCTGAGAATTTGCTTATAGACGCCGTCCAGGGCGAGGGCCCTGAACCTTGCCCCTCAGGCTTAGGTAAATCGGTGACCCTTCCCCGCAGAACTCCCTTCTGGGGGCGGCCCGACTCTTCTCGCGCTCATCAGGGTAAGGCGACTTCTGGCCCGCTCGATTAGCCCCAACCAGTCAGCTACCGACCTTTTTCTCTTTTCTGACGACTTCTCCTTCTCACAGGTCCTCTCGAGAGTTCCAGCGACTTCGACTTGGGGGAAGAGGAGCTGTCGCCCCTCCCTTTGCCGGAAGAGATCGACGCCTTCCTCGGTGACCCGCTGGATCCGGTGACGATGAAGAGGCGGACCTCAGAGCTCTTTCAGAAATCGGGGCGGATGTTTCAAAGCCTGTTCAGCCAGGTGAAGAGAGATAGGGAGGCGGCTGAGAAGCAGATTGCCTCGCTGGGGGATGAATGTGCTCGGCTCCAAGCCGAACTGCTACAAAATTCTTGCGAGGAGGTCAATTCCCCGGGGGTACACCTCGCGCGAGCGAGAGGCCATGCTCGCTTGATTCAGCAAGATCTTCATGCCGCCGAAGCGTATCATTACCCTAGTAGACCGCCTAGTTCGGGGGGGGGGGGGGGGGGGGGGCGAGGAAGGGGCCTATGGAAATGGATCTAATATTGATCCCCCTTTCCTCCGCACTCGCATTCTTTTTCTAAACAATTTTTGTTTTCATGGCAACTGGACAATTTATGTCGTATAATGGCGCTCTGAATACCTCTCGCTCGTACTAGCGAGCTCTTTTTATTTGGGTTCGTGCTATACATTATTGTTTTTTGCCATTTCTTTTTATCTATATTTCATGTTGCTCTAGCCGCGCTCATGTATACCCAGCGGGTAATATATACTCTCAACTGTCTGCCTCTTATCGCTCGAGCACGTGATCTGTGAGGGCCCGCCTATCCTGCAAGGACTCGCGTCCCTTTACTCGCAGTGTTACTTCTACTGTTTGGGCCAATATTTTCGGGTTGTCGCGAGCGAGTGTGAGAGAGGGAGGCTCTCATTTCGAGGTAAATCATGACACGGTTTTGCTATCTGCACCCTCCGGCGCTTTGATAACTCCCCACCGCCTTGGTTTATCTATAAATAGGGCACTCATTTATGGCTAACCACCGCTCCGATCGTCTTCTCCTTTCTCGGTCTCTGCCTCCTCGCTCTCGCCACCTTCTCTCTCTGTGCTCGCTTCTCTTTTCTTGCAGGAAAACCTTGGGTGGCGATAGCGCCGACGCCGAAGGACGGGCTAAGTGTGCGGGGATGTTTCGCGATCATATTTTTCTGAATTGCTCGCTCACAGAGAGCGAGTACCACCTGGTCGTGGCGAATTACATTTCGCCCGGATTCGCAGCCCGGCTGCCTACGGACGAGGACGCAATAAACTTCACCTTCGCGGATGAGCTCGCCATTCCGGTAGCTCATTTTGAGGCGGGCTTGCGGTTACCCTTCTGGCCGGAGATTAGCCAGGTGCTCGCTCCTCCCTTTTGCCTTTTCATTGCATACTCGCATGGAGTTTTCGTTTAATCATTCGTTGCGAACTTTTCAGATACTCAAATATTTCGGCGTGATCCCGGGTCAGCTGATCCCCAACATCGTGGCCATGATGGTAGCCTTCGCATGCTACTTGCGAGAGGAGAAGATAGAATTCAGCATACCCGCCTTCCGCAAGTTGTTCTCCTTTAGGGCGAACAAGGACGGGACTGCCTTCTTTGCAAGCAGCCACGCCAAAGTCCATGAGACGGTCAACAAGAGCCATTATTGGCCTCAAAAGTTCGTCATCGTGAAGGGACCCTTCGGCAACGTGCCCTTCTCGCCCATCTAGCGATCCAAAGCCACCTACTCCCCCCCCGCCCCCCCGGCGCTCGGCGGCCCCGAGGACGATCTCTTCAAGCGCATGTCGACCAGCTTCGAGGTGGTATACCTAAGGAGAAACATCGACTCGCTTCTTCCCGTGCCCCCTGGAGCAGGTTTGGCTCGCGCTCGCTCTGCTAACTCTTGTGTTATTTCTTCCCTTCCTGACGTGTGCTACCTCTTACTCGCAGGAGAGCGAGATCACCCGCTCAACCCCCCTCACGCGAAGGTTGGGCAGACCCCTTCTGCTCTTCAGCTTGCCACCTCCACCGCCGAGCTTTGCCGAGAGCCTATTCCTTCTTCGACCCCGGCCTCTCTTAAGCGGCCGGCTCCTGCGAGCCGTGGGTCTAAGTCTCTACCTCCTCCCCCCAAGAAACCAAAAATGATTCTTCCGGCCAAGGGGAAGGAGGTTCTTAAGGTTCCGTCCGAGGGAAGTCGCCCGGCGACCCGGCCCCAGGAGAAGGTGCCTAGAGAGCCCTCTATGGTGGTGGCCGGCAACTCAATGGTGCCTGACCCGGCACGCCACCGAAACTACGGCTTGGGGGCCAAGCATCTTGATGAGGATGGCGCACCTCTGCTGGTCTGGGACGAGAAGACCAACCGGGCCTCGATATAAACTCTCCTCCCTTCCTGGGTGGAGGAGAATACGGTTGGTGGCGACGCTTTTGCCCTGTCCTTCGGCCTTTATGGGCGGGAGGATGCGATAGAGTTCAACAAGATGACCTCTCGGGTACTCGCCCATGAGAGCGCGCGGTCTCAACTCCGCTCTCTAGAGCTCGCCCATATGCTGGGTCGGCGCAATTTCTAGCTGGAGAGAAACTCGGAGGAGCTCACGCGCGAGCTGAGGATCGCCGCGAAGGCGATTGTGTGCCTGAGGGAGGTGAAAAGCTCCGAGGTTCTTTGGGTAGAGTTGAAGGCTGCGACCGAGGAGGTGGCCGACCTCAAGGAAAAATTAAGCATCTCGGACAGCCTCGTTGCCAGCCTCCGGGGTGGGATGGTGAGTTTTTTGTTCACTCGTCTACCCGTTCCTATCCTTCCGTACTCGCGCCTAAACCTTTTCCTTGCAGGATGCCGAGACTGCCAACGAGCTCCTTACTCGCAACACCGACCTGGCGCAGCAAGTAGAAGGGTTGAAAGCCCTGAACCTCGATCTGGCCCAGGCCGCCCTCCCGACCAGTCCCAGGTCGCTGAAGGTCAAGTGTCAGGAGCATAAGACAGAGATGCGGGAGGGAGCGCTTCACGCGGCGACGTTCGCCTTCCGCACCCTCAAAAGGTCTGGCTTACTTACCGCGGAGGCGGCGGAGCTCACCTTGGAGGACTTGGTCCCGGAGATGTTCCTACCCACCACCCCTTCTGAGAGGAGCGAGGGCGAGCAATCCGCGGATGAGTCGTGATTTTTTGATGTCCTAGTTTTCCTGTCCTTTGTTTTTGGTTGGCAAGAAACGCCACGGAACTTTGTAAAGGTTTTGGACAAAAATATAAAGGATGCATATTTTTCACCTGTTACTCGCTTGCTGTTTCTGCGTGTGTTTTTTTCTCATTTGTTTCTCTCGCTCCTTTCGTTATTGGCGTGTCGCTCATAATGTTAGCTCTTGCCTATTTTTTGTGTATGGGACGAGTTACGGTCGGAAGTCCGCGAGAGCGAGCGAAGGATCCTGCAGCCGGCGGTTTTCCAAGTGTAAAATTTCTGTTTTGTTCGACGAGTTCGTCGCTGACGATAACGCTTTTTTGGCCAACGAAAGAACTATTTTGTATATTTGTCGAATGTCTCCCTTTTTCTTTTATTACTCGCACTCGCACTTGAGTTCATGCTCGCGCAGATGCATTTTATCATGCCCACCTTTGTTTCCCTACTTTCGCATTTAATCAGGCTCGCGCTCGAACCTTTCTTTTCGGCGACGGTTATGAGGTTAACCACCGTACTACACAACCCTATTTTTTCCTTTAGACTTAGACGCATTTCGTCTGTCGCGAGTTTTTACTTTTACGCGAAAGAGACTATGGGCTCACCTCGCTTATGGGAGATCTTTGCGATCCGAGACCGCCTCGCTTGCGAGAGATTTTGTGAGGTGAGGCCCTTAGCATGAATACTTTGTCAGCCTCTCCAGAGATCCACCTGACCTACCGTCTGTGAGAGCCCGACAGCGTAATCGATCTGGGGCATTCCAGCTCCAAAGGACTTATTACTTGCCAGCCTCTCCATAGATCAACCTGACCCACCGTCTATGAGAGCCCGTCAGCGGAATCGATCTGGGGCATTCCAGCATCAAAGGACTTGTCACTTGCCAGCCTCTCCAGAGATCAACCCGACCCACCGTCTATGAGAGCCCGGCAGCGGAATCGATCTGGGGCATTCCAGCACCAAAGGACTTGTTACTTGCCAGCCTCTCCAGAGATCAACCTGACCCACCGTCTATGAGAACCCGACAGCGAAATCGATCTGGGGCATTCCAGCACCAAAGGACTTGTCACTTGCCAGCCTCTCCAGAGATCAACCTGACCCACCGTCTATGAGAGCCCGGCAGCGGAATCGATCTGGGGCATTCCAGCACCAAAGGACTTGTTACTTGCCAGCCTCTCCAGAGATCAACCTGACCCACCGTCTATAAGAGCCCGGCAGCAGAATCGATCTGGGGCATTCCAGCACCAAAGGACTTGTCACTTGCCAGCCTCTCTAGAGATCAACCTGACCCACCGTCTATGAGAGCCCGACAGCGGAATCGATCTGGGGCATTCCAGCACCAAAGGACTTGTTACTTGCCAGCCTCTCCAGAGATCAACTTAACCCACCGTCTATGAGAGCCCGGCAGCAGAATCGATCTGGGGCATTCCAGCACCAAAGGACTTGTTACTTGCTCAAAAATTGCTCCAAAATATATGTATTGAGAAGGAAACATATAAGAGTCAGTTACAAAAAATTGTTAAGGATAAAATCTCTTCAAATTATCCCAACTCCTGGCTCGACCGAGAGGTACCCCTTCCACATCCTAGAGGTGGTACCCTCCAGACTTGAGTACTTCGCTTATGATGTAAGGCCCTTCCCAATTGGGCTCTAACTTACCCACGACGGCTCCTCTCCCTGCCGCATCTACCTTCTTCAGGACCAAGTCTCCTTTCTCGAATTGTTTTATTCTGATATGCTGATCAAAGTACCGGGGCATCCGCCTCTTGACTTCTTCTTGTCGAATGGTGGCTAGGTCCTGGAGCTCCTCCACTAGGTCCAAGGATAACCTTTGCCCTTCTTCATTGTCCGCTCGCCATTCTTCGTCTCCTTCTCCCGCGGCGATCACCTTAGGTGACTTTACCTCAAATTCAACTGGGAGGATGACCTCCGACCCGTGAGAGAGCTTGAAGGGGGTCTTCCGGTGGCCGTGTTTGGGGTGGTCCTCAGGGCCCAGAGGACCGACGGAAACTGCTCCACCCAGTTCCCTCTAAGGTTCTCGACCTTCTTCTTCAATAGGTTTACGATGATCTTGTTCGCTGCTTCCACCTGCCCATTACTCCTAGGGTGGTGGACTGATGCGAACCGAAGGTCTATGCCGAGTTGGGTGCAGAAGCCGACGAACTCATCGCTTGCGAAATGTTGCCCGTTGTCCGTGAATATGGCTAGAGGGAGCCCATGCCTGCATATTATTTCACACAAACAAAATTTCTCACTACCTGGGATGTTACCTTGGCCAGCGCCTTCACCTCGATCCATTTGGAAAAGTTGTCTATCATCACCAGTAGGAACTTCCTTTGGCCGCTTGCCTGGGGGAAAGGTCCCACCAAATCTAACCCCCATATCGCAAAGGGCCAGGGGGCTGTAATTGTCCGGAGCCTCTGAACTGGAAGGAGCTGGAGGGGTGCGTAGAGCTGGCACTTGGAGCACCTCTTAGAAAACTCCGCCGCGTCTTTGCTGAGGGTGGGCCAGAAGTAGCCCTGCCTTAGTACTCTTCCCTCCAGGGTCCTGGCCCCTGAGTGACTGCCGCACTCCCCCGAGTGAATCTCCTCCAGGACCCTCGGGGCTTCCTCATCCGAGACACAACGAGCTAGGAGCCCCGAGAGAGTTTTGCGGTATAGCAACCCTGCCTGTAAGGAGTAATATGCCGACTTATACCTGAGTCGCCGCTTGTCTACTCCCTCATTGGGGAACTTCCCTAACGTCAAGTAAGTGATGAAGGAATCCATACAAGACTCCCGCTGATCCACCTCCATCAGCTCCCCCTCCTCGATAGAAGGCCGGAAGAGTTCCGAGACCGTCCCCCCTACCCGGGGACCGAACTTGGCCAGGAGGTCCGCCTAGGTGCTCTCCTCTCTTGGGACGTGCTTGATGGAGAAAGTGTGAAATTGCCCGACGACCCCCCTTGACCTTCTCCAGGTACCATTGGAGAGTAGGCTCTTTAACCTCGAACTCCCCCCATGATCTGGCAAGCCACTACCATGGAGTCCGTCGAGACCTCCACGTCCTGCACTCCCAACTCCCAAGCTAGGCGGAGGCCTGCTATCACGGCCTCGTACTCAGCCTGGTGGTTGGTGAGGGAGAAATGAACGTTTATGGATTGCTCTATCCGGGTGCCCTGGGGACTTACCAATAACACCCCTCCCCCGAAGGAGTGCTTTCTTGACGCGCCATCAACCAGCATCTTCCAGGCCACTAGGTGGGGTAGTTCAGACTCTTCCAATTCAGTCACATAATCAACCATGAAATCTGCAACCGCTTGCGCCTTTATGGATACCCTGGGCACGTAGGAGATGTTGAACTCACTCAGCTCTACTGACCACTTGGCCAATCTCCTGGAGTGCTCTACCCCCTCCATGATGCCGCGAAGGGGGTGGTCGATCACTACTTTGATTGAGTGTGCCTGGAAGTAGGGTCAGAGCTTCCTAGCTGACACCACCAAGGCAAATGCTAACTTCTCCAAGATAGGGTATCTGAGCTCGGCCTTCCTCAATACCCTGCTAACATAGTAGATGGGGAGTTGTTTCTTCCCTTCTTCTCGAACCAACACTGAGCTGACCGCTTCCGACCCCACCCCTAAGTACAGGTATAGGTCCTCCCCTTATCTTGGCCCTTGCAGCACCGGGGCTTGCGTCAGTTGTTCCTTTAGTGCTTGAAAAGCTTTCTCGCACTCGGGTGTCCACTCGAATTTCTGGTTACCCCCCAATACCCTGACGAAAGAAGAACATTTTTCTCCTACCTTGGAAAGGAACCTACTCAACCCGGCTAGCTTCCCTGTGAAACGTTGAACCTCCCTCGCATTCCTTGGAGATCCCAACTCGAGGATCGCCCTTACCTTGTCCAGGTTAGGCTCCACCCCGAGGGGGTTGAGCAAATGACCCAAGAATTTCCCTCGGCTGGCCCTGAAGACACACTTTAAGGGGTTAAGCTTCATTTTAAATTTTCTCAAAGTCCCAAAGGTTTCCTCGAGGTCCCTGAGGTGGGACTCAAAGTCCCGACTTTTGATCATCAGGTCGTCTACGTAGACCTCCAGGTTCCTGCCCTTCTGTCTGCAAAACACTCTATCCATCATTCGCTGGTATGTTGCCCCTGTGTTCTTCAAGCCGAACGACATCATTTTATAACAATAGCACTGATCCCCGGTGATGAAGGACACATCCTTGATGTCGGGAGGGTGCATGTGAATTTGGTGATAACCTAAAAAAGCATCTAAAAAGGACATCACAGAGAAACCGACGGCTGAGTCAACCAGCGCATCGATTCTAGGCAAGTGGTAACAATCCTTGGGGCATGATTTATTAAGTAAGGAAAAATCAACGCACATTCTCCACTTACCATCCCCTTTCTTCACCATCACTACAATGGAGACCTAGCCTGGGTACTGGATTTCCGATACAAAGCCGGCCTTGATGATCTTGTTCACCTCCTCCCGGATAGGCACCTCCAGCTTGTCCGCAATGGACCTCTTCTTTTGGCGAATGGGGCGAGTGTCGGGATCGAGGTTGAGGCGATGGCAAGCCACATCCGCATTGATCCCCGGCATCTCCGCAGCACTCCATGTGAAGACGTCCGCATTGTCTTGGACGCAAGCCGAGATCTTCCTCCGGTCTTCCGGGCTGAGCTCCCCGCTGATCCGGATCTTCTCGATTGTTCCGGCCTTGGTGGTGACCTCCACCTCTACCACTTCCTCCACAGCTTCCAACCTGGATTGCTCCCCCCAGGCACTGTCCTCCTCTCCACCACAAGCGAGCGCTTTGGCTCCTTCCCACATATCTTCTTCTCCCACCACCATCAACTCCTCCGCCCCTCCTCCCGGGGCCTCCTCTTCTTTCTCTCCCTCTTCCCCCTCTTCCGCCCTGGGCCCTTCGGCGACCCCTTCCTGGGCATGAACTACTTCTTCATCCATCCTTCTTTCCAACCTCTCCTCCTCCTCGTCCTCGGCCACCTCTTCCATCACCTTATCCCATTCCTCTGCTTCTTCCATCCAAGAGATGGTGTTAACGGCCGTCACATTGCACTGCCTCGCCACCTTGGGGTCTCCCCGGACTCGGATCTGGATTCCACCTGTGCTGAACTTGAGGCACTGGTGGAAGGTGGATGGGACGCATTGGAACACGCTGATAAGAGGCCGTCCGAAGATGGCACTGTAGCTGCTAGGGGCATCCACTATCATAAAGCGGCAGTTCCGGGACTGCCCCCCCAAGGTCACATGGAGTCCCACTCCGCCTTCCACTACCTTCCTTTCCCCCGAGAACCCAAACAGATGACCATCCGAGGCCAACACCCTTCTGGCCTCCACCTTCATCTCGTCGAACACCCTCTTGAAGAGACGGTGAAATTCTCAATGGCTGTCTGGATGACCAGCGCGTCGCAGAATGGGTCTTCATGACCTGGCATGTCATTCTAGGAGAAAGTGATTTTTTCTGCTGGGGGTGGAGCCGTGGATGTCGAAGCCACACTCTGACGGTAGATGGTATGGAGGCTCGCCTTGCGGGTTGCCTCTATCCCTACTCCCCCGTGGATCACCCCGATCCCTCCTCGGGTCCCCACATCGGCCCGGTCCTCGCACCTCTCCTCCTCGTCCTCCTGAGGCAAGACCTCCTCGATCCTCACCTGCTGCTGCTGACGTGGCGCCGGCATTCTAGCCCTCTTTATCTCTAAGAATTCTGCACAGGTGGCCATCACGTGACCTTCCTCATCGTGGATGTCGCAGAATGGCAACGCCACTTCGCCTCTCACGGCCTCCGCCGCCCTATTTCCTCTCCTTTTTCCAGCTCCTGCTTCCACTCCTTCTCTCCTTCCTCTTCCTCCTCTTCCTCGCCTGATCGCCATAGCCTGCTGAGGCAGGGGAGTCATCTGCCTCGGACCCTGCCTCCATCCCAGTTGTTGGAGTCTTCCTTGCCCTCCATGGAAGTTACCCCCTCCCGAGGCGTAGCCTCTTCCTTGACCCTGCATCCCCCCGCCATGCTGCCTCAATCCGCCCTCCGGGGCCCGGGGGTCTTCCCTTCTCTGCACCTCCTGCTGCTTGACCTCCGGCTCACTGAGCTTTGCTGGCCTCTTGGTGAGCTCCGGATTGGCCTCCTCACTCTCAACCTCCTCCGCCACCCTTTCCATCAATTCCTCGTAGGAGACGGGGGCCTTTCTCTTCAGATCCATCTTGAAGAAACTTTCCTTCAGCCCTAACGTGAAGGCGAGCTGAAGGGCAAACCCGGGCATCTCCTGGGTGAGCTATACTTCTTCCTGAAACCAATCTGCATAATGAGCCAACGACTCCTTGAGCTCCTGCTTCACTTTGAAGAGGGACTCAGCGTCCTTCTTCCTCTTCTTCGAAGTTGAGAACCTCAACAAGAAACTTCTACCCAAATATTCAAACGCATAGATCGACCCGATAGGGAGTTGGTGGAACCACTCCCTGGCCTTCTCCTTTAGGGTGACGGCAAAGAGCCGACACTTGAAGGCGTCTGACATCGGCCTGATAGAAACTGAGTCCTCGAACGACTACAGGTGCTGGACTGGGTCGTCCCGGCCATGGTAGTAGACCCTGTCCCACTCCCCAAACCCTTCCGGAATGGGTGCGGAAAGCACCAGCTCGCAGAAGGGGCTTCCTCGACCTGCTGCCCTTTCCTACTCCACTCGCCCCCCGAGTTCCCTCACCTGGCCCGAGCTCGATGGGGCACTGCTCGCTAGAGCAAGCTTCACAGGAGCCGCTCCTACAGGCGCCACGCTCGCCAGGATCGCGCTTGCTTGCACTACACTCGCCTGCGCCGCATTCGCTTGCGCCGCACTTGCCTGCGCCGCACTTTCCTGCGTTGTGCTCGCCTGCGCTGTACTCGCTGGCACCGAGCTCGTCAGACTGGCGAACAGAACTCGCCCCTCCAGGTCCTGCACTGACCCTCCGGCCACCTCCTTTCCAGCCCTTCCTCCCGGGGCATCCTCGCCAACCGCTGTCGGAGGATGGGATGCTTGAACCGCTAGGGTCGCGAACTTGCTTCGCAGCGCCGCGACCGCCAACCTGAGGGTGTCGAGGACTTCTCGCCTGAAGTCCGAGAACATTCTTTGCATCGCCGCCGGGGGCGACCCGCAGAACTCCTCGCCCTGTTCTTCATCTCCTGCCATGTCCCTTTCTTGGAAACTTCTTGGACCAGCCATGCTCCACACTCACCGCACCAAAATGTTGAAACCGATATCTTGATCTCTTGTGAAGCTCGGGCCCTCAACAAGTTGAGGGGCAGCTAGCCCTTACTAGTCCCTCTAAAGGAACAGACTGGGGGCTCAGAAACAGACTAAGACCTTAGTCACAGTGAGGAGGTCCCGCCACAAACTAGGAAGATCGTTGAGTGCTTCCCCTCCCAACCCAAAGCTGAGACTTGTGCACCTTGGAGAGCTAGAGAGCTAAACCAAAGTAACCGAGGGAAGAAGAAGCTCAGAAAACTGAGATTGGAATCCTCTCCCAAGGTGCCCTTTGAGGTCTATATATAGTTCTTTGCTCATGGTCTGTCAATAGCGGAACTCTGCCTTTTGGTTTTACTAAACGCACACCAATTTGGCCTGCTAACAGCCAAACTCCGTTGTTCAGAAAGACTAACGACAGACCCCCAGGGGCAGAGAGGTAATTTTTCCTCCTTAGGTCATGGGTAAATGACCTGCGAGAAGACTACTCGCGAGAGCTCCTGCGAGTCGTCTCGCATAATCCTTCTCAGGCGAGCGTTCTGCGCGGACATCGCTCGCACCTCTTCTGGCGACAATTATCGAGGCCAGGTCTTGCGTGCCTTCCTGCGAGTTCTCCCCAGCCTTATGTAAGTCTACTGAACTGGCGAGGCGATTGAGTTCATCGAGCGGAGAACCCAGTTCCACGAACTGAGAGCGTGTCATGAGTTCGTCGAATGCAGGAAACCTATTCGTCGGACTAAGGGCGCAACTCGAGTTCGCCGAGCGGAGAACCCAGTTCGATGAACTGAGAGCGTGACGTGAGTTCGTCGAACGCATGACGGATTTCTTCTAATGTCGATTGAAGTTCGTCGAACACGGAAACTTTGGAAAGAATCTGGCTCGTCTGCTTTCTCGCGAGCGGTTGGCGAGCACCCGGCTCGCCTGCCTTCCTACGAGCGGCCCTTGAGGCTCTGGCTCGCCTTCCTTTGTTACTTCTTTTGCCTGTTGACTTCTCCATCTATGCCCATCTCCTGGAGAATATCGGGGTTGTATAGTGCCACTCACGACTCTGGCCCATTCGCGCTCGCGCATCTTTCACCGCGAGTAGTCCTTGAAGCACTGCTGCCGAGCTATACTTCTTGCTCGCCCTCACGTGGAGGGCGTCATACGCGAGTGGTCTATGAGACCCCCACTCGCTGTTCGCTCTCGCCCAGGTGGGGTCACACCTGGCTTGCCCCTGCGCTTGACTTCTTCCTATTGGAGCTTAACCTTGGCTTGATTCTGTTTTCTGGCTCTGGGCGAACCCGAGGTTGTACACTACTGCTGTATAATAATGAAGAAGCAGCCGTATTTTTGTTCCTGTGTAGAGAGAGAACTTCTGTATATCTTTGTCTTTTAGGGTTTGAGAGGGAAGAAGATGATGACCTTATTCGACAGACAGAATGATGTGATAATCCTCATGATATTCTCCTCTTTTTGCATACTTATTGTGTATGATTGAGATTTCAAAAACTTTCTTCTTTTGGCTTGTCCTGAAAAAGTAATTCTTCTCAGCCACCTAATGTCTTTTCTCTATTCGTTCTCGACCCGTCCATTCATTTTAAATACCTTCCAAAAGTGATTTCTTGTGTCCTGGAAATCTTTATTCTATTCTTGGCGACAAATGAGTCGTTGGATAATTGTCTCTAGCCTGGTGCTCCTTCTGAAAAGGTCCCAAAAGGACAGCTGAAAAAGCTTCCTTTTTTGACTGTATTCGACGCTGCATCGACTTCATCAATCTTCATGTCGACAAACCTCTGAGTTCTTATCGACTCGGCTTTAAATTTCTTCTTAGCTCTGGCTGAACTCAGATATTGACGTTACGTTGATACCTTATCGACGTATCCATCGAGTTGAAGCATTGGACTTGATCTCTTAACTTCTTCGAATTGTAGTCGACGTTGCGTCGACTTGTTAGATGGCTTCGACAAGCTCTTCTTCCTGCGTCAAGTCCCTTTCGACATTCCGTCGAATTGACTTATACTTCGACAAGCTAAATGACCTGCTTCAACTTTAACTCAAAGTTGCGTCGATATCAAGTTGAAGTTGCGTCGACTTTCATTCGACGCAAGTCTTAACTCAACTTGTTTTGTGATTGCTTTGACTAGTCCTTGATACTCTAAGTTGAGTGTGACATCCTAAGACATCTAATGACAAGATTACCTTTAATATATAATGTGGGTAATAAACCCTAAGAGGTAAAATCACTTATAGTTAATTTGTTAAGTTAAATCAAAAGGGGGTTTTCCTAACAAAACTCCTCATGTGGATCTCTAGGACGACTTGTTTAGCGGGACCTGGAACCTCCTCTCCTGATCCTGTTGATCTCTATTCTCTCAGAACCCTCACCCTTTCTGCCTCCTCTCCTCTTCCTTCTTCTTGACCCCCTGCCGGCTACCGCCAGCTTCCTTCTTATCCCCTCCTCCCTCTAGTTTGGCCAGCTTGGCCACGAACTCCATGTGTGTCGCCTCACCTTCTATTTGTCTCGTAGCCCGGTCGATCAGTTCCTCGAATGACAAGGGAGGATTACGGGTGATCTCCATCTTGAAGAATCCTAGTTATAGTCCGAGCTTGAATGCCAACATCAGAGTGTGCCCTGGGACCTCTTGAGCTAGGAGGATCTCTTATTGGAAGCGATCAACGTATGCCCTCAGCATCTCTTGCGGCCCTTGCTTGATAAGGAAAAGGGCTTCTGAGCCCTTCTTCCTTTTCTTGGAAGTGGATGAATGAAGCTGAAATCCTCTGCGTAGGTCCTCGAAGAAGTAGATGTTGCCTGCAGGCATCTGGTGGAACTAGTCCCGAGCTTTCCCTTTGAAGGTTATGGAGAACAATTGACACTTGAAGGCATACGTCATTTTCTTAATGGAGACCATGTCCTCAAACCATTGCAGGTGCTGGATGGGGTCATCTTTTTCGGAGTAAAAACTCATTGTAGGTTCTGTAAACCCCTTGGGAATAGGGGCGATCAGTACCAACTCACATAATGGACTGGGCGGCGTGAGTTGGTCAGCCGAGTGAATCTGGTCATACTCGCCCTCAGAGTGGCGATTTTCGATTGAAATCGCGAAGAGTACTCGCACGCGAAGTGACTGGTCACCGTCTTTAGGGAATCCCTCCTTGCCAGGGCGCCAACTCTGTCCTGCCTCGGCAGGCGAGGCGGCCGCGAATGGAGAGGGCTCTGCCGCCGCCTCAGCGCGAGCATCTCCCGGATAGTGTCCTCCAACGACCTCCTGAACCCCGCGAAATCTCTCTTGGTCACGAACTCGCCCATACGCGGCGAGTTCCTCTGGCCATTTACCGGCTCGCCATGTTCAGCCGTCAGATGATATTTTCTTATCTTGCCACAGTTCACGCTCACCGCACCAAAAATATTGGAACTCAGATACCGGTCCAACTATGTTCGAGACTTGGGTAGTAGATTGAGTTACTTCTCTCTTCGTTAGATCCTTAGGTCTAAGTATTTCGAGCTGAGAACTGGCCCTCACCGAGTGATAGGTAGTTGCTTAAGAATCAAATCACTGGCTGCAGCGAGGAGGCCCCGCCACTAACCCAAAAATCCTACTTGATTTCCCCTCCAAAAAACCATAGGTCGAGCCAGTCTCAGGTAGCATAAGGATGCAGGGAAGAAAGCTCAGCCTCTCTTATGGGGTGGATCTGTGTTGATCTGAGACATAATGAGTTCTATTTATATGCAAATTATTCTAAAGGCAAAAGAGTCCTAAAGGTATGCGGGTATCTTCCTCCTCCTTAACCAAATTACTATATGCAGATCAAAATGATCTGCGAACAGCTCCTCGCGCCTTTTCGTAAATACTAATCGCAGCACCCGTTGGTCTGCGTATAGTGAGGGAGAACTGAAGAGTCGGGTTGACCCAAACTTGCCTCTCTCCCTCCTTGGGAGAGTGTAGTTGGGGCGACTAGGTCTGAGTCCAACTCACCGGGGGCGACCTTAATCGCCACCGCGTCGTGGAAGGGATTCTCGTTGCCCAGCATATCCTCCTCCGAAAAGGTAATCTCCCATATTGGTGGTGGGATCTGAGTTGTCGAGGCCACGCTCCTCCGGTACACGGCCTGAAGACTGCCCTTGCGGGTTGGTTCAAACCCTGGTCCTCCGTGGATGATGCATATCCCTCTGTGAGCTCTGAGATCTCCCCGATCTTCATATATCCTGAGGGCGGGGCTCCTCCCCCCATTCCTTTGCACTTCTCCTCCTTCTCGCTCATGCCCCCTCTCTTGGGCCCCTCCCGCTCCTCTTCTCAGCTCCAGGAATTTGAGGCATGTAGTTGTTGCATGACCCCCCACCCCACCTAATGGAAGTCGCAATAAGGCATTGCCCGACGCTCCTCCTAACTTCGAGGCTATCGCGGTCTCGCTCCCCGACCACGTCCTCGTCAACTCCTAATGACGTTTGCCTCCCGGGTGGCGTCTGGTTCTGCCTCCACTTCCCTTACCTCCGATCGGGGGAATGACAGCGGTCCCGGTGCTAGGGGAAAACCTTCTTCCCTGCCTCCCAGGGTAACCTCCTCCTGTGGGTCTCCAGGTCGTCCTGTTTGGCGGAACCTGGAACCTCCTCTCCTGATCCTGTTGATCTCTATTCTCTCCGAACCCTCTCTCTTACTACCTCCTCACCTCTTCCTTCTTCTTGACCTCCTGCCAGCTGCCGCCAGCTTCCTTCTTCTCCCCTCCTCCCTCCAGTCTGGCCAGCTTGGCCATGAACTCCATGCTTGTCGCCTCGCCTTCTATCTGTCTCGTAGCCCGGTCGATCAGTTCCTCGAATGACAAGGGAGGATTACGGGTGATCTCCATCTTGAAGAATCCTAGTTGTAGTCCGAGCTTGAATGCCAACATCAGAGTGTGTCATGGGACCTCCTGAACTAGGAGGATCTCTTATTGGAAGCGATCAACGTACGCCACCAACATCTCCTGCGGCCCTTGCTTGATAAGGAAAAGGGCTTCCGAGCCCTTCTTCCTTTTCTTGGAAGTGGAGAAACGAAGCTGAAATCCTATGTGCAGGTCCTCGAAGCAGTAGATGCTGCCTGCAGGCATCTGGTGGAACCAGTCCTGAGCTTTCCCTTTGAAGGTTATGGCGAACAGTCGACACTTGAAGGCATACATGATTTGCTTAATGGAGACCATGTCCTCAAATCATTGCAGCTGCTGGACGGGGTCATCTTTTCCGAAGTAAAAACTCATTGCGGGTTCTATGAACCCCTCGGGAATAGGGGAGGTCAGTACCAGCTCATAGAAGGGACTGCGCGGCGCGAGTTGGTGAGTCAAGTGAATCTGGTTGTACTTGCCCTCAGAGTGGCGAGTTTCGGTCAAACTCGTGAAGAGTACTCGCACGCGAAGCGACTGGTCACCGTCTTCAATGAATCCCTCCTTGCCAGGGCGCTGACTCGATCCTGCCCCGGCGGGCAAGGTGGTCGCGACTGGAGACTGCTCTATCTCCGCCTCGGCGCGAGAATCTCCTGGATAGTGTCATCCATTAACCTCTTGAACTCCGTGAAATCGCTCTTGGTCACGAACTCTCCCATAGGTGGCGAGTTCCTATAGCTGGTTCCCATCTTGTTATGTTCAGCCATGGGATCGTCAGATGAGATTTTCTTCTCTTGCTACAGTCCACGCTCACCGCACCAAAAATGTTAGAACCTGGATACCGGTCCAACTATATTCGAGACTTGGGCAGTAGCTTGAGATACTTCTCTCATCGTCAGATCATTAGGTCTAAGTATTTTGAGCTGAGAACTGGCCCTCACCTAGTGATAGGTAGTTGCTTAAGAATGGACTTTCTGGCTGCAGCGAGGAGGTCCTGCCACTAATATAACCCAGATATCCTACTTGATTTCCCCTCCAAAAAACCGTAGGCCGAGCCAGTCTCAGGTAGAACAAGGATGCAGTGAGGAAAGCTCGGGCTCTCTTAGAGGGTGGATAAGTGCTGATCTGAGACATAATGAGTCTTATTTATAGGAAAATTCTTCTGAGGGCAACAGAGTCCTAAATGTTAAAATTTCAAAAGGATCGAAGACAATGCAGCGGAAGACTTCAATCAATTTCAAGTTAAGTAACCAGTGACAATAGAAGGTCAAGTAAATCTTTTAATGACTATCTCTTTATAAAGCGAGGCACATATGGCGAGACATGATTTATAAGAAAAAACTGACATGAGAAGAACAAGCAACAAAACAAGCATCTGGAGGCTAGACAAACTGAGACCGCACAGACTGCTTGAGCACACCAAAACCGCATGGCAACCCTTAGACCGCGCGAACAGAACAAATCACTGACTTGCTAACTGTCAGACCGCACAACCTGCACTTATTGAACTGCTGAGAAAACACCATGTCTGTACTTCTTGATCGCCAGACCGCACGGTCACTAGATCACAAATGTATCATGCGAACAGAAGAAAAAGAACTATCCACTGCTGCCAGACCGCAACTCGAGACCGCCTAACCGATGAAGGTCACATGATCACAGAGTTCGCTGCAAACAGTCCAAGAACTACAAATACAGATCGCCCAGACGAGACCACTGGCGAACTGGTTATTCAAAGCTGGAAAGATAAGAAGATTGCTGACAGGAGACCGCTGGCTGCTAACCTGCGAACACAACAAACCGGTCAACAAACTTTAACCCGCGTGACCTCAAAACTGAGACTGGCACAATCAATCCAAACTTTAGTTCTTATAGTTCTCGCTTATGAATGACGGGCCCTACACCTCAATTTGTAGGCAAACAAATGGATGTCGTCACCGCCTCAGAGGGATACAATCACCTTCCTTATTGGAGCGCACGGTCACCAGAACAAGACCGCCTAGCTACTATAGGAACATAACCTACTTGAGCAAACTGGACCAACTAAGAGAGTCCGCCAGAGCAAGCCCATGCAGACTGCCCAGTCTCTGCTTAGTCAAATATCAGACCGCCCGGTCTTTACAAGAACAGAAATATACTTGGGCAAATTTGTCTAACCATAGCAGTCCGCCAAAACTGAGCTCACGCAGACTGCGCAGAGTCTGCGGTCTCCAGAAGCAGCCCGCCTGGACTCCACTTACACTGCAAAATCCAACACTCCCCCTTGAAGTGGGAAGTGGAAGTCAGCCCAAGTAAACTCCTCAACCGATCAAACGGTCCCTTTGACAACGGCTTCGTAAAGATGTCCGCGACATTATCCTTGCTCTGCACATGCTTAACCACTAGAGATCCCTCCAACACCTTCTCCCGAATGAAATGATGCTGAATCTCAATGTGCTTGGTCCGTGCATGACAAACTGGATTGTTCACTAGTTTGAGGGCACTCTAATTGTCACTACGAAGCAGAGTAGGACCTCGCACCTCCTCATGAATGTCCTCCATAAACCTCCTAAGCCAAATGGCTTCCTGAGCTGCCAAAGCCGAAGCTTTGTACTCCGCTTTTGTAGTAGAGACAGACACAGAATCCTATTTTTTGTTGCACCATGAGATAGTTGTAGAGCCAGTCATAAAGACATAACCAGAGGTTGACTTCCGATCATCTGAATCTCCTCCATAATGAGCATCCATGTATCCATGCAAACAAAATCTCGAGTCCTTCCCATAGAAGAGACCCAAATCAGAGGTGGACTTTACGTATTTAAGAATACTCCTTGCCGCCATCAGATGAGGTTTCTGAGGCTTTGCCATATATCGACTTACTCGACCAACCGCATAAGAAATATCTGGTCTTGTGATCATCAAATATATTAGACTTCCGATCAAAGCCCGGACACCAAAGGATCAGAATGAACCTTCCCCTCATCTCGTCGAAGTATCACACCAACCTCCAGTGGAGTAGAGCTGCTCTTCCCTCCTTCCATGCTAAATCACTTCACAATTCGATCTGTATAGCCCTTCCCGGAGACAAGCATACCACTCTCTTTCCTCTCCACCTCGAGTTCAAGGAAATGGTGGAGCTCACCCAAGTCCTTCATCTTGAATCTGATAGATAGCTCAGCACGAAGTCTAGCTACCACCATCTCAGAATTCCCCGTGACGATCATATCGTCAACATATAACAGCACCAAGACCTGAAGCTCCCCCATCTTCTTTACGAACAAGCTTCAATTTGAATCAGAAGTAAAGTATCCACAGAACTGAAGATATTCTGCGATCTTTCCATACCACGCCCGAGGCGCCTGCTTCAAGTCATAAAAAAACCTTCTTGAGCTTACACACATGTCTTGGATGAGCTTCAGAAACATAACGAGGTGGCTGATCCATGAAGATGTCTATGTCAATCTCGTCGTAAAGGAAAGCATTCTTCACATTGAGTTGCCAAATCTTCCACCCTTGGCAAGCTGCCAACGCGATCACCACCCGAACTGAAGTCATCTTGGCAATAGGGCTGAAAGTTTCTTCATAATCCTCCCCATACATCTGAGAGAACCCTCGAGCTACAAGGCGAGCCTTGTATCGCTCGATGCTGCCATCAGCCTTCTTCAACTTGAAAACCAACTTGCATGTCACAGGAGTAACACCCTCAACCTTGGGCACAACGTTCCAGGTCTCATTCTACCTGAGGGCAACCATCTCTTCATCCATGGCATCTTACCACTCCTTGAATCTAGCGACGTTTTCAAAACAAGATGGCTCTCTGTCATCTAGGGAACCTGCGAAAAAACATGAGACGAAGCTCAACAAGTTCCCCCTATATACCGATCTGGTGGAATGATAGTCCTTTTGGACTTCCTCAGAGCTTTGCTCTGATACCTGTTGGATCTGATGACGCCCTTAGAGGGGGTGAATAAGGGGTTTACTATTTTTAGAATAAACTTACAAATTTTACCAAAAAAAAAAAAAAATTTTTGCTCTGTCGCTAACGCCGACGTTAAGAGTCAACGCTGGCGTTAACTCTCCAGAAAAAAGTATTTTTGCAGAAATATTCAAAATGATTTTCTTTGTGAAATATAATTACAGAAAAATTAGATATACTGAAAAAGAATTTTATATATCACAAAAATGATTACAAGGATATAATTTCAATAACGCTTGAAATTTGGAGGCGACAACTTGAAAAACACTTTTTGTTCCTTCACCGATCCTTCTCCCAAGAACCGGTTGGCTATAGCCTATCTATCCCCAGATAAGGCCTCTAGCCACCCCCTAGATCTACCCTTGACCTAGTCTCCATGCACAAGGTGGTGAATTACCCCCTAAGCCGCACAAGGACCTAGTCGCCATACGCAAGGCGGTGAATTCACTACCGTTACAAGAAAATATACAAGAATAAAGATAAAATCAGAACAAATGACTCCCTAGAATGAAGAGCGCTGAAGGAGATGTTGAAGATGCGCCATGACCACGTCGGAGTTGAAGCGAGCGTCCTTCTTCAAATTTGTCGTTGGAAATCTCCTTCTCACTCTTGTTCCTCAATGTTGGTGTTGGGAGTTCTCTCTGAATTTCTGAATGAAACGCTCTCTTAGATCTCTGGAATGAAGGCTTCAATGCATCTATTTCTTGAGCAAATGAAATCAGGTCTTTAATAGACACGGGAGCTACCGCGCGGCGTTAAGGGTTAATGCCAGCGTTAAGCATCGTGTATGGTCAGTTGCTGATATCGTGCAAACCGTCGGGATCATTGCAGAAACAAATTTCGTCGAATGAAACTCATTTCGTCGAGGGCACCTTCGTCGAACGGAATCCCACTTCATCAACCGCAGCCGTCAGGATCGTGCAGAAACTAATTTCGTTGAACGCGCTTTCGTCGAACGCCATTAAATTTTGTCGAACGCATTTTTGTCAAGCGCAATTTCGTCGAACGGAATCTCCTTTCGTCGAATGCAGTTTCATCAAGTGCAATTTCATCGAACATCTTCAGATTTCGTCGAACGCAGTTTCGATCTCAGCGGTTTCCTTCTCAACGGTTTCCTTCTCAACGGTTGTTAACGCGGGGCGTTAACAACTAACGCGAGCGGTAGCTCTCTTTTCAGAGAATCGTAATCAATCAGCATCCTGTTCATAAGGTTATATAACTATAGTACCTGCACACTATAAACACAAGCAAGATCAAATACATAGTGTGATTTGTTATTTCTCAAACTAAGAGAAGTGGAACACAAGCTCCAACAATCTCCCCCTTTTTATAATAACAAATCCACCAATAAGAAATAAAATATAATTATAGTAGTGTTTATAGTAAATGTTAAGCGTTATAAACATGCATACTCCCCCTATGCGGATACTCCCCCTACATGAATGCATTTCCTAATGAACTCCCCCTAAATAAAAGATTTCTTCATTTCTTCAATTATTCACCCCCGTTTGTTATAATCAAAAGAAGGTGGGATAGAGTTATAGTTGTTTACCCAAAAGACCGCTTCCGAGTGGTACTTCTCCCAGACTGGGAGGTCTAAAGACTAAGATCGCACGGTTCAGTTTCAGCAAAGATCATTCAGAACCAACCAACACAAAACCGGGCGGTCTGATATGATTTAGACCACCCCCGAAGACTGAAGATCATCAAGGCCAGGCCTTCAAAAGCATGCCGCGGTCTCAAGTCGGAGGCCGCCCGGGTTGTGCCATGGAAGCTATCAGGGACTGTCCAAGAAGGCAGGCCGCGTTCTCAAGGGCAAGCTGCGGTCTCAAGACGGAGACCGCCCGGGTTGCGCCGTGAAGACCAGTAAGGACCAAGTCCAAGAAGACAGGCCGCGGTCTCAAGTCGGAGACCGCCCGGGTGGCATCATCGCCTTTGTCGCAGCATCTCCAGCCCTTCTACAAGACAGACCGCAAGCGCAAGCCGCCAAGCCGTGCGGCTTCTTTCTTTTCTCCTTTCCGTATCCCGTCGCCGCCTACCCGATTCTCCTGTACCCGGGCAGGCGGTTATTTTATCCCTGTCCGTTCGGGAAGGCCCCCGAGCCTATAAATAGGTGGAGGCAACACTCCCAAGACACGCACACTCGAATCCAGGAGCTCGTTTTTTTGAGCTGCGGTTTCGAGTTTACCATCTTGCGGACTGTCTGACCGGCCGGCTTCTGCTTTCCTGCATTTGTAACCCGCGGTAATCGCTTCTTCTTAATCAAAGGAAAGCCCATCACAGGAGTGGCATTCGCCGTGACGGGCGAAGTCTGGCCTTGACCGCTGCTAGCAGTCTCATTTTCTCCACCTAAAAAGTAACCGGCAGCCCGCAGCCTCCGATTTCCTTCGGAGGTGCGATTTCGGACTCAACAGAAACACGCGACCTTCAGATCGCGGATTATCGGTGAAATCCTCTTTGCCATAATGTCAGACCGCCAGTTCCCCCTTGGAGACCGCTCCGATCACAGTGAGGACTCTTTGTGGGAAGCCTTGGAGCAATCCAGAAGAGAAGCCGAGCGGGCTCAGAGGGCGACTGATCAGCGGTTGGACGCAATCAGTCAAACTTTGGCCCTATTAACCGAGCGGTTAGTTCCACAGCAAACCGCGGTTAATCAGGCGGTGACTCTGGTTCCTCCTCCGCCTCCACCTTACCCTCTACCACAAGCCGCCAACCTCCAACCCTAGCAAGAAGGTTTTGCGGCCAGGCAAAACTTCTACCAGGAAGCCGCGCACAGCATGCCGGCTCGAGTCCTCGATTTCAAGGGGCAGCTTCTCATGCAGCCCGCCTGTCCTATCCGCCAGAAGGAGCAGCCCGCTTGTCATATCCGCCTAAGGCGTCTGCTCACCCTTTCTACCCACCAGAAGCTGCTGCCCGGTCCTCTTACCAGGCGGCTTGTCCGCGAGTAGCCGCGGCTTCGGCGGCTTACTACCCTGCTCCTCTATATGAAGATATGGAAGAAACTTCTCCCTTCGTGGATGAAGTCCGGGGGGAGCCAACCCCTAATAATTTCAGAGAGCCTCATCTGCCAGCTTTCAGTGGAGAAACTGATCCCACTGTTCATCTACAAGCCTTCGAGTCAGCCATCGCTCTTAGGACCTTAACTGATGCGACTAAGTGCAAACTCCTTGTGACCTCCTTTGAAGGACAAGCAAGGGAGTGGTTTTATGGGCTGCACCCTAAATCGATCAGTTGTTTTGCTGAGCTGTGAAGGGAGTTTTTGCTAAGATTCTCCACCTCAAGGCAGAGGAAAAGTGGCCCGGCGGCCCTTTTCGATATAAAGCAGCGGGAGGACGAAACGTGGACCCGTTTCATAGACCACTTCCAGAAAGAGATCATGTAAGTCCAAAATGTGGATCCAGAGCTGTATAGGGTTGCCCTCATCCATGGCTTGAGAGAAGGCCCCCTAAAATTTGAAGCAAATATAAGGGAGCCCAGGACTTATCAGGAAATGATAAGTTTGGCAAATATGTTCATTAGAGGAGAAAAGAGCAATCCTGGCTACGTCGCCAAACTTGTTAGCGACAAGGAGCAGTCTAATCAATCCTTCCATCATCCGCCACCAAACCAATCCCACTTCGAACCCCATTCCCAAAGGGGAAGAAACTACAAAAATAAGCAACCATTCATGGGCCATCAGCAGTTTCAAGATAAGAAACCACCGTTGGCCATCGCACCCGCTCCATCTGTCCCTCTTCCGCAAATTATGCCGGTATACCTGCCACAGTACGCCGCGCAGCCACCTCTAGTTTCTCCAGCCACCAAATATGATGACTCGCAAGAGTAGTTCACTCCACTTAATGTTATTATGGACGAAGTCGTCCTGATTCTCCAGAAGAGGCCAGATTTCAGAAGACCCGCTCCTCTAAGATCGGATGTTCAAAATCGGAATCCGAACCTCTTATGTGAATATCACAAGGAGGTAGGGCATCTGACTGAAAATTGTTGGGCCCTCCGCTTGCTGATAGAGAGGCTCCTGGGAGAAGGAAAGCTCTGGGGCCTAGTTCGGAAAGAGTCAACTGCTGAGCCAGCGGCTGAGAAGAAAAAAGAGAAAGAAATAGTGGAAGTAACCTGGGAATGCGCCGACGTTGAGGATGTCGGCTGCTATGGAGACATCCATCCTTCCGCCGAATGCATCGAAGTCAATGATGTGGTCCCCTTGTGGGACATCTATTGTATGCATGGAGGGGCTAGAGCAGAGTCATCTCGCAAATCCAGCATCGCGAGAGTTCTGAAGCAGGAAGTAGCAGCCACTACAAGTTCTCCCCTCGAAAGCACTATTGTCACCTTTGGTCAGGATGACCTTCCCCCCAATGCCAATCCTTTCGACGATGCGGTGGTCATCAAAGCCGTCATCGAAAATTATACAGCCCACAAGATCTTGATTGATACAGGCAGCTCCGTCAATCTCCTTTTTCGCCCAACTTTCGAAGCCCTGAAAACCGGAAAGCCTTTACTTTCCACCGACGGGCCCCTCTATGGATTTTCTAGGGAAAGAAAGAAGTAGAGGGTTCAGTAAAGCTCCTAGTCTCTCTTGGAGGAGTGATAAAGCTAATCAATTTCGTGGTGGTGGATGCCCCAAGCAATTACTGCGCCATCTTCGGAAGGCCGATTCTCAATGCATACCGGGCAGTAGTGTCCACCTTCCATCTTGCTCTTAAGTTTGCCGCCGAGGGAAGGCAGTATCGGGTTAGAAGTAACCCAAAGGTGGCTCGGGAGTGCTACGTCTGAACTGTCAACATGATCACCGACGTTTCACTTCCCAAGGCCACAGCTGAAATTCTGGAAATTGCTGAATCCTCAAGGGCTGCCGAGGAAGGAAAAGATCGAGAAGGGGCTCACCTGGAACCTGCCCAGGCGACCCAAGAGGTCCCTATTGCTGAAGGGGAAGAAAAGAAGCTGGTCATCAATGCTGAGTTGCTGGAGGAGGAGAAAGTGGAGCTGATCTCCTGCCTTTTGGAGAACCTGGATGTCTTCGCCTGGTCAGCAGAGGATATGCCAGGAGTGGATCCGGACGTGGCTTGTCATCATCTGAACGTATCTCCCGAGTTCAAGACCGTCCAGCAAAAGAAGAGAGAAGTGGCGACCAAGCTGGCGTTGCCCATCAGAGAGGAGGTTGCCAAACTCCTGAAAGCAGGATTTATTTCTGAAATTCAATATCCTGCGTGGATGTCGAATGTTGTAATGGTTAAGAAATCTGGTGGGAAGTGGCGCATGTGCGTAGACTTCACCAAACTTAATAAAGCATGTCCCAAAGATTGCTACCCTCTGCCTCGGATAGATGTCTTAGTTGATTCCGTGGTTGGGTATGATTTTATGAGTTTTCTCGATGCTTTCTCTGGGTACCATCAAATTAAAATGCACAAACCTGATATCCCACACACCTTATTTATCACAAACGATGGGTGTTACTGCTATCTCGTAATGCCCTTTGGTCTTAAAAATGCTGGAGCAACATATCAAAGAATGATGGATACCGTCTTTAAGCATCAAAAAGGCAGGAACCTCGAAGTTTACGTTGATGATCTCCTTCTGAGAAGTAAAACATTTTCATTACACTTGAAAGACCTCGTAGAGACGTTCGCTACTCTACGGAGGTTCAAGTTAAAATTAAACCCATTGAAATGTGTGTTTGGGGCAAACAAAGGAAAGTTTCTCGGGCATCTCTTAACTCCTGATGGCCTTGCACCGAATATAGATAAGGTGAAGGCCATCCTTGATATGACCCCTCCTCGAAATACCAAGGAAGTTCAGCAGCTTGGAGGAAGATTGGCAGGATTGAGCAGGCTTATCTCCAAATCCGGGGATAAAAGTGCCCCATTCTTTAAAATACTGTGGGGAGGATCAAAGTTTGAATGGAACGAGGAGTGTAATAGGTCTTTTGAGCAGCTGAAAGTATAGTTGACTTCAACTCCGCTACTCCAAAGTCCCCGTGAGGGGGAAACATTATTCTTACATTTGGGAGTCGGCCCAGATGCGATGAGTTCTGTCCTCGTTCGGGAAGAAAAGAAGAGACAGTTCCCGATATATTATGTTAGCCACATTCTCAAAGATGCAGAAACTAGATATTCAATCTTGGAGAAACTAGCCTTGGCCTTAGTTATGTCTTCGCGAAGGCTTCGTGCTTATTTCCAGGCTCATCCTGTCCAAGTGATTACAGATCATCCTTTAAGAAATGTTCTTGAAAAGCCAGATCATTCAGGGAGGTTGGCTAAATGGGCTATCGAACTAAGCGAATTTAAAATATCATACATCCCCCGAACAGCAATCAAAGAACAAATTTTGGCAGACTTCTTGGTGGATACAGCAGAACCGAGTTCTGAACAGGTGGTGCAATCTCCTTTAGCTTGGGTCATCTATGTGGATGGAGCTTCTGGCAAAAACTCTGTGGGAGACGGAGTTGTTTTAATCAGTCCAAATGCCCTCAGGCTGGAACAAGCTATCAAATTCTTCTTTCCAGTTACAAATAATCAGGCAGAATATGAAGCACTTTTGGCTGGGCTGAGACTTGCAAAAGAGCTGGGCATAGAACATGCACATGTTAGAACCGATTCATTGGTAATGGCCTCTCAGGTCTTGGGGAATTATGAGACAAGGGAGCCAATTCTGAGGAAATATCTGTTGTTAGCCAAAAAGGAAATCAGAAGATTCAAGTCATTCATCATCGAGCATATTCCAAGGACACAAAATGAGGAGTCAGATGAGTTGTCAAAGTTCGGTCTTCCATCCGAGGGAGTGACCTTTGAACTTTTTCATCCGGCAACATATGAAGCAGAACTCATGCAAATTGATCATAATCCTTCGTGGAAGGACCCTTACAAGCTGTTTCTGTCAAAAGGGGAGTTCCATCATTCCATCAAAGATAGAAGAAGATTCAAAAGGAAAGCGGCATACTATTATCTGATAGCAGGAGTTCTCTACAGGAAGACTTTGATCTCTCCCTCAGCACGATGTGTTTTCGAGGAAGAAATCCCAACCATACTTCAAGAAGTGCATTCCGGGGAGTGTGGTAGCCATTCAGGAGCAAAGACTTTTAAGAAGAGAATCTTAAGGCAGGGATATTTCTGGCCGACCATGAGGAAGGATGCCGAAGCATTTGCAAAATGATGTGTTCAGTGCCAAAAGTTTGCCCCTCTCCAACAGTCACTCAGATCAATAACTGCGCCATGGCCCTTCGCAGTATGGGGGATGGATCGTATCAGACCCTTCCCGATAGCCAGCGGCCAGCGTCGTTTTATTATCGTGATGATTGATTACTTCAGCAAATGGATTGAGGCGAAGGCATAGCAAGAACTACAACTCAAATTATCAGGAACTTCATCTGGGGAGAGATAGTCTGTCGGCATGGAATTCCGCTAGCAATTGTAACTGACAATGGTCCACAATTAAACAATCCAGAGATAAACTTTTGCGATCAGGTGGGAATTGATCTTCGGTTTGCTTCGGTGCATCATCCAAGGACAAATGGTCAGGTAGAAGCAGCAAATCGGCAGATCCAGCAACTTCTGATGAAGAGGGTCTTGAATCAAAGAGGAAATTGGGCAGACCAACTCCCTTCCATTCTTTGGACTCTTCGTACTACTCCATCCTCAGCTACGGGGGAGACACCATTCAAATTATCCCATGGCTCGGAAGCTGTTGTTCCTGTAGAATTTGAGGTGGTCACTCCAAGAGTTATATATGCAAAGGAAGGAGGAGAAGCATGGATAGATGAAAATGACGAGGCTATCAAGTATAGTTTGGATTTGATTGAAGAGCTTCAGGACGAGGCAACCATCAGACAGGAAGAAGTTAAAAAGAGAATGGCGAAATACTTTGACAAGAATGTCAGAGTAAAACATTTTGCAGTCGGAGACGTTGTGCTAAAGAAGGTTGATGCAGCAGCGAGAACAGGCAACGTCGGAAAGCTGAATCCTCATTGGGCCGGACCATTCATCATCAAGGAAGTACTAAAAAGTGGGGCTTACCGCCTCCAGATGAGTGAAGGAGAAGACATCTCACGCACCTGGAGCGGTGACGATCTCAAACGGTTCTATCCTTAAAATGCCCTCTTTACTTTCTTACATTTTTTGGATATTTTAATGAGAAGCCCCATACTGACACTTCGCCATGTCTGATGTTTCCTTTTTACACTTTCTTATATATCAACCTCACTGAACCGCGGAGACATCGCCAAGTTCTGCTTGAACCCCCTCGGATTGTAGTCATTAGCGTAAAACCATGAAGATCATGTGTAGCGGGGAGTTTTCGCACACGTGTAGTGGTAGCTTGCCAATTCTCGTGCGGTGGTCTTCGGAACCTTGGATCCCGGCTGATATCTGACACACCCCTGCATCAAGGGAGGTCCGGGTGAATATTGGCTCTGTCATGCCCCGAGAGGGATAAAGTTACAGCTTTGATGATCTTTCTGAGGAAAGCAATGTCAGTATAGCCTTCGCGGCATAACCACCCCTGCCCAACTGATCATCTTAGTCTGTGACCATCGAATACTCCTAGGTACTCTCAAGCGATGCCTAAGTGGGACCCACAACTGGGTTGATCTTTCTGAGGAAAGCAATGTCGGTATAGTCCCCGCGCATAACCACACCTGCCCAATTGATCAACTCGGCTTGTAGCCCTAGGCAAGAGAGCAGCTGAGTCGCTTACAACCTTCATGACCACTTGAGGAAAGCAATGGTCGCCGCCTAGGCCCACCTGCCCACTTGGTCATCTAGGTCTATACTTGTCTTTTTTCTTTTCCTCTACAACTCTTATGACCATCTGAGGAAAGCAATGGCTGCCGCCTAGGCCCACCTGCCCATTTGGTCATCTGAGTTTGTAGCTGCTCTTTACCACATTACAGGGAATTTTCCCAAGCATATCGCAGATCGGGCGGTTTGTGTTTGAGCCTTGCGGTTTGAAATAAATAGGTATCAAAATTGTCAGGTAGCCTGGTCGTGAGACCGATCGAATTTGGTAAAATAATGTGAGGCTCTTCATAATCAAGCAAAAGAATCCGCTCAGAGTATATACAGATCGCTCAGGTTTATCCGCCAATGATATTAATTGGTCGACCTACCAGCTGTTTTCTTATGACTTGATATTCCATATTGTGGAATAATTTTGAAAAGGCCAAGTTATGATCGCACGACTTGGTTATGTCAATTTCCTGTCCGAATTTCTGTCCCCCGAGTTATCTATATATATATAGTACGGACATAGCAGTTAACTAATTATGTTCATGGGGAAATCTGAGTTACGTGAACCATCCGGATTAGATGCTAATCGCTCGGCCTGTCGATTATTTATTTATTACTTGGTATTCTCAATCTGGTGGAAAAATTATGAAAAGCTAGGTTATAATCGCGCGCTTTGGTTACATTCAATTCCCCGATTGGGTTTCTATCCGCCCGAATTATATATATAAATCGCACGGGTATATCTGTTGTTGATTGTATTCACAAGCAATGTCTTTCAAATTATAAGTCGTCTGAATCAAAGTATTGACCGCACAAACCGGTCGACTGCTTCTTTATGACTTGGTATGTCTCATAAAAGTGATTATATCAGGCCGGGTAATGGCCGCGCGACTTACAATCAAATATGAGGAGTCATCGAATCAAACAAAACATGTTCAAACCGCATGGTCATAATTTCTCAGCAGCCTGAAGCTATTCTTGGTTATTATGAAGCATTCGCAACAGGTTGAAGAGTTTCAATGTCTGACCGTTCAAATTATATATTCAAGCCGCACTAACTACGCATCAGAATATCATAATTGATACTTCTTCGGAATATATCAAAAGCTCGCTTAATCTAGATTGAAGACACAAGCCGCACGACCTAATTAAAGGAAAGAAGACCGCATCAAACGCAAGTAAGTTGCAGAAAAACAAACAATTAGACAGGTAAAAGCTTTCCATTTCATTTCTAGAATATCTTTACATTGATTTATGACCGACCGGCTAAACAAAATCAAGCCGTCGGTCATGCAAAAACAAAAAGCAAAATTCAAAAGATTACAAAAAGGAGCTATTCGTCCGGCTTGAGTTTCTTGGTCGCAGGAGAGCTTGAGTCTTCATCGCCAGTAATGTCCACCTCAGGCGAATATCCTTTACTGGAAATAGAGGAACCTGAGGAGCTGCTACCCGAGCTACGTGAGCTACCTGAGCCGCCCGACTGGTGAGACCTAGACCGCCCGGTCTCATCGGAATCACTGGATCCTGTATCCGAGCCATCTTCTTTTACAACCGCGGCGGGTTCTTTCTCGATTTCTTCTCCATTGCTCTCTTCCTCAGTACTACTGGCTCGATCATGTCTTTCCCCTTGGCTCGGTGGGTTATTTCATCTAGTTTGTCCTTCAGGCCAGGATAGAGATCCGGGAAGGTTGTGTCCTCAAAACCGGAGGCCAGGCCGTCCCGATCTCGCAGGCGATTTAGGGCACCGTCAATCCCTTTGGCTATATATGGGAAGACCTCGTCTTGGAAATCCGGGTTGTCCATATCATATTGATGCTATAAAAGGAAGGTAAATGTCAGGTCGTGCGGTCTGAAAGTGATAAGCCCGAAGTGTTTGTCGGAAACTTACCGCAATAATCTCCTTAAGTTTGGCATTCTCATCGGCCTGGTCGGCGAACTTCTTCTCCAAGTAAGTATGGCTGATACCAGTTGTTTATATGAAAGTGCCATAAAATGATTGGCTGTGAAGCCCCATGCGCCAGCCTGCGCGGCTACTCGGGAAAGTTCCTCTTCTGGAACCCTCTTCAGTCTCTTCAAGGTTTTTCGGCCATACATGGCAGCCCCGGCGGCTAATGCATGCTGGCTAATCTTCTCGCTCCCCCAGAATGGAAGAGCAGTAGAAACTTGCACGCATTCACCGTCCTTATGCCAAAGGACTGCCGACTTGCCCTTAAGATCATGCGGGTTGCTGCAAGAGCGAAGAAACTCGAACTCGCCTGAAGAAGCCGGACTCTCCTCTTCAGACCACTGCGGGTCGGATTTCCTTTGTCGCTTCTCCCTCTGGGTCAGAACTGGAGCGGCCGGAGTAACCGGCTTGTTTAAGGGAACGACTGTGGCAGCTGCAGAAATTTGAAACTTAGAAGAACAGTCCGCGTGGTCATAAAATGATGAGCTAAGGAGAAACTTACTATCCTCAGGGCGGACATCTGCCAGCTCCGCGAACAATGGAATATAATGATTCACGTCGAGTCGCTCGTTCTCCAGGGATTCGAAGATCTTTTGCTCAGCTTCTCCAAGCTTAACCGACTTAAAATCCGCCGCAATCTTCGTCTGCGGGTTGACCTGCAATAACCCTAGGGGGCCTTCGAACATGGCATATCGTTCGGACCAACTCGCAACCTTGTTCGTGAGATTAATGACTTTCATCCCCCGACATCCAAAATAAATATGACCTCGAAAAACGGAGGTCCCGGCGTCCGGAGTAGACCGCACGGAGAAGAACTTTCGAAACAAAGAAATTGAAAACTTAACTCGCTCTGACCGCAGATACGAGATAAAGATATAGATAGAGGCAATGGAATTCGGCGGGAGTTGTCCGGGCACAACCCCGTAGTGATCGAAAATAGAGATGACTTCAAGAGGAGGAGGAAATCTGAAGCCATACTTGAAATGGTCAATAGGAATGGCAATTTTAGTGGAAGACGAGGAGTTTATCCGCTTGTCACGTGAAGGAAGCCGAACGGTTATGTTGCTATCAACCATATATTCTTCAATAAAATCATTCAACTCGCTCTGAGTTAAGCGGCACTCTTTATGATTGGCCGATCGGAAAGCGGAAGCCGCGTCAGTTCGGACCGCGTGAACTTTCTCAGACCGCGACGACTTTTGCTTAGCTCGCGCCATTTCAGAAAGTATGAATGGATCAACGTAATGGTTACTACTTATAGAGATAACGATCTGCAAATAACAAAACTATGGCGCAGATAAGACATTAAACTGCGCGGATTATATCACACAAGCAGCGCAGATAACAAGAATAAACAATGGCTTGCGCATAGGCAGGTCAGGCCGATTAAACAGAAACCTACAATCAGCATGTTAATAAAGTTCAACAAGAATCTCAAGCATTTAGCGCCAGTCGCGCGACCTACACACCAATTCGGCATAAGACATTCCGGCATAAATTATACGGGTTATAAGCACATCAGAAGGTGCTAAAGGAAAATATTATCCAAAGTAAACCAAATCGTCAGATCATCCCAAGAAGCGAAAAAGAAAAAATTACAAACATAGTTCTTGAAAGTTAAAAGCCGCTCACGGCTGATGTGGCTCTTGGGGGTTATCCTCACGATGAAGTCGAGCGACCTGGTCGCCAGTCTGAATAAGAAGGCCATAGATCTGACTCGAATGTTAGTGGATGTGATTGAGCGTGCTGTGAAGCCGCGCGGCGTCCCGTTCTACCCGTGCGGCAAGAATCGTACGAGCAGGAGGGGCCCCGGTGGGCTCATTCGCAACAGGGTCGGACGCCCTAACGGGTGGGGGATTAGAGCTCGCCCCAACAGCCGGGCGGTTCAACATCCTGGATCTTTCATCACTGGACGAACGTCGGTTTTCGCCAACTTCCCTGGTTATACGAAGATATTTATTTTGATAATATTTACAGTCCTCCTCGAACTTTGAGGACATCCTCTTCTCCCGGTCAAAGCGCGCAGTTATTGTAGCAATCTGGTCTATCAACATTCTCTCCTTATCAAGTCGCGCTTTCTTCTCAGACTCCAGTTGGGCCTCCAACTCTTTCTCTCTCTCAGGGCGCCTTTTCTTCTCGGCCTCCAGGTCAGCCCGCGCAGTCTCTAACTGGGCCCTAATCATCAGATGCTCCTCTCATCGTTCTTTCCTCTTGGCTTCTAGCGCAACCCGAGCGGCCTCCTCTTTCTTCTCCATCTCTCTTACTTTCACTTCCAAATTATTCAGAAGAAGCTGGAAGTCGGCCAGCTTCACCTATCCGGAATTTAATCTCGACACAAGGTTCGGCATCTGAGGCAGAGGTGGAAGGCTAGATATCAGGTCTCCCGGCCTTACTATGTCCTCCGGTTTGTCTACAAGAAAAAATTGTAATTAGCACAGCCAAAGGCGGATAGAATATTTAATGGATTATAAGGTTAAAATGCCTGAATAAACAGGCCGCTTCAATTGTTCCGGGTCCATTCTCCGACGTTGTTCTCGACAGATCCTTTCATTATTGTTTCGTCTAGAGGCTAAGTTTTGAGTCATGGGCAGAAAGAAGCTCGGCGGCGGAATCAATAACAACTTGTTTTGCTTTTTTCGAGAACGCGGGATGAAGAAACGGATAGTTTCATAACCCGCATCGGGCTTACCTGGAGCGAATGGGTCAGGCAGCTGCGGCTTGCCCTGCGCCCATATCGGCTCCGCCTTTATGCCCATTAAGCGCAGACCGGATAGTGTCCGGTCTTTCTCTTCTCGTACGGCCTTCTCAGAGTCACCGGTATTTTCATCAGGGGAAACAGTTAGGCTCAACGTCGCGGGGCTATCAAGTAGCGTATCTTTGTTCAGAAAATCATCCATTCCTCTGAGGATGCCCCCGATCGACACACTGTTCGCAGAATCTGGAACAAGATCGCCCGACTTGGCAAGAGGGGTATTGGGGTGGTCGATTTCCTCTTTCACACGCGGATTACTTTGGAGACAGCCCGTCGTCGGCTTCTTAAAGGCTCTATTCTTAGCCTTCAACTTTTGGAGCTTCCTAGCAATTTGCTCGGCTGACGAATATCCTCTTTTTCTCTTCTTCTTCCCCGACTCCGGGTTGGTCTGCCTTGTATGGCTGGAATCGTCAAAAATTAGAACCGGCGAGGTAGGTGACCCGTCCGGCCTAGAAGAAACAACTTCTCCTTCTTCTCCAACATTCAGTTTCATGAGAGGAGTCCCTGATGGAGTAAAATCCATGTCGAAGGAAGGTGTAGAATGGTCCGCCCCGGGCTCTATCGACTTCTTTCCCGAGGCTTTCTCCTCAGATAGCGAGATCTCCGCGGCTTTGGTCTTGATCGCTTCCTCCTCGGCAGCTTTGGCCTTGGCCGCCTCCTCCGCGGCAGCTTTGGCCTTGATCGCTTCCTCCTCGTCAGCTTTGGCCTTGGCCGCCTCTTCCTCGGCAGCTTTGGCCTTGGCCGCCTCCTCCGCGGCAGCTTTGGCCTTGGCCGCCTCCTCCGCGCCAGCTTTGGCCTTGGCCGTTTCTTCTTCAGTAACTTTAGCTTTGGCCGCCTCTTTTTCGGCGGCTTCGGCCTTTGCCACTTCTTCTCTTGCGGCTTTGACTTTGGCCGCCTCCTTCTCTACAGCCCTTTTCTTGGCCAACAATTCTTCGGCGGCTTTCCTCTCCTCTGCAGCTTTTTCCCAGTTATTCTTCTTAGATCCGGAAGGTTCCACCTTTGGAGACTGCCCGGCCTTGTCCGACCGATGACTCTTTTTCCTCCGGGCATCCTTATCTTTCCGCTCTTCGACCTTCTTCCGGTCACCCCCCTTATCAACGTGGGTTTGAAGGGAATCAAGGAAATCTATTCTAATTAAAGGTGTGCCGACCTGAAATATCCTAACCGCAATCGGCGAGTAGCGTCCCGTGGTTTCCGGAGAATTATGCAGAAGAAAGAGCTATCAGGCAATTTTATAGACATAAGTGCAAGTCGGGTGCGGTCTTGCGGGTAGAACTGATATTTTCGAAATCTCCTCGGAGTTTGAAAATATGCGGGGATTATGTTTTCCCAAAAGACCGCTTCCGAGTGGTACTTCTCCCAGACTGGGCGGTCTAAAGACTAAGATCGCCCGGTTCAATTTCAGCAAAGATCATTCAGAACCAACCAACACAAAACCGGGCGGTCTGATATGATTCAGACCACCCCCGAAGACTGAAGATCATCAAGGCCAGGCCTCCAAAAGCATGCCGCGGTCTCAAGTCGGAGGCCGCCCGGGTTGTGCCATGGAAGCTATCAGGGACCGTCCAAGAAGGTAGGCCACATTCTCAAGGGCAAGCTGCGGTCTCAAGACGGAGACCGCCCGGGTTGCGCCGTGAAGACCAGTAAGGACCAAGTCCAAGAAGATAGGCCGCGGTCTCAAGTCGGAGACCTCCCGGGTGGCATCATTGCCTTGGTCGCAGCATCTCCAGCCCCTCTACGAGACAGACCGCAAGAGCAAGCCGCCAAGCCGCGCGGCTTCTTTCTTTTCTCCTTTCCATATCCCGTCACCGCCTGCCCAATTCTCTTGTACCCGGGCAGGCGGTTATTTTACCCCTGCCCGTTCGGGCAGGCCCCCGAGCCTAAGAATAGGGGGCGGCAACACTCCCAAGACACGCACACTTAAATCCAGGAGCTCGCTTGTTTGAGTTGCTGTCTCGAGTTTCCCATCTTGCAGACTGTCTGACCGGCCGGCTTCTACTTTCCTGCACTTGTAACCCGCTGTAACCGCTTCTTCTTAATCAAAGGAAAGCCCGTCACAGGAGTGGCATTCGCTGTGACGGGCGAAGTCTGGCCTTGACCACTGCTAGCGGTCTCGTTTTCTCCACCTAAAAAGTAACCGGCAGCCCGCAGCCTCCGATTTCCTTCGGAGGTGCGATTTCGGACTCAACAATAGCAATATAAAATAATATGCATGTAGTAGGGATAAGAGCAACTTTAATATAAATAGTGAACACAGCGAAAGCAATTTGTAACATCTTGTAGAAATTGTAAGTACAAGATATAATAAGCATTTCACTCAATTAAGTAGAAGTTTTGAAAGTTAGAAATAAAAATTGCAAGTTCATTTGTAATTTGTAACAAAAAGTAGCAAGCAAGATTATTGGAATATCAAGTAAAGATATGTTTACAATGTAAATAAATTTGTATTTCAAGTATACACAAACATTGTAAAGATCATGCGTTGCTATCTAGTGCATTTACTGATGATTGTAGAAAAATGTATAGAGAAAATTTTAGTCCAATTCTCATGAGTGGAAGTATTATAAATGATAATGATGTGTTCAATAAGTGTGTTTTGATAATGTATACAAGAGTATAAATCAAACCACATGAAACTATGTAATATAAGAACATAACATAAATTGAACATAAACAACTTTACTTCCACAAATTTCAATGCACATATGTTTTTTTTGTATTTTTATTTTTAAAGAGAAGTGGCAAAAATTTTGTTTGCACAAGACACTTTACAATTCTTTCCAAGGTGCTCAACTTCACAATGCTCATTAAGACTTATCAGGAAGGTGAGTAGTGCTTGGTGGAGTTAACCTTGTCATTCATTATTTGCTTTTTAGATTAGTGACTAAGGACTCTGAATTCACTTGTTTTTTCAAACATAGAAATTTTATTTTATATACCACATTTCTCTAATCACAAGTGCATGAAGAACAAAGAATTCAAGAAAGAATTCAATGTTGTGTAGGTAAACTATTTATGAGATTCAAAATAAGTTCTTATACAACACAATTATGCAATTAGATTTAAAACACATGTATACTAACAAAAAGGTGTAAGTGAGAAAATTATTATCAAAGATAAAAACCTTACTCATACTTAGAGGCATGTAAAAACATTTCTACACATGTATTATATAACCAATTTTGTTTTTGCACATTTGAAGATGATATTCAAGACATGATAAAATAAAAACAATGTTTTTAAGAAACTTGAAGGTTTAAATTAAACATTGTAAAAAATCTTTAAGCAATATATATAATCATTCTTGAAATAAACATTTAAGCACATATTTTTTTGTTTTTAATTTTTGAAGTAAATAAAAACAAACAAGAAAAAGAAAAAAATAACAAAGTACATAAAATAATTTGATAGCTTTTTATAAGGGTTAAAGTGACATTTCTAAGACACCTAATTCTAACCTAAGCATGTGAAAACATGCATCAGGTAGAGGTTTGGTAAAAATGTCGGCAAGTTGTGATTCCGTCCCGATAAAGCTAATTTTAACATGTTCTTTCTTAATATGATCCCTAATAAAATGATGTCGGACATCTATATGTTTAGATCTAGAATGATGTACGGGATTGTTTGTGAGATCTATAGCACTCTTATTGTCACACTTTAATTCTATATTGTTTAGATGAACACCAAAGTCTTCTAACGTTTGGGTCATCCACAAGGCTTGTGCACAACAACTGCCTAGTGCGATATATTCGGCCTCGGTGGTGGAGAGGGCAACAGAATTCTTTTTCCTACTCGACCATGATATAAGTGAAGGGCATGTAAAATGACACGTGCCACTAGTGCTCTTACGATCTAATGAACATCCCGCATAGTCTGAATCAAAAAAATTGTGTAAAATAAAACAATCATTATGAGGATACCATAAGCCTAATCTAGATGTTCCGATTAGATATCTAAAAATACGTTTTACCGCTTTTAAATGTGATTCTTTTGGGTTAGCTTGAAATCTAGCACATAAGCAAACGGAAAACATAATAACAGGTCTAGATGCGTTTAAATATAGCAATAAGCCTATCATCCCTCTATATATTGTTTGATCAATAGAAATACCGACTTAATCTTTTACTAATTTTAGTGATGCACTCATTGGTGTATTAGCTTGTTTTAGGTTTTCAAATCCAAATCTTTTAAGAATATCATGAACATATTTAGTTTGGCAAATAAATATACCATCTTGTTTTTGTGAGATTTGAAATCCTAGAAAATAAGTGAGTTCTCCTACCAAGCTCATTTCAAATTCATTTTTCATCACTAAAATTACTTCATTACATAACTCTTCATTAGTGGCTCCAAAACTGGTATCATCAACATAAATTTGCAATATAATCAAATCATTATCTACATGCTTAATGAAGAGTGTATTATCCGCACTTCCCATTTTATAACCGTGCTTTATCAAAAATAATGTCAATTTATCATACCAAGCACGAGGCGCTTGCTTTAATCCATAAAGCACTTTTTCTAACTTATACACATGATTGGGAAATTTTTCATTCACAAAACCGGGGGGTTCTTCTACATAAACTTCTTCTTTTATAATCCCATTTAAAAATGCACTTTTAACATCCATTTGAAATAATTTAAATCTTTTAAAACTCACAAATGCAAGAAATATTCTAATAGACTCAAGGCGAGCAACGGGTGCAAAAGTTTCATCAAAATCTACCCCTGCAATTTGTGAATACCCATGTGCAACTAGTCTAACTTTATTCCTTGTAATTTTAGAGTCACCGTCTAGTTTGTTTTTGAAAATCTATTTGACTCCTATAACCGGATAATTAGATGGCCTCTCTAATAAATTCCAAACCTTGTTACGTTCAAATTGATTTAATTCATCATTCATAGCTAAAAACCAAAATTCATCATTTAAAACGGTTGAAACATTTTTTGGTTCTATTTCGGATACGAAACAAAGGTTTGAAAAAGACTCATGTAAAGAAGAACGAGTACTTACCCCTTTTGATGGTTCTCCTATCACAAGCTCATTTGGATGATCCTTAGTAAACTGCAGCACGCTTGGAGGAACATATTCCACTATCTCATTTTCTTTCTCCTCTTTTTCTTCTTCTTTTTCTCCAAGTGATTCATCAGCCTCATGCTCCAAAGGGGAAATAGGTTCGTCTTCATTTCCTGTATGATTAGAATCTACACAAGGAACAAACTCATCAAATCTTACATGTATAGACTGTTGGAACATGCTTTCCGCATCTCTTGGTTTGACAATAACAAATCCTATTGTATTTGATCATACTTGTTTTGTGTTTATAGTATGCAGGATTCTGTGCTTTCAAATCTCCATGGTGCTGGGTTTTGTTGCTACCGCGCCGCGCTAACCTTACCGCTGGCGCTAGCACTAACGAAACCGCTGAGACGAAACCGCTGAGACGAAACTGCTGAGACGAAACCGCTGAGATGAAACCGCTGAGAAGATTTGAAAGCTCTACCACGCCACGTTAAGCCTACCACCGGCGTTATTTGTTCGACAAACTGACAATCGACTAAACTGTGTTCCACGAATGCAGAAGCCCGTTCGACGATCAACGAACGAAGAATCCCGATCGATGAACTGCAGCTCCACCGTGACGCGTTAGCTCTAACGCTGGCGCTAGCATCCGAAAGACGAAATGGTGTTCGAAGAAAATGATGTCGTCCCACGAATCAGATTGAGATCGACGAAAATAAGTTCCGTTCGATGAACCAGATTGAGATCGTCAAAAATAAGTTTCCATTCGACAAACCAGATTAAGATCGACAAAATGGAGATCGACGAAATGAAGGCGGCGTTTGACGAAGATGCGCCAGAACAAAGTGCTCTACTGCGGAGCGGTAATACTACCGTTGGCGCTAGTTCCGTTCGACAAAATGAATGTTGCGCTCGATGAATTGTGAGGCCAGCTCGACGTAGATGCGCCCAACGAATGACCTACCGTGGAACGTTAGCACTGACGTTGGCGTTAGCATATTTGGAAACTATTGACAGAAAGGAAAGTGGAGAAAAAGGAATGTCGATGGGTTGCTATGTTTGGCAAGTACTATCGCGACGCGTTAGGTCTAACGCCCGGCGGTAGCTTTTGGAAACATCTTATCTGTAGTTGATTGAGGGGCAAATTTTTGAAAGAGATATTGGCTGAAGGAAGGAAATCGCACTATCGCGGGGCGATAGTGTTACCGCGGGGCGCTAGGCTGATCTCGACGGTTGGTGCTTAGAAGTTGCCAAATCTGCCACAAGGCATGTGTTTGATCGTGTGGCTAATGCGGGGCGTTAATGCTACCGCAGGTGGTAGCGGACGAATGTATTTAAAGATGTGTGCCTCCTCCGTTGGTGCTGGCTGCAGTAGAACAAATTGAAGCCTTATTTCAGAGCCCTCGTGAGAGCCTTCAGAAGCAGCCAAGACAACTCCGTCAACGTTCGTGAATGCAAGGAACTCGAAGAAAGAACTAACGCGCTTATTCTACGAGAAGGTCGCATGCATCAACTCAAAGGATTACTTCGGCGCACCTTCGACAAGATCTTCGAGTTCAACCTAAGAGGGAGTTTGTCTTTAGTTGTTATTTTTCATTTGTAATATTTTTATATCTTTTGATCGGTAGAGAAATTTGCCACACGGCGACTAGGGCCTTGCGGGGACTAGGGGAAATTTGCCTCATGTTGGTGACTAGGTCTGGGTAGGACTTAAGGAGTAATTTGCCTTGTGTTGGTGACTAGGTCTAGGGAGTAGATCTAGGGCGTGCTCGGGGCCTTTCTGGTGATAGATTGACTAGAGCGGCTTGAGGCCTTGTCTGGGGAGAGACAGGTTAAAGCCAACCGGTCCTTGGGAGAAGGGTCGGTATAGAAAACGAAAAAGATTTTTTTTTCATTTGTCGCCTCTTTCCAAGCGTTATTGGAAAAGTTTTTGTAAACATATGTATTTCGATTTGATGATTAATGAAAATATGTTTATTTCTTCATCTATGATTTGTTCTCTTTGATTTTCATTGTCTTAACCTGAAAGCTAATTTCTCTGTCACTAACGTCGAGAGGTAACACTAATGCTGGCGGTAGTAACAGAGATTTAATTTCTCTAAATAATCCCAGAAATTTTAAAACCCTTATTCACCCCCCCCCCCCTCTAAGGGCGCCTACAGATCCAACAAGTGGTATCAGAGCCAGGTTATTCCAATTCGGCTTAACAACCGGGAATAATGGCGTCTCTTGATCATGATCTCGCTTCTACTAGTGGGGAAAATTTTAATATAAATGAAAAAGTATTATCACCACCTTTATTTATGGGCAAAAATTATAAAGGGTGGAAAACATTAATGAAAAATTTTCTTAAGGCCTTAGATGAAAAAGTTTGGAATATTACTATTGAAAAGACACCTAGCATACTAACTAGAAACGAAATTATTTTAAATGCAAAATCTATTAATAGTATATTTTGTGCGTTAAACCTAAATATTTTCAAACTTATTTATACTCTACCTACCGCTTATGAGATTTGGAATTTTCTTGAAAGAACTTATGATTCTCCTTCTACAGGTATGGAACAATCGCAAGAACCGGAGAATATGCAAGCTTGCACAAGTCTTCAAGAATGCTCGTCTCATGATGGATCAATGGAGCACACATCAAATGGAAGAGAAGAAGAAGTACTGTCTTCGGAAGAGGAGTGCCAAAAAGATGTCAAAGAAACCATGTGTTCAAATCATGCCTCTCCTGAAAGCAACATAAGAAAATCAAATCCCATTTTTTGTACTTCTATCTCTTCATTACAATTGCTTCAAACTACAAAGCGCAAAATTAAGAAATTAAAAGATGTTAATAAACATTTGCGCTTAGAAAACCAAAATTTAAAGGCAAAACTTAATGAACAATCAAATTCAAATTTATTTAGTTCTATCCATGGTTCCTTAGTTGAAAACACTACACCTTGTGTAGAATATAATGAATTAAAAGAAAAACACAAGGAACTTGAAAAGGAACATCTTTTTATAAAAGAACAAAATGAAAGATTATGTTTAGAAAATTCATCCTTGAATAATGATTGTGCTAAGTGTAAGGACTATAAAATTGAAATTAAAGAGATGGATAAAACATTTGATGAATATAGAAATAACTATCAAAATCATATTTATTCAATTGTTTCCATTCTTAAAAACAGCACAATCGCTTATAATAAAGCTAGACATAATCTTATAGTTAAGAATGATGAATTAAAATAAAAAATCAACTTGCTTATGAAAATGGTAAATACAAATTCACAATATCAAACTATATCTAAAAATAAGTTAAATATGAATATGAACATCTTAACTAAGTTTAATAATGGGAGTAAGAAACATAAAGGATTTGTAAATCAAATTCAAAATCACCATTATTTACAAAATCATGTTTCTCCCAACTTAAAATTAAATGCAAACAAATTTCCTCCAAATTATAAATTCAAAAATCATTTTGAACCAAATATTCAAGTAAACGATTATGGAAATTTGAAAACTAAAAATAATGTTTGTCCAATGTTTGAATGGAGGCCCAAAGTTAAGAATGAAACACTAACTCCACTAAAAAGGGCCCATTCATCACTATCTCCCCAAAAGCAAACACGTTGTATTTGGGTACCCAAAGGAACCGTCACACCCGGTCCTCTTTGGATACCTAAATCACTCATTCAATAGTACCCTATCATTTGCATGAAGTAGAAATCAATTAAAAATGAAATATCAATTCTCTACTTCATGGTATGCTAAATTTCCTTTTTGCTTTTCTTTTGTTTTTGTTTCCTTTAACCAACATGATATGGTCACTTTATATAACATGTGATATGACTTTGACACATTAAGCCAAACTTCTTTAATAAATCAGATTGGATGAAATTGAATAAAAAGTCATATTATTTTTCAAGTGATTTATTTATCCTTTTATTTTTATCCCTCTAAATCCATTCCTAAAAGTCTTATAAAATTTGAAAACTAAATTTGTCATATGATATTTCTAAGACTAAATAAAATAATTGTTGAAATGGATTTATAAGGTATTTTTAGGGGTATTTGGCTAAATTTATAAAATACACAAGTTTTGCTTAGGTATCTAATATATTTGCGTTATTTTGATTACCCCCAGTATGTTTAATCATAATCATGTCAAATCAGAATTGAAAATTTGCAAAAACCATTTGAGAATCTCAACTCTGTTGCTAGCGCCTGGCGTTAGGTTCTAACGCTGGCGGTAGCATAATCTTCCTAAATTCAGATTTATCTAAAATATTATTTACTGAAATAATTGATTATGAGTATATAATTCCTATATGTTAAAATTCATGATCATGTATAATAATCTTTCCAATTCAATAGATCTTTTAATTCAAACATCAAGTAGAACTACAAAAGATCTTATTGCTTCCAACGCGTTGTTTGTGATCATGATTATTATATGAATTTATTATGTCTTGTATGTATCTCATTTATGTTTAGATCATATAATTAACTTTATATCAATATGAATGATTAAATTTGAATCATCACTCTATTCTATGTCTAAAATTTGAATCACTATTGTTAAATACATGCAACATTATATCAATTAACTTTATGGCATAACACAACATTCAAACTCATCGTATTTATCAATATCAACTAATAAATATTATCATCCATGCTATATATATTTGTATTGCCATAATGAATCAATCTTAAAGAAGTGTAATTGAAAGTTAAAACTCATATTAACTATGTTGCTTTAAAATCAAATATACTAAGAAATTAATCACGCATAAAAGCTCATAGTTTATAAATCAACCCATAGGTTAAAAGCATAGGTTGTCCAAAAGACTATTCACCCATGACGTTATATCTTACAATAGCGGGGGCGTAGGGTTGTATACATTAGAGACCTAACCTCTAAGACATGTCTTATCCTTAACCAGGGAGGGTTCCAGTGAGGCCTTGCGAGGCACTGGGGGAAAGAGTTAGGTTGAGCGTTCTCTAGTGTGTGCATATGGGATTAACACCCCAACCTACGGTATGTGTGCAGCTCCTCATGCCCATCCATCACTTAGTACGGGGCTAGGGTGTAGACATTTAGTCCGGGTAGTTTTAAATCTTAGGACATACTTATATTACCTACTGCATGAACATTCCATTACTTATCACTAAAATCATGCATATTTGGGTTGTTTGAAAATTGTCCTCTTGTGTCTGCATAATTTATCTCTTTGTGCTTAAATGTTTTTGTAAAATACAAGTATTTGAAAAAGCCATAGTTTCATGCAAATTTGATGCACCTAGAGATCTCCAAAAATTCTGAAATTTCTGCATGAAGCTTATCTAAGGATACTTAATCAAAATCAAAAATTAAAAAATTTCAATTTTCCAAAAAAATCGAGTTCTGTCGCTAACGTGCGGCGGTATCTAGTTACCACTGGCGTTAGTGAATATTCTATGAACTTCCAGTTTTTTTTCTCTTTCATTTTTTTTGCTTCTGCTATTTTTTTAACAAAAAAATATAAAAAAAATCAAAATTTCAACCATAAACATGCTTTTCTTTTCTATATCAAAACAACTACAAAATTGAAAAACCAATTTAAAACATCAAAAATATGTTTTTATTTGTTTCATTTTTTGTTTTTGAAAAACTTAAAAATTCTATAAAAACTGATGTGTTTTTCAATGTATCAAGGATGATATGGTCTATCTTGTCTAGTTTAGAATACAATGTTTCGTTCTCTATTTCAAGTATCTTAATAACTTTGTGTTGTATCATTCCTTGATCATTATCTTATGTGTGCTTTGAAATTGATTATAGAAATCATGAGTAGTATTGCATAGCGTGCCTCTATGTATGAGTAAATGGCTTATATTTGCTAATGATTTTGTTTCACTCACACTTTTTGACAAACTACATATGCATTTAATCTTCTCTTACATGATTGTGTAGTGTAACAACATCATATTATTGTTAGGCATGCTTAGTTTTACCTTCACCACATGTTAAAATCTTTTTCATGCACACCTATCTTTGAAGAAGTGTGTCTTTTCAAAAAATTTGTTTGCACATACAAGTGAATTCGGAGATCTTTGTCGTTAAGCAAAAAAAAATTCAAATGAATAATTGACAAAGATAACTCCACCAAGCACTACTCACCCTCCTGATAAGTCTTAATGAGCATTGTGAGGTTGAGCACCTTGGAGAGAATTGTAAAGTGCCTTGTCGCGAACATTTTTTTCATACTTCTTCTTGTACACCGAATCACAAATAAATAAAATTCAAAATAATACTTGTGATTCCCCAAGCACTACTTTGCACCCTAATAAGTCTTAATAAGCATTGTGTGTGCAGAGCACCTTGGTAGTTGTACTATTTTACTATGTGCATTGAATAATTTCTATAGCTTTGTGGGAAGAGGTAACTCTAAAAATGCTTGTTCAATGATATTGTGCTTATTCCATTATACATGTCATGTGTTTTGATTAACTCTTATGTATACTTTTTTCAAAAACACTATTTTGTACACATCATTATCACTTGTAAGCCTTCTACTCATGAGAATTGGAGTCTATTGCATATCTACATGTATTCTCTAAATTCATAAGTAAATGCACTAGATAGCCTTGCATGATCATTACAATGTATAAGTGTACTTGATTTCTAAATTTTGAACATTGTATTCTTCTATCTTGTCTTGATATCTTCTATCATGCTTACATATTCTTTTTCCGCTACGCCATGAATACTCTGTATTGCATATCTTTCAAAACTAGTGCATGGCTATGTCTACTCAAAATGCTACAACATCTATTTTGTTATGTTTAAAATGCTTAATTATATACTATCCTTCTAAATTCCTATATAGATGTTCATTTCAATAAAAAAATTTATTTCGTCATGCTTTCCACCTCAATTACTACTTGTATGCTCGATCATGGATACGTTTTTTCCAACAAGTGGTTCCTTTATGACTATTTCTTCACATTCTCTTTTCACTCCTATCTATTGTATTTTTTCCTTAGTGTTTAAACTCTTTATCATGCTCATTCCCTCTCTACACAGTAATTGCACACTTTTTGTTGGCCTTCCTCTCCACCCTCTTTTGAAAATACCAAAAGGGGGAGAATAAATTTGAAAGAAATTAACATGTTTGGGGAGTCAAGTTCATAGGAAGTTTTGTTGTAGGGGGAGCATTCACTTAGGGGGAGAATTCATTTAGGGGGAGCATATGCACATATCTTAAATTTCATGCTTATCTCTATTATAAACACAAATTCCTATCAACTGTATTGTTTCTTTCTAAGGGGATTTGTTATTATCAAAAGGGGGAGTTTGTTGGAACATGCTTTCCGCATCTTTTAGTTTGACTATAACAAATCCTATTGTATTTGATCATACTTGTTTTGTGTTTATAGTATGCAGGATTCTGTGCTTTCAAATCTCCATGGTGCTGGGTTTTGTTGCTACCGCGCCACGCTAACCTTACCGCTGGCGCTAGCACTAACGAAACCGCTGAGACAAAACCGTTGAGACGAAACCGCTGAGACGAAACCGCTGAGAAGATCTGAAAGATCTACCGCGCCGCGTTAAGCCTACCGCTGGCGTTATCTATTCGACTAACTGGCAATCGACTAAACTGTTTTCGACAAACACAGAAGCCCATTCGACGATCGAGGAACGAAGAATCCCGATCGACGAACTACAGCTCTACCGCGGCGCGTTAGCTCTGACGCTGGCGCTAGCGTCCGAAAGACGAAATGGTGTTCGAAAAAAATGATGTCGTTCGACGAATCAGATTGAGATCGACGAAAATAATTTTCTGTTCGACGAACCAGATTAAGATTGACAAAAATAAGTTTCCGTTCGACGAACCAGATTGAGATTGACAAAATGGAGATCGATGAAATGAAGGTCGCGTTCGACGAAGATACGCCCGAACGAAGTGCTCTACCACGGAGCGGTAATACTACCGTTGGCGCTAGTTCCGTTCGACGAAATGAATGCTGCGCTCGACGAATTGTGAGGCTAGCTCGACAAAGATGCGCCCGACGAAATAACCTACCACGGAACGTTAGCACTGACGCTAGCGTTATTATATTTGGAAACTATTGACAGAAAGGAAAGTGGAGAAAAAGGAATGTCGGCGGGTTACTATGTTTGGCAAGTACTATCGCGGTGCGTTAGGTCTAATGCCCGACGGTAGCTTTTGGAAACATTCCGTCTGCAGTTGATTGAGGGGCAAATTTTGGAAAGAGATATTGGCTGAAGGAAGGAAATCGCACTATCACGGGGCAATAGTGTTCCGCGGCACGCTAGGCTGATCTCGACGGTTGGTGCTCAGAAGTTGCCAAAACTGCCACAAGGCGTGTGTTTAATCATGTGGATAACGCGGGGCGTTAATGCTACCGCAGGCGGTAGCGGTTGAATGTATTTGAAGATGTGCACCTCCTCCGTTGGCGCTGGCTGTTGTAAAACAAATTGAAGCCTTATTTCAGAGCACTCGTGAGAGCCTTCAGAAGCTGCCAAGACAACTCCGCCAACGTTCTTGAACGCAAGGAACTCGAATAAAGAACCAACACGCTTATTCTACGAGAAGGTCGCACGCATCAACTCAAAGGATTACTTCGGCGCACCTTCGACAAGATCTTGGAGTTCAACCTAAGAGGGAGTTTGTCTTTAGTTGTTATTTTTGATTTGTAATATTTTTATATCTTTTGTTCGGTAGAGAAATTCGCCACACGGCGACTAGGGCCTTGCGGGGACTAGGGGAAATTCGCCTCATGTTGGCGACTAGGTCTGGGTAGGACTTAGGGAGTAATTCGCCTTGTGTTGGCGACTAAGTCTAGGGAGTAGATCTAGGGGGTGCTCGGGGCCCTTCTGGTGATAGATTGGCTAAAGCAGCTTGAGGCCTTGTCTGGGGAGAGACAGGCTAAAGCCAACCGGTCCTTGGGAGAAGGGTCGGTATAGAAAATGAAAAAGAGTTTTTTTTTCATTTGTCGCCTCTTTCCAAGCGTTATTGGAAAAGTTTTTGTAAACATATGTATTTCGATTTGATGATTAATGAAAATATGTTTATTTCTTCATCTATGATTCGTGCTCTTTGATTTTCATTGTCTTAACCTGAAAGCTAATTTCTCTGTCACTAACGCCGAGCGGTAAGACTACCGCTGGCGGTAGCAACAAAGATTTAATTTCTCTATATAATCCCGAAAATTTTAAAACCCTTATTCACCCCCCCCCCCTCTAAGGGCGCCTACAGATCCAACAGAGACTCTTCAACTACTTTAGTTCTTTTATTATATATTCTATAAGCCTTGCTAGTTGAAGAGTAACCAATGAAAATACCCTCATCGCATTTTTCATCAAATTTTCCTAGTGCATCTTTAGTGTTTAAAATGAAACATTTACAACCAAACACATGAAAATAAGATACATTAGGTTTTCTTTTAAAGTAAAGCTCATAAGGTGTCAATTTTAAAATAGGACGCAGTATGACACGATTAATAATATAACAATATGTATTAACCGCTTCGGCCCAAAATGATTTAGGCAACCCATATTCACAAAGCATAGTGCGTGCTAGCTCTTGAAGGGTTCTATTTTTCCTCTCCACTACACCATTTTGTTGTGGGGTGCGAGGAGCGGAAAATTCATGTTAAATTCCTAAATCATCACAAAAAGAATAAAATCTAGCATTTTCAAATTCTCCTCCATGATCCGAACGTATGCATGTAATCTTTAAATCAAGTTCATTTTGAATACGAATGCATAGTTTAGTAAATTCAAGGAATGCATCGGATTTGGAAGATAGAAATAATGTCAAACAAAATCTAGAATAATCATCAATTATTACAAAAGTATATTTTCTACCTCCTAGACTAGAAGTGCTAACCGGTCGAAATAAATCCATATGAATTAATTGAAGAGGTCTAGTGGTAGAAATTACATTTTTGCTTTTGAAAGAATTTTTTGAAAATTTTCCTTTTTGGCAAGGCGCACAAAGAGAAGATAAATTTCCATTTAGCATAGGTAATCCCTTAATTAATTTATCTTTTGATAATTTCAGAATAAGCTTGGTGCTAGAGTGACCAAGGCGCCTATGCCAAAGTTCTAATTCTTCATTTTTAGAAATAATGCATTTTAAAGAAGAATTTGAAAGATCATTAAAAGTAATCATATAAACATTATGCATCCTAGGTGCGGTGAGTACGACATCATTTGTTTTAGAATTTATAATTTTGCAAAGATTTGTAGATGATTCAAATAATACATTTAAGCTTATATCACATAATTGACTAATTGAAATTAAATTATGTTTTAAGCCATCTACAAATAAAACATTTGAGATTGAAAAATAATCGTTACCCACTGTGTCGATGCCCATGATCCTTCCATTTCCATTGTCACCAAATGTCACCATCCCTCCTTTCTTCATCTCAAGGCTAAGGAACTTTGCTTTGTTTCCCGTCATGTGTTTGGAGCATCCCGAGTCCAAATACCACACGTCCTTTTTGTCCTTAGCCTGCCAACATACCTAAAAAGGAGATGAGAGTAAAGATCCGGATACCCAAGAGGTTCCTCCCATAGAGTAGGTGGAAACCTTAGGCACCCAGATTTGCTTTATAGCACTATGACCCTTTTTCCTACAAGAGTTTGAGGTATGTCCAAATAAATGACATTTGGCACATGATATAAAAGGGGATGAGACCCTTTTTGAAGTTTTGGATAAACTCTTGTTGGAAAATGAGGTAACATAAGAATTTTTGAAATTATTAATAATAAAATTAGTGTTTCTGGAATTATAGCTAATGCCAGCGTTAGGAGTTAACGCCTGGCGATAGTTTCCAGAGCTATATCCAAGGCCATATTTGGCACTTCCATGGCATTGGTTGGCCAAGATCATGTCCAGAGATCTTTGCCCAACTCCAAACTTCTTAATAGCCAAATGTAAATCATGAATACGAGCTTTGAGAGCGGTGTTTTTCGATACCAACATAACGCACCGATTCGCAAAACTCTTCTTTGTTGGAGCATGCGTTTCGCACTCTTCCGGTTTGATAATAACAAAATCTCGTTTGTATTTGATTCTACTTTTATTGATGGTGTGCAGGTAATAGATATGAGATGTTCACAATTCTGATTGGAGCTCAATTTGACTGTATGAAGAATTTCAATGTCGGAATTTTCTGACATCTACTGTCGCCCAGGCGACAGGACAGAAGTTACAGCAACTGCCCACACGGCAGCACGACGAACAGCAGTTTGGCGCTGTCGGAATTCCGACAAGGATGTCGCCTAGGCGACAGGACAGATGTTACAGCAACAGCTCGCACGACAGCACGACGAACGGCAGTTTGGCGCTGTCGGAATTCCGACAGCGATGTCGCCCCGGCGATAGTGAAAAACTATAAATTGGTACGTTTTGTTCGTGCATTCCAAGCTTTGATGATTCTAAGTCCTTTCCTGAGTGAATACGAACCAGAGAGCTCCAGAACCTCATTAACTCCCATTTGTGCTTAGAAGGTTTGAGATTGAAGACGAGATCGGACGTGCTTCTACATCAACGATCATCTCGAGGCTTCAACCTTCCTTTCAGAGATCTGAATTTCTAAGGAGTTCTTCATTTCATTTTGTATTTTCATTTATATACATTTCACTGTATATTGGTAGGGAAATCGTCTCCTTGTGCGTGACGTCTAAGTCCTTGCGTGACTTAGGGGAAAATCGCTTCCTTGTGCAGAGCGTCCAAGTCCTTGCGTGGCTTGGTAGGAAATCGTGGCCTTGTGTGCTACGTCTAGATCTTGGGAAGATCTAGAGGATGGGCTTGGGCTTGGTCTAGGGAGAGACAAGTGATAGCCTTCTGATCCTTGGGAGAAGGATTGGTAAACACAAATTGTTAAAATTTTATTATCATATTTGTGCCTTGATCTTAAGCATTGTTAAGATCATTTTTATTGTATGTGAATTTCATGATTAAAAATTATTATGACTTTTTCTTTAATTGCAAATTTGGTTGCTTAATCTTTAACTTAGAAATTTGTGTTTGAATTAATTTAAAAAATTTCATAGTTTGAAAATTTTTATAAGTGATTTTTAGAAAAGCAAAATTTGTTTTAAAAATTCTTAAGTCAAAAATCATAATTTAAAAAGGCCCTTATTCACCCCCCCCCCCCCCCCTCTATGGGCGCCATAAGATCCAACACGTGGTATCAAAGCCAGGTTACTCCAAAACGGTTTTACCACCGGGAGTAATGGCGCACAATGATCACGCGTTCGTTAAGGGGCAAGGAGTAGGCCACCACTTTTTACGGGCACAGACTATAACTATTGGAAAACCCAAATGCGGTGTTTTCTAATAGCTCTCGACATAGAAGTTTGGAATATGGTCGAGACGAGTTATACTTCCCCAACATATGTTGTAGGAAATGTAACTATGGACAAACCCAAAGACAAGTGGGATGACAATGATAAATTAAAATGTAAAAATAATGCAAAAGCCATGAATGCTTTATTTTGCACACTAGATCGCACTGAATTTAATAGAGTTTGTGTTTGTGATACTGCATATGAAATTTGGAATCTTTTAGAAATTACTCATGAAGGTACTTCGCAGGTAAAGGATTCAAAGCTATTTCAACTGGAGTCAGAGTTCGAAAGATTCAAAATGGAGGTGGATGAAGAAATTGATACAATGTTCACACGATTCACTAAAATCGTGAACGATTCAAAGGTGCTGGGTAAGGTTTTCTCCAATGGAGATTTAGTAAGGAAAATCTTAAGATCACTTCCCCCGAAGTTCAATCCTAAAGTGACTGCAATTTCTGAGTCACATGATCTTAAGACCTTGCAATTGGAGAGCCTCATTGGGAATCTAAAAACCCATGAAGTGGAGTTGAAGATCCAAAGCCAAGAGTACAATTTGGAGCCCAAAAAAAGAGCTTGGCGTTGAAATCAAGAAGGGAAGTTGAAACTGAATCTGAAGAAAGTGAGGAAGATGAGGAAGGACTGTTTGTGAGGAACTTTAAGAAGTTTATGAGAAATCCGGAGAGGAGAAATTCATTTAAAAGATTTTTCAAAAAGAACGATTTTGCCTACCAAAAAGGCAAAGGAAAAATGGAGAATGAAGAGGAGCGTCCGCTACCGGAGTGCTACCATTGCAAGAAGATTGGTCATATCAGAAGCAAGTGCCCAAAGTATCTGAAAGAGCAAAAAGCAAAAAGGCACGATAAAAGTTACAAGAAGAAAGTCTTAAAGGCAGAGACTTGGGATGATTCTTCGTCTGGTGAAGAAAGTGATTCCTCAACACAGGAGGAAGAGGAGGCTAATGTATGCTTGATGGCAAAAGGAAACATTACAACTGACGACGATAGCAGTGTCCAAAGCGACACTGAGGTAACTCCTCCATCTTATGAAGATTTATATTCTGAATTTATGAAAACTTGCAAATTTTTGGATAAAAGCATAAAGGAAATTGATTTTTTAAAGTCTGAAAATAAGGTCTTTTAAAAGTGAATAAAAAATTATCAAATAAATTGAAAACTATTGGGAAACAGAAGGTAATTTGTCAAGAGTGTGATCACTCTTCGACAAGGATAAAAGAACTTGAAAACACTATTTCTAAGTCCGATCAAAAAATTGATCAACTTCTAAAAGAGAGGACTTAGAAAAAGTGGTCAAAACTTCTCATTCTCAATTAGAGAATTATAAGAAAAATGTTGCAAATAGATGTGGCATGATAGTAAAAGAAAATTCAATTTTAAAGTCCAAAGTAAATGAGTTGAACATGGCAATTGGAAAATTTGGTGTTGGAAAAAAATCTCTGGATATGATTTTAGCCAACCAATGCCATGGGACAGCAAAATTTGGGCTAGGATACGTTTCTGGAAGCTCTGGAAGCTCTGGAAGCTGTCGGAAATTTCCGATAGCTGATGTCGGAACCAGCGACAGCTCCAGGTTCAGAAAACCTATTTTTCAAAATGAAAATTTTTCTAAGTCCACACATAAAGATGTTTCCTCCAGCAAGAGTCCAGAGAAACCATTGAAAAATGGTTCCTCACCATTCATTGCATGTGCCAAATGTCATCGATTTGGTCACATCTCGGACTCATGCTGGAAGAAAGGAAAAGTTAATGTTAAACAAATCTGGGTACCTAAGGCGTCCACCTATACCATGGGATCGACCACTTGGGTAACCAGATCTTTACTCTCATCATCTTTTTAGGTGTGCGTGCAGGCTAGGAACAAGGAAGACGTGTGCTATTTGGACTCTGGATGTTCAAAACACATGACGGGCGATAAATCAAAGTTCCTTAGCCTGGAGTTGAAGAAAGGTGGAACAGTGACATTTGGAGATAATGGCAAGGGTAAAGTCAAAGGCATTGGAGTAGTAGGTAACGAAGAATTTAAAATTTCAAATGTTTTATATGTTAAAGGTTTGAAACATAATTTAATTTCTATTAGTCAGCTATGTGATAAAAATCTAAATGTTTTATTTGACTCTAGCTCAAACCTTTGCAAAATTATTGATTTTAAAACAAACGAAATCGTACTTACTGCACCAAGAATAAACAATGTCTATACAATCACTTTTCATGATTTATCTCATTCTACACTTAAATGTTTTATTTCAAAGAATGATGAACTTGAATTATGGCATAGGACACTAGGACATTCTAGTGCTAAACGCATAGTAAAGCTTTCTAAAAATAAAATAATAAAAGGTTTACCAAATTTGAATGGAAAGCTTTCTTCATTATGTTCACCATGTCAAAAAGGAAAGTTTACAAAATCATCTTTTAAAAGTAAAAATGTTATTTCTACTACTAGACCTTTACAATTATTACATATGGACTTGTTTGGTCCAATTACTACACAAAGTCTAGGAGGTAGAAAATATACGTTTGTTATTATTGATGATTATTCTAGATTTTGTTGGACATTGTTTTTAAATTCAAAATGTGATGCTTTTGATGAATTTGTAAAACTAATTTCACGTATTCAAAATGAACTTGATTTAAAAGTAAAATGCATTAGATCAGATCATGGAGGAGAGTTTGATAATGAAAAATTTATTTCATATTGTAATGAATTTGGGATAAAACACGAATTTTCCGCTCCTCGCACACCACAACAAAATGGTGTAGTGGAGAGGAAAAATAGAACACTTCAAGAATTAGGACGTACTATGCTTTGTGAATTTAAATTGCCAAAATATTTTTGGGCTGAAGCGGTTAGTACTGCATGCTATATTATTAATCGTGTCATGATTCGTCCTACATTACAATTAACTCCGTATGAAATTTATTTTCAAAGAAAACCAAATGTATCTTACTTTAAAGTTTTTGGTTGTAAATGCTTTATTTTGAATACAAAAGATAACTTAGGTAAATTTGATGAAAAATGTGATGAAGGAATTTTCATTGGTTATTCTTCAACTAGCAAGGCCTATAGAGTTTATAATAAATGTACTAAAGTGGTTGAAGAAACTATTCATGTAAAATTTGATGAAAACATTTCGTGTGTAGAAAATACTAAAGTTGCAGGTAATGAGAAAAATGAAGAAGATGTGGAACAAAATCTGAGGAAAAATGATGATGATGATGAAGAAAAAGTAGAGAAAGAGCACGAAAAAGATGGTGAAGAAGAAGAAGAACAAGGATATGTACCTCCAACCGAGCTAAGGTTCTCAAAAGATCATCCACAAGAATTTGTTATTAGAGAACCATTAAGTGGGGTACGTACACGTTCTAGTTTACATGAAAGTTTTTCAAATTTATGTTTTGTCTCAAATATAGAACCAAAAGATGTTGCCACCGCTTTAAATGATGAATCTTGGTTTCTAGCTATGAATGAAGAACTTAACCAATTTGAAAGAAATAAAGTTTGGATTCTTGTAGATAGACGTAGTGATCATCCTGTGGTAGGAGTCAAATGGGTTTTCAAAAATAAATTAGATAGTGACTCTAGGGTCACTAGAAACAAAGCTAGGCTTGTAGCGAAAGGATATAATCAAATTGAAGGGGTAGATTTTGATGAAACATTTGCACCCGTAGCACGATTGGAAGCAGTTAGAATTTTTGTTGCATTTGCTAGTCATAAAAAATTCAAATTGTTGCAAATGGATATTAAAGCTGCATTTTTAAACGGGTTGAATAAAGAAGAAGTTTATGTTGAACAACCCCCAGGCTTTATAAATGAAAAATTTCCTAATCGCGTGTATAGATTACTAAAAGCTTTGTATGGTTTAAAACAAGCACCACGAGCATGGTATGATAGATTGACCTTATATTTATTACAAAATGGTTTTAAAATGGGTGGTGTTGATTGTGCACTCTTCATTAAGCAAGTTGATGATGATTTAATTGTTTTACAAATTTATGTTAATGATATTATTTTTGGAGCCACTAATGAAGAGTTATGTAATTATTTTGTTAAAATGATGGAAAGTGAATTTGAGATGAGCATGGTAGGAGAACTTAAATATTTCTTAGGATTTCAAATTATAAACCAATCAAAATATATACATGATGTTTTGAAAAGATTTGAATTTGAAAATCTTAAACAAGCTAGAACTCCTATGAGTGTCTCTTTAAAATTAGGAAAAGATGAAAGTGGAATATCCATAAATCAAACTTTATATAGAGGCATGATAGGTTCACTTTTATACTTATCCGCTTCTAGACCAGATATTATGTTTTCAGTTTGTTTATGTGCTAGATTTCAAGCCGATCCCAATGAATCACATTTAAAAGCGGTAAAAAGAATTTTTAGATATTTAATTGGCACATCTAAACTTGGTTTGTGGTATCCTCATAGCGATGATTTTACTCTTTTTGGCTATTCTGATTCTGATTATGCCGGTGGTTCACTAGATAGGAAAAGCACTAGTGGCACTTGTCACTTTTTAGGCCCTTCACTCATTTCATGGTCGAGTAGGAAACAGAATTCTGTTGCCCTCTCAACCACCGAGGCCGAATACATCGCACTTGGTAGTTGTTGTGCACAAGCTCTTTGGATGAAACAAACTTTAGAAGACTTTAACATTAAAAAACAAACTATAGAGCTATGGTGCGATAACAAAAGTGCAATTGATAAAACTCAAATTGAATGGATATATGTCCACTACGATGAAAACATAAAACAGTGCTGATAATTTCAAACGTAACGTATTTTGATTTTACGTTATTTGCTTTGTAAAAAAATATGATAAGATATCTCACATTTTGGACTGGTTTGGTTGGGTATAATGGTTCGTTCATTTGCCTTGTGATGTAAGCATAAAAGTTGTGCACCTTGGGGTGCTAACAGAAGGAATTTGCTAGGTGTGCTAATAACCTTTGCTATTAGGAGGGCTGATAGCAATTCCTTAAAGTGCTGATTATTATACTTGGATTAATAGAGGCGGTGGGGGTTGGATGAAATAAAGCGGCCTGTTCATTTGTTCCCAGCTTGAATAATTTCTGCTGCCGCCTTACTCCTCTCTTGCTCTTGTCCTTATCGTGGCTAGGGCTTTCGGAGCCAATCTTCGTCGCTATTCTCCTACTTTTCCTCCCTTATAATTCGAAATTATGGGAGCTCTGAACTGCTGTGAGAATCAGAGCATGGCAAGATGTAGTTTGGCCTTCCTCCAGCTCTCACCTAGGGCTCGCAGAAGGCGCTTGGGTTCGTGTTTTCATCCTGAATCTATGCCCAGTTTATCTTACCTGTTCGGTGAGCCCTCCTCTCTCTTCCTCTCTCGTGGTTTTACGATTTCTATTTTGAGGGAAACTGTATACTATTGCTGGCCTCTTGCGGTATTACTGAGCTTGGCCTGTAGTTTTGGGCTGAAATTGTTCCTCAGTGAGTCTTCTTCATCTTCTCCATAGAAACTGAACTTTTGATTTGGGGGTTTTGTGGAGCTTGAGACAGGATTAAGTTTCTTTTTAATTATAACTTCTGAACTGGAATGGTATGGAAGGAATTTGGAGGAGTAGGGTCGGTTGCTTTGCTTAGTGCTTACAAAAACAGTTAAATATTCTACCTTTCCTTCTATTCTCCTTTACTTCAGCTATTAAATTTTTGTTGGTATAGGAGGAGCCTTCTGTTGTTGCTTCTATGAATGGTACTGCTAGGAGGATGAGGTCAAATTCTTTCTCACGCACAGGAAATTTTGGGATTTAAGCTAAATGGTTTTATTGTTGGTTTGGCCGGCTATTGAATTATTATTAAGTGAGGAGGATTCCTACATTACTGCTATTATTTTATAATGGTTTAAAAGGGGGTTTCCTTATGAAGTTTTACTTCTTTTTGGGATTAATAAATGAGGATAGGCTATTTTCAATAGAGAAGCCATAAAGTTTATTTATGTTGGCTGGTTGGTGTCATCCTTAGTTAGATGATTAATTGGGGATTTCCCTGTGATGTACTGAATTTGCATGGTCATATTCCTATTTCTTGATGGGGGAGACTATTTTAATGGGGACTTCATTATCTATTTACCACTTAAATATTTACTGTTGATTCTAAAAGCTATATGGGCTTGTGTCTTTTGTGGCATTAAGCATAATAGAAGGCTAGTAAATAAACTCCAAGTGATGTAATTATAGTAGTCTACATTGTAACTATAGTGAGGTGCAACCCCGATATAAATGCCCTAAATGATATGATGCTATAAAGATACTGCGAAGGATGGCATCTCCATATATGCATAACAATGACTTGAATTACTGATGGTGAGAGCTACCTGTTTCATTTAAGCTTTATTGCTTTATTTTCTTTCATTATATGCACTCTCATGATACAGAATGTTAAAGGCATGGTTGATTTCACTGATACTTAGTGTCGCTATAATGTATGGCCTTGATAAAGGCAAACATGCGAATGATTTCTGAGGGGATTATAAAATGAATAACTTACGATTATGAAAAACGTGTCGACACGAGGTTATATTACGGGCGACTTGAACTGCATGCACATGAATAATATGGATATGATGAATTGGCAAACCAGTCGAGCCAAAAGGCATAAACGCGGGTTGTCCGTACTGGTTTTGGAACATGATGACCCTTCGGGGTAAAGGACCCTTCGGGGTATAGGACCCTTCGGGGTAAAGGACCCTTCGGGGTAAAGGAAAAAGGATTCAAATCGCTCCTAATATATCCTAAGGAACGAAACATGTATAAAAATACTGATTTAAAGGGTTACACGGGTACATTGATAAATGCTTATGAACATGAAAACTAATATGATGTTATGTCTTTGAACTGCTTCCATGATATAGATACAGTTATGATATGATACTTGCATTGTTTACATGTTCCATAACTTATATGAATGCTAATATTTCGTAGCTGCTTATTCTTTATGATTACCGACATGTCCCTACAGTTACTATATTCTTTCACAGATACGAATACATAGAAATACCGATATATGGATATACTGTTATACTGATACTGATATATTGCTACACTGATATACTAATACACTGCTTTAATGTTACATTGTTACATGATATGGTTATGATCTTATACTACTCATACTATTTTATTACTCCTAACATGCTCATATAGTTATATGCTTCATAAGTTAACTACTGAGACAGAAAAATGGTTAGTATGAAATGATGTTTTGAAATGCGTAAATTTCTTTTCTTTATATACAGCAATGAAAGAGGTATATCCTCACTTAGTCATATTTTATGACTAAGCCCGTCGTCAAATTTTGTAGGTAACGGACGTCACTTGGAATACGTAAACTAAAAGAACTGATTAAGGAACTATTCAGAGAAAAATGTAAGGTATGCAAGTAAATTTCTTATTATGTGTTTTTATTTTGTATTCACTAGCCATACTTCAACCTGGGACACATGTATGAATATAGCTTAGATACAGATGTATGTGGGGTCTACATGGAGGCCTCACAATTTGGTATCAGAGCCAGGTTTCGAAGAAGTTTGGTTGTAGTGAGTACTAAATAAGCACACATGATATGATGGTAAGAAGATCGCTCATAGAAATCTAGGAATTTGGAATCTAAATCTAAGTACGTCAAAGGATATTACAAGGAATTCACCAAAGGGTTAGAAAGTAAATGAATCTTATTATACGAATATAAAATAAATATGAATTCAAGTGGAAATAGCTATTGTTTCTATAAATAGACGAATATGATAAGTAATGTGCTTAGAAATGGAAGAAAGGTAATATATGTGCATAATAGTAACCTAATATAATAGGAAGATTGAGATATGTATAATGGTTAAACACGTAATGAAGTGTATATAAAGAACAGGCTCTAAGATGCTAAAAGAGATAATTAAAGAAAAGATTATAAAATGTAAATCTACTTTCATCTTTTACGGTCTGCATAATTTTGAAACAAACGTGTAATCCAAATATGTAAAAAGAAAACGAAAATGTTACAAATGAAATTTTTCCAAAGTACGTCGTTTCGATATGATGTCATGATTTCAAGAAATGCGAAAGATATGATATCAGCTATAAATGAAACTGAGATTGAGAAGAAAGTTGCAAATGAACAACGTAAATATAAAAATACGATGCTACAGAAAAGACAGTCTACTGACACTAGATGAAATTGTAAGTAAGGAAAAAAATTTTTTATGAAATCGTATTCAAACAAAGATGAAAGTAATGTTACAAAACGACGAATATCATAACATGAAAATGAAGACATAACATAATTGTACTTTCATGATTCAAAGTAGTGAAAATGGACTGGGTAAAACTATCAATCCTAGTTTATGGTATTAAGTGCAAAGAGGACATTATTGTTATAAGTTCTATATATAGCATAAAATGTGACATGTTAAGATTGAAACATCTTAAATTTCGATCATTTTCACTCTATATAGCATAGTAAATGAGAACAAGTAAATATGGAAGTATGCTACTACGGAAAAGAAAGTTCGCTAATATCCGATAAATTATAGGTCGTTCTGGAAGAAGTATTGCAAAGAGGGAAAGATAAGATAATCTAGATAAATTATTTAGGAGATACAAAGCTGAATCAACGATTTCGGACTTTGACCGTAAGATAGTACTATGAAACGAAAGTCAAGTTCTTATTGACATGAAACTTCAAATAAATATGTAACATTTAAAGATACGATTGGATATGAAGAGTAGTAGAGATGGAAAACTTCTCCGTTGTAAAAATAAGATGACCAACAATTGTAAATTAATTGATTATATGACAATAGTCTCATATGAAAGGAAGAAGAATATATGAAAGTGGAATAGCTAAAGAAGAGTGCATAGATAAAGGGTTTCCAACATTCTAAAAGTCGTTTTTGTTTGAATAAAGACTATATAACTTTGAGCTAAGAATCATGAAATACTTACTGCTAGAATAAAAGGAGATTGTTATGATGAGTTTGTACCATTTTAGGAAATGAATAAGCAAAGTAAAGACTATAATGAATTGTAAAATCACTTTCACTCTCTATAGCGTATCTTGGATTTCGGCCGAATCTTTGATACGTTATATAGTTTTGAAAGAGGTGTTACAAAAATATTGTTGAAATATGAAAACATGGTAAATCTCTAACCTGTATGTCACAAACGTTTTAAGGGGTTGAAAAGTGAACTGCGAGATATATATCACATTTTGGACGCTATGGAGACATTGTTAAACGTCTATAGAAAGATTTCATAACAATAGTCATTGTCAAAGCTTTGAGACCATTTGCAAGCCATGGGTAAGGAAATGAATGTGCATTGAAGACTACCTTCGTCTTATGTGGCCTATATGCTTTTGAACAAAATGTATTACACACAGGTAAACTAAAATAAAATAAGATTACAAGTAAATTGTTTATAAAGTATGTCATTTCAATCCGATGTACTGGCCTCAAGAAATGTGAAACGAAATGAGATAATATACGCTAAATGAAATCAAGATTGAGATAGAGAATAAACGATAAAAGAAATTTGCATATGAGAACAACGTGAAAATGAAAGTACATTCAATTTGTAGGTCGTTTCGCAAGAAGTGTTATAATGAGGAACTGATAAGATAATTAACTCGGAGATACTCTTTTGAATTAACGAGGTAGGAATCCGACGCAGAATATTACTATGCGTACTGAAAGGCATAATATAGAGAATAAGAAAGAGGAAGTCAATGAAATTATTTAACGAAAATGAAGATATAATAACAACGTGTTCGAAGAAGATGAGATAAAAGTTAATTTGCTTACACGGAATATAATGACACATTAAAGGAAAGTTTTTATGATAAAAATTTACGATTAAAGTTTATATGCAATGAATGAGAATACTGATGAATGATAACATGTGCGTTGGTAAAAAGGTAACGTGAAAGCTCACAATGTGCATGTCTTTTTAAATGCGTTTTGACAATGTTTTAATAATTTACGCACTGCAAGGCGGAAAAAAAATATGCTTACGGATAGTCGATCGCTCGAATGTAAGGATTCGTAACCAGGGAAAGCAAGAAAAGGGTTGAAATGGAAAAATAAGAAATATAACCTATCTTTGAGAATAGTTATCGTAACCTATTTTCGAGGACGAAAATCTCTTATAAGAGGGGAAGAATTTGTAACGACCCCAAATGTGAAGTGGTGCAAATCGATAATAAAACTCAAATTGAATAAATATATGTCCCATATGATGAAAACATAAAACAGTGCTGATAATTTCAAACGTAACGTATTTTGATTTTACGTTATTTGATTTGTATTAAAATATGATAAGATATCTCACATTTTGGACTGGTTTGGTTGGGTATAATGGTTCGTTCATTTGCCTTGTGATGTAAGCATAAAAGTTGTGCACCTTGGGGTGCTAACAGAAGGAATTTGCTAGGTGTGCTAATAACCTTTGCTATTAGGAGGGCTGATAGCAATTCCTTAAAGTGCTGATTATTATACCTGGATTAATAGAGGCGGTGGGGGTTGGATGAAATAAAGCGGCCTGTTCATTTGTTCCCAGCTTGAATAATTTCTGCTGCCGCCTTACTCCTCTCTTGCTCTTGTCCTTATCGTGGCTAGGGCTTTCGGAGCCAATCTTCGTCGCTATTCTCCTACTTATCCTCCCTTATAGTTCGAAATTATGGGAGCTCTGAACTGTTGTGAGAATCAGAGCATGGCAAGATGTTGTTTGGCCTTCCTCCAACTCTCGCCTAGGGCTCGCAGAAGGCGCTTGGGTTCGTGTTTTCGTCCTGAATCTATGCCCAGTTTATCTTACCTGTTCGGTGAGCCCTCCACTCTCTTCCTCTCTCGTGGTTTTACGATTTCTATTTTGAGGGAAACTGTATACTATTGCTGCCCTCTTGCGGTATTACTGAGCTTGGCCTGTAGTTTTGGGCTGAAATTGTTCCTTAGTGAGTCTTCTTCCTCTTCTCCATAGAAACTGAACTTTTGATTTGGGGGTTTTGTGGAGCTTGAGACAGGATTAAGTTTCTTTTTAATTATAACTTCTGAACTGGAATGGTATGGAAGGAATTTGGAGGAGTAGGGCCGGTTGCTTTGCTTAGTGCTTACAAAAATAGTTAAATATTCTACCTTTCCTTCTATTCTCCTTTACTTCAGCTATTAAATTTATGTTGGTATAGGAGCAGCCTTCTGTTGTTGCTTCTATGAATGGTACTACTAGGAGGATGAGGTCAAATTCTTTCTCACGCACAGGAAATTTTGGGATTTAAGCTATATGGTTTTATTGTTGGTTTGGCCGGCTATTGAATTATTATTAAGTGAGGAGGATTCCTACATTACAGCTATTATTTTATAATGGTTTAAAAAGGGGGTTTCCTTATGAAGTTTTACTTCTTTTTGGGATTAATAAATGAGGATAGGCTATGTTCAATAGAGAAGCCATAAAGTTTATTTATGTTGGTCGGTTGCTGTCATCCTTAGTTAGATGATTAATTGGGGATTTCCCTGTGATGTACTGAATTTGCATGGCCGTATTCTTATTTCTTGATGGGGGAGACTATTTTAATGGGGACTTCATTGTCTATTTACCACTTAAATATTTATTGTTGATTCTAAAAGCTATATGGGCTTGTGTCTTTTGTGGCATTAAGCATAATAGAAGGCTAGTAAATAAACTCCAAGTGATGTAATTATAGTAGTCTACATTGTAACTATAGTGAGGTGCAACCCCGATATAAATGCCCTAAATGATATGATGCTATAAAGATACCGTGAAGGATGGCACCTCCATATAGGCATGACAATGACTTGAATTACTGATGGTGCTACCTGTTTCATTTAAGCTTTATTGCTTTATTTTCTTTCATTATATGCACTCTTATTATACATAATGTTAAAGGCATGGTTGATTTCACTGATACTTAATGTCGCTATAATGTATGGCCTTGATAAAGGCAAACATGCAAATGATTTCTGAGGGGATTATAAAATGAATAACTTATGATTATGAAAAATGTGTCGACACGAGGTTATATTACGGGCGACTTGAACTGCATGCACATGAATAATATAGATATGATGAATTGCCAAACCAGTCGAGCCGAAAGGCTTAAATGCGGGTTGTCCGTACTGGTTTTGGAACATGATGACCCTTCGGGGTAAAGGACTCTTTGGGGTAAAGGACCCTTCGGGGTAAAGGAAAAAGGATTCAAATCGCCCCTAATATATCCTAAGGAACGAAACATGTATAAAAATACTGATTTAAAGGGTTACATAAGAAGTAGGGAGAGTTACCTCAGTGTCGCTTTGGACACTGCTTTCATCCTCGGAAGTCTTGTCACATTTTCCCATAAGGCACATATTTGCCTCTTCTTCATCGCTAGTGGATGAGCTGCTTGAATCCTCGGAGGAGGAGTCATCCCATGTAGCCGCTTTTAGGACCTTCTTCTTCTTTTTTCCCTTGTGCCCTTTTTCTTTATACTCTTTCAGATATTTTGGGCACTAGCTTTGAATATGTCTGGTCTTTCTACAATGGTAGCACTCCGGTGGTGGTCGTTCATCATCGTCCTCGTCACTACCTCTCTCTTTCTTCGATGAAGATCCCTTTTTGACAAAATATTTCCGGAAGGTGTTTCTTCTTTCCGGATTCTTCATGAACCTTCTGAACTTCTTTACAAAAAGGCTCTCCTCGTCCTCTTCATCATCATCTCCATTTGCCTCTTTTTTTGATTTTAAGGCCAAACTCTTCTTCTTTGGCTCCGAGTTGTACTCTTGTTGTTGAATTTTGAGTTCAACCTCATGGGTCTTCAGGTTCCCAATGAGGCTCTCAACTTGGAGCTTCTTCAAATCGTGCGACTCCGAGATAGCCGTCACCTTTGGATTGAACTTTGGAGGGAGAGACCTTAAAATTTTTCTCACCAAGTCGTCGTTGGAGAACACCTTTCCAACTACTTTTGAGTCGTTGACGATCTTGGTGAGCCTTGTGTACATTGAATCTACATCTTCATCCACCTCCATCCGGAATTTCTCGTATTCGGATTCAAGTTGGAAAAGCTTTGAATCCTTGACCTGCGAAGTACCTTCATGAGTGAGTTCTAATAAATTCCATATATCATACGCAGTTTCGCAAGCACAAGTTCTATTAAATTCTGTTCTATCTAAAGCACAAAATAACGCATTCATAGCTTTAGCGTTATTTTTGCATCTTAACTTATCATTATCATCCCATCAATATTTTGGTTTTTCCATAGTAATTTCTCCAACAATAATTGTTGGTGGAGAGTAACTTTGTTCTACCATACCCCAAACGTCATTATCTAAAGCAGTTAAAAAACAACGCATTCTAGTTTTCCAATAATTATAATTAGTTCCCGTAAATAGTGGAGGTCTACTAATCCCTTGACCCTTAGCGAAAGCATGATCATTATGCGCCATTATTCCTGGTTGTGAAACCGTTTTGAAATAACCTCCCTCTGATACCAAGTGTTGGATCTGATGGCTCCCTTAGAGGGGGGTGGTGAATATGGGGTTTACTATTTTTAGAATAAACTTACAGATTTTACCAAAATAAAAAAAAAACTTTTTTGCTCTATCGCTAACGCCGGCGTTAAGAGTCAACGTTGGCGTTAACTCTCTAGAAAAAGTATTTTTGCAGAAATAGTCAAAATGATTTTCTTTGTGAAATATAATTACAGAAAAATTAGATATACTGAAAATGAATTTTATATATCACAAAAATGATTGCAAGGATATAATTTCAATAACGCTTGAAATTTGGAGGCGACAACTTGAAAAACACTTTTTGTTCCTTCACCAGTCCTTCTCCCAAGGATCGGTTGGCTATATCTTATCTATCCCCAGATAAGGCCTCTAGCCACCCCCTAGATCTACCCTTGACCTAGTCGCCACGTACAAGGCGGCAAATTACCCCTAAGCCGCACAAGGACCTAGTCGCCGCACGCAAGGCGGCGAATTCACTACCGTTACAAGAAAATATAAAAGAATAAAGATAAAATCAGAACAAATGACTCCCTAGAATGAAGAGCGCTGAAGGAGATGTTGAAGATACGCCATGACCACGTCAGAGTTGAAGTGAGCGTCCTTCTTCAAATTTTCCGTTGGAAATCTCCTTCTCACTCTTGTTCCTCAATGTTGGTGTTGGGAGTTCTCTCTGAATTTCTGAATGAAATGCTCTCTCAGATCTCTGGAATGAAGGCTTCAATGAATCTATGTCCTGAGCAAACGGAATCAGGTATTTAATAGACACGGGAACAACCGCGTGGCGCTAAGGGTTAATGTCAGCGTTAAGCATTGTGTACGGTCAGTTGCTGAGACCGTGCAAACCGTCGGGATCGTGGCAGAAACAAATTTCGTCGAACGAAACTCATTTCGTCGAGCATGCCTTCGTCGAACGGAATCCCACTTTGTCAACCGCAACCATCGAGATCATGCAGAAACTAATTTCGTTGAACGAAACTCATTTCGTCGAATGCGCTTTCGTCGAACGCCATTAAATTTCATCGAAGGCATTTTCGTCAAGCGCAATTTCGTCGAACGGAATCTCCTTTCGTCGAATGCAGTTTCGTCAAGTGCAATTTCGTCGAACGTCTTCAGATTTCGTCGAACGCAGTTTTGGTCTCAGCGGTTTCCTTCTCAACGGTTGTTAACGTGGGGCGTTAACAACTAACGCGAGTGGTATCTCTCTTTTCAGAGAATCGTCATCAATCAGCATCCTGTTCATAGGGTTATATAACTATAGTACCTGCACACTATAAACACAAGCAAGATCAAATACATAGTGTGATTTGTTATTTCTCAAACTAAGAGAAGTGCAACACAATCTCCAACAATACCATGTTAAAATTTTAGAAGGATCGAAGACTATGCAGCGAAAGTCTTCAATCAATTTCAAGTTAAGTAACCAGTGACAATAGAAGGGCAAGTAAATCTTTTATTGACTATCTCTTTACAAAGCGAAGAATACATAGCGAGACATGATTTTTAAGAAAAAACTGAGATGAGAAGAACAAGCAACAAAACAAGCATCTGGCGGCTAGATAAACTGAGACTGCACAGACTGCTTGAGCACAGCAAGACCGCACGGCAACCCTGAGACAACGCAAACAGAACAGATCGCTGACCTGCTAACTGTCAGACTGCCAACCTCAGAGTGCACAACCTACACTTATTGAACTGCTGAGAAAACACCATGTCCGCACTTCTTGATCGCCAGACCGCACGGTCACTAGATCATAGAAGTATCCCACGAACAAAATAGAAAGAACTGCCCACTGCTGCCAGACCGCAACTCAAGACCGCCTAACCGCTAAAGGTTGCCTGATCACAGATTTCACTGCAAACTGTCCAAGAACTACAAACACAGATCGCCCAGATGAGAGCACTAGCGAATTGGTTATTCAAAGATGGAAAGGTAAGAAAATTGCTGACAGGAGACCGCTAACCTGCAAACAGAACAAACTGGTCAACAAACTTCAACTCGGGCGACCTCAAAACCGAGACCGACACAATCAATCCAAACTTTAGTTCTTATAGTTCTCGCTTATGAATGACGGGCCCTGCACCTCAATTTATAGGCAAACAAACAGATGTCTCACCGCCTCAGAGGGATACAGTCACCTTCCTTATTGGAGCGCACGGTCACCAGAAAAAGACCACACGGTTACTATAGGAACATAACCTACTTGAGCAAACCGGACCAACTAAGAGAGTCCGCTAGAGCAAGCCCATGTAGACCGCCCGGTCTCTGCTTAGTCAAGTATCAGACCACCCGGTCTCTACAAGAACAGTAAGATACTTGGGCAAATTTGCCTAACCATAGCAGTCTGCCAAAACTGAGCTCACGCAGGCAGCGCGGACTCTGCGGTCTCCAGAAGTAAACCGCACGGACTCTACTTACACTTCAAAATCAACACTAAAGGTCTGCGGGTAGAAGCCTCTGCCTTAACCAAATTACTATACGCATACCAAAATGGTCTCCAAACAGCTCCTCATGCCTTTTCGTAAATATTAATCGCAGCACCCGCTGATCTGCGGATAGTGAGGGAGAGTTGAGGAGTCGGGTTGACCCGAACTCGTCTCGCTCCCTCCTTGGGCGAGTGGGGTTAGGGCGACTAGGTCTGAGTCCTACTCGCCGGGGGCGAGCTATCTTGAAGCGAGCTCGCCTGTGGCCAGATGAACTTGTGTTGCCCCGAGTGAGAAGGAACTTTGTCGTCGAGACATGCTATTGATGTCGATAAGAGCTATGACGTCAATAATAGCTATGTCGGGGAGGGGGCATACTCGCTTCACCCTACCCTGGGCGAGTAAGACCGCCATTTGGTTTACTCGCCAAATATGGGTTGTACATCGACAAAGCTCGGTATCCATATAAAACTCGAGATTATAAAAAAGTGGGCATGCGTAGAATTTCTTATTACATTTTAAAACTCAACTTTAAATTTGATAAAAAAATCAGCTTGTTGCGGGTCGCTCGACGCTCTTCCAGACCGGGCGAATTGAACCATCTTAGCCTGTGAGTGAGCCGAGCACGCAAATAGTCACAGAGAGAACAGACAGACGACCAGAGAACATTTTTAGCGTGGAAAACAAGGAAAGGGTAAAAACCTGCGTGGCCGGATCTGCGTCAACCAAATTTCACTAAGTGTGGAGTGTTACAAGTAAAGTTGCGAGAACCGAGAACGACATGCCACATCTTGTTACAATTATAGTTGAAGGAAAGTATCTAAGGGTAACAGACCACCTCTCAGAAAAACTAAGTATTTTGCTATCACGGGAGATCTTCGAACTCTGAAGGAGATCTTCGAGTCGCGAAGGAGATCTCTGAAGAAATTCTTCAGAAAGCACTCTCGGATGCAGAATTACAAATCCCCTCAAATAATGGTTCTGGGTCCCTTTTATAGACTTGGCCGGGGGCGGCTCGATAATTTTGTTGTCGTAACCACCGTAACCACATGACGGGCGAATCATGTTTGCTGGTTTGGAGCACACGATTCGCCATTTTTTGAATATGACGATTTCTCCCCCTGGTTAGTTCGGGCAGCTTCGTTGACGATTCTAATAGCAATGTGCAAATCCTGTAATCTCAAAGAGGAAAGTGGAGTTAGCAATTGCGCGCGCTATGAACTTTGCAATGTTCAAGTGCGCGCGGATCAAAAGCACGTTACAAACTTAGTGGTGCTAAGTGCACGTCGAGCATCGAGCTAGAGCATCGTAAAAGCGCGATCAGAGTCACGCGAGGACGACGCAAAGGGGGGTGGATGTGCCACGTGGCGAGGGAGATCGATCGGCACCGTGCATGTCATGCGCGGTTGCGCGCGGCACCGCAACGCGCGGTACTGCATGTGCCACACTGGGTAGCGCGCAGGCCGCGCGCTGTAGCGCACAGGCCATGCACGGTAGCGCGTGTGGCACCGCTGCGCAGGCCTTATGCGGTAGCACGCGCGTGCCACGTGTGGTAATGCGCGTGCGTGGTAATGTGATCGCGCGGTTGCGCGTGCATGGTGCGCACGGTAGTGCGCGTGCGTGGTGTGCACGGTAGTGGGCGCGCGAATGCCGCGCGTGGTAGCGCGCGCATGCCAAGCATGGTACCATGCAGGCTGCGCACAGTAGCGCGGTAGCGGGTGCCATGCGCGGTAGCGCGTGCCACGCGCGACACCGCCGCTCGCGGTTGCATCACGGCACTTGTGCGGGCGGTTGCGCACGGTAGAGTCGTGCACGGACGTGCACGCGGGTGCGCGCGGTAGCGCCATGCGCTGGTGCGCGCGGTTGCGCCGTGTGCGGGCGCGCACGCTATTGCGTGCGGCGGCGTGAGTAGGATTGTGTGTTCTTATAGTGGTCACGTGTGTGGTTTCTTGCAGAGATAGTGGGTTTGACTTTCTCTTGGTTAAACCCACTTTCTCACCCATGGCCCCATTGTCTTAGGCTTCATTTGGCACGGCGGTGGCGGGCGGCGTTTGTGGCAAACGCCACCGCAAGGCGGGTAAACAAACGCCCGGCGGTGGCGTTTGCCGCGTTTGCCGCGTTTGCACCCACCGCGCCGTGGAAAAAGGAGCAAAACAGAGCTTTTCGAGCCCTGCATCCTACCCTCCGGTCCCAACCCCCCATCTCCACCCGCAGGTATCACCCGCCACCGCTGCCCCAAATCAAAAGCCTTAATGGGTGAGTTGGGTTTTTGGCTAATCGCAGCCCGGATATTTCTACATAATAAATGAAAATGTTGGATCGATAGGCGCCCTTAGAGGGGGGGTGAATAAGGGAATAAAATTCTTCTTTATAATTTTATGAAAATTACTAAATTGTTTTATAATATGAAAAAGGGAAAATAACAATTTAGCTAATTTGTGAGAATATCATAATAACCAAGTTTAGAAACAAGTACTAAATTATTTTATGATGAAAGAGATTGAACTAAACAATTTAGATAAAGTAATTAGAATTGAAAACTTTGTAACCAATATTTAGAGATTTTGCCAAATGATAGAAATCAAGTAAACACAAATAGAGACATGATTGTATTTATATAAAAAAGGTGTTTACATAAATTTGATTTCAATATCGCTAGAAATCGGAGGCATACAAATGTAAATATCTTTTCCTCTTCTATACCGACTTATATCCCCACAAACCGGTTGGCTTTAGCCTATCCTTCCCTGGACAAGGCTTCAAGCCGCTCTAGCCAATCCTTCCTCGGATATGGCCTCGAGCACCCCCTAGATCTAATCACCTAGAACTAGTCGCCAACACAAGGCAAATTCCTCCCTAAGTCCTACCAAGACCTAGTTGCCAACACAAGGCGAATTCCTCCCTAAGTCCTACCCAGACCTAGTCGCCAACACAAGGTGAATTCTCTAAACGTTTACAAAAAGTATGGAATGAAAATAATGATAACAATTATTAAAACACCCTATATGAGATCTCTGAAGATGAGGATGAAGGATCACTGTAGTATGAGCGAAGTCAAAGCGGTCGTCCTTCGGATGTAGCGTGGCGTAGTCCTCCTCCAGAATTCTCCTTAAGCTTTTTGTGGGAGATCCATCTTCGGCAGCATAACAGCAATAGAATTGTGGCACAAGCAATCTCTCTGGGATGGATAGCCAAAACGAGAAGCAAAGCTCCAATTTATAGAACTTCTCGCTAGCGCATGCGGTAGCTCCTAGCGCCTGCGGTATCGATCATGTGGAGCGGTTGCGAAACCGTCGGCAGCATGGAGCTATGCACGAACTTGAGCTAGCGCCTGGCGGTAGCGCTAGCGCTGGCAGTAGAGCTAAGGAACCGTTGAGACGAAACTAATCTGCTGAGACGAAACTGCTAAGACAAAGCCAAACCGCTGAGACGAAATGATCTACCGCGGAGCGCTAGCACTAACGCTGGCGGTAGTGCATTCTTCTAGATGTTTGAATTCAGCTGCTTTCTACCTGTGGAGTATTGCACCTATAGTTCCTGCACACTATAAACACACGACAAGCAAGATCAAATACAATTTGGGGTTTGTTATTCTCAAACAAAGGGATGTGACACACATGTCCAACAATCTCCCCCTTTTGATAATAACAAATCCTCTTAGAAAGAAATCAACATTAGTGTTTATAGTATATGATAAGCATGATAAATAGTTCTACTATAAGCATGAGAAATGTGCATACTCCCCCTATCTTAATGCTCCCCCTACATAAAGATACCAAGCATGAAATGAATATATCAAAGAGAGATTATACTACAATGTTACTTAATTTTAAGTTCAAGAGATACCAAAACATTGTGGAGATCATGCTAGGTTATCTAGTGCATTTCTTATATAAAGAGTAGTATAGATAAAGCATTAGAATCCAATACTCATGAGAATAAGTGTTATGAAAGATAATGATGTGCACATAAGTGTATTTTGAGCAACGTTAACAATTGATTTAAATCATAAAATACAAGACATATGTAGAGTAAAGTGCACAATAAAACACAAGTATATTACTTTCACACACTTTTATGCACACTATTTTTATAAAAAGTGGTGTATTAATCAAGGGTTGCACAAGACACTTTACTATTCTTTCCAAGGTGCTCAACCTCACAATGCTTATGAAGACTTATCAGGAGATTCAAGTAGTGCTTGGTGGAGTTATAGTTGTCTACATATATAGTTTTTTTGTTCACATTTGTGCGACAACATTCTCTGAATACACTTGTTTTGCAAACCCAATTTTTTTAACTTAACCACTTTTCTAAATTTCATAAGTGCAATTCAAATGTAGTGTAGGCAATAAACTTATGCAAGTTTTAATTCATTGTACAAATACAATACACAAGCATGCATTTTTAGATTTAAACACACATGTTGATTACCAAAAGAAGTGAGTGAAAGGTATCATTATCAATCATAATACATTTACTTATACTTAGAGGCATGCTAAGCTTGATTCTACACATATTTTTCAATACAATTGATGCACTTTAAATAGATATATCAAAGCATGATAAACAAAACATTGTTCATAGTAATTTGAAGGAATAAATTTTAACATTGTAAATAATTCTAAATAATAGAATTCATTCATGCTTGATATTAGCAATAAAGATCATACAGTTTTTTTTGTTGTTTTGAAACTTTTTAATGAAAGAAAAAAGAAAAACACAAAAACATATTTTTGTATTTTTGAATTTTAAAGTTTTGTAGTTGATTTTTCATAATATAAATAAAAACAAAAAAAATCTCAAAAACATATTTTTTTGTATTTTTGAATTTTGAACTTTTGTAGTTGTTTTTTCATAATATGAATAAAACAAAAATAACAAAAGTCAGAAACACAACAAATAAGTAGTACATATGAACTAACATATTTCTATCGATTTTTAGAAATTTTAAAACACAGAAAAATCAGACACCCACGATAGCGTCGGCGCTAGTGCTAGCGTGGCAAACAGTGCTTGATTTTTTGTGAATTTTAAATTTTTACTTTTTGATCTTGAATAAGTGTCCTTATAGTAGTGTCATGCAAAAATATTAGAATTTTTGGAGATCTCTAGGTGGATCAAATTTGCATGAAACTTTGGCTTTTTCAAAAACTTGAGTTTTACAAAATCATTTAAGCACACAAAAAATAAATAAATTATGCAAAACACAAGAGGACATATTTTGAATTAAACAACCCAAAATATGCATGATTTAAGTGATAAGTAAATAAAATGATCATGCAAAGAGTAATATAAGTATGCCCTAAGATTAAAAACTACCCGGACTAAATGTCTACACCCTAGCCCAGTACTAAGTGACAGATGGGCATGAGGAGCTGCACACATGCTGTAGGTTTGGGTGTTAGTCTCATATGCACACACTAGAGAATGCTCAACCTAGCACTCTTTCCCCTAGTGCCTCGCAAGGCACCACTCGAACCCTCCCCGGTTAAGGACAAGACATGACTTATAGGTTAGGTCTCTAATACATACAACCCTACGCCCCCGCTATTGTGAGATATGAATTCATAGATGAATAATCTTTGGACAACCTATGCTTTTAAACTATTGATTGATTTATAAACTATGGGTTTTGTTTAAAGTGATGAGTTATATAAATCTGCATAATTTTCTACTTTTATGAGATGACGATATGAGATAACTAGCACAATTACTAATATTCAATAAGTGATAAAGCTAGTAAGATGAGTTTTGGGTTTAATGTCATGTCATAAGATTAATATTAATATTGCATGTATTTCAAAATAGAGTTTCAAATTATAGATCTAAAATAGAGTGATGATTAAATTTGATTTATACTTTCATTACAAAGTTGTTTCTAGAGTCTACAAATATGAGGGATACATGCAATCACTAGCAAAGCATATTCATACATCAAATAATGTAAGAAAAATATTATTCATAATTTTTATCATAAGATTCATAATTCCTATTATTGATTTGAGATATTTCTTGATAGAACATGAATTATAATTTATGATTATAGAGAATTTTGCATAGAATATATGTTAGATCATCATGATGTATATAAATTCTAATTCTTCTAGACTTATGACAATGTGATTTTGTGATTTTCTTTTGAATGAGCATGTTTGATTTGTAAGTCTAGAAAAAATAATGATCATCCAATCATACCAAAGACAAAGATCATATATATAACATTTTAAAAAATTGCATTGGATAATTAAATTTATTGATCTTTGGTTTTGCATGATGATATATAATTTCATGATATATATACTAATGATCAAACCATAAACTATGTGTTTGTTGGAATTTTTGTATTCTATTTATGATTTCAAATCACATAGTTATCATGAAATTTGAATAACATTGTAAATGTTATACCTAGCATAAGTATATAAGCATAGACCAAGAAGTGATGCTAGGATTATGAGTTCGAATGCAATGTTATTACATAGGATTAATGGAGATAATGTTGCATGTAATATGAGAAGTTTTCAAATTAATTTTCTTTATACCTAGAATGAAATGATTAAACTTTTGATTTGATCTTAATGATACAAGATGATTCTAAGGTCTAAATTGCATGCAAACAATGGTGACACACATCACACACATAATATCTAAATTAATATATGAAACAATTATACTAAGGATAGCATGTGATGAAAAATCCATAAACACAGAAATTTCCAAATCAAGCAAACTAAGATAGCTTTTAAAACAGAGTTGAAATTGGGCATTTTGACAGCACCAAACGAACTCAAATGGGCAAGCCTAGTTCGCCGTTGGATGGAGATTTCTGTGCTCTTTCCAAAAATATATTAAATGCAAAAATTGGACGAGCGGATCAAAAGATATGATTGTTTGAAGTTTTGATCGTAAACTCGCATTTTTGAAAGATTAAACATGCGTTTAGATGAATTTATGTTTTCAATTTTTCTATATAATATTCTTCATTGTAAGGGCTATCATATGCAGCAAACAAAAATAGAAAAGGATCAAAGACGTTGCGCATTTTAATTTTTAGTTTAAGCCCTTTAATAAACCATTTAAATCCATTCATTAAAATAATTTCATTAGTCTTGATAATAATTTCAATATTCAATTTATGATGATAATTCAAGACATTTATGAGAAAAGGATGTAAAAGGATAAAAAAAAACAAAGATGAGAGATAGATCACTTTTTAAAATCATATGACTTTATGTTCAATTTAATTTAATTTGAAAGTCATATTTTATGTTCAATTTAATTTATGTGAAAGTCATATTTTATGATATATAAAGTGATCATAGCATGTTTGTTCAAAAAATAAAAATAAACAAAAGGAAAAAAAGACAATAAGCATATCATGAAGTAGAGTAATGATATTTCATTTTTTTCTATAGTTTCTACTTCATGCATTTGAAAGATACTAAATGATAAGAGATTTGGGTATCCAAAGTTGACCATGTGTAATGGTTCCTTTGGGTACCCAAATATGACATGATGATTTTTTAGGAGACAAGGATAAATGGGCCCTTTCAATTAAAGTTGATGTGTCATTTTTCTTTAAGGGTCTCCATTCATACCTTGGTTGTTTATCTTTTAAATTCATATTATGATTATGTGACATCTTTATATGATTATATTTGTTTGAAAAATAATTCATTTGTGATTTATGTTTATTCAAATTATTTTTCAAAATAGATTGATGTTGATAATCATAATGAATTTTATTATATGGATTCTTTGAAAGTTTATAAGAGTGATTGTTTTCTTTAGAAGTGATTGTTGAAAGAGTGGGTTACAATATGTTTTAAAAGATTGATTATTATTTTGATGATTTTTACTTCCACTCTTTCTTATAGACATACTCTTATAATATGAAGGATAATATTTTGTAGTTTGATTTTCATGTAAAAGAGTTTTTAAATTTGAGTCGTGATTGAAAATATATTGAGACTTATAATAGTGACTCTTAAGAATTTTGTGAGGGTCATAATTCTTTTTGAAACTAAACTCCTTTTGAGTTGATGTATGAAAATGGTCCCTTTTAGAAATGATTTTGTAAGTTAATTTATCCTTGTTATTCAAAATCTTATGATGAAAGTCATTACTTGATATTTGAAATTTTTCAACAAAAGATTTTAATTGTCTTAACTTACAAGTTAAAGCATCATTTTCAATTATCAATTTTTCATTATGCTTTTTAGAAACTAAGAGCCCTTTTTCAATATCCTTGAATTTTTCTTTTAATAGATTGCAATCTAAACAAGGAGTAGGAATTTTAACTTAAGAGCATGAAAGTGAATTTAACACATCAATATTTGATTCTACTTTATCGTTTGCTTTTAAAGATTTATTTTCTAAACGTAATTTGGAATTAGTAATTTTTAACTTTAAAATTTTACGTTTAGCAATTTTAAGCATACGAGATGTAGAAATAGAATTTGTTACAAAAAGAGAAGTTTTTGATTTTCTTACATTGCTATGGGATGAGGCAAGATTTGAACCAAGGGTTCCTTTGACATCTTCTTCGCATTCCTCTTCCATAGTTGAATTTCCGTCTTCTCTTTTGCTTGATGTGTTGACAACAAATGAGTCCAATATTGTGACGTTGTATTCTTCTTCCTCCAAGCATGAGTCCTCATCGATTTCTTCTCTTGGATCCATAAGGAATTCCTCGTCGATTTCTCTCTTAGATTTATCTTCCTCCAAGAATGAGTCCGTGTCGATTTCTTCTCTTGGATCCATAAGGAATTCCTCTTGTTCATCATCTGTGGAAGGAAGATTATAAGAATTCTCAAGAAATTTCCAAACTTTATAAGCAGTAGGAAATGTATAAATAAGTTTGAAAATATTTTGATCTAATGCACAATATAGACTATTCATTGATTTGGCATTTAAAAACATTTCATTTTTATTAAGAATTCTTGGGGGCATTTTAATTGTAAGATTCCATACTTCAATATCCAAATATTTAAAAAAAATTTCCATAAGAAATTTCCACCCATTATAATTTTTTCCTTCAAATAAAGGTGGTGTCAAAGATTTTTCATTTATAAGAAAATTTCCCCCACTAGTAGAGGCGAGATCATGAGACGTCATTATTCCTGGTTTTTAAACCGTTTGGAATAACCTGCCCTCTGATACCACTTGTTGGATAGATAGGCGCCCTTAGAGTGGGGTGAATAAGGGAATAAAATTCTTCTTTATAATTTTATTAAAATTACTAAATTATTTTATAATATGAAAAAGGGAAAATAACAATTTAGCTAATTTGTGAGAATATCATAATAATCAAATTTAGAAACAAGTACTAAATTGTTTTATGATGAAAGAGATTGAACTAAACAATTTAGATAAAGTAATTAGAATTGAAAACTTTGTAACCAATATTTAGAGATTATGCCAAATGATAGAAATCAAGTATACACAAATAGAGACATGATTGTATCTATATAAAAAAGGTGTTTACATAAATTTGATTTCAATATCGCTAGAAATCGGGGCGTACAAACACTACAACAATTTCGGCCTTTAGCAACACTTGAAAACTGTTGCCTAAAACTGCAAAGTGTTGCCAAAACATTGAAAACTGTTGCCTAAAACTGCTAGAAATCAGTGAAGCGTCAACTGTTTGAGATTTACTTGGTAAATTCTCCTTCGGCCGTGAATTTTTTGTCATCTATAGAAGAAACTGTGGGGCTGCAAGAAATAATTCAAAAAATCAACATCATAAATTAACTATTGTCCTATATAAGAAGTTTCAACTCTAAAATAAAAAAAACTAAGATTTCCATACACCAAATCATATTCGATATAAATAGTTACATTGCAACCATAAGTTCAAATAAGTCAAATTTGAGATTAAGAATTAGAGACAGGAGTGAATTCCAATTAAATTAAAGAGAGTGTTTCAATTAACTACTAGGAGAATAAGTCTCATAAATAGAACAGATATTGAGCGAAAAAATACTAATTAATATCCAAAATAGCATGATTGTTAACCCAAATATTCAAAAATAAGTACTAAAGACTTCATACAAAAACTTACATAAGCAATCAGAGTCCCAACTGTTGATATGTGGGCTGATTTGGGGAAGGACAGCAACTTGTTGTGGTTTTGGAATGAATTAAGGCTGAAGGATGGAGAATTTTTGGGCTTGTAATGGCCGGGTAGGCTCTATGGGTGCTAGTAGGGATGGGAGAGGATGTAGGCTGTTGGTAGAGCAGAGTGGAAGAGCCTAAGGAGGTTGGTTGTGGCTGAAATGGATCTGCAGCGATAATTTTTGTTGGTTTGGGTGGTTGCCGATAGTTTCAGGTGGCTGAAACAATTCTGGACTCAAAGTTGTACAATAGACTATACTATTAATGTAATTCCTCAGATCCTTCAGCTTTTTCGTACCCAAAGTTGTAACGAAAAGAACAAAGAAGAACATCTACACATCCAACAACAAATCAAGGATTACTACTCCATTTCCACACTTTCTGGAATTAATAAATTTCACGAAGCTCAAATATGCACGACAAGGATACAGAACAGCCGACGCTGATGCGAAACACACCATCAACTCCCAAGAAGTAGTGAGCGTCATGGCATCGCCTCAGCCCTGTAACATTCTGAAGGTTCACTTTTGAAATGAAGTTGATAAGAAAAGAGGAAAAGAGCCTTTTCAGCCCCCAAGCAGCAGAGGAAAAGAAGCTGAGAAAGAGAAGATAATATTATTGGTTTTATCAAAAGAAACTTTTGTGCATAAAAACAGATAACAAATTAGAAAATTATAAATAGTAAACTCATGAATGCGGTTATTTTTGGCCGAACCACATAATTTCTTGTGTTTTGTGACAATGTGATTCTTCTTCCTTTGCACAATTATCTGTAGCATAATCAGCACTAAAGTAGATGAGTTGGTTGCTATTACATTATGATCAAGGCCGATCCAATTACAATCTACAGAATTTGAAACTAGGTAGTCGAGTAGGGTCATTGTTGTGTCCGGTGATTAGTACAGATCACTATGGACTGAGTTTAATCCTGAATCTATAGGGTCATAAGAATAATGTTTTTCAAACAAAAAGTAGTGTTTTGTAAAATGTTGTATGAGTATGAGAAAGAGAAGGGACATGTTAATTGGAAAAGTTTGGTTATGTGAGAAAGGCCCACATAATGTTGTCTATAAGTGCTACAATCTGAGACCATAGTTGAATGATGGAAGCTAATTGCTTGAAGCAGCAGCAGTGGTAACATACCTCTGCAAAACTTTGACGAAGTGCGAGCAACTTTCCCTTTTCGCTTCCAGCAAATAATAATTTCTGCTTAACTAGGAACGAAGAAGAATTTCTAGCATAAAAGTTAATGAAAATATTAGTTACTAAAGTAATATTAGTTAATGAGGGACAATCTTCTTTAAAAGTTGAAGTTCAAAGTATATTATGTGATTACTCCACTTAAAGAAACCAACATTCTTCCCACAATGAATCTGACTGCATCATGCATTATCGTCCGTGCAAGTTCCTCCACAGACTCGGGCAAAGGTCGACCTGAACAAAGACCGAACTATTGAAGGGTTTGAACAAGCCTTCACGACAGAATTAATTTGCTCTACAAAACCAAGCTCAAACAGTTTATTTGATTCGTCCAATATGAGATATTCCACCCCGCAAAAAGTGTCAAAGATCATTTAGATAACCACCTAAAATATTATAATTATTGCATTACATCATAAAATCTAACACATGATAAGTCTATAGGGGAAGGCCAGATATAATTTTATATGTTGATGCAAAACAGACACAATGGATGAACATGGACGACCACTATAAACTAATCCAATGCACAAGTATGAGTATTATGATCATAATTTAGTAAATATGATAAACGACCCGCTCATCTGAGCAAACCCACCTTCACTCAAAAAATATGATAAAGCCCTGCTCCATCTCCTCTCATCTGAGCAAACCCAAAGGAAAGCAGAGTACTTTAGTAGCCTCCATTACCAGTTGATTTAGACCCTTCGGTTTTGACAGAAACTCATGGAGTTTTGTGCTATTCATTGACATCATCTTGTTGGCTATCTCCGATGCATTCTATTCAGAATTGCAATTTTTCTGCTCATATTCATCGTTCCTCTACCACTTGGCTGTTGCAGCTGTGGATGATGCGCCGTTTTCATCCCTTTCTCATTCCTTGCCAGCTGAATGTATCTATGGTTCAAACAATACTCATCCCCATACCTTCCATGCCACCACAAAAAACACATGAATACAAACATATTCACAAATCAGTCCCATATACTATTATTACCATTATCATTACCATATACTATTCTTCTTCTTCTCTAAGAATAATAGTCAGTGAAAATTTCAAAAAATGATAGAATTTCAAGGAAATGTGCAGGGCATAAATGTGAAGCTTCAGGGATTCTGTTATTACCAAAACTGGCATACTACCGCAGAATTCATGAAAATTCAAAAAGAGACACTTAGGATTAAATAGCTAAGAGTTCTTGGTCGGGGACAACTTAACCACCATATCCGAAAAAGAACTTTAAAAAAGGTGCATAACCATAATTAGAACCAAAAACAGAAGAAGAAAGTTCAGTGGAATCTTTATAATGGAATAAGTATCAATGAAGGTGAAAAAATAATGCAACATGAAGATATGTACAGCAACTTTCACATATGAGGGAAAAGCAATGCCCATGGTAGAAGTAATAACATCCTGACATCGAACTAGGTGGTGGCATTCTCATTGGAGAGTGAAAAGGCTAGACTACTATAAAGAGATGATTTCTTGCAGGGCTTTTGGGAATGCTTTCAGTTTAAAGAATAGTAAATAACACTTGAAAGAAGAGAAATAGACCTAGAATGGTGTGAACAATTAATATTTTAAAATACGAAGGAATCCATACACAAAGAACTGGGGACGATACTTATGTAAAGGAATTTGTAAATAGGATTCATGAGTCACAAAGATTAGATGTTTGTAGTAGACTCGCACATTGAAATGCATTATAAACTTGGCAAGCAGGAGTACAAACCGACATATTTCAGAAGCAATGAACAGAATGATAATGATACTGATATATGCTTTTCTGCCAACCATTCCTGATACAATCAGAACAAACCTACTTGCAGAAGTTTCTGAAAGAGGAACCTCATCCAAGGTGTCTCAATAAGACAAATATCATTTGAGAGAAAAACAAGATCAACTACAATTTTGAACTACTAGCAGCATTGTTAATACTATGGCCAATAAATCCTAATAGAGAGGATAGCGCATAATCTTAGCATGGATTCTAACCATTATTTCTAGGGCACGCACTTCAGGAGAAACTTAAAGCCTCTTCAGGATTAACTACCCAAGTCTTGTTAATATTCAATGCAATACCTAATAAAAGCAAGCATGCTCAAACAAGCTTACTTGCTTCGGGAAAATAAATAGCATGTTCAAATTTCCTATCATCTATATGCAACTCTCTGAAGTGTGTGATCTACGACAATGTATGATTAGTTGAATGAGTAGATGGTTCTCTATCCGGTTTTATATAAATAATAATACTAATAATCATCTGAAATAAGAGGGTTGCAACCCATAATTATGTCAACTTTCAGGGAAAGTTTTGGTAATTATTACATAATAATAATCTAAAAATTTTACATACTGATGTTGGGCAAGTTGTTTCCAGCTTAAAGGAATCTAAGAAAAACATATTTTGATTCTTTCTCTTGGGATTTTTCATTTTAATTTCTTCGGAACAATTATTTGTGTGACTACATAGAGGTTGGATCATTTTAAAAAGATTCTTCTCATTATTATGTGACTATATAGATTATCATTTCAAAAAACAACATGGCATAATTTCAGAAAAGTGGTGGATGTAAGAAGCTGATAGACTACTAACCATATAAGGTACTCATTCAATGATATGCAGCATGCAGTAAGTAAATATTGAATAGAAAGCATTCAGCCAAGAAGCAAATTCGAGCAACCAGGAAGCAAAATCACCAACCGCTGAACAAGCCACTAATCCAAGGATCTGCATTCAACTGGGAAGAAAATCAAAAAATGTAGGGCATCACCGACCCGTGAACCTGAACATTCCTCTAATCCAAGGATCTGCATTCAGCCCATGGCAGACAAAATACCATGTGAAATTTAGAAGAAGAGGAGGAAAAAAAGAAGGAAAAAGAGAGAACCTATAGGAGGCAAGATTTGGGAGCCCTCCTCCTATCGTAGAGTGTAGTCTCTTGGGAAGTTAACATTGAGAGAGCCGGGAGAAATAGATTGAGGTCTTGGATAAGATATCGAGGAAGTTCTCCGAATCCATAGCCTGGAAAATAGACCTAACTCCATCCCCATGAATCGTCGGGAGCCGCGAGGGCTGCGTAGGAAGCCGATTCCTGGGATGTTGAAGGTCGGTGACGTGCTTTCCCCTTCCCGTTCGGATTCCAAAACCTAGATGAGAAGTCATCTCATCCTTCTACGATAATGCTCTGCGAGAGGCGAGAGAGTATCGTCGAGGAAGATGGGAAATGACGCGAGGGCGCCTGTGCGGAAAAGATAGTAATTTTGGTGTGTTAACTTATTGTGTATGTATAGTAATTTGTATGTGTGAATAGTCATTTCGGCTGATGCTAGAAAGGGGTAGGAATATTTTTGAAGTGTTGGGAAAAAATATTTTAAAGGGCAACACATTAAAATTGTTGTTTTAAGTACATCGGCAAATACAACGTTTAACAAATGTTCCTAATAAGGGATAAGACAACATTTATCGAATGTTGCATCACAAATGATGCCTAAAACTGTCACTCAGTGGCAACATTTAAAAATTGTTCTCTATTATATGTTTAGACAACATTTTATAAATGTTACAAATGAAAGTGTTGCTAAAGGCCAAAATTGTTGTAGTGAAATGTAAATATCTTTTCCTTTTCTATACCGACTTATATCCCCACAAACCGGTTGGCTTTAGCCTATCCTTCCCCGGACAAGGCCTCAAGCCGCTCTAGCCAATTCTTCCCCGGATATGGCCTCGAGCACCCCCTAGATCTAATCACCTAGAACTAGTCGCCAACACAAGGCGAATTCCTCCCTAAGTCCTACCCAGACCTAGTCGCCAACTGATGAGTCCCAATTATATACACATTTATGGACTCATCTGGGCCGATTTTCTAGTCTTTGCACTTCACTTTAGACATGTTTTCATTCCTATTTGATACTCCATGCTAAGTGCACTTCTAGGCCCGTTTTGGTGTTATTTCTTGTTCATCTTCGTTACTAGTTTTCATGCAGTGTTAAGTGCCACCTTCAGTGGCTAGACTGGTGTTGTATGCTGGATCAGGACTCGTGCAGGTGTTCCCGGTACAATTCTGTATAGGAACACTGCGCACGATCACTGCTCTATCGCGCACGACCACTGGTCGTGCGCCACTGATCGTGCGCACTTAACGCTCATTTTATGAGTTCTGTCTTGCTTATCGCACGACCACTTATGATAGTGCGCACGACCACTGGTCGTGCGCCACTGGTCGTGCGAACTTGTATTCTATAATTTTCTTATCCTTCAGGCTCCGTCCAGGCAGGCGCACGATCACAGGATGCTAGTGCGCACGACCACTGTTCGTGCGCCAATGACCGTGCGCACTGTTTATTCCAGCGCCTATAAATTGTCCTGCTCGCGATTTAGGTCGGGATCGACGCATTCCTTCCGCCCAGCTCCACCGTTTTCGCCCCTTCCGCAGGTTCTCCGCCCCCCTAGGCCTCCTCCATCATCCTTGAGCTCCAAGGAGAGGTTTCTAGCCCAAAGATTGCCAACATCGAGCAAGGAGATCGCGTATCGGAGGAGATTGGATCGTGACACGAAGAAGACGAGCCATTGGGAGGAAGTAACAGCCCTCCTCTACCTCGGACGCAGTTGAAGACCGAGCTTGGACGCGGATTGACAACCCAGCGATTCCAACCGTGAATCTTCGGCAAGGCTTCGGATGTGGTCGACTCCTTTACTCTCTTTTTCCTTCCTTATGTTGTTGATTGTATAAACTAGTTTCCTCTATATATTGATGATGTGTGCTATGAACAATATTGCTTAATGTTTATTTCATTTATTTGGAATCATTTAGTTCATATGTGCTTATTGAGGTGCGCCCCCATCTAATTTCCATTCCACCATTGTGTTCGGTGCCGCACTAGCAATTGCTAGTGGCGTGCTTGTCGACGAGGTGCTTGCGACCCTCACTCCATTAGCCTACTCATCCATCCGCCTACCGAAGCGTGGCATCGCGGCCCGTACTCCATCCCGCCTAACGAAGCAGCGCGCTCAAGGCCTGCATAGTTCGATTCCGCTAGCCTACTCGCCCATCCGCCCAACGAAGTAGTGCGTTCAAGGCCTACGTAGTTTTCCATTCCGCCAAGCGAAGCATTGCATAGCGGCATTGCATAGGAGTAGTCGATAGATTTTATTTTACTTTGCAAAACCAATCCACCCACCTTCGTGAACATCGACCTAAGGACTTCAATCTCAAGTCCTTCCTCGATAATAAACTCCACCTTACTCGGGGATTACTCCTCGTTTTATATTACTTGAACGATCGGTACACTGCCGTTTCGTGTCGCAGTCGAGCTACCGCCTATAGCGGTGTGTGAGATTCGCGCCATCAAGTTTTTGGCGCCGTTGCCGGGCAAAAACTTGATGCACAAATCTCGCACACCGCTATAGATGGTGGCTAGACTGCGGCACGAAATGGCAGTGTACCGATCGTTCAAGTAATATAAAATGGGAATGAATCCCCAAGTATCGATCTCAAAGGAACACAGTAAGGTGGAGTTTATTATCGAGGAAGGACTTGAGATTGAAGTCCTTAGGTCGATGTTCACGAAGGTGGGTGGATTGGTTTTGCAAAGTAAAATAAAATCTATCGACTACTCCTATGCAATGCCGATATGCAATGCTTCGCTTGGCGGAATGGAAAACTACGTAGGCCTTGAACGCACTACTTCGTTGGGCGGATGGGCGAGTAGGCTAGCGGAATCGAACTATGCAGGCCTTGAGCGCACTGCTTCGTTAGGCGGGATGGAGTACGGGTCGCGATGCCACGCTTCGGTAGGCGGATGGATGAGTAGGCTAACGGAGTGAGGGTCGCAAGCACCTCGTCGACAAGCACGCCACTAGCAATTGCTAGTGCGGCACCGAACACAATGGTGGAATGGAAATTAGATGGGGGCGCACCTCAATAAGCACATATGAACTAAATGATTCCAAATAAATGAAATAAACATTAAGCAATATTGTTCATAGCACACATCATCAATATATAGAGGAAACTAGTTTATACAATCAACAACATAAGGAAGGAAAAAGAGAGTAAAGGAGTCGACCACATCCGAAGCCTTGCCGAAGATTCACGGTTGGAATCGCTGGGTTGTCAATCTGCGTCCAAGCTCGGTCTTCAACTGCGTCCGAGGTAGAGGAGGGCTGTCACTTCCTCCCAATGGCTCGTCTTCTTCGTGTCACGATCCAATCTCCTCCGATACGCGATCTCCTTGCTCGATGTTGGCGATCTTTGGGCTAGAAACCTCTCCTTGGAGCTCAAGGATGATGGAGGAGGCCTAGGGGGCGGAGTACCTGCGGAAGGGGCGAAAACGACGGAGCTGGGCGGAAGGAATGAGTCGATCCTGACCTAAATCGCGAGCAGGACAATTTATAGGCGCTGGAATAAACAGTGCGCACGATCATTGGCGCACGACCAGTGGTCGTGCGCACTAGCATCCTGTGATCGTGCGCCTGCCTGGACGGAGCCTGAAGGATAAGAAAATTATAGAATACAAGTTCGCACGACTAGTGGTCGTGCGCACTATCGTAAGTGGTCGTGCGATAAGCAAGACAGAACTCATAAAATGGGCGTTAAGTGCGCACGATCAGTGGCGCACGACCAGTGGTCGTGCGCGATAGAGCCAGTGATCGTGCGCAGTGTTCCCGTACAGAATTGTACCGGGAACACCTGCACGACTCCTGATCCAGCATACAACACCAGTCTAGCCACTGAAGGTGGCACTTAACACTGCATGAAAACTAGTAACGAAGATGAACAAGAAATAACACCAAAACGGGCCTAGAAGTGCACTTAGCATGGAGTATTAAATAGGAATGAAAACATGTCTAAAGTGAAGTGCAAAGACTAGAAAATCGGCCCAGATGAGTCCATAAATGTGTATATAATTGGGACTCATCACACCCCCAAACTTACCTGTTTGTGCGTCCCGAGCAAACAAATTCTAAGCGAACGGGGAAAGAAAAGTAGATGGCTTAAAATTACAATACATAGTACCATGCAAAGTCGCATGCTCACGTGTATGAGAAAAATAGTAGAGAAGATTTCTGATTATATAAACAGTTTATATATTTCTAAAAGAGTAAAAGCATATTACAACTACTCAAAATGGTGAACAACGGTGAATCATTTGGTCATGCATACGGAGAAAGTAAACTAAGCGCTGAGACGAGCATTGCTCAAGATCGGGATGAGGGACAAACTCCACTGAAATCCATGAGTGTCGGTGACCATAAGCTTGCCCAGTCACATTCTCCCCACGATACTAGATTGGTTCAAGGCGTGAGTCAGTAGGACTTTCAGGTTTTAATTGAGGCTTGGGTTACGATGAGGTAAACAATGATAAACAAAATGGCTTATAACACATAACCCAAATGAGCTTTAAAAGTAACTACCCGCGCACCAAAATCGAATGCAAATGCACCACACCCCCAGACTTGGACTTTTGCAACATAGGTGTGTGCACCGCCTACTCCCAATACATAATTTTTTCTACATGATTTTTCAATAAAACTCATTTTTCTTTTTTTCTCTTTTCCTTTTCATTTTTTTTCTTTCTATCTTCTTTTTCTTGTCTTTTTTTCTTTCAGCAAAATTTTCAAATGAGCATATCCATAGATTCACATAATAAACACCACAATCAACACCCCCCACAATGTAAATAAAACTACAACTAAAGCTCAGATTTGGGTGTGCGACTAGGTTAGGCTTTTAGGCTTTGGTGAGATATATGTGGAGCTGAATCAAGAAAAGGGTAGGCACAAAGGGGCTAGCAAGGGTAGACGAAAGGCGTGAAATAAAGGTTCAACCGGGCCAAAATAATGGCCTACGTCATTCTCACGCACTAGAACTATCCTATGCCAATGCTTCAAGAATCGCTTGGGGCAAGTTCTAGCCACCGAGAAAGATTCTCCTTTCTCCCGACTCAAGCAATACGAGTCTAGCGATCGTTTACACGCATCCCTATGCTACCGTTTGATTCCACCAGATTCACCATTTGAGTAGAGTAAACAACATTTACACTAATAGAAAAAAAATATAAAACCATAAGTATAAAGAGAAGTCTAATCTACACAAATTTCTATGCAACCGAGCACTTGACTAGGAGCACTACTGGAGTCAACATTTTACTCTGCTACATAGTCCTAAGCCATCACCTAGACTTTCCCACATAAGCAGAAGAATTAAATTCACTACAGATCACGCATACAGACGAGTAGGCGCTCAAGTGGGTGTTGTGGTGTGCAATGAAAATGAACAACAATTTCCAATAAGCTAAAATAAAAGTACTTCTAGCATGCTATGCAAGAGTGCACGTGAGTGGGTACAAAAACTGCTCTCCCTCAGACTTAAACTAAACAATCCACAAAATATATGACATGAAAATTAGAAAAGGCTAGGGAAAGAGAGTACCCAGTGCTCAGAAATGAGCACACCAGAAGATTGGCGTGTAAGCTAAAATGAGCCGCAGCATCCGCCATCCAGAAAAGATACCTGCAGGGGTCAGCTCCGCAAAAACAAAAGAAGAAGATAAACTAAAATAAACTACAGCTAACTAAGCAGGATTGAATAAAATGAAATGCATGAGAAAGTAAGATAACTACTGGGGTTATTGTCATCCCAGCACGACTTATTCAAAAACTAAAGGTTCTAGCTAATAGGCGTATGGAAGGAGAAGTGGACAGGTAACTGGCCTAATATCCGTGTCGGTAGCGGGTACCGATACGGTGATAGAACAGTCACTCCCCTACCTAAATAAAAATACCTGCTCTTCACAGGTAGGGGAAGCAGAGAGTAAGAAGTGGAGGAGGAGTCCTCCTCATTATTCTCACCAAAAACATACTTGCCTATCAAGGTGTCATCAACAGGGAGGTGGCGGGAGGAAAAGGCAATGAGTGGAGCTTCCTCTACGGAGGGGGAATCAACCTCCTCACATAAGAGGATGATCTCATCATTGACTTGGGCAATATGCACCAAATCCTCCTGGGGTACCTGTGAAGACTCAACCTGCACAGGCTCAGATGAAGAGGGGGGATCGAGAAATAAACAAGACGAAGAACATAAATAATCAAAAATCGGGGGAGTGGTCCCGTTCTCACTCCCATCAGGTTGGGGAAGTAAAATAATGTTTGCATTGTCATCAATGCTCAAGATTCGGCGGGATCAACAGTGGCCAAGCTAGAGATTTGGACTTCCTCCATCGGTGCTGAGGAAAACTCCTCTTCACCTGGAAGGTTGTCCTCCTCCATAGGAACAGGCATGACACTAAAGTCACCAGCCTCCTCTTGCGACACATCATCAACAATGTCGTCAGAGACGAGTGTAGTATGCACAACAGGGAGAGGAATAGTGCTCGGATAAAAGTCGAGCACCGATTCCTCACAAAGAATCGAATCCACTAGGGGTGGTGGATGCACTGGGAGAATAGGCTCAGCAATGTCGGTGCCCAGATCAGCCACACATCTGGTGACTGTGTCAATGCCATACCCTTCAAGATGTGAAAGTGGTAATGACACAAAACCGGATGTTGAAGGTGTGCCGCCAGAGTTAGGATTCGGGACGATCCGGATATCCGGCTCGTCATCCTCATCCAATTGGCGACGAAAAGCAGCACAATCCTTCAGGGCATGATCTGTGCTCTGACAAAACTGGCACTGCCTAGCGGGCTTCTTTGGCATAGCGGGTGCTGAAGCCGAAAAGAAGTAAGACGGTAAAGGCTCAGCAGAGTAGCCATAAGACTTACGCACACCATATGGAGTATCAGACGAAGTCGATGCTCTATACGCTGGGCGAGAAGAATTATGTCCACCATTCTCCGTAGGGCATTCATCACTAGAGTGGGAGGTAGCTCCACACCAACGGCAACGGAAATTAAGATGTGCCCACATAGTGTGAAGATAATACGATTCAAAATAAAAATGTTATTGTGCAAAATACTACACCTAACAAAAATTACTAAAGCAACCTAATTAAAACAGGAAAATGGAATAAAAAGAAATAAAACAAAAAATGCAATTTACAAATGGAAGGGTTTCTCTCTCAGGTTCTCCCTCTCCAGAAAACTCACACGACTGTGTTCCCCGGCAACGGCGCCACCAACACAAGGCGAATTCCTCCCTAAGTCCTACCCAGACCTAGTCGTCAACACAAGGCGAATTCTCTAAACGGTTACAAAAAGTATGGAATGAAAATAAAGATAACAATTATAAAAACTCCCTATATGAGATCTCTGAAGATGAGGATGAAGGATCGCTGTAGTATGAGCGAGGTCAAAGCGATCGTCCTTCGGATGTAGCGTGGCGTAGTCCTCCTCCAGAATTCTCCTTAAGCTTTTTGTGGGAGATCCATCTTCGGCAGCATAACAGCAATAGAATTGTGGCACAAGCAATCTCTCTGGGATGGATAGCCAAAATGAGAAGCAAAGCTCCAATTTATAGAACTTCTCGTTAGCGACTGCGGTAGCTCCTAGCGCCTGCGGTATCGATCGTGTGGAGCGGTTGCGAAACCGTCGTCGGTGTGGCGCTGTGCATGAACTTAAGCTAGCGCCTGGCGGTAGGGCTAAGGAACCGCTGAGACGAAACTAAACCGCTGAGACGAAGCTGCTGAGACGGAACCGCTGAGACGAAACCAAACCGCTGAGATGAAATGATCTACCGCGGAGCGTTAGCACTAACGCTGGCGGTAGTGCATTCTTCCAGATGTTTGAATTCAGCTGCTTTCTACCTGTGGAGTATTTCACCTATAGTTCCTGCACACTATAAACACACGACAAGCAAGATCAAATACAATTTGGGGTTTGTTATTCTCAAACAAAGGGATGTGACACACATGTCCAATAGAAAACCCATCAATTGCCCTCCGAATCCTCGGAGTTCTTTATTGTTGCTTAAAGAAGTGCGAGGATTTTATAATCTTTCGGTGTGATCTGGGCGCTGCGGCGGAGCTGGAGGAGTCCCGTGCTGAAGTTCGGACGGAGAAGGCCCTTGTGGAGGGTTCGGATCGTTTGTTGGAGGATTTGCGAGCTATAGTGGCTCGTCTGGGGATCGAGTTGGTGTCTTTGAAGACAGAGGTGGAGCGTTTTTCTTCACCGGAGCGGGCTACTGAGTTGAAGGTTGCTGGGCTTCTTGAGTAGTAAGCCTCCATAGATTATGTGAGGGACTGCTCTTTGATCTCGGAGGAGGTTTGCGAGGAAATATGGAGCAAGGAAGTAGAGCTTCAGCCTGAGTATGAGCAAAACGTGGATTTCTTGCGTGGGATGGGGAAGGCCCTCTGATTGGTTGCGAGGACACGAGGTTGCGATGTGTCCGGATTTGGTGTCGGAGATCTCTCTGAAGATGAGCATTCTGCTTCTGACGCCGATGAGTAGTTTCTCCATTATTTTGTTGGCTTTCCCTTTTGGTTGTATTTTGTATCTGAGATGATATATTTGTATCTCTGTGTTCGTGGAGTATCATTTGCTGACTGTATTGCTATTAACGGATTACGTTGTTTGTGCAACTGTTCTTGTTTTTAGCTCTTGTAGTAGTAGAGTTTTTGTGGCGTTTGAACTGGCGTTTTGCTTGGCCAACTATGTTCTGCATTTATGGGGTTGGCGTTCAAAGGGTGAGACCCAGATGGTGTTGGAACCTACTACGTGGGCGAATGACGAGCGATTTGAGCCGAATAGTGGGAGGTTCATGTTACCAACCTAGGGGATGTCGCTCATAATAGCGGTGAAGGGCAAACGCTTTGAACCATTTGGGAGCACGAGGGGGCAGGCCTTGGCGACGCAGTTTAGAGGACGAGACCCAGATGGTGTTGGAACCTTCTACATGGGCAAATGGCGAGTGATTCGAACCGAGTAGTGGGAGGTTCGCGTTACCGATCTGCGGGATATCGCTGATAGTAGCGGTGAAGGGCAAACGCTTCGAACCATTTGCGAGCACGGGGGGGGGGGGGGAAGGCCCTGGCGATGCGGTTTAGAGGACGAGACCCAGATGGTGTTGGAACCTACTACGTGGGCGAATGGTGAGCGATTCGAGCCGAGTAGTGGGAGGTTCGCGTTATCGATTTAGGGGATGTCGTTGATAGTAGAGGACGAGACTCAGATGGTGTTGGAACCTACTACATGGGCGAATGGCGAGCGATTCGAGCTGAGTAGTGGGGGATTCACATTACCGACCAGGGGGATGTCGTTGATAGTAGAGGACGAGACCCAGATGGTGTTGGAACCTACTACGTGGGCGAATGGCGAGCGATTCGATCCGAGTAATGGGAGGTTCACGTTACCGACCAAAGGGATGTCGTTGATAGTGGAGTACAAGACCCAGATGGTGTTGGAACCTACTACGTGAGCGAATGGAGAGCGATTCGAGTCGAGTAGTGGGAGGTTCGCGTTACCGACCTGAGGGATGTCGTTGCTTGTCGCTGCTTGTCGTTGATCCTAACTGTTTTTGAATAGCAGAGCTTTAAGCAAAGAAAGCATTTTGAATTTTAACACACAATAGTTCTTGCGTAAGCGCAGGCTTACGAATTTTCTAGAATAACTATTACAAACAAGAGTTCTTAAAGATAATTTAACGAGTTTGGAATATAGTAGGACATTTCTGCTCGATTCCAAGTTCCTTTTGGGGCTTCAAGTACTGGATGCGGTGGCGCATAGGGCGGCTCCTTGTCCAGGCTTAATCTGTTACAGTTAGCATGCGTGTGCTGCTTCCTGGTTTCTGCGGACAACTCCAATTCCTCATGGGGTGAGAAACTTCATTGCGAGGTGTGGGATGGACGAGAAAGGTCCGAATAGAACTTATAGTGGTCGACCAAAAATCGCGTTGTATGGTGATTCTGACTCGATTACCAGAAACTGCACGTCGTGGGTAACCCGCCTTGGGAAATCTCCTAGGGTAACAGGGAGAGTGATGGTTCCTTTAACCGAGACAGGACTACCGTTGAAGCGGTAGATTGGACTGGAAGCTGGTTGGATACTTTCTGGTAGGATCTTCATGTTGAGGAGAGCGGGAATGAACATCATGTTGACTGAGCTGTCATTATCTATCAGTACCCGCTTAACGCGGAAGTTGAGGCTGCCAATTTCTGCGCTAACAACCAGTGGATCTTGGTGCGGAATGAGCAGTCCCTTTAAATCTTCATCCCCGAAGCTAATCGTCTTTGCTGGCTGAGTAATGGAATTGACGATGGGGAATGGAACTCTTGAGATGGTTTCCACTACCCCCACTACTTTCCTGTCTCTCGGTGCGCCTTGTCAAGTAGGCGGCTATTATCTTCTTCCGTTTGCTGGATGATTTTGCGTCTGGTCCTGCAAGAACCTTCCGAGGATACATTGTCGGAGGAGACGTTCTATCTTATCTTTGAGTTTGATGCATTCCTTAGTGGCATGTCCTGCACCTCGGTGGAACACGCGGTACTTTGACTGATTTCACCTGCCTTGGGGGAGTTCTCTTGGTCGTTGTGGTGTCGGGTTATCCTGTATTATGTAAAGTACGTTTGTGCGAGAATTATTGAGTGGTTCATACTCTTGGTAGGTTGGGGGGGCCTATTCCCAGGTGGTCTTGCTGACGTACATTCCCCTGGTGCTCCTCTTCCTGCTTTGGGGCTGGCTCTTCTCTCTTTCTCTTTACTACTCCTTCGAATTGTCGGTTGTGAGCTTCGATCTCTTCGTCGGCCGCAATTTGTGCCTCTACTCAGTGCACGAGATCTGGATAGCTTGGTATTGTCTCCCTCATCAGAGCGGAGTAGAAGCTACTTGGGTGGAGTCCCCATAGGAAAATGCCGCACAGAAACTTGGGATCAACCCCTGGGATTTGTCGCGCCTCAGCGGTGAAGCGACGGAAAAGTCCTTTAGGGTCTCTCCCTCGTTTTGGCGAATTCCCGAAAGATGTGAGGGATCTCGGACAATTCTTTGGTTAGCGACGAACTGATCTATAAACTGTCGTGCTAACTCGGTGAAGTTGTTGATGGACCCATCCCGTAGGGAATGGAACCAAGTGCGCTCTTGCCCCTTAAGTGTTGTCAGAAACACTTGACAGAGGAGCTGATCAGCGGCATTATAGATCCTCGTGATGGTGGTGAAATAGCAGATGTGCTCTAGCGGATCATCCGTCCCATCAAATGCTTCGATGTTGGGAAGCTTGAAACTGTGCGGAATTGGATGGACCAGGATTTGTTGTACCAGGGGGGAGCCGCGATGTAGAGGGCGACGAGCAAAGATCCCTCGGCGCCCGACTTGTCCATACTCTTCGTCAATCACATCGTGAATTTCCTCGCGAGTGGGCCTTCCTATGGCTTGATCGACTCCTACCCCTCCTTGTTGATGGTGAAGGGGTTCTCCTCTAGCGCCCCTGGCGGAGCGGACCAGGTGCGTGGAGTTGGAAGCATCCGAGTATTCTTCTTTGTATGTATCTCCTTCTTGGGCAGCCTCCCACAATGGAGCCTGATTCGGGATCAAGGGGGTGGGATGATCGGTGCGGCGGGCGGAATGGGAGCTCGAGGGGCTCCGAGGTTTCTGAGGAGAGCCAGCATTTCATTCAGCTACTCCTCCTTCTGGCGCACGTGCCCCTCCAGCGCGGCAATAGGTGCTAACACGGTCTCTTCGGTGGGAGGTGCGTCGATGAGTTAATGAGAAGGAGCGTGATCAACGCGCCCTTCCGGGATTGAACCATCGGTGGTGCGAGCACTTCTTCTTGCCATTGTTGTTAGTCACGAGTATTGCTACGAAGCGAATACTGTCTTCGAAAAGTCTTTGCAGAGTTTGGGGAACACCTTTGTAACACCTCAATTTCCAGTGCAATTTCTCGAGAAATCAAAAGCAGAAGAATACATTTCTCGAGAAATCAAAAGGCAGGAAATGCCAGTTCTCGAGAAAAAGAAAGGGGTCAGGCCGTTCGTTGAACGCCGATCGACGGACGGGATATCGGGCCATTCGTCAAACGCAGCCTTCAAGTCATTCGTCGAACGCAGCTTCAAAGAGTTCGTCGAATGCCAGGCCGTTCGTCGAACGCCGATCGACGGACGGGATATCGGGTCGTTCGTTGAACATAGCCTTCAAGCCGTTCGTCGAACGCAGCTTCAAAGAGTTTGTCAAACGCCAGGCCGTTCGAACGTCAATCAATGGATGGGATATCGAGTTGTTCGTCGAACGCAGCCTTCAAGCCGTTCGTCGAACGTAGCTTCAAAGAGTTCGTCGAACACCGTTGAATTCCATAAGCGGGTGAGGATAATTTCAGCCACCGCCTTAGCTAAGAAAATATATAGGCAGCCCAATTACAGTTTCCCTTCTAAATTTCTGATTCCAAGCTCGTTCCAAAGGCAGAGAAATCGTGATTTCTGAAGGAGGTCTCTTTGGGCTGGCCTTTTGTTTTGTTGAGAGAAAATTCGTGGAGGAGATTGCTTGCGTGTTTATGCCATCGTTGATTGAGTGGAGAGGAAGCTGTTTCAAAAGATTCCAGCCAATTTCCTCCCGGTTCTATGGCACTGAAACGAGCACCGAGGGTAACGATTCTCCTCCCTGATCCTTGGACATGTACGTCCTTTGATTTGCATGATTTGGAAGACTTCTACTAATTAGTAGATCGAATCTTTCAGTGGGTTGATGTTATCCCCACAAAATTTGCATATAGAGTCCGGAATGGTAGTACGGACATAGGCATGCTGTGTGAAGCCCATCTGGACAGGTTGGTCCGGATTGGTGATGTTTATTTCTTGTAGCATGCCAGAGAAGACTCCGTGTATATGTTGAGTTTTGGGTTCTTGTACTATGTTGTACAGCAAATTGATCTAGAGGTGTTTCCCAGAAAGTTTCACCCGAGAAAAGTGAGAGAACTGGGTTCTGTTACTAATGCAGGGTATTAGAGTTAATGCCGGCGGTAGTTCCAGGTGAACAGATTGTGTGACCACGTGTGGTTACAGTTAGACGGGCACAAGGGGAAGCCAAACCCGTGTCAGGCATAGTTGAATACTGACATTTATGAGCGCGGGCACAAGATGAACCGAACCCGTTCCATAGCCAGTCAGTGATGAGGTCGCTCCTCCGTGTTCACTAAGGGAATTTTGGATTAGAAACCGTAAGGTAGTGCTAGCCTTGACGGTCGCAGCTCATAGTATAAACCCAAGTTGAAAAAGGACTTGTGGTTGTGCCGGAACTTCGTGTGTACGGCCTGTGTCGGAACTTCGTGTGTACGGCCTAGCTCAAATTGGTTGTCTAAGTTGAAATAAGACTTAGATTGGATGCGTAACTAGGGAAGTATGCCAAAGTGTGCCTTGAGAGCACGAAGCGGATGGCGATGGATGCCTCTGTTGGTGTTGTTTGCGGATATATATATGTTATATGTTGCTGACTCTTGCTTGCAGGGATGGAGCACCGCCGCCCCAAGCATGGGGTGGGGTCGTTATTAGTCTGGGTCAGCTAAAGCTGACCGGTTACTTGTTTTCCCACCGCTTGGTGGATTTGTTTGTACAGGTTCTGGCGAGGCTAGCGGGAAATAGCGGGCTGAAGCCCCTGCTGCTGTGTTATGTTGTGCTGAGCTGGTTCTCGAAGGTCGAGTTGTTTTGTTTACTGTTTTCATGTGTGGTCGGCCTGCGTGCCGATGTTTGGAAGCCACCTATATTATGTGAACAAACTTTATAAAGAACTTGTTGTAGTTCATTCCTAGTCGCTAATGTGGACATTGTATAAACTGGTTTTCTTTGAAATTAAATGCTTCCGTTGTGTGACTCTGTGTACTGAGATGGTTATGTTATTAACTGTTTAATGCTAATTAAGTAACATGCTCTTCTGTTCATTTCATATGGCGTAGGGTCCAGACCGGACCTACTGTTATAGGCTATGTAACAGGGAGGGTGTTACAAATTGGTATCAGCTACGGGTCTCATTCCCTTTCCGTCTGAATTCGTGGTCGAATTCTTCTAAGGGGTGGTGAGCACGTGTGTGCGTCACCATTAAGACATGTAAATTACCAGTAAATGTCCACTTTAGGAATGAATTACATGTAGGATTATAGCAATGTGATGGAACTTCTGTGTTCCTTTGTTGATCCTTGCTATCTCTTAGTTGCTAATTGTGTTTTGTACACGTGTATAGGCGGCTGGGAGTGGAGCGGGGCCGTCTCAACCCCCGCGTTCATCTGCGAGTAGTGCAATGATGAGTCCCAAATATATACACATTTATGGACTCATCTGGGCCGATTTTCTAGTTTATGCACTTCACTTTAGACTTGTTTTCACTCATATTTGATACTCCTTGCTAAGTGCACCTTTAGGCCCGTTTTTGGTGTTGTTTCTTGTTTTTCATCTCTAGTAGTTTTCATGCATCGTTAAGTGCCAGTTTCAGTGGCAGGACTGGTGTCGTATGCTGGAGCAGGAGTCGTGCAGGTGTTCCCGGTACAATTCTGTACAGGAACACTGCGCACGATCAATGGCTCCTTCGCGCACGACCACTGGTCGTGCGCCTATGCTCGTGCGCACTTAACGCCCATTTCTTGAGTTCTGTTTGGCTTATCGCACGACCACTGACGATAGTGCGCATGACCACCGGTCGTGCGCCCTTGATCGTGCGAACATTGTATTTTATAATTTTCTTCCCTTGCAGGCTCCGTCCAGTCAGGCGCACGATCACAGGATTTTAGTGCGCACGACTACCGGTCGTGCGCACTGTTTATTCCAGCGCCTATAAAACGACCTGCTCGCGAATTAGGTCGGAACGCCCGATTTTATTCCGCCGTTTTCTCGCTCCAGGGCTCCGATTTCGCCCCTCCACCGCCGCCCACCATATGGAGGTGCTCCGGGCTTGTTCTTCGCGCCAATCTTGAGCCGGAGCTTCCTCCCAGCCTCCTCCTTCATCCTAGCGCTCCAAAGGAAGACCTAGCCGCCATTACCATCAAGCAAGGGGAAGTTTGCAACCTCTACCGGATCGTGACACGAAGAAGACGGGCTCATTGGAGAGTAGTGACAGCTCTCTCTACCCCGGACGTAGTTGCGGACCGAGCTTGGACGCGGATTGACAACCCGGCGATTCCAACCGTGAATCTACAACGAGCCTTCGGATTCGGTCGATTTCTTGCCTTGTTCTTCTCTTATTGATGTGTATATGTTTTAGATCTCATTATTATGATGAAGTTGCACTTAAACTAGTTTGTATTTCTATATATTTCATGTCTATGTGAAATGTTTGTTGTTTGAGTTGCTTGAGGTGCGCCCCATTCCATCCTCCATCCCGCCGTCACGTTCGTCGCCGCACTAGCAATTGCTAGTGGCGTGCTTGTCGAAGAGGTGCTTACGACCCTCACTCCGTTTGCCTACTCGTCCATCCGCCTAGCGAAGCGTGGCATAGCGGCCCTTGTAATCCACTCGCCCTACGAAGCAGCGCGCTCAAGGCCTGCATAGTTCGATTCCGTCTGCCTACTCGTCCATCCGCCCTTGCGACGCAGCGCGCTCAAGGCCTGCCTAGTCTCCATTCCGCCAAGCGAAGCATTGCATAGCGGCATTGCATAGGAGTAGTTGTAATATTTTATTTTATTATTCGCAAACCAAATCCCCCATTTCCGCATCCATCCACTCGAAAGGACTTCAATCTCAAGTCCTTCCTCGATAATAAACTCCACCTTACTGTGTTCCTTTGAGATCGATACTTGGGGATTCATTCCCATTTTATATTACTTGAACGATCGGTACACTGTCGTTTCGTGCCGCAGTCTTACTACCGCCTTTAGCGGTGTGCTAAGATTTGCGCATCAAGTTTTTGGCGTCGTTGCCGGGGAACACAGACGTGTGAGTTTTCTTGAGAGGGAGAGCTGAGAGGTAGTAGTTCTTCCAGTGTTTATAGCCGCCTTTTTATTTTTGTTTGCTTTTTAAATTTATATTGCTTGTTATTATTTCTTCTCTCCTATTTTAAAGTTTTAAGCAAGTTTAATCCAAGGAGTTTTATTAGTTTGTGTAGATTTCCTTGCAAAGAATTTCAGTTTCATTATACCTGCTTTTATTATTAAAAATGTCTTCATGGGATATTTCTCCTGGCACTTACGACATGATGGACTATTATATAGACCAAATGAATGAAGTAAATGCTAGGCAGTGTAGGAACATTGTTTGCTTGTTGTGTCGAGGAGAGGTTCATGAATTGAAGGACTGTCCTAGTCTTTTCAAGCCTGACAGCCGCTCCTCCACTCATGACAACATTGTCCCTATCACTCATTCTTTACCCGTGGAGGCAATCGTGCCCTCTACCCCCGATCTTATTTCATGCATGGACTCCTCATTCCCTGTGTTTGGCTTCACTCCTAGTGATGATGATCACTCATCTGTTGGCCAACAAGGCGAGGAATGGGAGCTTCTAGATGCACCTGATTGTGATGAGGAAAGTATTCTTTCCATCGGAGAGGCGGTAGCAGATCTTTTTGCGGAGGAACCAAATCTTTTTGTTCCTCCAGTTTCTTTGCAAGATTTTTCTACACACATTTTTTATGATCCTATCGAAGTAAAGGAGTGGGGTGATGCTTCTGACTCGGAGGATGCTCCAAAGTGGGTTGAGGAGGATACTCTTTCTGATGAGGAGGTTCGCACTTCCTCATGGGACGAGGAGGTCCAACTCACCACCGAGGCCCTTGAGTTCTTAGGTTCTCCTCGCCATGATACTTACGATGATGATAGCGATCTATCCTTGGATCCTGCTGGGAGTGAGACCGGGACCACTCCCCCGATTTTTGATCATTTATGTCATTCTTCTCTTTTATTTCCTGACCCCCCTTCTTCATCTGAGCCTGTGCAGGATGAGTCCTTACAGGTACCCCAGGAGGACTTGGAGCATTCTGCTCAAGTCAATGATGAGAGCATCCTCTTATGTGAGGAGGTTGATCCCCCCTCCGTAGAGGAAGCTCCACTCATTGCCTTCTCCTCCTGCGGACCTGCTGTGGACGATACCTTGCTGGGCAAGGATAGTTTTGGTGAGATGAGTGAGGACCAGGCCTCCTCCTCTTCTTACTTTCTTTTCCCTCTACCTGTGAGGAGCAGGTATTTATATTTAGGTAGAGGGGTGACTGCCTTATCCCCGTATCGGTACCAGTTACCGAAACGGATAATGGAGCAGTTACCTGTTCATTTTCTTTTTCATACGACCATTAGCTAGAACCTTTAGTTTTTGAATAAGTCGTGCTGGGATGACAATAACCCCAGTAGTTATCTTTCTTTTCTGCATTTTTTTTATTTCATCTTATCATGTTTAGTTAGTAGTATTTTTCTTCAGTTTTCTATTTTCTTTTGTTTCTGCGGAGCTGACCCCTGCAGGTATCTTTTTCTAGATGGCGGATGCTACAGTTTTGTCTTAGTTTACACGCGTCTTCTGGTATGCTCACTTGCTGAGCATTGGGTACTTTCTTTCCCTAGCTTTATTCTGAACTCTATAGTCATATTTTGCATTAGATTGTTTAGTTTAAGTCTGGGGGAGAGTAGTTTGTTTACCCGCTCACGTGCACTATTGCACTGCATACTAGAAGATTTCATTTAAAATGTTTTGTTTATTTTCATTGCACACCACAGCACCCACATGAGCGCATGCTTATCTTTTTGTTTTGTTCTGAACAAACTATCTTGGTTAGGAATGTGAATTTGGATGTTAGCTTAGGAATTACTATTTGGAGTGCGATGTTGACTCGAGCAGTGTTCTAGTCGCATCCGCATGCTACAATAGAATTTGAGTAAAATTAGATTATTTCTATGCATTTAATTTATGATTAGTATTTGTGCGTAGTTTTAGATTTATTCTACTCAAGTGGTGAATGTGAATGAAATTGGTGATAGCCCGGTGTTGTGTGTATACGAGCGCTATTTGTGTGTTGCTCGAGTCGGGAGGAAGGTTTACCTTTCTCGTGGGCTAAGAACTTGCCCCAAGCGACTCTTGAAGCATGGGTGCGGGCGATTCGTGGAGATAAATGTGATATAGGCCACCTTTTGGCTAGTTTGAGCATTTGCTTTCCATATCCTATTCGCTCACCTTTGCTACCCAACACTTGTGCCTACCACTCCCTTTGTTCAGCTCCTCCTCCATTCACCAAGGCCTGAAGCTTATCCCACTGTCGCAACCAAGCATATGTTATATGCACTTATGTTCTAGATTTGGTGTGATGTTTGGAATCGTCGTGTTGTGAAGGAGAAGTAAACTCTATTTGCTGATTTTGACCAACCGGAGGATAAGAAAAAGAAAAAGAAAAATATGGTATTGAAGTAAAAATCTAAAAAAAATGTGTATTGAAAAGTTATCCTCCCGAGCGTTTTAAAAAAAAATCTGTTGGTATTTGTGGAGTGGGCCGTGTGCACACCTAGTTTTCATAATAAGTCTGGGGGTGTGTCACACGTGCTTTGCTTTTGTTTTTGCTTGGTGCAGCGTTCCGTTGACTCATGTTAGTTGCGTAGCCTTCATTTTTACCCTTGATTATCATACCGCAACCTAAGCCCCAATATAATCCTAAAAGTCCTATTGATTTATCTCGCGAGTTGCTAGCGCCGTGGTGAGAGTGTGACCGGGCAAGCGTATGGTTCCCGACGTTGATGGATTTCAGCGGAGTTATTCCCAAACCCCGATCTTTTGCAACACCCTCCTTAGTGGCTTATTACTTTCACACCGGGCATGATCGTCAAATTCTTCACAATTCACCAACTGAGTATTGATAAGTCTTTATTTACGCTCTAGTACTTTCGTAAATTAGTTAGCATAGTTAGAATCTCTTTTTACGAAATTTTTATTTGCATGCTTTTGTTACTTCGCATTGTACTCCCTTGCGTAATTTTCTTTGCTAACGACCATTTTCACACTCCACCGGATTCGTTTGCTCGGGACGCGCAAACAGTTAAGTCTGGGGGTGTGATGAGTCCCAAATATATACACATTTATGGACTCATCTGGGCCGATTTTCTAGTTTATGCACTTCACTTTAGACTTGTTTTCGCTCATATTTGATACTCCTTGCTAAGTGCACCTCTAGGCCCGTTTTTGGTGTTGTTTCTTGTTTTTCATCTCTAGTAGTTTTCATGCATCGTTAAGTGCCAGTTTCAGTGGCAGGACTGGTGTCGTATGCTGGAGCAGGAGTCGTGCAGGTGTTACCGGTACAATTCTGTACAGGAACACTGCGCACGATCACTGGCTCCTTCGCGCACGACCACTGGTCGTGCGCCTCTGCTCGTGCGCACTTAACGCCCATTTCTTGAGTTCTGTTTGGCTTATCGCACGGCCACTGACGATAGTCCGCACGACCACCGGTCGTGCGCCTTTGATCGTGCGAACATTGTATTTTATAATTTTCTTCCCTTGCAGGCTCCATCCAGTCAGGCGCACGATCACAGGATTTTAGTGCGCACGACCACCGGTCATGCGCCACTGATCGTGCGCGCTGTTTATTCCAGCGCCTATAAAACGACATGCTCGCGAATTAGGTCGAAACGCCCGATTTTATTCCGCCGTTTTCTCGCTCCAGGGCTCCGATTTTGCCCCTCCACCGCCGCCCACCATATGGAGGTGCTCCGGGCTTGTTCTTCGCGCCAATCTTGAGCCGGAGCTTCCTCCCGGCCTCCTCCTTCATCCTAGCGCTCCAAAGGAAGACCTAGCCTCCATTACCATCAAGCAAGGGGAAGTTTGCAACCTCTACCGGATCGTGACACGAAGAAGACGGGCTCATTGGAGAGTAGTGACAGCTCTCTCTACCCCGGACGTAGTTGCGGACCGAGCTTGGACGCGGATTGACAACCCGGTGATTCCAACCGTGAATCTACAGCACGCCTTCGGATTCAGTCGATTTCTTGCCTTGTTCTTCTCTTATTGATGTGTATATGTTTTAGATCTCATTATTATGATGAAGTTGCACTTAAACTAGTTTGTATTTCTATATATTTCATGTCTATGTGAAATGTTTGTTGTTTGAGTTGCTTGAGGTGCGCCCCATTCCATCCTCCATCCCGCCGTCACGTTCGTCGCCGCACTAGCAATTGCTAGTGGCGTGCTTGTCGAAGAGGTGCTTACGACCCTCACTCCGTTTGCCTACTCGTCCATCCGCCTAGCGAAGCGTGGCATAGCGGCCCGTGTAATCCACTCGCCCTACGAAGCAGCGCGCTCAAGGCCTGCATAGTTCGATTCCGTCTGCCTACTCGTCCATCCGCCCTTGCGACGCAGCGCGCTCAAGGCCTGCCTAGTCTCCATTCCGCCAAGCGAAGCATTGCATAGCGGCATTGCATAGGAGTAGTTGTAATATTTTATTTTATTATTCGCAAACCAAATCCCCCATTTCCGCATCCATCCGCTCGAAAGGACTTCAATCTCAAGTCCTTCCTCGATAATAAACTCCACCTTACTGTGTTCCTTTGAGATCGATACTTGGGGATTCATTCCCATTTTATATTACTTGAACGATCGGTACACTGCCGTTTCGTGCCGCAGTCTTACTACCGCCTTTAGCGGTGTGCTAAGATTTGCGCATCATGCACCAGCTGAGGTGCCTACTCCTCCTTCTGCTGAGACAGTGAGGATGATAACTGAAGTAGTGTTTGCTATGTTCACTGCACAACCTGGAGGGAATGTCCCTGGATAGCCTCCTACCCATGGGGTGGCTCCAGTGCCGGTCGTGGCAGCTGAACCTGCGATTGAACGGCCATTGCCGGTAAGGGCATGAGGAGCTCCGGACCAACAACTGCAGTACTTTCTGAGTTTCCATCCTCCTACGTTCACGAGGGCAGGAACCCCAACGCAAGCTGAGCATTGGCTATCGAGGGTGCGCAAGACCTTGAAGGCCACTGATACGGAGGAAGGGCAGAAGTTTACTTTGGCAACCTTCCTACTTGATGGGGAGGCGCAGCTGTGGTGGGACGAGATAGAGTTGCATCAGCTAGCAGTAAGGCAGTTGGCGGATATCTCGTTTGACGAGTTTTCGAGATTGTTTTTGGTGCGGTATCTCCCACCTGCTCAATAAATTGAGATGGAGAATCATTTCAACCGTCTAACTCAAGGTAACCGTATGATTGATGATTACCTGCATGAGTTTACCTGGTTGGGGCGATACGGAGGAGCGACCTTTGCCGATGAAGCTCGGAAGACCAATCGGTTCTATGAAGGTCTGCGGGAAGAGTTGCGGTTCCTTCTGTCGGGGCCAATGACATAGGGTTTTATGACCCTGGTCAATACCGCTCGTTCCTTAGAAAAGGATATGAAGCGGTCCCAGAGCAGGAAGGAGTTAGCGGTGATAAAGCCAGAGTTCAAAGCGTCGAGCTCTGCGAAGTCTGGGCGAGGCAGGTGGAGGAACAGAGCGCGACCTTCTGGGTCAGCTCAATCTGCTGCTTCGGGTGTGACCACTGGGCGAGGCCACTCATCTATTTTAATTGTGGTAAGCCGGGTCATATAGCCTGAGACTATCGTGGCGGCAAGAAGGCGGCTGCGGCTTATGCGGCGTAGAAAGGGAAGGCGGTGGAGTCAACTGCATCCCATGCTACGCCAACCCAGCCCAGAGTGTACAATCATGGCCAACAGGAGGCCATAAAACAAAGCGATGTGGTGACATGTAGGCGTTAGTATACAACTTTTGTTGTTTTTTATACCTTGTGCATTGCTTGTAACCTTGTGTGTATTAGGCTTTGTCCTACTATTTAACTCTCCGACGAGAGCACTGTTTGATACGGGAGCTTCGCATTCTTTTCTATCGGAGACCTTCATACGACAGCTTGGGGTGCCTTCATCATTTAGAAAGGAACGATTAGATGTGATGTTGCCCAATGGCTGCTCGATGAGTGCGGATCGAGGCTGTGTTGTAAAGGTACGAATAGGAAGTCAAGATTTCGATTTGGAAGCACTGATACTGCCACTTTCGGAATTCGATGTGATCTTTGGTATGGACTGGCTGTCGGCGCAGTAGGCCTACATTGATTGCACTTCTAAGTAGGTCACACTAAGGCGGAATACCGAACGTGCTACTACATTTGCTGGTTTGCGAGGATCGAGCAAGACGTTGATGTCTGCTGTCCAAGTAGTCAAGGCAGTTCGACAAGGTGTAGAATTGGGTTTTGTGCTAGTGGGAGTTGTAAAACCTCATCCCAGTTTGAGTGACGTTCCTGTTATTACGGAGTATCCTGATGTGTTTCCTAAAGATCTTCCTGGGGCGCCACCTCAGCGAGAGATAGACTTCACTATAGAGCTGGCTTCAGGTGCCAAGCCTGTGTCACGCTCTCCATACTGTATTGCGCCAAAGGAGATGGCAGAGTTAAAAGTTCAATTACAGGAGTTTCTAGAGCAAGGCTATATACGCCCAAGTACATCACCTTGGGGTGCTCCGGTCCTCTTTGTGAAGAAGAAGGAAGGAAGCCTACGTCTCTGTATCGACTACCGTGATTTGAATAAGCTGACCAAGAAAAATAAGTATCTGATTCCTCAAATCGATGACTTATTTGATCAGCTAGCTGGGTTCGTCGGTGTATTCAAAGTTGGATCTTAAGTCTGGCTACTATCAGTTGTGGATTCGAGAATGCGACATTCCCAAGACGGCATTTAGTACCCGCTACGGGCACTATGAGTTTACTGTTATGCCATTTGGACTGATGAATGCGCCGCCAGTGTTCATGGATCTGATGAATAGGACCTTTAGAGAGTGCCTTGACAGTTTGTGATCGTCTTTATTGACGATATTCTGGTATACTCTCAATCTGAAGAATAACACGTGATTCATTTATGCGTAGTTTTGAAGACCCTGCGACGGAGTCAGTTGTATGCCAAGTTCTCCAAGTGCGAGTTTTGGCTAGCTTCAGTAGCGTTCCTTGGTCATGTGGTTAGTGGTGAGGGTATCGCAGTGGATCCAGCAAAGATAGTTGTTATCCAGGAGTAGCCCGTTTTGGCGACAGTAGCGGAAGTCAGGAGTTTTCTTGGACTTGCCGGCTACTATCAGCGCTTCGTGGAAAACTTTTCACGGATTGCTCTTCCTCTCACAACCTTGACAAGGAAGGATCAGAAGTTCGTTTGGTCACCAGCGTGTGCACGAGCTTTTGAAGAATTAAAGAGTCGTCTGACCACAGCACTGATCTTGTGTTTGCCATGTGGTGTAGAAGGCTATGAAATTTACAGCGATGCATCAGGGAGCGGCTTAGGCTGCGTTCTTCTTCAGCATGGTCAAGTGATAGCTTATGGCTCTCGCCAGTTGAAAGTGCATGAGCGGAATTACCCGGTCCACGACATGGAGTTGGCGGCCGTGATCTTCGCTTTGAAATTATGGTGACACTACTTGTATGGCGTGAAGGTTGATATCTTTATGGACCATAAGAGCCTAATATATCAGCTAAATCAGAAAGAACTCAATATGCGACAGCGAAGGTGGATGGAGTTCCTGGGGGACTACACTTTCGAGATATACTATACTCCAGGGATGGGAAATGTCGTCGCAGATGCTTTGAGCCGGAGGGCTTCTGCGCAGGCCAACTAGGTTCAGATGCATGACTCGCGTCTGATTAGTGACTTAGAAGCTTTAGAGATCTCCTGTGCGGAGAGGAGTTCTAGTGCGAGTGCGTGCTTGAACTGGACGGAGGTGCAATACGACCTCGCAGACAGAATACGACAGGCCCTGGAGCTTGATTCGAGCATGCAGCGCTACTTGGCAGAGTCTGAGGTTGGATCTGCTGCAGAGTTTGTGTTGGACGACGGTCTGATGTGGAAAGACGACCGGTTGTGCGTCCCAAATATGTGTAAATTGCGGGAGGAATTGATGTACGAAGCCCATTTTACAAAATACTCAATTCACCCAGGGAGCACAAAAATGTACCAGGACATGAAGATGCTATTTTGGTGGACAGGATTGAAGAAGGACATCGCTCTTTATGTGGCAAAGTGTAAGACTTGCGCACTTGTGAAGGCCGAATGTCAGAAACCTGGAGGATTCCTGAAGTCGTTGCCTGTGCTGGAATGGAAATTTGATGACATTTCGATGGATTTCGTGCACGGTTTGCCGAGATCGCAGAGTGGGAATGATGTCATATAGGTGATCGTGGATCGCTTGACGAAGGTAGCCCACTTTAGTCCAAACCGGAGGGATGATTCAGTTGAAAAGTTGGCAAAGTTGTATGTTGATAGCATCGTACGATTGCACGGTGTGCCCCGTAGCATCATTAGTGACCGAGATGGATGCTTTACTTCAAAGGATTGGAGGCTAATACACCAGTTGTTGGGTACAAAGTTGAAGTTTAGTACTGCCTTCCACCCTCAAACGGATGGACAGACTGAACGTATGAACAGAACTCTGGAGGACATGCTTCGTATGTGCATCCTAGACTTCGGTAAGAAGTGGGAAGATCATCTTTTCATGATCGAGTTCGCTTATAATAATAGCTATCAGGCAAGTATAAAGATGGCACCCTTCGAGGCCCTTTATGGTAGAGCTTGTCGCACTCCCTTAGCTTGGGCGGAGATAGGCGAGACGAAGCTGTTTAAGCGTAAAGAAGTCGAAGATGCAAATTCGGCTATTCAAACAATCCGGGAGAGATTGTTGATTGCACAAGATAGGCAGGCGAAATACTACAATGACAAGCACAGAAACGTCGAGTTCGTCGTGGGAAACTGGGTTTACCTAAAGATCAAACCTTTCAAGGGTATGTCCTGGATTCGGCGCTTGAAAAAGCTGAGTCCGAGGTACCTTAGACCATTTGAGATTCTGGAGCGTGTTGGTGAAACTGCCTATCGGCTCGCTCTTTCGACAGAGTTGAGCAGACTGGACGATGTGTTTCACATCTCTGTGCTGTGGAAAGCTATACCAGAGCATAGACAGGTCCTGGTAAAGAATCAGGTGTCGGTCAATGATAAGCTAAAGACGTTGGTCACGCCTATTTGCATCGAAGACACTGATGTCAGGCAGTTGCGGAATAAAATGATCCGAATGGTCAAAGTCTGCTGGAACAACTGCAGTCGTGAGGAGCTTTCGTGGGAGTGTGAGCAAACCATGCGGGATGAGTTCCACGAACTGTTCTGTTGAGGTACAAGTTATGTTTTATATCTTTTTGTTTCTTTGCACTGCTAAAATTTTGAGACGAAATTTCTTAAAGGAGGGGAGATTTGTAACACCTCAATTTCCTGTGCAATTTCTCGAGAAATCAAAAGCAGAAGAAACATTTCTCGAGAAATCAAAAGGCAGGAAATGCCAGTTCTCGAGAAAAAGAAAGGGGCCAGGCCGTTCGTCGAACGCCGATCGACGGACGGGATATCGGGCCGTTCCTCGACCGCAGCCTTCAAGCCGTTCGTCGAACGCAGCTTCAAAGAGTTCGTCGAACGCCAGGCTGTTCGTCGAACGCCGATCGACGGACGGGATATCAGGTCGTTCGTTGAACGCAATCTTTAAGTCGTTCATCGAACGCAGCTTCAAAGAATTCGTCGAACGCCAGGACGTTCGTCGAACGCCGATCAACGGACGGGATATCGGGTCGTTCGTCGAACGCAGCCTTCAAGCCGTTCGTCGAACGCAGCTTCAAAGAGTTCGTCGAACGCCGTCGAATTCCTTAAGCGGCTGAGGATAATTTCATACACCGCCTTAACTAAGAAAATATATAGGCAGCCCAATTACAGTTTCCCTTTTAAATTTCTGATTCCAAGCTCGTTCCAAAGGCAGAGAAATCGGGATTTCTGAAGGAGGTCTCTTTGGGCTGGTCTTTTGTTGTGTTGAGTGCAAATCCGTGGAGGAGATTGCTTGCGTGTTTATGCCAGCGTCGAATGAGTGGAGAGGAAGTTGTTTCAAAAGATTTCAGCCGATTTCCTCCCGGTTCTATGGCACCGAAACGAGCGCCGAGGATAACGATTCTCCTCTCTAATCCTTGGACATGTACGTCCTTTGATTTGCATGATTTGGAAGACTTCTACTAATTAGTAGATCGGATCTTCCGGTGGGTTGATGTTATCCCCACAATATTTGCATATAGAGTCCGGAATGGTAGTACGGACATAGGCATGCTGTATGAAGCCCATCTGGACAGGTTGGTCCGGATTGGTGATGTTTATTGCTTGTAGCGTGTCGGAGAAGACTCCGTGTATATGTTGAGTTTCGGGTTCTTCTACTGTGTTGTACAACAAATTGATCTGGAGGTGTTTCCAAGAAAGTACCCGAGAAAAGTGAGCAGAATTGGGTTCTGTTACCAACGCTGGGTGTTAGAGTTAACGCTAGCGGTAGCTCCAGGTGAGCAGATTGTGTGACCCCGTGTGGTTACAGTTAGACGGGCACAAGGGGAAGCCAAACCCGTGTCAGGCATAGTTGAATACTGACATTTATAAACGCGGGCACAAGCTGAACCGAACCCGTTCCATAGCCAATCAGTGATGAGGTTGCTCCTCCGTGTTCACTGAGGGAATTTTGGATTAGAAACCGTAAGGTAGTGCTAGCCTTGACGGTCGCAGCTCATAGTATAAACCCAAGTTGAAAAAGGACTTGTGGTTGTGCCGGAACTTCATGTGTACGGCATGCGCCGGAACTTCGTGTGTACGGCCTAGCTCAAATTGGTTGTCTAAGTTGAAATAAGACTTAGCTTGGAGGCGTAACTCGGGGAGTATGCCAAAGTGTGCCTTGAGAGCACGAAGCGGATGACGATGGATGCCTCCGTTGGTGTCGTTTGCAGATATATATGTTATATGCTGCGGACTCTTGCTTGCAGGGATGGAGCACCGCCGCCCCAAGCATAGGGTGGGGTCGGTATATGTCTGGGTCAGCTAAAGCTGACCGGTTACTTGTTTTCCCACCGCTTGGTGGATTTGTTTGTACAGGTTCTGGCGAGGCTAGCGGGAAATAGCAGGCTGAAGCCCCTGCTGCTGTGTTATGCTGTGCTGAGCTGGCCCTCGAAGGCCGAGTTTTTTTGTTTACTGTTTTCATGTGTGGCCGGTCTGCGCGCCGATGTTTGGAAGCCACCTTTATTATGTGAATAAACTTTATAAAGAACTTGTTGTAGTTCATTCCTAGTCGCTAATTTGGACATTGTATAAACTGTTTTCTTTGAAATTAAATGCTTCCGTTGTGTGACTCTGTGTGTTGAGATGGTTATGTTATTAACTGTTTAATGCTAATTAAGTAACGTGCTCTTCTGTTCGTTTCATATGGCGTGGGGTCCCGGCCGGACCTACTGCTATAGGCTATGTAACAGGGAGGGTGTTACAACCTTTCCCACAGACGGCGCCAAACTGTTGCGGGTCGCTCGACACTCTTCCAGACCGGAGGAATTGAACCGTCTTAGCCCGTGAGTGAGTGAGCGCGCAAACAGTCACAGAGAGAACAGACACACGGCAAGAGAACGTTTTTAGTGTGGAAAACCCGGAAAGGGTAAAAAACCACATGGTCGGTTCTGCGCCTGCCAAATTTCACTAAGTGTGGAGTGTTACAAGTAAAGTTGTGAGAACCGAGAGCGGCAGGCCGCGTCTCATTACAGTTACAGTTGAAGGAAAGTCTCTGAGGGTGACAGGTCACCTCTCAGATAAACTAAGTATTTTGATGTCACAGGAGGTCTTCGAGGTCCGAAGGATATCTTCAAGTGACGAAGGATATCTTCAAGTCGCGAAAGAGATCTTCGAACTCTGAAGGAGATCTTCGAGTCACGAAGGAGATCTCTGAAGGAATTCTTCAGAAAGCTCTCTCAGATGCAGAATGTCAGATCCCCTCAAATGAGGGTTCATGGTCCCTTTTATAGACTTGGTCGGGGGCGGCTCGGTAATTTTTCCGTCGTAGCCACCATAACCACCTGACGGGCGAATCACGTTTGCCGATTTGGAGCACACGGATCACCATTTTTCGAATATGACGATTTCGCCCCCCCGGTCAGTTCGGGCACTTCGTGCAGCTTCGTTGACGATTCTAATAGCAATGTGCGAATCCTGCAATCTCAAGGAGGAAAGTGGAGTTAGAAATTGCGCGCGCTATGAACTTTGCAATGTTCAAGTGCGCGTGGATCAAAAACACGTTACGAACTTAGCGGTGCTAAGTGTGCGTCGATCAGCGCCGTAAAAGCACGATCGGAGCAGCGCGAGGACGAATCAAGGGGGGGGGGGGGGGGGGGGGGGGGGGGGGGGGGGGGGGGGGACGTGTCGCACGACGAGGGAGATCAACCAGCACTGCGCATGTCGTGCGCGGCACCGCCGTGCACAATACTGTGCGTGCCGCGCACGATACTGCTCGTGTCGCGCGCGGTACTGCACTTGCCGCGCGCGGTAGCACGGGCCGCGTGCGGTAGCGCTTAGGCCGCGCGCGGTAGCACGGGCCGCGTGCGGTAGCGCTTAGGCCGCGCGCGACATCGTTCCACGTTGTACTGCGCGGGCCGCGCGCGGTGTGCGCGCACGTGCCGCCTGCGATTGTGCGCGGTAGCGCGTGCCGCGCACGGTAGAGCGCACGGCACCGCCGCTCGCGGGTGCGCGCACGACACTTGTGTGGGCGGTTTGCGCGCACGGCACTTGTGCGGGCGGGTGCGCGCTACGCCTCTACGGCGTGTGCAGGATTGCGTGTTCTCATAGCGGTTACGTGCGCGGTTCGTTGCGAAGATAATGAGTTTGACTTTCTCTTGGTTAAATCCACTTTCTCACCCATGACCTCATTGTCTTAATGGGGGAATAGGGTTTCTGGCTACAATTTGTCCTCGATTCGATAAAAAAAATTAGCAGAACAGAGTATAATAATGCTCTAACTCTAATTTGGTGAAATTTTTGGCACGACAAAGGCCATTGCGCGATCATCTTTTTCCACTGAAATTTCAATGCTGAATGGATTCTAATTTGTTTAAATGCCGCAATCTTTGCCGTCGTTTAAAAAAATGCCGTGCTGTGTTTTTTTTAAAGAAACGCCACTAACTTTTGGCGTCATTTAAAAAAAAAACCAAGGTAAACCTGTTTTGCTGTAGTTCATTGCATCATTTTAAATTTTAAATTTTGCCTGAATTGAGTTAAAATTCTAATTTCACCACTGTATTTAAGCTTGTGAAACTGTTGTTTCTCATTGATTGGTATTTTCAATCTGTATATCAGATCTTGAACGTTCATGTCAACCAATAACTGATATTATACTGGGGAGATCTACGTGCTGATCGAAAAACTCTTTGCAGCAGTCTAACATTAAAAGTTCTCTCCAAAGAATCAATATGAGTCCCCACTTCTTATAATTGAAACAGGCTGGATGTAGTCAAAGAGCACGTTCGTTTATGCATTATCATAAATGCAGTGTATATATATATAGACATGCACAAGTGACAATACACGGAGGGTCCCTCGTGGCAATACCTCGACCGTAACAGTGTCATGGCGCGACGAGACTCCCATGGCTCACAGCCGTTTTCTAATAAAATATATAATAAAAATTATACCCCACCTGCTGCAATCTCACGCGTGACACCTCCCTCTCTTTTTTTTTCTCTTTTCACCTTTGAGAGTCACGTTTATTAATTTGATTTGTCAGTCACCACGGGCGGACCTATTGAAGGCCGAGCGTGGGCGGCCGCCCACACTCAAAATTTTAAGTTAAATTGATAAATATAGGTATTTTATATCATCCTATATAAAAATTGGGGCTTAATTTCGTATATTGGTCCAATTTACGTGTTCAAATTTCACTTAAATCGTGTTACGCTCGTTTTCCGTCTTTTATTCACGCGAGACGCGGCTTCCGGCTTTTATTAAATCGCGTGCTTCAGTCTTCCCTCTTCCGGCTTCCCCCGTTCTCGCAAAACCCTACCCAAGTACCCAGGCGCCAGGCGCAAGCGACGATTGACGAAGACACGAAGGCTCGACCGCAGCAGGCGCCTCCTCCTGGCTCGACCAACGCAACGGCAGCGGCTGAGCGGCAGACGACTCCTCCAGGCTCCAGACTCCAGTCCTCTTCGCTCCTCCGCTCTGGCAAGGATTCGGATTCTTCAAGTTTCAGGTAATCAGGTTTGTTCAGTTGTTCTTCATTTTAATTTTATCCCCCTTTTTTTATATTTATACGGAGAGAGAGAGAGAGTGCGTTTGTGTGTTTGGAATCTAGATTAGGGTCTGTTTGGCCCAGCGTTTTTCCTAGTAATTTCAGTGGGGTTCATGTTTTTCCTAATAATTTCAGTGTTTTCATGCTTTTTCCATTACTGACTTCTTCATTCATAAAGCATGATTTTTTTACTTTGATTTCTAGATTCATACACATTTGTTCTTGTCATGCTGGTTCCTGGTTGGAGGGTGAGATGAAATTGTAGTATAGCAAATTAGCAATTCATAGCTTCTAATAAAAATTGGAGTGAAGATCTGAACCAAAGAAATGTTTACCTTTATTTTGGCTCTGATGTTGATGCTTTGTTTAGGCTTCTTCTTCACCGGGGCATCAAGTATTGGTCAGTGAAGAGCATTGATTTGTTTAGTTGGATTTGGATACTTGGATTTCTGATTTGATTTCATCAAGTATTGGTCAGTGTCTCCACTCTTGCACCTATGAATTTTCTGTTTTTAATATGGTTGTTTATCGTGTATGTTCAATGTGAATTTGGTTGTTGAATGTTGTTTTCTATTTTAATTATTTAATTTCAGAAATCTGAAAGTCATGGATAGATATTTTAAGAGAAAAGCACCGGAACAATCATTTAATTTGAATCTATGGTCACGAATAGAGCTCAACGTAGATGACCTTCCTGCTGACCCAGGATTGCGGAAGAATATTAATGAATATGATCCAAATGATAGAGAAAAAATCCGACGATGGTATTTGCAGAAGAAATCATTTCAACCTCGAAATCATGATTTCCCAATGAGAACTTTTGGAAGTGAGAAACGTAGATTTATTCGTGGGTGGTTTCAGGAATATAGTTATTGGCTCGAGTACAGCATAGTGAAAGATGCTGCATTTTGTTTATGTTGTTATCAATTTAAGCCTGAGCATGGCGACCAAGGCGGCGGTGACGCTTTTGTCAGTGGGGGATTCACAAATTGGAAACATAAAGACAGATTAGATGTGCATGTGAGGAATCATAATAATGTGCACAACCAATGTTTGAAGGCTTGTATAGACTTGATGAATGAAAAACAACACATTGAAGTTGCTTTGTGTACTCAATCGAACCAAGTACGGCTGGATTATCGCACGCGTTTAGAAGCGTCGGTGGATTGTATTAGATTTCTACTAATGCAGGGATTAGCTTTTCGTGGTCACGATGAATCCTATGAATCCAGCAACCGGGGAAACTTTCTTGAACTACTTCAATTCCTCGCAGCTCATAATGATGAAATTAGTAAGGTTGTTACAATATTTGGAGAGAGAGAACGAGCTCCGAGGGTGACAGGCCACCTCTCGGAAAAACTAAGTCTTTTTTCCCTTCTGAGAATGCTAGTCGCCTTTCGGAAGTGAGACGGCTAGTCGCTTTTTCCTTCTGAGAATGCTAGTCGCCTTTCGGAAGTGAGAAGGCTAGACGCCTTTTGGAAGTGAGACGGCTAGTCGCCTTTTCCTTTTGAGAATGCTAGTCGCCTTTCGAAAGTGAGACGGCTAGTCGCCTTTTGGAAGTGAGACGGCTAGTCCCCTTTTTATTCTGAGAATGCTAGTCGCATTTCGGAAGTGAGAAGGCTAGTCGCCTTTCGGGACGATGAAGATCTTCTAGTCCACGAAGGAGATCTTCAAGCGCCGAAGGAGAATTCCGCAAAAGTCTGCAAGGAACTCTCCCGGGTCCAGAAGTCAAGGTCCTTTCAAATGAATCCTTGGGGCTCCTTTTATAGCTTTGGCCGAGGGCGGTCCGGTAATTTTGCCGTTTGCAGTTTCCATAAATGCTCGGTGGACGAATCATATTTTCCGATTCGGGGCACACGGATCGCCATTTTTCGTAAATGACCACCTTGCCCTTCGGGCAGCTTGGGCGGCTCGGGCAGTTCTGTTGGAGGCGAAAAAGGCGACTAGCGGTTCCTGAAAAGTGAGAAGCCTGAAAGACAAAAAGTGAGAACACCTGAAAGACAAAAAGTGAGACGCCTGAAAGACAAAAAGTGAGAACGCCTGAAAGACAAAAAGTGAGAACGCCTGAAAGACAAAAAGTGAGAACGCTCCCGAACGTGTTCGGAAGCGTTCTGAGCGCGCGTGAGAGCTAAAGTGCTCCGAGCGTGTAACGAACATGGAAGCGCTTTGAACGCGCTTAGAGGAGTTCTGAGCGCTCGTGAGCGCGGAGGCGTTCTGAGCGCGCTCAGAAGCGGTCTGAGCGCGCAACGAACATGGAAGCGCTCTGAGCGCGCTTAGCAGTGTTCTGAGCGCGCGTAAGCGCGGAGGCGTTTTGAACGCGCTTGGAGGCGTTCTGAGGGCGCGTGAGCGCGGAGGCGTTCTGAGCGAACGGTGGAGCGGGAAGTTGTCCCCCAAAGGGGAATTGGGGTCCGACGCGCTCGACGAGGGGGCGTGAATACGGCGGGGTCCCCTACGAGCCTCCCCCTGTGGAGAAAGTGCGGGGAGGAGGCCTGACCGCACCCTAAGGGCGGCACGGTTGGGCCGCACCCCGGGGGGATGCGGCTAGGCCGCACCTCTCAAAGGGTGCGGCTGGGGCCGCACCTCTCAAGGGGTGCGGCTGGGCCGCACCCCTCAAGGGGGGTGCAGCTTGGGCCGCACCCCCCAAGGGGTGCGGCTGGAGCGGCGCCCCTTGAGGGGTGCAGTCGGGGCGCGGCCGGGCCGCTTCCCCGCGATGGGGGGGGGGGGGGTGATGCCCGCGTGCTACTGCGTGCTACCGTGCACGCGGTGGTGCATGCACCTGCGGTTTGCTCCGTGCGCGCCTTGACTTTGGCGGATGGCGGCGGGAATGGCGGGCTCGGTCTTTTCAACTCAAGCGATTGTGCGTTGTCTGTTGCCCCCACCTTTCTTAAGCGGGGTTTCCTTTAGACCCACCCCAAGGCCTTTACTGGTGGTATAACATAAGTCCCCCAAACCTTCGGAGTCCGAGTTTCGGTGCGAGGAGTTCAGAGGTTTTAATTTTTCTGTGGCGGCTTTGATCATTGCTCTCTTTGTGGTGCCTTGGGTAGGAGTTGCCGTCGGGGGTAAGTGTGGTTGACTTTGTTTCTTTGTCCTGGTCAGGCGTTTCTCGCCTTGTGCTGGGTTGTGATAGCCCTCTGATGGTCCTGCTACCCTGGTTGCTGACAGAGCGTTGACTGAGGGAAGACATTTTAAGATGGCCAGCGAAGGGCGTCGGCTTTCTGAGATTGTTGCTTGGCCTTCTGCCTAGCATTGATGTCTGTCTAGGTTGAGTGTTTTCTACAAAATAACAGATGAATTTCCGCGGTTCTGAGCCCGCGGCTTTTGTATAATAGAAAATTAGCTTGCGCAAGTCTGTGCTTGCGGCTTTTTTGCGCGAGTCTGTGCTCGCGGCTTTTTGCACGAGTCTGTGCTCGCGGCTTTTTGCACGAGTCTGTGCTCGCGGCATGGCCGGTGAATAGCGGGTGTATTCAAACCGTGGGTGAACGCAAGGGGGGCAGGCCCCTACGTCACCGGGACTCGACGGTGGAGGAGAAGGGCGAACCTTCAATCGACGGCGGTGCAAAGCCCCCGGGGCAAGACCCCGTTAGTTAGCGCACTACCTGGAGGCAGTTGCTGTTCTTTAGCGCACTGCCCGGAGGCAGGTGCTGTTCATTAGTGCACTGCCTTGAGGCAGGCGCTGTTCATTAGCGCACTGCCTTGAGGTAGGTGTTGTTCATTAGCGCACTGCCTGGAGGCAGGTGCTGTTCATTAGCGCACTGTCTGGAGGCAGGTGCTGTTCATTAGCGCACTGCCTCGAGGCAGGTGCTGTTCATTAGCGCACTGCCTCGAGGCAGGTGCTGTTCATTAGCACACTGCCTCGAGGCAGGTGCTGTTCATTAGCGCACTGCCTCGAGGCAGGTGTTGTTCATTAGCGCACTGCCTTGAGGCAGGTGCCTAGAGGCAGGTGTTGTTCATTAGCGCACTGCCTCGAGGCAGGTGCTGTTCATTAGCGCACTGCCTGGAGGCAGGTGCTGTTCATTAGCGCACTGCCTCGAGGCAGGTGATGTTCATTAGCGCACTGCCTCGAGGCAGGTGCTGTTCATTAGCGCACTGCCTAGAGGCAGGTGCTGTTCATTAGCGCACTGCCTAGAGGCAGGTGCTGTTCATTAGCGCACTGCCTTGAGGCAGGTGCTGTTCATTAGCGAGTGGACGTCTTTACGTAGTTTCGATGGCGCAAGATATGACATGCGTGAAATAGAACTTTAACTCTTAGTCGTAGTGGTAATTTACGCAAAGTTTTTATAGAAACAAAGTTGATAGAACATTTCAGTGACGCGGGTAGAGCCCCGCTAATAGGTGTGAAGCGTTCTCCCGAGATGACTGACTTAAGGGTTGCCTCCTAGTACTTCTTGATGAGGCGTTTGCTAATCTGGCTGAATCGATGCCTAGCCTCGTAGGAATTTCCCCAATTTGTCTAGTTGGACCAGACGCTCGATTTCATCCTTAAGTTTGGAGCAGTTTTCCGTGTCATGTCCTTATCCACGATGGAACTCACAATATTTTGTCTGGTCCCCTGCGTTCTTAGCGAGGGGTCTGGGCTTACGGAGCGCTTCGTTGCTATCGCGGATAGCGAGGAGGACGTTAGTCCTGGTAGTGTTCAAGAGAGTGTAGTCCTGATGCTGACGAGATCCCCGGCCTCGGCTGAGGTTGTCGTGACGCTTGTTGTTCTTATTGGGAACTGTCTGCGGCAGCGACTCCTCTTTCTTCCTCTTCGAGCTCCCCTCAAACTATCGGCGGTGTGCTTCAATTGCCTCATCTGCTTCTATCTGGGCCTCGACTCGCTGAACGAGGTCGGGATAGCTTGGTACGGTTTCTCTCATTAGAGCTGAGTAAAAGCCACTTGGGCGGAGTCCTCCAAGGAAATGTCCCCGCAGGAGCTCAGGGTCAACTCCTGGGATTTGCCGGGCCTCCGTAGTGAAGCGACGGAAAAAATCCTTGAGTGTCTCTCCGTAGTTTTGGCGGATCCCTGAGAGATGGGAGGGATCTCGGACGATTCTGCGGTTGGCGATGAATTGATCCACGAACTGCTGCGCCATTTCTGTGAAGTTGTTGGCCCCATTCGGCAGGGAGTGGAACCAAGTGCGCGCTTGCCCCTTCAAGGTTACCGGGAACACCTGATAGAGGAGCTGATCAGGGGCGTTGTAAATCCTCATGATGGTGGTGAAGTGATTGACATGTTCCAATGGGTCGTCCGTCCCGTCGAATGTTTCGATGTTGGGAAGCTTGAACCTGTTTGGAACTGGATGGGCCAAGACTTGAGGCGATAGTGGGGACCCGTGATTCGCGGGACGACGGGCGAGAGCTGCGTGTCGCCTTGCCTGGTCGTACTCTTCTGCTATCATGTTGCGTATCTCCTCTCGCGTAGTTCTTTCTACCGCTCTGATGGCGCAAATCCTACACACCACTATAGATGGTGGCTAGACTGCGGCACGACACGGCAGTGTACCGATCGTTCAAGTAATATAAAACGAGGAGTAAATCCCCGAGTATCGATCTCGGAAGGAACACAGTAAGGTGGAGTTGACTATTGAGGAGGACTTGAGATTGAAGTCCTTAAGTCGGATGGATGCGAAAGGCTAGGGTTGGTTTGATTTGCGGAAAACAAAATAAAACAACTAAATCACTACTCCTATGCAGGCCGCTATGCGCTGCTTCGCCGGGCGGATGGAAACTATGCAAGCCGCGATGCACTACTTCGGTAGGCGGATGGGCGAGTAGGCAAGCGGATGAGGTGGTTCGCACTAGCGGAGATGAAGTGGATTACACGGGCCGTTAGCACCGCTTAGCTTGGCGAATGGAAGAGTAGGCTCACGTAGTGGAAGAGAAGTTAAGCGGAATGGAATGGAGAGTAATGGAGGATGGAAGATGAATGACAATAGCGCACCTCATACACTTGAATAAATCAAAAGTAATTTCATAAACATGAAATAAAAGTTACATATATGGATTTATCAAGCTCTTCATCCAAAAAAATAGAGAGTTTAGCATACAAATATCATTTCAAAAGAATAAAGAGTAAGAGATTCGACCGACTCTGAAGCCTTGCTGGGATTCACGGTTGGAATCGCTGGGTTGTCAATCCGCGTCCAAGCTCGGTCCTCAACTGCGTCCGGGGTAAAGGAGGGCTGTCACTTCCTCCCAATGGCCCGTCTTCTTCGTGTCACGACCCGGCGATGTCCAAATGCTCTTTAAACCTTCCTTGATGATGAAAGTAAGATCCAATCTCTTCCTTGAAGTCCCTAGATGAATAGAGGAGGCTTAGAACGAAAAAACGCAAAAAACGGCGCTCAAAAAGACCTAGAAACGAAGAAGTTCCGGCTGTTTTCGCGGAGCAGCTATTTATAGACAGGTGCAGGTTTTCAATGCGCACGACCAGTGGTCGTGCGCACTATGGCCAGTGGTCGTGCGATAAGCCAGTCAGGCCACTTTTTAGGTGGGAATTAATGCACGATCACTAGCGCACGACCAGTGGTCGTGCGCACTATGTCCAGTGGTCGTGCGCAGTGTTCCTGTGCAGTTTTTGCGCCCCGGAACACTCGCACAACCCCCGTATCAACATGAAAGATCATCGGGCCACTGAAATGGGCATTCCACACATTCTCAAATATAGAAATTAAATTGCAACATAAAGCATGAGTAAGATAGACATGAAAATACCCCGAAACGGGCCTAGAAGTGCACATAACATGGAATGTCAAATATGCATGAAAACATGCCTAAAGTGTAGTGCAAAGACTAAAAAATCGGCCCAAATGAGTCCGAAAATTTGTATATAATTGGGACTCATCACACCCCCAGACTTACCTGTTTGCGCGTCCCGAGCAAACATATCCGGCGGAGTAGGAAAAGCATAGCTAACCAAAAAAATTGCAAACATGGAATAGAATGCGAAGTTTCCTACTAGTGTGCATAGAAGTTCATTAGAAGAAGTTTTTGCATATGCTAGCTACTTTATAAAAGTGTAAATGCATAAAAAGGAATTTATTTTTACTCAAAAATGGAATGTTGGTGAATCTCGTGGTCTCGCGTAGTACGAAAGTAAGCTAGACGCGCAGGTGAATGTTACCCAAGACCGGAACTCGGAATTATCTCCGTTGAAATCCATCAACGTCGAGAACCATATGCTCGCCCGGTCACACTCTCTCCACGGCGCTAGTGAACTCACAAGACGAATCGATAGGACTTTAGGTATACATGAGGCTTGGGTTACGGTTTGGAATGCAAAGATAAACGTGAAGGCTAATCGCAACCCAAATGAGCACACAAAAGTGCTAAATCATAGCAGCCCCAATAATACACGTGTAACACACCCCCAGACATGACTTTGAAACCTGGTGTGCACACGGCCTACAACAATCAATACTAAAATATGCTTCAATTAAAGCGCTAGGGATAAATATATATATATATATAGTTTTCTTTTTCTTTTTCGTTTTCTTTTCTTTTTATCCCCAAATTAATTAGCACAATTCTCAGCACGAAGACATTTTTTTTTTAAACTTCCACATCAACACTGAAGTTACGCATCACCGCACCGCATTGAAAAATTACAATTCATAAATGCTCTTAGCTTAATTTTTGGTTGCGATAATAGGATTAGCTTTTAGGCCTTGGTGAAGTATGGTGGGGCTGAATCAAAAGATCGGGTAGGCACAAAATAGGCTAGCAACGGTTAGTGTATAGGAGTGGTAGAACAAAGCTCAAGCTTGCCAAATAGATGGCCTATGTCACGCTCAACTTACAAGTCATTCGCACCCATGCTTCGAGAGTCGCTTGGGGCAAGTTCTTAACCCCCGAGAAAGGTAATCCTTCCTCCCGACTCGAGCAACACGAACCTCACATTCGCCTACACACAATACCACACTACCGCAAGATTCAATCACATTCACCATTTTGAGTAAAATAAATTAAAATCTACGCAAATCTACAAATTATAAATTAGAAGCATAAACAAAAACTAATTCTACTCAAATCCCTATGCAAACACGAGTATTCAACTAGAGCACTACAAGAGTCAACATTCCACTCCATCTTGCAATTATTTTGGCTAATACAGCACTTCCTACATCACATCTAAGAATTGAATATACGGAAGCATACAAACAAGTGAGTGCACGCAAAAGTGGGTGCAGTGGTGTACAGTGAAGATGAACAATACTAAATAACTGAAATTAAAATACTTCTAGTATGCAAATGAGATGTGCACGTGCAGTGGGTAACATATAACAGCTCTCCCCCAGACTTAATCTAAACAATACAACATAATGATATGACAGTGAAAATCAAAATCGAAAGCTAGGGAAGAAGTTACCCAATGCTCAGCAAGTGAGCATACCAGAAGGTGCGTGGAAATCTGAAGCAAACCCGCCATTCAGAATTTGCAATGAGTACCTGCAGGGGTGAGCTCCACAAAAACAAAAGAAAACGACAAACTAAAATAAACTACAGCTAACTAAACATGATTAGAAGAAATAAAAATGCAGGAAAAGTAAGATAACTACTGGGGTTATTGTCCTCCCAGCACGACTTATTCAAATTGAAAACAGTTCTAGCTAATGGGTCTATGAAAAGAGAAGTGCACAGGTAACTGTTCTAATATGCGTGTCGGTAGTGGGTACCGATACGGCAACAGAACAGTCACGCCTCTACCCGAATATAAATAATACCTGCTCGTCACAGGTAGAGGGAATAAAAAATAAGAAGAGGAGGAATCCTCACTCAACTCACCAAAACTATCCTTGCCCAGCAAGGCATCATCTCCAGGGAGGCAGCAGGAGGAGAAGGAAATGAGTGGAGCTTCCTCTACGGAGGGGGAATCAACCTCCTCACATAAGAGGATGCTCTCATCATTGACTTGAGCATCATGCTCCAAGTCCTCCTGAGGTACCTGTAAAGATTCAACCTGCACAGGTGTTGGTGCCAAAAATGGTACCTCCAAAATTCGCACTAAAGGGGACGAGAGAAAACTGCGAAGTGCAGGTTACTAAGACAGAAGATGCTGGAAAAAAGAGAAGGCGATCGTAAAATGGCGATCACGAAAAAATGAGACCGCTTACACAAGTTATAAGCTGGAGCCTCCCAATCCAGTCCCCTTTCTGGTACCCCTACCCCTCTATTTATAGACGAGGGGGCTGCCCAAACGGGCAGAATGATAAACTACGGGCTGCCCGGGATACAGGAGAGCCGGGCAGGGAGAAGAGGTGCAAATAACAAAGATAAGAAAAAACGATCAGACCGCCCAAACTAACAGTCTTCACTGTGCTGACCGCTTGGTACTTAGAAAATCCTGGTTGAGAAGGCATCTGCCGATCTGGGCGATCACCTTATTCGAGACCGCTGAGACCGGGAAAATTGAGCAATGAGAGGAGGTCGCGGGCTTTCTGGGCAAACATAATCCCCGCACATTTTTAAGTTGCACCTGGAACTTCGAAAATGTAAGCTTTGACCGCTGAGACCGCGACCATCATTAATGCGGCTTGGTCTATAAATACCGGCTGAAAACTTCATTTTGCAAGACACTGAGGAACTCCACTATTCGAGCGGTCTTTGATAATTAGGCAGGCGCGACCTTACAAAGATGACCATGCTTGATCTCTTAAAAGCTCTCCCATCGAAAGCGAACTCTCCTGGGAAAAAGGAAAGCGTTAGCTCAAAGAAAGGAAAGAAGGCACCGAAAATCTTAACAAAAGTGAGCACTTCAAAGGAGACCGGCCGATCCCCGCTAAAGAAAACTGAGCTTCCTGAGGGCCCGATTGTGCCGGTCTCTGTTGCTTCTGATCTGTCTAATACTTCTTCAGATCCTGTATGGAAATTGCCTGACTTTTCCATTTCTTTTAATTGTCAGAAATTTATGGAGGCACTGGGTCAAACGTCTTCCAAGCTTCCTGAGACCGCCTCCACCGAGATCATTCTGGCTGGGCTGCGTCAGAAGGGAGCTGAGGCCGAAACCTTAAGGCAGAAGATCGCTGACCAGGAGATCGCTGCAAAGGACAGGAAAAGGAAGAATACAAGTCCATCTAGTTTAACTTATAAGAGGAGCAGAAGAAACGAGGAAGGAGGAGATGTGACCGCCATGGAGGCGACCAGATTTTCTGAATCCATCGATCTGGAAGACTCCGCTGATTTTCAGAAGGTGAATGCTAAGGGCGATCTCCCCTTCCTTCCCGCGGTCTCAACCTTACCAAGAGAGGATGATTCTGGATTAATCGCCTACCTTGATGAGGTTTCTTCTAACAATTCATCTTTTTCATCATTGCAGGTGTTGGATCCCTTAGAGGCTTCAGCTCTCAGAAATGCCGCCGTTGATGAGGAGATCGCGGGCAGGGAGAAGGAGATCGCCGACGCAGCGATCAAGGCAAAAGAGGAGGAAAGGAAAAAGATAGAAATGGAAGAGATAGTGAAGAGGAGGAAAGAAAAAGTGGTAGAAGAGCAGAGGGAAAAAGAAGAGAAAGAGAAGGAGAAAGAAGAAAAAGATAAGAAAGAAAAGAAGGAGAAAAAAGAGAAGAAAAAGAGGGAGGACGAGGAGAAGAAGAGAGACAAGGAGAAGAAAGATAAGAAGGAAAGGGAAGAAGAGGAGAAGAGGAGGGAGGCGGTCAGAGTTGCTGAGGAGAGAGCGGCTCTGATCGCTGAGGAGAAGAAGAAAGAAGCAGTCAGGGTCGCTGAGGAAAAGACGGCCCTGATCGCTGAAGAGAGGAAAAAGGTTGAGGTCTTGCAGACTTCGGATAAAAACGTTGAGGAGACCGTGGAGAGGCCGCGGATTGCCAAGGAAAAAACTGTGCTTTCTAGCGGTCTCCCGGATGATCTTCTCCAGGGAGATCGTTCGAACAAGGTTGCAGCAGATCGTGCGGCGGCGGCCTCGATTTCGCGAGCTGGTAAGAATAAAACGATTCTTCAGTCAGCTGAGTTCCCTCCATTTCCTACAGTTCGTTTTGCTTCTCCTGAAAGAAAACACGGGATCGTTTTTATTGAGACCGACAATGTCTTCTTAAGTAACGAGGAATTAAAAAGGAGAAGAAAAGAGGGAGAAAAAACGCAGAAAAGAGATTTGGAAAGAACGGATCTGGAGCGCTTAAGGGGATCAGATCGTCTTTCTTTGACCGCAGATCCCGCGGTCACTAAAGATATCGGAAGAGCTTTACGTGACTGCGGTCTCGACTTTTTTCCAAGTACTCTTTCTGTTTATTCAAAAAGCTTATCTGATCATATGTTTATGATTGAAATAATCCATCTCCTATGGCCGCAGATAACAAAAATGCTGAGATCGAGGAGGGAGAACTTCTTCAACCCATCGAGATCACCCCTTAGTTAACCAACATCCTTAACCCCATGTTTGAGGATGTTCGTTCTATGCTGATGAGGGAGCGGACGCAGAATGATCAGATCCGTGATCTTGAAGAAAGATTGCGTTCCAATGAGAAGAGGATTCGTGAAGAATGCGATCTGAGGGTTGCCGAGATCGCGCGGGCTCTTAAGAAGGCTGAAAAAGAGGCTGAATACTATAGGGGAAAAGCTGCGGCGCTGTCCGCGGAAAATGAGAGGCTGAGGAGCAGTCACGGAAAGATGATGATGCGACCGGGCACCTCCAGCGATCATCCGGCGGAGAGACCGCAACCTGAGATTGTACTGATCCCCATGGAACAGGTGGACAAGGAAATGTCAAAAATTCACCGGTCTGCAATGCTGGCTAACCACAGCCTGGTGTCGGTCATGGCCGCAGTGAACGACATGCAAGATGTCGCAGCTCATGTAGGGAGGAACAGGCCTCCTAGGAGATGAACATTTAACCTGAGACCGAGCGGTCTCCAAATTTAAACTGTTTTTGTAAAATTTCACTGTTATTTCTCCATTGATTTGTGGTTGTTTTTGATTTTAATGTTGTGGTCTTGATTTGTTAAATTTCGATCTCTTTATGCTTGGATTGCTTGTATTGCTGCTGTATTTTTTATTGATTGAGATCGCCAACCATAGTATGCTTTCATATTACTTTGCATAGGTCGAGCGGTCTGATCATGTTTTAGCTGGGCGGTCTTCAAGATGTAATGATTACAAAATGACCCTTGGTCTTCTATAAATAGCTGTCTTCATGGTCTTTATTTTATCTTTTCTTGAATGCGCTCTTAGCACCGATCTCATCGATCGCTCAAAATGGTGTCCGCTCGTGCTTCTTCTGCCACCATCTTCCGGAATGCCGATCACAAACAAGGTCGTCTGTCAAAAGATGAATATATTGAGTTCATAAAGAAATACATGATTCAAACTCAGGTAGTTGTGAGACCTCCAACTGAACAAGAAAGGTTGAACTTTGCGGAGGAGAAAAAGTTTATTATCCCCATCGATCACTTTGATAATGGGTTGAGGATTCCCCTCCCATGGGAATGGCTAGAGATCTTGGAATATTACGTCTTCGTGCTCGCCCAATTGGCCCCGAACTCGATCGGTCTAGTTAATGTCTTCATTAATTACTTGAGATCGGTAAGAGTGAAGTTTACAATGAATCTGTTTCGTGCAACCTTTACCGCGAAGATCTTGAAGGAAGGCAGAAAAAAGGAAGAGTTCAAAGGGTTGATGTACTTTTCAGCAGACGGAATAAAAATTCTGAATCTTCCAAACAAAATCTCCTTCTGGACAGAAAGGTTTCTTGTCTTCGAAGGTGACCTTGGCGGTCTCAAGAACTCACCTTCTCCACGACCTGACAGTATCTTTAAGAAGATAAGAGCGGTCTCAGAAGAGGAGCTGAGAATCTTGGCTTTCTTGGCGGGCAAGAGGATCGATCTTGTTCATTATCTAGCGATCTGGCCTGAGATCGCCGAGATTACGCCAGCTGAAAGTAAGCTTTTCTTGCGGTCTCGAATAATTTCCTTTCATACCTTTTGTATGTTTTCCTAACTTTTTCCCGTTTTTTAGCGACCTTTGCGGTCCCTGTTCAAGATCCGATCTCCCCGGCTGCAGAGGTTCTTACTCAGAGGGAGATGAGGCTGAAACGTGAGGCCGATGTGTTTGGCACCACCTCTGAGACCGCCGAGCGAGATTTTCCATTGATTGGTTTCAAAAGAAAAATGAAAGGCATTAAAGGAAAACCTCTCCTCAAATGGGCGGCCAAAGGAAGGTCTGTGAAGGTTTCCACCGATCTTCCTTTATGGAGTGGAAAAGTGACCCGCCACGCATATGCGGTCACTGCTGCTCTATACGGCAAAAAGAATACAAACGAAATATTGAATATAGAGACCGACGCTCTCCCCGACCTCTGTGCCCAGGTGACCGCTAGGAGCGCGATCTTAAATCACCATATGGGACGATCTCTTCGCGGTGCTCTGGACGAAATAACTGCTTTGCAAGAAGAAAGAAAAGTAAGAATTTCACTTAATATTTTATGAACGCGTTACCTATGATCGCGCGGTCTTAACACATATCTCTTTTGCAGCAATCTGAAAATGCAGCTTATGACCCTGAAAATCCGGCTTTTCAGAGGGCTATGATGCATCACATTAAGGAGACCGCCGACCAAGTGCTGAATGAGGTTCGAGTTCGAGGTGGTTTTACTGAAGAGTATAAGGACATTACATTTGCCGATCTCTTCCCTGATGTGGCACAGAGGATTGAAGAGCAATCTGTAACTGCTGAAGAGACCGCAGATTTTGTTGATGAGACCGCTGGTCAAGATGAAGACGTGGTGATCGAAGATGAAGAAAGCGGAAGCCGTTACACTCAAGGCCGGGACTCAAGCTCGGGTTCTAGCTCTGGATCCAGAATTCCTCTTAGTAAATCGGAAGAATCTTCTGCAGACACTGACTCCACTTCTTCAGATGAGCGATCTCCGAAGAGATCAAAAAAGGAATGAATTGTAATGATATATTTTTTTTTTATTTATTTTTTTGGAGACCGAGCGGTCTCGTTGTAACAGATATTTTAGAATATATATGAAAATTGGATTTTTGTTAGATTCTGGGCAAACTTGTTTTTGATGTACATTTATTTGTTCTTCTGAGTTCAAAAATCGGCATTCGATCTCAATGCCTTGGGTTTATTACGTAATTTTCATATCAACATTAAAGAACTACAGATGGCGATCTCTTGAAAAAGACATCAAGGATTTTGAGGGAAAAGTTAATACTTTTGCGTAGATAGAACTACTTCTGCGGTCTTGAGATAATCAAACCACTGAAAGAATATTTAGCAATTTAACTGTGATTAGAAAAATAACCAATTTATTTGCAACAGTTATGCGGTCTCATATTACACAGATCGCGATACAAAGGAATTATCTTGAAGATTTGAACTTATTGGACTCTGGGTGATCGGCGCCCAAATGACTTTCAGGAAATCCATCTGAATAAGATCCCTTGATAGTCAAGGTTATTACTTGAAAAAAGGAAATAACTCTTCATAAATTCAGTTCAGCGATCTCATTATATTCAGACCGCCCTTGAAGAAGAAACCCCACTTTCCCTTGATAAGAACACCATGATTATTTCATGTAACTTTGAATAACAAGGAATATCGGAATCTCGTTCTTACTGAGACCGGGTCGACCTCTATCGGGCTGGCATAGAAGATTCCTGAATAGCGACCTCAATTATCCTGGAAAAAATTTCATCTGACGATCATAAGCGACATCACTCTTTATAGGAAAGAAAAATTGGAGGTCTCATAAACTTCTGACCGCCCGATCTCTGTACAAAAAGATTAAGAGAGATTTTTTTTTGTAGTAAGAAGATGGGAAAAAGGGATCTCAAAGATGACCCAAAAGGATGGCGTGGTCATGCCGCGGAGGCTATACCGACATTGCCTTTTTAAAAGAATTCCCGAGTTTACTGCAAATATGCCAATCCAAGGTTCAGGCGACGGTCATGGATGTTTCTGACCGCCCCTTACCTAACTACGCTTCAACGAGTGTTCGAGAGTTACAAATCAAAATGATCTGTAGGGCAGGTGTGGTCATGCCGCGGAGGCTATACCGACATTGCTTTCCCTGAAAGATCATTAAGATCGTAACAATGTCCTTCCTATTGCATGACAGAGCTGAGCCAGCCACCCAGACCCCCTTGAAAAGCTGAGGTGTGCCAGATGTCAGCAAGGACCCGGTATCCTAAACTTCCACCGCTCGAGCTTGGCGAGCTACTGCTACACAGATTCGAAATCTCCCCGACATCTGTGGTCCTGGCAGAATTACACGTCGAGCTGACAAGTCGAGGGGGAAGATAGTAGGATCCGTCGATGTCTCACTTGACAGGTTTTTGGCTTTTCAAAGAATAACATGCTTAAAACTTGTCACCCATCACTCATATTGCGAATGCTTTGATAATACATTTAAGAAAAGAAGAGTTTGAGATCATCTCCGCTCCATGAATGAGGCAATTCTTTCCCTTCATAAGTTTGGAGATGGTAAGCGCCATTTTTAAGTACGCTCTTCACCACAAACGGTCCCGCCCAGTTTGGGTTAAGCTTTCCGACTGAACCAGCTCTTGCTGCTGAATCTACTTTCTTTAAGACTAGATCCCCAACAGCGAACTCCTTGGTTCTTACATTTTTGTTGAATAGCCTCGTCATTCTTCTCTTCACCTCTTCTTGCCTGATGATTGCCGTATCTCTCAGCTCCTCAATTAAATCAAGGCTGCATTTTAGCTCCTCATCATTTCCTTCCATCCAATCAATTTGATTTTGTTGTGCCAATAACACTCTCGGGCTTTTTACTTCAAACTCCACCGGAATAAGTGCTTCGGAACCGTGCGACAGTTTGAACGGAGTTTCTCCAGTAGCAGAACTCGGAGTTGTCCTCAAGGCCCATAAGACGGAAGGTAATTGTTCTGCCCAGTTGCCCCTGACATTTTCTACTTTCTTTTTCAAGAGATTTATGATGAGTTTGTTGGCGGCTTCTACCTGTCCATTGCTTCTAGGGTGATGTACGGAAGCGAAACGTAGTTCGATGCCAATTTGCTTACAAAAATTAATAAGAGTCGAATTATTGAATTGAGAACCGTTATCCGTAATGATTGCCATTGGAATCCCATGTCGACACACTATCTCTCCCCAAATAAAAATTTTCACGGCTTGAGTGGTAATTTTGGCCAATGCTTTTGCCTCTATCCATTTGCTGAAATAGTCAATCATGACTATAATATATCGACGTTGTCCACTTGCCATAGGGAAAGGCCCAATCAAATCCATTCCCCAAACTGCAAACGACCATGGAGTTGCTATCGACTTGAGTTGTTGAGCCGGCTGATTTTGGAGAGGAGCGAACTTCTGGCACTTTACACATTTCTTAGCAAATTTTTCCGCATCTTTCCTCATTTGAGGCCAAAAATATCCTTGCCTTAGAATTCTTTTTTCCAACGTTCTAGCTCCAGAGTGACTTCCACATTCTCCAGAATGGACCTCCTGAAGGACCGCTGGAATTTCCTCCTCTGAAACACATCGTGCTAATGGTGAAAGGAAAGTTCTTCTATAAAGCACTCCTTCAACAAGATAATAGTTAGCTGCTTTCCGTTTAAACCTTTTCCTATCCTTTATTGATGAATGGAGCTCTCCAGTTGAAAGATAAAGAACAAACGGATCCATCCAAGATGGACGTTGATCAATCTCCATGACCTCTCCTTCTTCAATCGCCGGGCGAAACAACTCCGAAGTTGTTCCTCCTGAGAGAAGCCCAAACTTTGCCAACTCGTCTGCTTCCACGTTCTCACCTCTTGGAATATGATTGATGGTAAAGCTTTTGAATTTCCCAACCTCAATTTTTACCAGAGTTAAATACTGCTTTAAAATACTATCTCTAGTCTCGAAAATCCCATTTACTTGAGAAGCCATCACCAAAGAATCTGTGAAAACTTCGACATCGTCAATCCCCAGCTCCCTGGAAAACTTGAGACCGGCTAGCAAAGCCTCATATTCCGCTTGATTGTTTGTTACTTGAAAATAGAACTTCAGTGCTTGATCAAGCCTTACTCCATTTGGGTTGATTAAGATAACTCCTGCTCCGGGAGAATTTTTCCCTGAGGCTCCATCCACGAAGATTTTCCAGGCAAGGGGCACTCTGACCCCCTTCTGCGACTCAACTTCTTTAGCATCCACCATGAAGTCCGCTAAGACTTGAGCTTTGATTGCCATTCTTGGAATATATGATATGTCAAACTCACTGAGCTCTATTGCCCACTTTGCCAATCTGCCTGAATGCTCCGGCTTCTCCAAGACACTCTTTAATGGAAGGTCAGTGACGACTAAAATCGAATGAGCTTGAAAATACGGTCTTAGTCTTCTTGCTGAAATTACGAGCATTAAGGCTAGCTTCTCTAGGATTGGATATCGAGTCTCTGCATTCTTAAAAATTCGGCTTACATAGTAAACTGGAAATTGTTTCTTTTTCTCTTCTCGGACCAAAACAGAGCTTATAGCATCGGCGCCAACTCCCAAATACAGGAAAAGATCTTCCCCTTCTCGTGGGCTTTGGAGCAGAGGAATTGACGTTAACTGCTTTTTAAGCTGACTGAAAGTATCATCACACTCTTGAGTCCATTCAAACTTGGCCCCTCCCCGGAGGGTCTTAAAGAAAGGTGCACTTTTATCCCCTGACCGGGAGATGAATCGACTCAAGCCTGCCATTCTCCCTCCCAACTGTTGAACTTCTTTTGGGGTTTTGGGAGGTGGCATTTCCAAAATAGCTTTTACCTTGTTTGGATTGGGCTCTAACCCTTCTGGAGTGAGGAGATGACCCAAAAATTTACCTTTGTTTGCTCCAAAAACGCACTTCAATGGATTCAACCTCATATTGAAAATTCGTAAGGTTGCAAAAGTTTCCGAGAGATCTTCGAGATGAGAGGAGAAGGATTTGCTTTTCACCAAGAGGTCATCGACATACACCTCAAGGTTCCTTGCCTTCTGACTTTTGAAAACTGTATCCATCATTTTTTGGTAAGTTGCTCCAGCATTTTTCAACCCGAAAGGCATCACGAGATAACAGAAGCAACCATCATTTGTGATAAACGAAGTATGCGGTATATCCGGTTTATGCATCATGATTTGGTGGTAACCTGAAAAAGCATCTAAAAAACTCATAAAAGAATAACCTACCGCAGAATCCACTAAAGAATCTATTTGAGGCAAGGGATAGCAATCATTGGGGCAAGCTTTATTGAGTTTGGTAAAATCGACACACATCCTCCACTTTCCACCTGGCTTAGTTACCATTACAACGTTTGACACCCACTCCGGATACTGGATCGGTTGAATGAACTTTGCCATCAGAAGCTTCTCCACCTCTTCACGGATAGGTTGAGCCAGAGTAGTTGCAACAGTTCTCTTCTTCTGCTGGACCGGAATGACGTTTGGACTAATGTTGAGGTGATGGCAAGCAACATCCGGATTCACTCCAGGCATGTCGTCTGCCGACCAAGCGAAGATGTCTAAATTTTGCAGGAGACAAGAGATGAGCTGACTCTTGTCGGCTTCAGATAATTCAGCGTTGATGGAGAGGCTCTTGCTCTCATCTTCCTCGCTGATCTGAACATTTTGAGTTGCTTGGGCAGGTTCCAAGCGGACTCCGTCTCTCGCATCCTCCACTTCTTCTGCAGTTTGAACTTGTTCAGGAACTTCAATGGATTCAGTCATCATAACTTCCTGGGGTGGAGAAGACATGATCATGTTGACCGTCTTTACATAGCATTCTCTAGCTTTCCTGGGGTCGCTCCTGATTCGATGTTGTTTGCCATTCAAGGCGAACTTCACCGCTTGATGATAAGTGGAGACAATGGCTTGATACCCGTTCAGAAAAGGTCTCCCGAAAATTGCGTTGTAGCTACTGGGAGCATCAACGACTATAAATTTGACCAGCCTTACTATTCCTCCAAGAATCACGGAGAGGGTGATGAGCCCTTCAACTTCTTTCTTTTCTCCTGAAAAACCATAAAGAGGCCCTTCAGTTGGTAGGAGAGGTTTACCTGTCTTTAATGCCTCAAAGGCAGGCTTAAAAAGCACATTGACTGAGCTCCCCGTATCTACTAGAATTTTTTCCACCGTATAGTTTTCGATCACAGCTTTGATGACGACTGCATCATCAAAGGGATTCTCGGTCTGAGGAAGATCTTCATCTCCAAAAGTGACCGTCCCTCGAATCGGAGCCGAAGAAGTAGCGGCAACCTCTGACTGATAAACTCTCTTCAGACTTGCCTTTCTTGAGGACTCCGGGCCTGCACCCCCATGGATGCAGAAAAGGTTGCCCAAGGCACCCTCATCATTAGCATCTACACATTCGCTGGGAAAACCGATGTTGCCCAGATGGCCAACATCATCTACTTCCTCGCACTCCCAGTGGACTTCTGAAGCCTTGGAGGTTGAAGCTTCCCCTCCTTTAATAGTTTCTCTAAAAATAGGCGGAGAGCTCTACAGTCTTCTGTCAAATGCCCCCTATCTCTGTGATACTCACAGTAGAGGGTTGGGTTTCTGGTTTTCGGATCAGAATTCAGCGGAGCTGGCCTCTTAAAAAAGGGCTGTTTCTGAAGAACTTGCAGCACTTCATTCATAGAAACACCAAAGTCCGTGAAGGACTCTTGGGATTCATTATAAAGTGAAGGAATGGGTAGAAGAGGAGGTTGATTATACTGGATCTGGTGCATGGGGGTGACTTGCGGAGCAGGAGTAGCAGGAGTTTGAAGAAATGAATTTTGAGGTGGGAAAAATTGATTACCTCGGTTGAAGCGGTTGTTGCGGTAATTCTTACCTCTTGGAGCTGGAGGCGGAAGCTCTTGTTTAGTTTTTGAGGAAGATGGAGCAGGATAGAATCCCGCAGAGCCTTTCTGAGTGGCTCTGTTGGTCAGATTGCTCACATAGGTGGGGTTGTTGATCTCCCCTTCTATATAGCGATTGGCGATGCTGATCAGCTCCTGATAGGAGCCAGGCTCTTTGGTTGTGACTTTGAACTTCAGAGGACCTTCCTGCATACCGCTGATCAAAGCCACCATATAGAGCTCGGGATCCATGTCTCTGACCCCCAGGATCTCTTTCTGAAAACGGTCAACGAAATGCGCTGCAGTTTCGTTGTCCCCTTGCCTGATCTTGAAGAGGGTCGCAGGACCACTCTTCCTTTTTTTTGTAGTGGCGAACCTCAGGAGGAGCTCTTGCCTTAGGGCAGCAAAGCTTGGGATAGACTGACAAGGCAGCTTATAGAACCATTCCATGGCTGACCCATCGAAGGAGGTGACCATCAGCTTGCACCTCACTCCATCTGAAATGTTCCTGAGAGCCACGGCAGACTCGAAGGCTTGAAGATGACACATGGGGTCGGTCTCTCCCGTATACACTGGGAGTCGAGGTTCTCTGAACCCGTGAGGAATGGGATCCCGACGAATTTCATCGGTAAAGGGGGAGGGCTCCCCTAATTCAGAAGGCCACAGAGGAGGTAAAAAGGAAGTAGGAGGAGCTTGAGGGTAAGCAAACCCTTCTTCAAAATTCAGGGTCTGAGCCGGAGGCCCCTGGGCTGCGGCTCGGAAGGAATTATGACGAGCGGCGAACTCCTCATGCTGAGATCGCTGAGGAGCTGCGGGCTGGAAAACGGGATGATCGCTATGGTGACCGCTTGCCACTCGGTCAGGAGTAGCGATCTGAGAGGCTTGAGGAAGGATTTTCTGGGAGATCGCGGCCAGAACCTGGTTCATGGCCTCAATCTGCTTCGCGGACTCCTGCTGAGTCCGGACAACTTCTTGTCGATCTCGAGCGGCCTCCTGCTGAGACCGCGCGATCTCTTGCTGAACAGCGGCAGCGTCCTGCCTAGCTCGGGCGGCCTCGCGAAGAGCCTGCTCTACGCGAAGCTCGAAGTGGCGCTCCATCGCCTCTAATGGATTGTGATCGGAAGGGGGAACACTGGGAGACCGCAAGGGACGACCTCTACGGCGATCAGCCATCTTGGAAGTCTAAGATTCACCTGACACTTCGAATCTGAAGGTCGCGTGTTCGTTCTGTTGGTGCCAAAAATGGTACCTCCAAAATTCGCACTAAAGGGGACGAGAGAAAACTGCGAAGTGCGGGTTACTAAGACAGAAGATGCTGGAAAAAAGAGAAGGCGATCGTAAAATGGCGATCACGAAAAAATGAGACCGCTTACACAAGTTATAAGCTGGAGCCTCCCAATCCAGTCCCCTTTCTGGTACCCCTACCCCTCTATTTATAGACGAGGGGGCTACCCAAACGGGCAGAATGATAAACTACGGGCTGCCCGGGATACAGGAGAGCCGGGCAGGGAGAAGAGGTGCAAATAACAAAGATAAGAAAAAACGATCAGACCGCCCAAACTAACGGTCTTCACTGTGCTGACCGCTTGGTACTTAGAAAATCCTGGTTGAGAAGGCATCTGCCGATCTGGGCGATCACCTTATTCGAGACCGCTGAGACCGGGAAAATTGAGCAATGAGAGGAGGTCGCGGGCTTTCTGGGCAAACAACAGGCTCGGGTGAAGAAGGGGGGTCAAGAAATAAAAGAGAAGAAGGACAAAAATAATCAGAAATCGGGGGAGTGGTCCCGGTCTCACTCCCAGCAGGATCCAAGGCTAGATCGCTATCATCATCGTAAGTATCATGGCGAGCGGAACCCAAGAACTCAAGGGCCTCGGTGGTGAGTTGGACCTCCTCATTCCATGAGGAAGTGCAAACCTCCTCATCAGAAGGAGTATCCTCCTCAACCCACCTTGGAGCATCCTCCGAGTCTGAAGCATCACCCCGCTCCTTTACTTTGATAGGATCATAAAGAATGTGTGTAGAAAAATCATGCAAAGAAACTGGAAAAACACAAAGATTTGGTTCTTCCGTAAAAAGATCTGCTAAAGCCTCCCCGATGGAAAGAATACTTTCCTCATCATGCTCAGGTGCATCTAGGAGCTCCCATTCCTCTCCTTGTTGCCCAACAGATGAGTGATCATCATCACTGGGAGTGAAGCCATACACAGGGAGTGAGGAGTCCATGCACGAGACAAGCTCGGGGGTAGAGGGCACAATTGCCTCCATGGGTAAAGAATGAGTGATAGGGACAATGTTGTCATGAGTGGAGGAGCGGTGGTCAGGATTGAAAAGACTAGGACAGTCCTTCAATTCATGACCCTCTCCTCGACACAACAAGCAAACAACGTTCCTACACTGCCTAGCATTTAATTAATTCATTTGGTCTAAATAATAGTCCATCATGTCGTAAGTGCCAGGAGAAATATCCCATGAAGACATTTTCAATAATAAAAGCAGATATAAAGAGGCTGAAATTCTTTGCAAGGAAATCTACACAAACTAATAAAACTCCTTGGATTAAACTTGCTTAAAACTTTAAAATAGGAGAGAAGAAATAATAACAAACAATAAAAATTTAAAAAGCAAACAAAAATAAAAAGGCGGCTATAAACACTGGAAGAAACTTCTCTCTCTCAGCTCTCCCTCTCAAGAAAACTCACACGTCTGTGTTCCCCGGCAACGGCGCCAAAAACTTGATGGCGCAAATCCTACACACCACTATAGATGGTGGCTAGACTGCGGCACGACACGGCAGTGTACCGATCGTTCAAGTAATATAAAACGAGGAGTAAATCCCCGAGTATCGATCTCGGAAGGAACACAGTAAGGTGGAGTTGACTATTGAGGAGGACTTGAGATTGAAGTCCTTAAGTCGGATGGATGCGAAAGGCTAGGGTTGGTTTGATTTGCGGAAAACAAAATAAAACAACTAAATCACTACTCCTATGCAGGCCGCTATGTGCTGCTTCGCCGGGCGGATGGAAACTATGCAGGCCGCGATGCACTGCTTCGGTAGGCGGATGGGCGAGTAGGCAAGCGGATGAGGTGGTTCGCACTAGCGGAGATGAAGTGGATTACACGGGCCGTTAGCACCGCTTAGCTTGGCGAATGGAAGAGTAGGCTCACGTAGTGGAAGAGAAGTTAAGCGGAATGGAATGGAGAGTAATGGAGGATGGAAGATGAATGACAATAGCGCACCTCATACACTTGAATAAATCAAAAGTAATTTCATAAACATGAAATAAAAGTTACATATATGGATTTATCAAGCTCTTCATCCAAAAAAATAGAGAGTTTAGCATACAAACATCATTTCAAAAGAATAAAGAGTAAGAGATTCGACCGACTCCGAAGCCTTGCTAGGATTCACGGTTGGAATCGCTGGGTTGTCAATCCGCGTCCAAGCTCGGTCCTCAACTGCGTCCGGGGTAAAGGAGGGCTGTCACTTCCTCCCAATGGCCCATCTTCTTCGTGTCACGACCCGGCGATGTCCAAATGCTCTTTAAACCTTCCTTGATGATGAAAGTAAGATCCAATCTCTTCCTTGAAGTCCCTAGATGAATAGAGGAGGCTTAGAACGAAAAAAACGCAAAAAACGGCGCTCAAAAAGACCTAGAAACGAAGAAGTTCCGGCTGTTTTCGCGGAGCAGCTATTTATAGACAGGTACAGGTTTTCAATGCGCACGATCAGTGGCGCACGACCAGTGGTCGTGCGCACTATGGCTAGTGGTCGTGCGATAAGCCAGTCAGGCCACTTTTTAGGTGGGAATTAATGCACGATCACTAGCGCACGACCAGTGGTCGTGCGCACTATGTCCAGTGGTCGTGCGCAGTGTTCCTGTGCAGTTTTTGCGCCCCGGAACACTCGCACAACCCCCGTATCAACATGAAAGATCATCGGGCCACTGAAATGGGCATTCCACACATTCTCAAATATAGAAATTAAATTGCAACATAAAGCATGAGTAAGATAGACATGAAAATACCCCGAAACGGGCCTAGAAGTGCACATAACATGGAATGTCAAATATGCATGAAAACATGCCTAAAGTGTAGTGCAAAGACTAAAAAATCGGCCCAAATGAGTCCGAAAATTTGTATATAATTGGGACTCATCACGCTCGACCAGGGACAACTCCTCCTGGGCGATGGTGATGGTGATCAGCTTCTGGCCCCCTGGCCGGCGGAGCAGGTTGAACGGAGCCTGCTGCGTCGAAGAACCGTTCTGAGGCTTCTCCTTCTCGAACGGCCTTCTCGTTCGGAGCATGACCCAAAGTTGGGGGCAGCAGAACGTTCAACGCTGGCGGTTGAACGGGAACTCAAGGAGCCCCGAGATCTCTTACAAAAGCCAGCACCTCGGCTTGTTGTTCTTCCATCTGTTGTATGCGCCCTTCCAGAATTGTTATGGGCGCAGGCACCGCCCCTTCTGCGAGAGGCGCGTTGATGAGCGAGTGAGATAGAGTTGGGTCGACGCGTCCCTCCGGGATTGATCCCTCGGTGTTGCGAGCGCTCTTTCTTGCCATTGTAGTTGGCCTTTAGAGAGTTCTGGGAATTCGGTTCCCACAGACGGCGTCAAACTGTTGCGGAACACTTAGGGCTCGAGGTAGACCGGTTCACTTGAACCACCTTAGCTCGTGAGCGAACTAAGCGCGCAAACAGTCAATTAGAGATTTGCTGGGTACACGGGGACTTTTTAACGTGGAAAACCCGGAAAGGGTAAAAAACCACGCGGTCGGAGCTGTGCCGACCAAACTTCACTATCTTCTGGGGGTTACAACTTGGAAACTAGAACTTGAGCGCGACAGGCCGCTGCTCGTTACAATATTTGGAGAGAGAGAACGAGCTCCGAGGGTGACAGGCCACCTCTCGGAAAAACTAAGTCTTTTTTCCCTTCTGAGAATGCTAGTCGCCTTTCGGAAGTGAGACGGCTAGTCGCCTTTTCCTTCTGAGAATGCTAGTCGCCTTTTGGAAGTGAGAAGGCTAGACGCCTTTTAGAAGTGAGACGGCTAGTCGCCTTTTCCTTTTGAGAATGCTAGTCGCCTTTCGAAAGTGAGAAGGCTAGTCGCCTTTTGGAAGTGAGACGGCTAGTCGCCTTTTTATTCTGAGAATGCTAGTCACCTTTCGGAAGTGAGAAGGCTAGTCGCCTTTCGGGACGATGAAGATCTTCAAGTCCACGAAGGAGATCTTCAAGCGCCGAAGGAGAATTCCGCAAAAGTCTGCAAGGAACTCTCCCGGGTCCAGAAGTCAAGGTCCTTTCAAATGAAGCCTTGGGGCTCGTTTTATAGCTTTGGCCGGGGGCGGTCCGGTAATTTTGTCGTTTGCAGTTTCCATAAATGCTCGGTGGACGAATCATATTTTCCGATTCGGGGCACACGGATCGCCATTTTTCGTAAATGACCACCTTGCCCTTCGGGCAGCTTGGGCGGCTCGGGCAGTTCTGTTGGAGGCGAAAAAGGCGACTGGCGGTTCCTGAAAAGTGAGAAGCCTGAAAGACAAAAAGTGAGAACGACTGAAAGACAAAAAGTGAGACGCCTGAAAGACAAAAAGTGAGAACGCCTGAAAGACAAAAAGTGAGAACGCCTGAAAGACAAAAAGTGAGAACGCACCCGAACGTGTTCGGAAGCGTTCTGAGCGCGCGTGAGAGCTAAAGTGCTCCGAGCGTGTAACGAACATGGAAGCGCTTTGAACGCGCTTAGAGGCATTCTGAGCGCTCGTGAGCGCGGAGGCGGTCTGAGCGCGCTCAGAAGCGTTCTGAGCGCGCAACGAATATGGAAGCGCTCTGAGCGCGCTTAGTAGTGTTCTGAGCGCGCGTAAGCGCGGAGGCGTTCTGAACGCGCTTGGAGGCGTTCTGAGGGCGCGTGAGCGCGGAGGCGTTCTGAGCGAACGGTGGAACGGGAAGTTGTCCCCCAAAGGGGAATTGGGGTCCGACGCGCCCGACGAGGGGGCGTGAATACGGCGGGGTCCCCTACGAGCCTCCCCCTGTGGAGAAAGTGCGGGGAGGAGGCCTGACCGCACCCTAAGGGCGGCGCGGTTGGGCCGCACCCCGGGGGGATGCGGCTAGGCCGCACCCCAAGGGGGTGCGGTTTGGCCGCACCCCTCAAGGGGGGTGCGGCTTGGGCCGCACTCTTCAAGGGGTGCGGCTAGGGCCGCACCCCTTAAGGGGTGCGGCTGGGCCGCACCCCTAAAGGGGGGTGCGGCTAAGGCCGCACCCCCCAAGGGGTGCGGCTGGGGCCGCACCCCTCAAGGGAGGTGCGGCTCGGGCCGCACCTCTCAAGGGGTGCGGCTGGGGCCGCACCCCGCAAGGGGTGCGGCTGGGCCGCACCCCTCAAGGGGGGTGCGGCTTGGGCCGCACCCCCCAAGGGGTGCGGCTGGAGCCGCGCCCCTTGAGGGGTGCAGTCGGGGCGCGGCCGGGCCTCTTCCCCGCGATGGGGGGTGATGCCCGCGTGCTACTGCGTGCTACCGTGCACGCGGTGGTGCATGCACCTGCGGTTTGCTCCGTGCGCGCCTTGACTTTGGCGGATGGCGGCGGGAATGGCGGGCTCGGTCTTTTCAACTCAAGCGATTGTGCGTTGTCCGTTGCCCCCACCTTTCTTAAGCGGGGTTTCCTTTAGACGCACTCCAAGGCCTTTACGGGTGGTTTTTTTGTCTTTTTTTAAATAATAAAAGACATGACAAAATGGAGTTCCATATTGTTGCGGGTCGCTTAGGGCTCTTGGTAGACCGGTTTACTTGAATCATCTTAGCTCGGGAGCGAACTAAGCGCGCAAACAGTCAATTTGAGATTCGTTGATTACACTGGAACTTTTTAGCGTGGAAAACCCGAAAAGGGTGAAAAACCACATGGCCGGAGCTGTGCCGACCAAACTTCCACTATCTTTCTGGGGGGTTACAATTAGAGACTTACAGGTTGAGCGCGACAGGCCGCTGCTCGTTACAATAATAGAGAGAGAGAGAGAGAGAGAGAGAGAGAATTTCGAAGGTGACAGACCACCTCCAGAAAAACTAAGTCCTTTCTCCTTCTGAGAAAGGTGGAGAACAAAAGTGAGAACGCTCTGGAGAACAAAAGTAAGCACGCTGAGTCGCCTTTCGGGAAGAAGGAAATCTTCGAGTCCGAAGGAGAATTCCACGAAAGTCTGTAAGAAGCTCTCCCGGGTCCAGAAGGCAATGTCCTTTGAAATGAAGCCCTGGGGCTCCTTTTATAGCTTTGGTCGGGGGTAGCCCGGTAATTTTGCCGTTGTAACCACCGTAACCACCTAGCGGACGAATCATATTTTCCGGTTCAGAGCACACGGATCGCCATTTTTCGTAATTGACCATTTTGGCAGTTCGGGCAGTTCGGGCAGTTTTGTTGGAGGCGAAAAAGGTGACAAGCTGTCCCAGAAATCTGAGAAACTGGAAAGACAAAAAGTGAGCATGCTAGGAAGACAAAATGTGAGAAGTCAGAAAAGATAAAAAGTGAGCTAAGCGCGCTCAGAAGCGTTCTGAGCGCGTAACGAACGGGGAATTGCTCCGAACAGAGTCCGGAGCCCGAAAAGCGGGAGGCGAGCTGGAAGAGGGGGGACTCACCCCAACCTTGCTACGACGGAGAGCGGTTCGACCGCCCCTAAAGGCGGGCGCGGCGCGGCCGCGCCCGATGGAGGGGGGTGAATCCTCTCGGCCGCACCCCAAGGGGGTGCAGCTTGGCTGCACCCCACATGGGGCGCGGCTTGGGGAAGCCGCACCCCTCATGGGGCGCGGCTTGGGGAAGCCGCACCCCTCATGGGGCGCGGCTTGCCGCGCCGCACATGGGGCGTGGCTTGGCCGCGCCCCTCATGGGATGCGGCTTGGCCGCGCCCCACATGGGGCGTGGCTTGGCCGCACCCCAAAGGGGGGTGCGGCTTGGCCGCACCCCACATGGGGTCCGGCTTGGCCGCACCCCAAAAGGGGGGTGCGGCCTGGCCGCACCCCTCATGGGGTGCGGCTTGGCCACACCCCAAAAGGTGGGTGCGGCTTGGCCGCACCCCAAAGGGAGGTGTGGCTTGGTCGCACCCCACATGGGGTGCGGTTTGGTCGTACCCCCCACTATGGGGGGTGCAGCTATTTGCACCCCACTAGTGGGGTGCGGGCTAACCGCACCCCACATGGGGTGCGGTTTGGCCGCACCCCCCACTATGGGGGGTGCAGTTATTCGCACCCCAACAGCTGGGTTTGGTCATGGTGGGGCGCGACGCGCGCTTCGTGCGTGCTTGCGTGTTGGCGGGTTCGGCCTCCTCAACTCGGGCGATCATGCGTTGACCGTTGACCCTACCTCCTTTTAGTGGAGTTTTCCCTAGACGCACCCCATGGCCTCTACGGATATATAACATAAGCCCCCCAAACCTTCGGAGTCCGAATTTCGCCGCGGAGGAGTTCTGAGGTTTCGATTTTTCTGTGCAGCTTTGATCATCGCTCTCTTTGTGGTGCCTTGGGTAGGAATCGCTGTCGAGGGATGAGTGTGTGGTTGCTTTTGCTTTCTTGTTCTGTTTAGGCGTTTCTCGCTCTGCGCTGCGTTGCAATAGCACTCTCGCGGCCCTGCTGCCCCTGTTGTTGTCGGAGTGTCGATTGAGGAAAGGTGCTTCAAGATGGTCGGCGAGGGATGTTCGTAATTTGGGATTGTTGTTGGCTTGTTGTTTAGCGTTGATGCCCGAACTGCTTGATAGCCTTTTACGAGATAACGGAGGAGTCTGCGCGGGTTTGAGCCTGCGAGTTTTTCATAATAATAACAAGAAATTAGTTTGCGCGAGTCTAAGCTCGCGACTTTTACATAATACAGGCTTGGCCGGTGAATAACTGGTGTATTCAAACCGGGGGGCGAACGTAAAGCGGGCAGGCCCCTACGGCACCGGGAATCTACGGCGGAGGAGAAGGGCGAACCTTCAATCGACGGCGGTGCGAAGTCCCCAGGGCAGGGCCCCGAGATGGCCGGTGAATAACTGGTGTATTCAAACCGGGGGCGAACGTAAGGGTGCAAGCCCCTACGACGCCGGGACTCTACGACGGAGGAAAAGGGCGAACATTCAATCGACGGCGGTGCGAAGTCTCCAGGGCAGGGCCCCGAGATGGCCAGAGAATAGCTGGTGTATTCAAACCGGGGGCGAACGTAGAGGGGCAGGCCCCTATGGCGCCGGGACTCTGCGGCGGAGGAGAAGAGCGAACCTTCAATCGACGGCGGTGTGAAGTCCCCGGGGCAGGGCCCCGAAATAAAGATCTTTCTTAATTGAATATAGATGTTGAAGCGTATATATTTTTTATAGTAAAAATTGTTTTGCGCATAGTTTTTGCAATACAAGATAAGTCTGCACGAGTCTGAGCTCGTGGCTTTACATACAATACACAATATAAGATAAGTTTGCACGAGACTGAGCTCGCGGCTTTGCATACATAATATAAGATAAGTTTGCACGAGTCTGAGCTCGCGACTTTCTACTTGATAGAAGAATTGAAGTTACTGATAGAAGCGGCGCAGGTTCTGGGCGTTCCAGGTGCGTGGTAGAGTCTTTCCTTCCGCTGTTCTGAGCCTGTATGTTCCGGGTTTTACGATCACAGTGACAACGTACGGACCTGCCCAGTTGGGCGAGAGTTTATCCCCTTGGGGGCCCTTTCCAGCCGCCTCGACGCTGCGTAGGACGAGATCTCCTACGTTGATTAGTCTGGGCTTCACCCTTCTGTCAAAGAGCCGGGATACGCGCCTTTGGTAAGAGGCGGCACGCTGGGTGATGCGCAAAATTATGCTTGCAAATGATAACGGCAAGTGTACTGTATCGAATGTAGTATAGGTTATAAAACCAAGGTCGTATTAGACTTGGGGCGGTTGAGTACTCTTACTTCAAGAAAGTCTCTATTATTTTATCAAATAGAACTTGGGAGTGATTTTGCAAAGGAAAATAAAAATAAGATTAAAACGACGAGTAAAAAGGCTAGCACACGACCTTGAATCTCTTTGGAAAATAAATATAATAAATCAAACTTCTAATTCCCTTAAGAAATTACTTGACCGTGGAGGTTCCCGAATTATGAACGTACCTCTCTTGAGGATACGCTCAACTGAGTTTAGGTTGATCAATCGAGCTTTCGCTCTAGAATCAAAATCCCTAAAACTCGCTTTATCGTAGTGAACCCCTCTATTGGCTTCTACTCCAATCCGGGAGAATTATGTCATCCTCGCTTGAGGAGTGCATTTAACTCTCTTTATTCTTGAAATGATCGATTTGAAATCAAAACCTCTCGGTTATTAGATTGCGAAAACAAAGATGAGAATTATATATCGACAATATAACCTCGATCCAATAAAAGTTCAAGAATAAATCTTAAACATTCTAAAGGGGAGAAAGAGAAGCTAAACCATAGTTTATATTCTCCTCAGATCATCTCGGTCGAGTACTAATTGGAATTTAGTTACTCATAGAGATAGAAGAATTAAAGAAAATAGAAGAGTTCATGAAAAAAAAAAGAGAATAGATTGAGAAAAAGTACTATTTTATTGATTAGCAAAAGAAATTACAACTATGAAAAGAAAACTATAATTTGCATAAATAAAAAAGGATTACAAGACCACTAAAATATGAAAAATAAACATGAAACGAAGTATCTAATCATCAAAAAACTGGTCCCCTGAAGATCTGGAGAAGCTCCCTTTAAATAGGCAGAAATTTGATGTTACACGCCCTTGGTCACGCCCGTGACCAAGGGGCGTGATAGCAGCAGCATTGGAGAGGGCGCCTTCTGGAGTAATTGTGAGCGTTTCGGCCGTGTCACGCCCTAGGTCACGCCCGTGACCTGGGGGCGTGTAATCTTGAAATAGTGCTGCTGACGGGAAACTCTGGCGGGAAGAAGTGCGGGGCGAGTCACGCCCGTGACTGTAAGTCACGCCGCCTGGTCACGCCCGTGACCTGGGGCGTGTAATTTTAATTGACGTGGCAGGCGTGTTGGCAGCTGGTGGTGGGGTCCCGGCCGTTACTTGGATGTCACGCTCTCTGGTCACGCCCGTGACCTGGGGCGTGTAAGGCTTGATCTCAGCAGTCTCAGCGGTTCTGCTTCGTCTCAGCGGGTCGCGGCCGTGACATTGGTTCACGCCCGTGACCTGGGGCGTGTACTTGGCGAAACTTCACGGAATGCTTCCGGGATGGAGGAATCGGGTCTGGAACACGTCTAGGCTGTCACGCCCCATGGTCACGCCCGTGACCGCGTGTACTTTGACAATTTTAATCAAATTGCCCAGAAAACCTGCAAAACATAAACTAAACTTAAATTAGTGGCAAAAATAAAAAAGGAATGATTATTATAAGATAAAACATACAATTTATATAAATTCATCTTAAAACTATATTAAAATTATACTAGAAGATGAGTACAAAAAGCACTCATCAAACACCCCCATACTTGAGTTTTTGCTATTCCAGAGCAAAAGAGTGAGGAAAGAATTACAAGACATCGATATTATTTTTAATTAACTAGAATTTCATTAAATCAAGAGTAAGTTAAAAGTAAATTCTAGGAATTCAAGAATTAAGTCATAAGTTATGTTGATAATTTAAAAAGAGAAATTTGTTTAGCTACTACTTCTCAAGATAACTATTTAGCATCCGAAATTATAGAAATTTTCAAACAAAATTAGATTGAAATTATAAACACTCTAACATAAAAGAAACTTAAGGAAAAGACACCTACAAAAATATTGCTCTCTTAATAATTTAGTTTAGGACTAGAAACAATGAAATTGGCTAGGGATGGGTTTAAACTGAATGGCAAAATGAAGACAAAGGATATAAAGAGGTTTTTGATTGGGGTGATGAATTTTATCCTCTCAACCCCTTTTTTTAAGTACATGTAATACCAGAAAATGATAAACTATTATCATATCATTTCCACGACATATACACATTTTCTCTCTTCATTTTTATTTTTGGGTTGCATATGTTTCTCAGAGAATAAAGAACTAACATCTCCTTATTCCCATGACATATGATCTAACAATAGGGGAAAAGAAAAAAAAATTACCAAGGGTAAAGAAATACTTCTAGTTTATAAATTAAACTATTTGAAGACTAACTTTTTTAGTGGAATGAAATTTCCTAAGATCTTAAAGTTAAAAGCGAATATAATAAAAAATCTAAAAATGTTTAGCCAATTTACCACAAAGTGAAGCTATTTAAAATTAAACGGAGAAGTTGTGCTAAATTAATTCTCTAATCAAATTAAAAACATAAAGTGTTTCTTAAAACTAAATTACTTCAAATTTAAATTTAACAAATTCTGATAAAATAAAATATTAGCTAAATTAAAAATGTAGGAATACTTATAATCGGACCTCAAACTAAATTTCTAGAACATTAAAAACAACAAGGCTAGGCGTATTTATTATTATATTTTTTTTAATAAATATTATTTCTTGGACTTCCCAAGGGCTACCCGGTGAAGGGTTCGCAAGGTACTAGGAGCTGTGATGGGAGTTCAAGCCCAAAGCGCCCTTTCCAAGAAATTAGATTTTTATAATTTAAATTTTTTTTTTCTTTTTCAAATATAAATACTATGAATTCTAAGCTACACCCCCATACTTAAAATTAAACATTGTCCCCAATGTTTAAAACTAAGTATGAAGAACATTTGAAAAATAAACTTTTTAAAAAGAAAAATGCAATAAAAATTAAAGATAAGCAAGTGGTGCCTCCTAAGAGCGCTTTCTTTTTCCCGTCTTTAAGCTAGACGGTTAGTGTTAGGAAAAAGGAAAATAAAAAGAGAAGTGGACAGACAACTCCCTTAATTTGCGCGTAGGTGAATGTGTCGGTGTCAATCGCACGGCTACTCCTCCGTTTATCTTGTGATTCTCCTCTTTTCGTTGGACTTGAATATGCAAATCCAAATCACCTATACATACCTGAGGTGATTTGAATTTATAAAGATGAGCGACATATGGATCATCAATTGATTGGGGTAGCAACGACTCATCTTCAACCTGAAAATTATTAGTATAGAGAGAATCATAATTAATCGTGTTAGAAAAATTTTCGCAAGGAGGAGGCGCTTGCGAAAATAAATGATTAAGCTCTGGTTGTTCCTTTTCTAAAATAAAATTTTCATTGAAAGAATCTAGTGCATTACCAAGCGGAATAAGATTTTCGGACACTAAAATTTCATGAATCTTTGGTTGAATTAAAATAGAAGAGATTTGCGAAAATTCATGATAAAGAAAAGAAGATCCGGGTGAAGTGGGGAAGAAACTTGTTCTTCTTCTAGTTCATCCGGGGTTCCCAAAACATTAAGAATTTCTTGGTAAGAGAAATTTTCTTCATCTTTGGAAAAAGAAATTATGGGAGTACATAAACAATCATGTTCCTCCATAACTAAATTTTCCAAAGACAAGGAAAAAGCACTAGCAGAAATAAAATTTTCATCTAAATTCTGGGGTGGAGTATCAAATTGAAAAAATGGACATTCCCCAAAATTAGAGAAAGAAGATTGCGGCGCAAAAGAAGAACAAGAATTCGGATCTAAAGATTTATCTTCATCGCCTCGAAAACTATCCGGGTGACCATGCCACCAAGAATAATCTACTTCGGGGCTAGAAGACAAATTATTAGAAGCCGAAAAATCATTCTCGTGAAAATTAGAAAAATTATTTTCCTCTAAATTTTGGGGGGGAAGTATCTATTTGGATCTGCGAAATTTCCCCCAAATTAGAGAACGAAGACTGCGGAATATAAGAAGAAAAACAAAAATTTGTGTCTAAAGATTTATCTTTGTCGCTCCGAGAATTATCCGGGTGAGCTTGCCACCAAGAATAATCTACTTCGGTGCTAGAAGACAAATTATTAGATGCCAAAAATTTGTTTTCATTATAATTAGAAAAATTATTTTCATCAAAGTTTGAAAAATTATTTTCATTAAAAGATGAAAAATTATGATTGTAATTATTATCAAAATTATTTGCAAAATATTGAGGAACATTATTTTCATAATAATTATTTTGATAATAAGAAAGTAAATAACATTCCTCACTTTGATGAGGCGCACCACAATAGTGACAACTAAATTGGCGTTCTCGTGTGGCTTGTAAGAGATAAAGTTGGTTTCGAAGCTCGGCAATATTAACGGTTAATTCAGATTTTTTCATAATAAAAAATAAAAAAGAAGGAAACAACTTTTACTCAAATGAATGAAATTTTATAAATATTTTTATTATATTTTTTTTTTTTGAAAAAGCGGGTTAGATTAGTCCCGGACATCCCAAGATCTACCCGGTGAAGGGTTTGCAAGGTACTAGAGGCTATGATGGGAATTTAAGCCCAAAGCGTCCTTTTCGAGAATTTAGATTGCGCTTTTTAAGATTTTTTTTATATAAAAAAAAATTAAAGAGAAGGGGGAGAAGAAAGAGAACGATAAAACTAATAAATATTTCTTTTTTCGAAATATCAACCGTTCCCGGGCAACGGCGCCAAAAACATGATGCGCAAAACTATGCTTGCAAACGATAACGGCAAGTGTACCGTATCGAATGTAGTATAGGTTATAAAACCAAGGTCGTATTAGACTCGGGGCGGTTGAGTACTCTTACTTCAAGAAAGTCTCTATTATTTTATCAAATAGAACTTGGGAGTGATTTTGCAAAGGAAAATAAAAATAAGATTAAAACGACGAGTAAAAAGGCTAGCACTCGACCTTGAATCTCTTTGGAAAATAAATATAATAAATCAAACTTCTAATTCCCTTAAGAAATTACTTGACCGTGGATGTTCCCGAATTATGAACGTACCTCTCTCGAGGATACGCTCAACTGAGTTTAGGTTGATCAATCGAACTTTCACTCTAGAATCAAAATCCCTAAAACTCTCTTTATCGTAGTGAACCCCTCTATTGGCTTCTACTCCAATCCGGGAGAATTATGTCATCCTCGCTTGAGGAGTGCATTCAACTCTCTTTATTCTTGAAATGATCGATTCGAAATCAAAACCTCTCGGTTATTAGATTGCGAAAATAAAGATGAGAATTATATATCGACAATATAACCTCGATCCAATAAAAGTTCAAGAATAAATCTTAAGCATTCTAAAGGGGAGAAAGAGAAGCTAAACCATAGATTATATTCTCCTCAGATCATCTCGGTCGAGTACTAATTGGAATTTAGTTACTCATAGAGATAGAAGAATTAAAGAAAATAGAAGAGTTCATGAAAAAAAGAGAGAATGGATTGAGAAAAAGTACTATTTTATTGATTAACAAAAGAAATTACAACTATGAAAAGAAAACTACAATTTGCATAAATAAAAAGGATTTCAAGACCACTAAAACATGAAAAATAAACATGAAACGAAGTGTCTAATCCTCAAAAAACTGGTCCCCTGAAGATCTGGAGAAGCTCCCTTTAAATAGGCAGAAATTTGATGTTACACGCCCTTGGTCACGCCCGTGACCAAGGGGCGTGTAAGGGGCGTGATAGCAGCAGCAGCGGAGAGGGCGCCTTCTGGAGTAATTGTGAGCATTTCGGCCGTGTCACGCCCTACGTCACGCCCGTGACCTGGGGGCGTGTAATCTTGAAATAGTGATGCTGGCGGGAAACTCTGGCGGGAAGAAGTGCGGGACGAGTCACGCCTGTGACTGTAATTCACGCCCCCTGGTCACGCCCGTGACCTGGGGCGTGTAATTTTAATTGACGTGGCAGGCGTGTTGGCAGCTGGTGGTGGGGTCCCAGTCGTGACTTGGATGTCACACCCTCTGGTCACGCCCGTGACATGGGGCGTGTAAGGCTTGATCTCAGCGGTCTCAGCGGGTCTGCTTCGTCTCAGCGGGTCACGGCCGTGACATTGGGTCACGCCCTTGGGTCACGCCCGTGACCTGGGGCGTGTACTTGGCGAAACTTCAAGGAATGCTTCCGGGATGGAGGAATCGGGTCTGGAACACGTCTAGGCTGTCACGCCCCATTGTCACGCCCGTGACCATGGGCGTGTACTTTGACAATTTTAATCAAAGTGCCCAGAAAACCTGCAAAACATAAACTAAACTTAAATTAGTGGCAAAAATAAAAAAAGGAATGATTATTATAAGATAAAACATACAATTTATATAAATTCATCTTAAAACTATATTAAAATTATACTAGAAGATGAGTACAAAAAGTACTCATCACTAGGCGGGCGTCGTCCCGGACTTCGGGGATTAGGTCAAGGTTTTCCTGAAGCTGCCCGTCATTCTTGCTGGGATCGAAGGTTAGCACTCGAGTGCTCGGAATGCCGATGTCGATGGGGATGACAGCTTCAGTACCGTAACGGAGATTATATGGCGTCTCTCCTATGGGAGTCCTCTCTGTTGTCCGATATGCCCATAGTATGTTTGGGAGTGCGTCTACCCATTGTCCCCCAGCTTCTTCCAGGCGCGTCTTCAACCCTTTGAGGATGGTGCGGTTCGTAACTTCTACTTGTCCGTTGGTTTGCGGATGTGCTACAGTGGTATGACGAAGGTTGATCTTCAGGTCTTCGCACATCTTAGTGAAGGACTTCCCGGTGAACTGAGTGTCGTTGTCGGCAATGATTGTTGCTGGGATACCGAAGCGGCAGATGATATTTTTCCAGACAAATTGTTTAGCGTTCTCTTCCGTGATTTTGGCTAGGGGTTCTGCTTCTATCCACTTGGTGAAGTAATCGATGGCTAGGATGATGAACTTCCTCTGTCCGGAAGCCAGAGGTAGGGGGCCGAGGAGGTCGATTCCCCATTGCGCGAACGACCACGCACTTTGGAGTGTGGAGAGCGTGACCGGGGGCTGATGAGGCACGTTGGCATGCAGCTGACAGCTCCTGCACTTTTGGACCAGCTCAGCTGCGTCCCTCTTCATTGTTGGCCAATAGAAGCCTTGGCGTAGTATCTTTTGTGCCAACGCCTCTCCGCCTAGATGCTCTCCGCAGACTCCCCCGTGCACTTCTTTGAGGGCGTAGTCTGACTCGCCCGCCGGTAGGCATTTTAGATATGGTCCTGAGAACGCCCTCCTGTAGAGTTCCCCGTCCACGATAGTGAATGATGCCGCCCGCATCCGTAATCTTCGTGCCTCTAGGCGGTCTTCAGGGAGGTGTCCGTGCTCGAGGTAAGCTCGTAAGGGTGTCATCCAGGATGACTCTTCCTGGTGGATGGTTGCGATCTCCCACGGTCCTTGAATACTTGGAATCACGATCTCTTCTATTCGGCGTCTTCGAGACTGGTAGCTGGAAGGTGAAGTGGCGAGCTTGGATAGAGCATCAGCCCTGGAATTCTGCTCCCGGGGAATGTGTTGAATTTGATATGACGGGATCTTCTGGAGGAGTAATTTTGTGAATGCGAGGTATTTCGCCATCTGGTCGCTCTTGGTCTCATAGTCTCCTTCAACTTGTGAGACTACGAGTTGAGAGTCTGCGTAGATAGTTAGGTTCTCTACTTTGCAATTGATGGCGAGTCGGAGACCGTCGATCAGCGCCTCGTACTCTGCAATATTATTTCTCGCGGGGAATTTTAACCGGAGGCCGTAATCCAAGGTGATCTCATCAGGACTTATAAGGAGCAGTCCCGCTTCGGCCCCTTCAGCTCCTGAGGCACCGTCGACATAGAGAGTCCAACGGGGGCTAGTGGTGTCTTCGACAGGAGCTACTTCCGGTAGGATGGTGTACTCTACAACAAAGTCGGCGAGTTCTTATGACTTGATGTCTGGTCGGGGCACGAATTGGATGTCAAACTCACCGAGTTCTACGGCCCACTTCACTAGTCTTCCCGAGACTTCTGGTTTCTGGAGGATTGTTCGTAACGGGAGGTGAGTCAACACTTTCACTGTATGAGCCGAGAAGTAGGGCCGAAGCTTTCTGGAGGAGAAGACGAGGGCCAAGGATGTCTTGTCTGCTGCCGGGTATCTGGTTTCGGTGTCGGTGAGGACCTTGCTGAGGTAGTAGATTGGTCGTTGTACCCCTCCTTCGTCTTTCACGAGTACCGAGCTGAGAGCCGTAGGTGAGACTACTAGGTACAAGAACAGAGTCTCTCCGGGGACGGGTTTCGACAGAAGCAGTGGCGAAGCCAGGTACTGTTTGAGAAGTTCGAAGGCCGCCTGACACTCGTCAGTCCACTGGAACCCAGAGTGGCGCGCTCCCCGAAGAATTTTGAAGAAAGGGAGGTACTTGTCTCCTGTCCGTGACAAGAAACGAGATAAGGCGGCGATCCTCCCGTTCAGACGTTGCACTTCCTTAATTGAACGTGGTGGCGACATATCCTCCAACGCCTTGATCTTCTCGGGGTTGGCCTCAATTACCCGATGGGTTACCATGAAACCCAAGAACTTTCCCGTTGTCACACCAAATGCGCATTTGCTGGGGTTGAGCCGCATTTGGAAGCAACGGAGAAGCTGAAAGCACTTTCCCAAGTCTTTCAAGTGGTCGCAACGGTGGATGTTTTTGACTAACATGTCGTCCACATATACCTCCATCGCTTCTCCAATGAGGTTCTTGAAAATCTTGTTCATCAGTCTCTGATAGGTGGCTCCGGCGTTCTTAAGGCCGAATGACATCACTTTGTAGCAGTAGACTCATCTGTCGGTGCGGAAGGCGGTATGTTCCTCGTCTGCGGGATTCATCCTTATCTGGTTGTAGCCGGAGTAGGCATCCATAAAGCTAAGTAGCTCGTGGCCGGCCGTTGCGTCGACGAGCTGGCCAATCCTCGGGAGGGGGAAGCTATCTTTTGGGCATGCCTGGTTCAGGTTGTTGTAGTCGACGCACATTCTCCACTTCCCCAAGGCCTTTTTTACCATGACCACGTTGGTGACCCACGTGGGGTATTCTGCTTCGCGTATGAATCGTGCCTCCAGGAGTTTAGCTACTTCCTCTTCGATCGCCTTCAACCGCTCGGGGGCAAAGTTCCTCTTCTTTTGAATTACAGGCCTGCAGGCGGGGTTGATGTTTAGAGAGTGATAAATGACTTCGGGATCTACACCGGGCATGTCTTCTGGGCTCCAAGCGAAAATGTCTTCGTTCTCCTGCAGGAAGGTTGTGAACTCTTCCCGCTCTTCTGGTGACAAGAGCGACCCGACCTGAATAGTCCGAGTTGGGTCTTGTTGGGAAAGCGGTACTTCTACTAGTCCTTCGACGGGCGCTCCTCGCTGCAGAGTAGCTTCGTCTTGCAGATCGAAGTTATTGATGTTGAGAGCGGTTTCCTTTGCTGGTTGAGCCTGCTTCAGATAGCAGGTTCTGGCTGCCTCTTGGTTTCCTCTTACGACCCCTATGCCAGCGACGGTTGGGAACTTCATAGCCAGATGCGGAATAGATGGGACTGCCCCAAAGATAGACTGGAGCGGTCTCCCGAAGATGGTATTATAGGCGGAAGTGGATTCCACCACCACGAACTGGATGTTGTACGTTGACTGTCTCGGAAACTCACCCAACGTGACTGGGAGAGTGATCATGCCTTGAACAGTGACAGGTCGGTTGTCGAAGCCGTAGACGGGCCCGGCCGCAGGGCTGAGCTGATCCTTTGTGAGCTTCATATTTTGCAAAGTAGAAAGGAACAGAACATCAACTGAGCTTCCGTTATCGACCAATATCCTCTTCACGTTAAAGCAAGGGTCCCCGATCCCTGCGCTGATTACGAGGGGATCCCGGTGCGGTGGTCGTAATCCTTGCAGGTCTTCTTCCCTGAAAGCGATCGTAATGTCCTGTTTGAGCTTCTTGTCTTCGTGGTCTCTCGGGGGTTTGGCTATCGAGAGGATTTGCGCTGCTAGGACGGGGGGGTCCAGCGATCGTTTCGATTTCTCCCACCATCCTGCCTCCTTGCGCGCCCCGGGGAGTGGGAGGTTGTTCCCTTGCATCCCTAGGCTGCTGAGGCTGATTGGGAACCTGGCCTTGTAGGAATCTCCCTAGGAGTCCCTGGCGGACGAGACGCTCGATTTCGTCTTTAAGTTCGGTACATTCTTCAGTGGTATGCCCGGTTCCCCGATGGAACTCGCAGTACCTGGACTGATCGCCCCTTGGGTTTGGGGCTAACACCGGAGGTGCGTGGAGTTCTGGGTTGTTTTGAATGGTGTAGTGTACATTCGTTCTAGTAGTGTTCAACGGGGTGTAGGTCCTGGGCGGCTGCGGTCCCAGGTCTCTTCGGGGGTCACGGCGACGTTCGTCACCACGGTGCTCCTTGCCGCGTCGTTCTTCTCATCCGCGAGGGGCTTGATCTGATCCCCTCTTCCTTCCTTGGCTTCCTTCGAACTGCCGACGGTGTGCTTCGATGGCCTCGTCAACAGCTATTTGAGTTTCAACTCGGTGAACGAGGTCAAGGTAAATTGGTATGGTTTCTCTCATGAGAGCTGAGTAGAAGCCACTTGGGCGGAGTCCTCCAAGGAAAACTCCCCGCAGGAGCTCAGGGTCAACTCCTGGGATCTGCCGAGCCTCCGTAGTGAAGCGTCAGAAAAAATCTTTAAGTGTCTCTCCGTCGTTTTGGCGAATCCCTGAGAGGTGGGAGGGATCTCGGACAATTCGTCGGTTGGCTATGAATTGGTCCACGAACTGCTGCGTCATTTCGGTGAAGTTGTTGATGGACCCATTCCATAGAGAGTGGAACCAAGTGCCCGCTTGCTCCTTCAAGGTTGCCGAGAACACCTGACAGAGGAGTTGATCAGGGGCGCTGTAAATCCTCATAACGGTGGTGAAGTGATTGACATGTTCCAACGGATCGTCCGTCCCATCGAATGTCTCGATGTTGGGAAGCTTGAAACCATTCGGAATTGGATGTGCTAAGACTTGAGGCGACAACGGGGAGTCGTGGTGTGTGGGACGGCGGGCGAGAGTTGCGCGTCGTTCTGCTTGGGCGTACTCTTCTTCTATCATGTCGCGTATTTCCTCTCGCGTGGATCTTTCAACTGCTCGGACGGGAGAAGCTCTTCCTTGGCGGGGGTGATGAGGGTCAGCCTGCGGTCCTCTGACCGGCGGAGCAGCATGAGCGGAGCTTGCAGCGTCGGAGAAATCTTCAGAGACTTCATCTTCCCGAACGGCTCCCTCGACCGGAGCATGATTCGGAACTGGGGGTGGTGGAGCGTTCGATGCTGGAGGCTGAATGGGAACTCGAGGTTCCCCCAGGTTTCTCACGAGAGTCAGCATCTCGGCTTGTTGCTCTTCCATTTGCCGAATGCGCCCTTCCAGCACCGTCGCAGGCGTAAGCACTGCCTCTTCTGCGAGAGGCGCATTGATGAGTGAGTGGGAGGGAGCTGGGTCGACGCGCCCCTCCGGGATTGAACCTTCAGTGGTGCGAGCACTTCTTTTGGCCATTGCAGTTGGCGGTAACTGTCACTTTCAGTAATCTTCGCTGAACTTTGGGAATTAATTCCCACAGACGGCGCCAAACTGTTGCGGGTCGCTTAGGGCTCTTGGTAGACCGGTTTACTTGAACCACCTTAGCTCGGGAGCGAACTAAGCGCGCAAACAGTCAATTTGAGATTCGTTGATTACACTGGGACTTTTTAGCGTGGAAAACCCGAAAAGGGTAAAAAAACCACGTGGCCGGAGCTGTGCCGACCAAACTTCTAGTATCTTTCTGGGGGGTTACAATTAGAGACTTAGAAGTCGAGCGCGACAGGCCGCTGCTCGTTACAATAATAGAGAGAGAGAGAGAGAGAGAAAATTCCGAAGGTGACAGACCACCTCCAGAAAAACTAAGTCCTTTCTCCTTCTGAGAAAGGAGGAGAACAAAAGTGAGAACGCCCTGGAGAACAAAAGTAAGCGCGCTGAGTCGCCTTTCGGGAAGAAGGAAATCTTCGAGTCCGAAGGAGAATTCCACGAAAGTCTGCAAGAAGCTCTCCCGGGTCCAGAAGGCAAGGTCCTTTGAAATGAAGCCCTGGGCTCCTTTTATAGCTTTGGCCGGGGGTAGCCCGGTAATTTTGTCATTGTAACCACCTGGCAGACGAATCATATTTTCCGGTTCAGAGCACATGGATCGCCATTTTTCGTAATTGACCATCTTGCCCCTCGGGCAGTTTGGGCAGTTTTGTTGGAGGCGAAAAAGACGACAAGCTGTCCCTGAAATATCAGAAACTGGAAAGACAAAAAGTGAACATGCTAGGAAGACAAAATGTGAGAAGTCAGAAAAGATAAAAAGTGAGCTAAGCGCGCTCAGAAGCGTTCTGAGCGCGTAACGAATGGGGAATTGCTCCGAACGGAGTCCGGAGCCCGAAAAGCGGGCGGCGAGCCGGAAGAGGGGGGACTCACCCCAACCTTGCTACGGGGGAGAGCGGTTCGACCGCCCATAAAGGCGGGTGCGGCGCGACCGCGCCCGAGGGAGGGGGGTGACTCCTCTCGGCCGCACCCCAAGAGGGTGCGGCTTGGCCGCACCCCACATGGGGCGCGGCTTGGCCGCACCCCACATGGGGCGCGGCTTGGCCGCGCCCCACATGGGGGCGGCTTGGCCGCACCGCAAAAGGGGGGTGCGGCTTGGCCGCACCCCAAAGGGGGGTGCGGCTTGGCCGCACCCCACATGGGGTGCGGTTTGGCCGCACCCCCCACTATGGGGGGTGCGGCTATTCGCACCCCACTAGTGGGGTGCGGGCTTGAAAGAATCTAGTTGCGGCCTAAATCACCTAGAGGGTGGTGAATAGATGATCTCTACTGCGATTGCGGAATAAAAAATTTTGCACAAACACAAAAAAATCACAGCACAAAGACACAAGATTTATAGAGTTTCCCCAAGGGTGGGTACTCCTCTCTCCCGCTCCGCCTATCTAGCACTTCGGGCTAGCGTCGGCAACTTCACCAAAACTCGGATTTATCAACAAATCCTACACTCGGAGACAACGGCTCCTACAAGCTCGGAGACAACACTCCTACAACTCGGAAGATAAACTTCCTACAACTCGGAGTAAACAACTCCTACAACTCGGAGTAAACAACTCCTACAAAATAACTCGGAGTAAACAACTCCTACAGAAATAACTCGGAGTAAACAACTCCTACAGAAATTAAATAAAGTTTAAAATGAAACTTCTCTTGAATCTCAATAGAGATTAACTTCAGATCTGGAGAGACTGAATCTTCTTCTTCCTTTAGAGTGGAAGCTTGGATCTTCAAGGATTAGGAAGAATGAAGAATCGGCAAACCTGATCTGAGTAGGCCCTTTGATTAAAACGAAAAGATCTTCAATATTGAGAGCAGCAACTTGATCAAAGGCCTTCTTATCTGAGAAATCTTTAGCACCACTGAAGAACGAAACTTGAGAGGCGCAGAAGTTAGATCTCAGAAAACATCTCCAGCACGCGAGGAAGAAGACGGCTGGCTTCTTCTTTTTCTTTTAACAATCGAGAGATATCTTGTATTTGCCCTAAAATAAAAGACTATTTATAGGGAAATCTCCAACGGCTCGGGCGACAGACAAGGAGGGGTCGCCACGTGTACTATACATGTCGGCCAACCCTAATTTTGGAAAACGAAACTGAAATTTGAAATCCGTCTGTCCGTCATTCGTCGAGACTTCACGTGAACATTCGACGAATTGACTTAGCCACAGAAAAACACTGAACAACCCGTGAAAAACACCTTTTGTTTTCATTCGTCGGGAGTTCACGAGAACATTCGACGAATGGACTTAGCTGCAGATTTTCTTCACAAGACTGTCTTTTTGACTTCTGTCTGGATTCGTCGAGATTCGTCGGGAGTTCACGTGACATCTCGACGAATTGACTTAGCCACAGAAATTTCTTCTTCAGACAGGAAATTTGGCTTCTGTCTGGATTCGTCGAGATTCGTCGGGAGTTCACGTGACATCTCGACGAATTGACTCAGCAAAAATTTCTTTTCTTTTCCTGAAAACCTGCTCCACTCCTCAAGCTTGAAAACCTTCAGTTATGAGTATATGAAGTACACCCCAAAAGAGAGATTACACATGGACCAACACTTTGTTCTGCACAATGAGGGATTACACTGTTTAGAACTGTGTTTGGTGATCCATTGCAACCTGACTTTGGTGTGCACTTAGCATTAAGACCTGCAAACACATAACTAGAGAACAACATCAAATACATCTCAATTCAACTTAGTTCACAGGAACACTTCTTCAAATCAAGGTAATTGTAGCTACAATACCCAACAATCTCCCCCTATTTGAAGAAGTCAGAACCTATGTACTGAGTTAAATTGCACTTAAAAAATATATATCAAATAGATAAGGAGAGTTAAAAACTTAACTTTTTCAACTTTCTCTCCCTTTCAACTTTCTCTTTCAACTTTGCCAATTCTAACTTTGCCAATTCTAACTTTGCCAATTCTAACTTTGCCAATTCCTCCCAACTTCAAATTCTCTTGCAAATTCAACTTCTCTCCCCCTTTCTGACTACTTCAGATAGGGAAGAAAAAGCATGAGAGCTCAAAGCTCCCCCTCAGCAACTGCATAGGAGTAGTATATGTAGAATCAGCTCCCCCTCAATCTTTTCTCCCCCTTAGTCTTATCTCCCCCTTAGAGTTTCAGTGCCTGGACTGATTTCCTAAGCTTTTCAGCAACCATACTATATTTCTTCTATGTTCTGGTCATGTACCATGAACATCCACTTGTCCAAATGCCTGTTCAGAGTTTTGGTTGGCCTTTGGACATACCTGCAAACACAGATTAATACCCCTTAGGAGCCCAAAAGGATTTGGGTCCTAGGTTTCTGGTTAGATCAACACCACCCGGAGTGTTAACATTGCAAGGGGTCATTCTTACATTGGTAACCCGTGGATTCTTGACGTTCCTGGGGTTAAACCAACAATCTATGGTGAAGTGACCAATCTTGCCACAACACCAACAATCAAATCGATTGTATCTTCTCTTATTATCCTGTTTTAACTTTTGAACGGGGAGTTTAGCAGGAGCAATATTCTTAGAAGTAGAAGCCTCGTGGTTGCAACACACACATGACTCCTTCTCTTCATGAGATTTAGCAACAATTGATTTAATCTTTGGTGCTTTCTTAATAACTGATCCATGTACAAATGAACCATAATCCTTGGGGATTACTTTTTCATAAGGTACCTTGAAAGCAGTTGTTTCGAAGCATCGGGGACGGGTTTGATTTTGGTCAACCTTGCCCTTACCTTTAACAACTCTTTTCTTAGCAGCCTTACTACTTTCAGCCTTATGACCAAGGTCACTAACCTTCGCAGGAGCAGAAAATCTTTCAATGATTGGAAGAATAGTTTTTGGTTTGGAGAAGCTTTCAACTATCTTCCTTTCCACCACTAACTTTTCTTTTAATTCATTTATAAACTTCTCCTTAAGATTTAATAATTCAGTAGAGCTTTGAAGTTCATCTTTCAAGATTTGTACTTCATCTTTGAGAGGAGTTAATATTTCAATTTCCTCCCTCAAATATAATTCCATCGTCTTGAGAGATTTAATCTCTTTTGCTTGAGATTTGACTACCTTGCGGCATTTGTCAAATCCTTCCAAAACGGCTTTGTACTGAGTCATTAAATCTGAATCTACCTCTGAAGAATAGCCTTCATTTGCATTGGAGTCAGTTTCAGATGCAGAAAGAGGAGTGTGCGAGTTTACCTTCCCTTTGTATGAGGAGACACTTCATTCCTCATCTGAATGTGCCATAAGCCCAAAATAGGCTTCTTCATCTGAGCTTAACTTCCCTGAGTCACTGTCACTAAGAGTCTTGGTCTTCTTTGCTAAGAAGCTCTTTTCTTCTTTCCTTTTCCCTTTGAAGGATTTCTTCTCTTTCTTCTTTTTGTATGGACATTCCGTACTTATATGCCCTGGCTTATTACAACAATAACAGACAATATCAGTCGAAACATGTTTATTCGGTTTGGTTTTATACCTGTCGTTGTTGTGTTCTTTCTTGTGATGTTCATCATCACGCCTTGACCTTCTTTGGCTCCTTTTTCTGAGCAATTTCTTGAATTTCTTGACGAGTGAAGAGAACTCTCCATCGGACATGTCTGAGCTTGATGAGCAATCCACAGACTCATCGTCTTCATCTGACGGCTGTGTCTTTTCAAATGATCTAGCTTTACCTCTTCTTGACTCTTTGGCCTTCAGTGCCACAGAGTTCTCCCTTCCAGAAGTGGAGCATCCTTCTTCTTCAGCTTTTCTAATACTCAGCTTTAGTTCATGTGAGAGAAGCTTGCCAAATAATATTTGTGGCTCCATCGTAGCCAACTTTCCGAATTCCCGGATAGCAATAGCCTTGGTATCCCATTCTTTCGTTAGGGATCTCAAGAACTTGTCATTTAGTTCTCCAACGGTGAATTCCCGATCATAGTTCTTAAGACCGTTGACGATCTTAAAGAACTTCTCATAAGTATCAGAAATGGAGTCTCTTGGATCTTGCTTGAATGCTTCGTATTCTTGGTTCAGCAACGATCTTCGGTCATCCCTCACTTCTTCAGTACCTTCCATAAGAACAACTATGGAGTCCCACATTTCCTTGGCAGACTTGCAGTGTATAAGATTTTGTAGCATTGAATCGTCCACTGCACCAGCAATAATGTTCTTTGCCTTCTTGTCCAAGATGACGAGGGCAATCTCATCTTTGTCTAGCTCCAACATTTTCTTGGGAATCATAATAGCTGAATTTATTGACGATGGCTTCATAGGAACATGGGGACCTTCCTCTACTATCTGAAAAATTCTTGGGTCGGTGGCTTCCTGATGCGATGATTCGGCAAGTGCACCGGTCGCACAAGTAATAATAATGGGGAAAATCCCCGAGTGTCGGTCTCTTGAGGAACACGGTAAGGTGGAGTTAGGTTTCGAGGAAGGACTTGAGATTGAAGTCCTTAAATCGGATGGAATGCGGGGGAGTTGGGTTGGCTTTTGGAAAATAAAATAAAAGCTATCAACTACTCCTATGCAATGCCGCTATGCAATGCTTCGCTTGGCGGGATGGAGACTAGGCAGGCCTTGAGCGCGTTGCGTCGAAAGGGCGGATGGACGAGTAGGCAAGCGGAATCGAACTATGCAGGCCTTGAGCACACTGCTTCGTTAGGCGGGATGGAATACGGGCCGCGATGCCACGCTTCGATAGGCGGATGGACGAGTAGGCTAGCGGAGTGAGGGTCGCAAGCACCTCTTCGACAAGCGTGCCACTAGCAATTGCTAGTGCGGCACACGAACGTGACGGCGGAATGGAAATGGACGGCGGCGCACCTCAAGCAACTCAAATAGATAAATTACACAATCACATAGACATGAAATATATATGTAAATATAACTAATTCAAGTGCCACTTCATCATAATAATGAGATCTAAAACATATACACATCAATAAGAGAAGAATAAGGCAAGAAATCGACCGAATCCGAAGTCTCGTTGTAGATTCACGGTTGGAATCGCCGGGTTGTCAATCCGCGTCCAAGCTCGGTCCGCAACTACGTCCGGGGTAGAGAGAGCTGTCACAACTCTCCAATGGACCCGTCTTCTTCGTGTCACGATCTGGTAGAGGTTGCAAACTTCCTCTTGCTCGATGGAGATGGAGGCTAGATCTCTCTTTGAAGCTCTTGGATGAAGGAGGAGGCCGAGAGGAAAATCCGGCTCAAGATTGGCGTGAAGAACAAGCCCGGAGCACCTCCAGATGGTGGGCGGCGGTGGAGGGGCGAAGTCGGACGAAACTGGAGCAGAAACGGCGGAATACAGCGAGCGATCCGACCTAAATCGCGAGCAGCGGAATTTATAGGCGCTGGAATTAAATAGTGCGCACGGTCATTGGAGCACGACCAGTGGTCGTGCGCACTTGAATCCTGTGATCGTGCGCTCTGCCTGGACGGAGCCTGCAAAGACAGAAATTATAAAATAACATGTTCGCACGACCAGTGGCGCACGGCCGGTGGTCGTGCGCACTATCGTAGGTGGTCGTGCGCACTGGTTGAAACAGAACTCATGAAATTGATGATAAGCGCGCACGAACAGTGGCGCACGACCGGTGGTCGTGCGCACTAGCGTAGATGGTCGTGCGCACTGCACCAAACAGAACTCATAAAAAAGGGTTAAGTGCACACGATCAGTGGCACACAACCAGTGGTCGTGCGCAATAGAACCGGTGATCGTGCGCAGTGTTCCTGTGCAGAATTGCACCGGAAACACCTGCACGACACCTGTCCCAGCGTACGACACCAGTCTAGCCACTGAAAGTGGGACTTAACATCGCAAGAAAACTAATAACAAAGAAAGATACGAAATAACACCAAAATGGGCCTAGAAGTGCACCTAGCATGGAATATCAAATATAAACTATAACAATGCTAAAGTGCGGTGAAGAGACTGAAAAACGGCCCAGATGAGTCCATAAAAGTGTATATGATCAGGACTCATCACACCCCCCCAGACTTACCTGTTTGCGCGTCCCGAGCAAACAAATTCTAAGCGAACGGGGAAAGAAAAGTAGATGGCTTAAAAATACAATACAGAGTACCATGCGAAGTCGCATGCTCACGTGCATAAGAAAAATAGTAGAAAAGATTTCTGATTATAAAAACAGTTTATATATTTCTAAAAGAGTAAAAGCATATTACAACTACTCAAAATGGTGAACAACGGTGAATCATTCGGTCATGCATACGGAGAAAGTAAACTAAGCGCTGAGATGAGCATTGCTCAAGATCGGGATGCGGGAAAAACTCCACTGAAATCCATCGGTGTCGGTGACCATAGGCTTGCCCGGTCACATTCTCTCCACGGCACTGGTTTGACTCAAATGCGTGAATCAATAGGACTTTAGGTTTTAAATGGGGCTTGGGTTTAGGTGAGGTATACAATGATAAAGACGATGGTTCAAATACTAAACCCAAATGAGCTAATGCAGGAAACTATCCTCATTCACCACACAAACACGCGGGTATACAACACCCCCAGACTTGGACTTAACAGCATGGGTGCGTGCACCGCCTACTCTCAAACATAAATCTATACATAAAAATTTTCAATTAAACATTCCTTCTCTTTCCTTTCTTTTTAACTTCTTTTCTTTTTCTCATTTTTTTTTCTTTTCTTATCATTTTCAGCAAATAAACAAAAGGACACATCCACATCTTCACAAACATATTACCACATCAACAACCCAACTCATGAAAATAATAAACAGTTAAAGCTCAAATTTTGGGTGTGCAACTAGGATTGGCTTTTGGGCTTTGGTGAAATAAAAGTGGGGCTGAATCAAAGGAAGGGTAGGCACAACTGGGCTAACGAGGATAAAGCGATAGGAGTGGGCACAAAGGCTCAACCGGGCCAAAATGATGGCCTATATCACATTCACGCAATTGACTAACCGTATACCCGTGCTTCAAGAATCGCTTGGGGCAAGTTCTAGCCACCGAGAAAGATTCTCCTTTCTCCCGACTCAAGCAATATGAATCTAGCGATCGTTTACACACATCCCTATGCTACCATTTGATTCACACCGGATTCACCATTTGAGTAGAGTAAACAACATTTACACTAATAGAGAGAAATATAAAACCATAGTATAAAAAGAGATCTAACCTACACAAATTCCTATGCAACCGAGCACTCGACTAGGAGCACTATGGGAGTCAACATTTTACTCTGCTACATAGTCCTAAGCCATCACCTAGACTTTCCCAAATAAGCAGAAGAATTAAATTCACAACAGAGCTAGCAAACAGATGAGTACGCGCTCAAGTGGGTGATGTGGTGTGCAATGAAAATAAACAAAACATTTTAAATAAAATCTTCTAGCATGCAGTGCAATAGTGCACGTGAGCGGGTAAACAAAACTACTCTCCCCCAGACTTAAACTAAACAATCCGCATAATATATGACATGAAAATCAGCAAAGGCTAGGGGAAGAGAGTACCCAATGCTCAGCAAGTGAGCATACCAGAAGATTGGCGTGTAAGCTAAAATGAGCTGCAACATCCGCCATCCAGAGAAGATACCTGCAGGGGTCAGCTCCGCAAAAACAAAAGACAAAAGAAAACTGAAAAGAAAGTACTACTAACTAAACATGATTAGAAGAAATAAGAATGCAGGAAAAGAAAGATGACTACTGGGGTTATTGTCCTCCCAGCACGACTTATTCAAACTTTAAGAGTTCTAGCTAATGGGCCTATGGAAGGAGAAGTGGACAGGTAACTGGCCTAATATCCGTGTCGGTAGCGGGTACCTATACGGAGAAAGAACAGTCACGCCTCTACCCGAATATAAATACCTGCTCCTCACAGGTAGAGGGAAAAGAAAGTAAGAAGAGGAGGAGGCCTGGTCCTCACTCATCTCACCAAAACTATCCTTGCCCAGCAAGGTATCGTCCACAGCAGGTCCGCAGGAGGAGAAGGCAACGAATGAGGCTTC